>CM035159.1:68771039-69411039 GCA_020205615.1 Panax quinquefolius
GCAGTTGTTTAGCAGGAGTCATTACGTAGTTACATGGTAGAAATTATATATGATATTTTACCTTATTATGTTTTATGGTGGACCGAATTAAATAATGGTGAAACTAGTTTTCAATAAATCGAGTCGATGGATATCGGAGATTTTGTTTAACCTTCTTTTTGTTTTTGTTGTTTGCATTGGTTTAGGGGTGTTAGTGTCACCATTTGAAAATACATTAAAATTTTTTGCAATATATATTTCATTATAAACTGAACATGTTTTGTTCTTGAAAGGAGCTCTGGTGATATTGAGCACTTCAATGAGGCCTGGCAGATCAACATTCATACGCTATGGTCCACAATAACGCCGACTATTGGTGCCCAGTCCTTATTTTGCTGTTGACCACAGTCTATGGTTTCATTTTTTGGAATATGAATGCAACCATAGCCAATGGTTGGTTCACTGAATTTAACAATCTAGTCTAGACAATATATATATATATATATATATATATATATATATATATATAGGGAACGGATCAATGCACTACGTTTTTTACACAATTTTTTAATTCTTGGATTTAAACACTCTTAATGGCTAAGATTAAATAAAATTTTAATTTATACACTATATTTTTTGTATAACAAGCTATATGAATGCATATATTATCATAATATTGGTGATAACTAACCAAAACTGCTTTAGATATACATACTTGCTTCCATAGCATTTGTATAAAATTATACTCAAGTTTTGGTTAGTTATTACCAATATTATTATAATATATGCATTCATATAGGTTATTATAGTGTATAAATTAAAAACCAGCTTTAATCTTATCCATTAAGAGTGTTTAAATCCAAGAATCAAAAAATTGTGTAAAAAACGTAGTGCCATTGATCCGTCCCCATATATATATATGGGGAAAATGGCTATACACAGCTGTGTAGTTTTTGTTTGTACATAGTATATCCCAAAATTGTCATTTTGTTTGGAAAAAAAAACACACTTCTTTCTTCCCAAATCAAAATCGTGGCTCAGGGTTCTCTCCTCATTCATCTCCTTTTTCCTGTTCCTCCCTTGTTGCTGGAGGATCTCGTTTCCCCTTCATCAAAATCTCTCATCAGTTTTGGGTAAATATGGCAGCAATTGGAAGAAGACAAGGGTACACAATGGCTTCGAATCTCCTAAAAATCCTAACGCGATCTTCTTCAAAATCAAGATTTCTCAGAGACATTGTTAATGGTGACGTCTGTTGCGATTAGACTAGATAATTGCTAAAAAGAGTAAAGTAGAGAGAAATATCAGAAGAACAATGTTTATAGATTTTTCGATATCCAGCTAATACATCATCCTCACTGCTATATAGTCAGCTGCTCACACATTTGTCATGCTTTCTCTAACAACCTTTTCCATTAAATGAAGACACGTGTCAAAGGCTATATTTGGAAATAAAACAACTTCTTATTAAACACTGCGTTTTGAACTAACTGATACATTCTCCTTATTCAGCCTTGCATTCTTGACAACTCCCATTGCTTGAAGAGATCCTTGTCCCCAAGGATTAATATCTGAATATTGTTCTTGTAATTTGCTCCACTCCTCCCAGGTTGTATCCTTTGGAATCTTATGAGACCACTGAACCAAGACCATTGTCACTGGTCGTTGTCCCTTCTTTATCAGTCGCCTATCCAGAATGGCCAATTTTCTTCTTCAGTTGTGAGACAAGGAATACATTGTGTATTTGGCAGCCTTGTTGGAAGTGCGTATTTATAAGCTACCTTCCCAATCTTTTGGGTCATGAGATAAGGTCCATAATACTTTGCGAGAAAGCTTAAAGTTTTTCTCTGTGAGGATGACATACGTCGATAGGGTTGTAACTTTAAGAACACCTTATCTCCTTCGCTAAATTCTCTTTCGGTTCTTTTCTTGTCTGCAGATAGCTTCATTCTCTCTTGAGATTTCTACAAATTATCCTCAATAGGCTTCTTTGGGTTGCTTCTCTTTCTTTCAAAAAATCGACTACTAAAGGGTTGTTGCTTGTTCGACTTGGTGGTAATTGACAATGAGGGGGTTGATGCCATATAGGGCCTTCAGGGAGTCATTCCACAGTTGTGTGGAATGAAGTGTTGTACCACGATTCGCCATAGGCGACCACTTACTCCAACGTGTAGGCTTAGTCTTGATCATGCATCTTAGATACATTTCAATACCGATTGACCCTCTCTATTTGGCCATCTGTTTGGGGATGGTAAATTTGAACTTAACTTGACTTTAGTTCCTAATGTGTTGAAGCAGTTCCTTCCAAAAGGTGCTCACAAATATTTTATCCCTATCGAGAGATAATAGTTTGGGGAGGACCATGCAGATTTGATAATCGAATCCGGCATTACTTGTGCTACTTGGGAAGCGATAAAAGGATGTGTGAGAGCCATGAGATGACATCCTTTTGTTAGCTTGTCAACCACCACTAGAATTGTATCTTTGCCATCCGATTTGGGTAACCCTTCTATAAAATCCATAGTTATAACCTCCATGCTTGACTAAGAATAGGTATAAATTTGCAAGAGTCCAGGACTTGGGATATGTTCTCCTTTGGCAAATCTCACAACCCGCAATTAATTCATCACAAATCCTTCCTTAGTGTGTAGCCGATAGAATATTAGTTCGACTCTCTTGACCGAAGGCGTATAAACACTGAATGGCCCCTTAGGACTACTATGAATCTGCTCCATGATCCTTTTCCTCAAGTCTCCAGTGCTACCCAAATAAATCTTACCATCTTTTCTTATGATTCCTTCCTGTATTTTGTAGTTATGACAACCAATAGGGTCTATTAATAATTGAGCCAATAGTTCTTGTGCTGCTTTATCTTCAACTAGGATGTCAGCTACTTCCACACTCCATCTAGGCATAGCCGTTTGTATCACTACATAGCTACCTTCCCCTTCATGTTTTCTGGACAAGGCATCTGCCACCAAGTTATCTTTGTCTTTCTTATATTGTATGATGTAATCAAAGCCCAACATCTTTGAGATCCACTTCTGTTGAACCAAAGTTGTTAATTTCTGTTCCATGAAGTATTTCAGTGCTTCATGGTCGCTTTTTCTCTAACGAACTCTTGTCCCAATAAGTAGGTCCTCCACTTTTGCCTTTGCCATAATAATAACCAACAACTCCTTTTCATAAGTTGAAAGACCCAAGTGTTTTCCAGACAAGGCCTTACTTTAGTTGGTTCCGCCTTCCCGCATTAACACTCGCCCTACTACTACAGCATGACATGCATCTGTTTCAATTACAAAGGCTTTAGAGAAATCAGGTAATGCCAACACTGGAGTATTGGATAATACCTCATTAAGGTTCTGAAATGCTCTTTCAGCTTCTTCATTCCACTGAAATGCCCCCTTTTTTAGCAGACTAGTCAGTGGTTTGCTAATAGCCCCATAGTGTTGCACAAATCTTTTGTAATATCCTGTAAGTCCTAGGAATCCTCTTAGTGATTTTATTGTCTTAGGCCTGGACCATTGCATCATTGCTTCTACCTTGCTTTTGTCAGTAGCCACCCCTTGCTCATTGATAATATGACCCAAGTATTCCACTTGTGGTAGTGCAAAGGTACATTTGGTCTTCTTAACACGTAAACTGCTTTTGTCTCAACACATCCAATACTTCACGCAAGTGATTTTTGTGACTTTCTAATGAAGGGCTATATATCAATATATCATCAAAGAAGACTAACACAAACTTCCTTAGATATGGGCCAAATACCTCATTCATTATACTCGGAAGGTGGTTTGGTGCATTGGTCAAGCCAAAGGCATGACCGAAATTCATAGTATCCTTGGGTTTTGAAAGCTGTTTTATGTGTCTCTTCAGCCCTGACCCTAATCTGGTGATAACCACTCCTTAGGTTCAACTTAGTAAAGAGTTTGTTTCCTTTTAGTTCATCCAATAATTCTTCTATGAGAGGAATGGGAAACTTGTTTTTGACAGTGATGATGTTCAAAGCCCTGTAGTCAACACAGAACCTCCAAGAATTGTCCTTTTTCTTAACTAACAAAACTAGAGAAACATATGGAGAGGTGCTGTGTTTAATAATACCACTGTGTAGCATCTCTTTAACCATCTTTTCAATTTCAGTTTTTTGTATGTAAGGGTACCTGTAAAGGTTTGCATTGACAGGATTGCAGCCAACCATGATTGGAATGTGGTGGTCCTGCCATCTTAAAGGAGGTAGCCCCTGGGGTTCTTGGAAGATGTCACTATAGGTAGATACCAACTGTTCCACTTCTTCAGGAATTGAATCTTCTGGTTTTAGATTTTCCTCCTTCTTTGCGCCAACCTTTTGGAAAATACGTCTCTTCCTTGGGTTTCCACTTAAATTTATCTGTTGTTTGTACTGTGTAGAACTGTCCATTATCTTCCTTGTCTCCTAGTAGCACTTGTTTCCTTTTCCAATGTATGATGACCTCTCTTTTCCCATAGTCAAGATTGATGGGACTAACAGTCTGCATCCATTGAACTCCTAGTTCTGCATCATAGCCTCCTAAGGGAATGACATACATAGGACTTTGGAACTCACCTTGTGCTAAATCCCATTTGAACTAACTAATCCTCTTATCACACTTTATTTTTTCACCAGTAGCCACTATGACTAATTGGAGTACAAGGTTCAGTAGTTAACTGTAGTTCCTTAACCAAGGCTTGTGATATAAAATTGTGAGTGGACCCACTGTCCAATATCATGCTTATGTATCTATTCCTAACTTGGCCCTGCAGCTTAATAGTGTGAACCCCATGAGTCCCGGTGATGGCATGACATGATATCTCACAATCATTCTCAATCAGTAATATTTCTTCCCCTTCTCCTTGTGTGATGATTGCTAACTCAGGTTCTGACTCCTTTGCAAGTGCCTTCTCTTCTTCATCAGTTATCATGAGATAAATGTGTTTTTGTTTACATTGGTGTCCTTGAGTATACACTTCTTCACAATTGTAGCACAATCCCTTATTTCTCCTTTCTGTCATTTCTGTTGTAGTTAATCTCTTAATTGGAAAGGATTTCTGCCCTGCTCCCATTCTTGCTGTTTGGAAGGCCTCCTTGTTCATAGCAGGGTTCATTTTGGCTCTTGGCATCCGACTGTTTCCTCCCAACTTGGTTGTGTTTTGGGTTCTTCTGTCCAAAGATTCCAGAAACACCTCTTGTCTTCGAGCTTAATTGATGGCTTTTCTGAGAGACTGAGGCCGTACTTGGCATTAGCAATCTCATCTTTTAAGCCACTAAGGAAGCTCTCAATAAAGTATTCTTCATTACTTCCCTTATTTTGAATTAGCATGTATGTTTTCAGCTCCTCAAACTTCCTTATATAATCATCAACTTTTCCTCTTTGAATCAGTTTATTAAACTGTCCAATCATATTTTTGTGTCCTCCTTTTTCAAACCTGACTGATATAATATGCAAATTCATTCCATAGCAACCATGGCTTTTCATCTTGCAAGGACTAATATCAAATATAAGCTTCTCCCTCTAAATAAAGTGCAACATACAAAACCTTGGATCTAGGATCTATCATAGCATTCAACTGAAAGAACTTTTCACATTTCTTCAGCCATCCTCTTGGATCTCTTCCTTCGAAATTGGGAAAGTCCATTATTGGTATGGGAAATTGTTGGAAGGGGCTAGTGTTTTGTCTGGATTGGTTCCTTTCGGCCGGTGGGTACCAAGATGGTGTGCCCTGCAACGGAATTTGGTAGTTATTGTGCGGTGTGTGTAAGAAGTCTTGTTAGTAATTGGTGTAAAATGAGGGGTTGTAGGGGAAGATTACAAGTGAGAATTGTGTACTGATGTGAGGCTGTCCGTAGGTGGTGGTATAAATTGGTAATGGTTGTGTCAAAGGGCTATAGGCCATCTGGTGTGAGGTCGAATTATGGTGGTTTGGGTAGGTATAAGCTGTAGTAGTGGTTCCCATAGTACCAGAGGCCTCTGTTTGGAAATACCCACTTAGCATAGGAATGGTATACGGTGGTGGTTGGTTTGTATTGGGGCTAATCATAGTTACAATAGGAATTCGGATCCTTGGTTCAAAGTTTGCAACTGTGCATGCAGGTTGTGTACATGGATTGGAAGCCACATGGTTTGGATTTGGAATACTTGTGTGAGGTCTTAGATGCTGATTTAATTGGGGTGCACCAATATTAGATACAAGGATGAAGGTGGTTGTCTTACCCCAAGGCAGGGGAATTGCGATAGTGGTTGCCGGAGGTGGTGGCAGTGGTGGATCAACAACAGTAGTGGACTTGGCAAAACTGGAAGCAACGATGGAAATCTCCGCTGTTACCGATTTCTCCTTATCCGATCGATAAAGAGCTCCGATTTCCTCTGTAATCTTCTGGACTACTTCGTTGGAGGCTTGCAATTTCTGACTGATCTGGGAAATTTGGTCCTCCATTACTCCAATCTGAGTCGACGTCTGCTCGAGGTTTTTAGCCATTAATTCTTGCATCTGTTCCATCCTTCCTTCTAAAGCTTTGAGTTCCTTTTCGTGCTTATGAAGACTGACCTTAGCAGATGCGTCGGCCATGGCTGGCCCAAGAGGTGTTCTGATACCACTTTGTTACGATTAGACTAGATAATTTCTAAAAAGAGTAAAGTAGAGAGAAATATCAAAAGAAGAATGTTTATAGATTTTTCTTCACTGCTATATAGTCAGCTGCTCACACATTTCTCATGCTTTCTCTAACAACCTTTTCCATTAAAAGAAGACACGTGTCAAAGGCTATATTTGGAAATAAAACAACTTCTAATAAAACACTGCGTTTTGAACTAACTGATACATTCTCCTTATCCAGCCTTGCATTCTTGACAACGTCATCACTTCTCACACTGCCAAATGGATGCAGGTATCATTTTATACATAATACACAACTTTCATGATTTATTTTCTTCAAATTCATTTGAAATTTGATTTATTTTTTTTGTAATCCTTTGTTATGAGCTCTTTTCCCCCCAGTTTTTAGTTTTTAGCTATTATCCATTAGCGATTACAGGAAGTCATGGTTTTAGGATTTAGATGCAACTATGTAATTTTTGAAATGATCTTCTTTCATTTCTTATGCTATTTTATCGTTTTATTGGGGTTTAATCCTATGTTGTTAAGTCGTCGCCTAGGCGACGCCTAGTCGACAAGTCGGTGGTGAACAGGTAAGGCGAGCGACGACTTGGACGATGACGGAAAGGCGAGCGACGTGGACCGAAAGGCGTCGACTTGGACCGAAAGGCGACGACTTTGTCGACTTAGACAGAACGGCGACGCCTTGGCCTCTATGGGTTGACCCAAATGGCAAAATCTGAACTGGGTCTTAAAATAAAAAACGACGTCGCAAAACATAAATTATAAAAGAAGCCCTAGAAAATTAGATCGATCGATCGATTACTACGAGGCGAGAGCTATCAGCTAAGACAGAGAGTCGAGGCGCTTCGACGAAGCGGAATGAAATGAAATGAAGCAAGCGAGCGAATCAACAAGACAACAACAATGATCGGTGGTTAATTGGCGATCGGCGAGTAAGCCTTTTAGATCTTCGTTCTTCTTCTCTTTTTCGTTTTCGGCAGTCGGTTCCCTTTTTCGTTGGTAGTCGAAAGCTATTATGCTTTTATAAGCTTTTATGCCTTCTCCCTTTGGCTTTTATGCTTTCGTGCTTTTATGCTTTCGTTGGCAGTCGGCAGTACTTTTATGTTTTCTGTTTGGCTTTATTTTTTTCCCATATCATTCATTTATATTAATTATATCATATCCTTTTTTTTAGTTTTTGCAAGTACATAATAATGTTAGTACTACTATTAATTATATGTAAATTAGTACTACTATTAAATATTAATTATAATGCAATAATGCATGACTGTTAAGTCTGTTAGTAATAATTTTGACCTTAACTACTATTATTTTGAACTATTATTAGTTATTTGATATCACTATATATATATATTATATAGTATTAATAACGTCAGCGTCAGAGATATTTGTGGGTGCATTATAAGTGTGAATTCTATATAAATATCATATTATATGTTTGTCTTAAATTTTTTTATTTGATTGTATTGTGTAGATATTAAAATGGCGGAAAGTTCGGGGGCCGACAATTATGATATAACGAAGGACCCTAAAAGAAAAGCTAAATCGAACGATCCGGGTTGGAAATATGGATATTGGCCGGATTTAAATAATAAGGATGTTGTGCAATGTATACTTTGTGGGAAGAAATGTCATTCGGGTATCAAAAGGCTCAAACAACATCTAGCCAGAAATTATGGAGATGTAGCTAAGTGTCCCAAAACAACAACAGAAATTATGAGGGAGATGCAAGCAGCTTTGAATAGTAAAAAGAGGAACAAGCCACTTGAGCTAGATGATGATGATGATGTAGTAGAAGTGCAAGAAGCACAATCATCTGCTCGTCCAAGCATGGCTTCCCATACTTCTTCTAACACTACTATCCCAAGTTCTGGGACGGCTTCTAAAATGAAGAATGTTGTATTTCAATTCCAAGTTCCGCAACCAAAAGCGAAGACGGTTGAAGCACTTCTAAGGAAGACTCCCGAAGAAGTTGTAGAGGAGAGACATAGCAAGCGTTTGAGCCAAACGAGTATTGAAAGTCGGTTGAGGACACCGGAGGAAAAGGAGAGAGTCAAAATGCACGTTGTCGATTTTTTCTACGAATGTGGCATACCATTCAATGCTGCAAATTCAAGGAGATTTGAAGTAATGGTCGAGTCCATAGGGCAATATGGGCCGGGTTTCAAGCCTCCAACGTATCACGAGTTGAGGGTTCCTTTACTTGAGAAGGCAAAGAAGAAAACCGATGACTTAAAGAAAAAACATGAAGTTGCTTGGAAGGAATACGGCTGCTCACTCATGTCGGATGGTTGGACAGATAAGAGGGGAAGACACTTATTAAATTTTCTTGTTAATAGTCCGGAAGGGACTTATTTCATGGGTTCTGTTGATGCCTCAAGTCAGTCTCAAGATGCCACAATGTTGGCAAATCTACTTGATAGCAAGATCGAGGAAATTGGCCCCGAGTATGTTGTTCATGTGGTCACAGTCAATGCCTCTAATTACAAGGCAGCGGGGCATATACTAATGGAGAGGAGACCTACACTGTTTTGGACACCTTGTGCCGCTCACTGCCTTGACCTTATGTTAGAGGACATAAGCAAGTTGAAGCAATTCCAGCCCACAATCACAAATGCAAGGAGAATTACAACATTCATTTATAGAAATGGTCGTCTTCTTAGTGCGATGAGGGAGAAACGAATGGGAGGGATCTTGTGAGACCCGCAGCTACTAGATTTGCTCTGCCTTTCCTCATCTTGCAGAGAGTTTGTACAAGAATAAAGATGCATTGAGGCATTTGTTCATTAGCGAGGATTGGTCAAAATCAAAGTTGTTTGGCCATCAAGCGGGGAAGAAAGTATGTGATATCGTTATTTCAACAACATTTGGCATATTGTTGAGGATTGCATTAGTAGCGCCACAACCACTTCTTATAGTCTTGAGGATTGTTGATAGTGATGAGAAGTTCGCTATGCACTTATTGGTTATTCTTTGCGATGGAATGCGCGAAGAAAAAAATCAAAGATGCATTTGATAACAAACAAAGATCAGTATAAGAAGGTGATTGAAATTGTTGTTGAGCTGATGGGAAAATCAAATGGAGCAAAAAAATATATGGGTGCGTTGTTTCTTAATCCGCAAGTACTTTGATATCAAAGAGGAACGCTTCGGTTGTTTGCTAATGCTTTACGAGATGACTTGATAACGACGTTCTTGCAAAGATGGTGCCCGAAAGTTAGATTTGCTAGACAAGATAAGCAATCTAGCCAACAACTATGATGCTTCTCGCGATACTTTTGCAAGAGAAATGGTGATTAAGCAACGGAAAATAAAGAATCCTCAGACGATATTAAAATATATATAAAGATATATTATGATTATAATTTATATACATTCTTCATTTTCTCCCTTTAAAAATATTTATATTTCTTTTAAATGTTTGCTAGTTGATTGGTGGAATGCTTTTGGAGCTTGAGCTATCGAAAGCTATCCTCATTTGCAAAAAGAATTCTAGGCCTCTCGTTGTTCTTCTTCTTAGGTTATGAGCTCAATCGAGTACATTCGAGTTTTGTAGTACTTTCTATTGTTTGTTCAAATTTCAAAAGTAATAAAGCATTCACTATTATTAAAATTTTATCATTAATATTATTATTTTTTGTTCTATTTATTTTAGATTCATACGAAGAAGAGGAATAGATTGGAACACAAACGATTGAGTGACTTGGTGTATGTCCAATACAATCGAAAGATCGACTCAAGGTTCCAAAAGAGGCGTGAACTTGGCAATAATTTTGATCCATTAGTCATTGATGACTTTGAATGGGGTAATGAATGGATCGATAATGATGTTGATGTTGTTCATCCCGGGGGGATCTTACATGGAATGATGTGGATCGAGCAACTGGTGCATCCAACACGCTTGAGGGTCGCAATCTTTCAAGGAGTGCTCGTGCTAATACTAGTAATAATCTAATGACATACTCTCGACGTGGTGGTGGTTCAACTTCAAGGGAATCAAGGTTGATAGATTCCGACTCCGATAATGAAGTTGATGAAGAAGAGAGAATTCCAAATGATGATGAAGATGTGGAGGATGATTTTGGAGAAAGACCACCACCTACGCCTTTGAATGAGAGTAGTTCTCATGGAAGAGATGGAGATGACCTTTTCTATGATGATTTTGATTGAACGATGTTTCTAGACTAGTGTAGAGAGTCTAGACATTATTTTGGCTTGTTATGGTGGTGTTTTATTAGTTATTAGACTACGTATTTGTGATGGTTGGTTGCAACTTTATTTTCTATGTGGTGTTTGTTGAATTCTTCATTACTTCTACTAATTTTTAATATCAAGTGTTTTGTTTTTTGATTGTTATTGCTAAGTATTTACATAATTATGTCTTTAATGTTATTCCATAGTGTTATGTTTTGAGTTTTAATGTATATGAAATTTTGTTCCCAGTATACTTGTTAAATAAAATAAATAATATATAAATTGCACATTGTAAACGACTTGTCGCCTTACGGACGCCATGGCGGTCGCCTTGTCGCCTAGGCGTCTAGGCAGTCGGCTACCGCCATAACTCGCCGTGGCGCCATAACAACTATGGTTTAATCATTCTTTACTAAAATAATGCTTACATATCATAGAAACTTAAAAGGAGGAAGCCTGTTTCATATTTTGTATATGAAGATATTCCTTATATTGTCAATCAAGTCATGCAAAGTAGACACTGAATCTCCTTAGTTATGTATCAATATATCGAAGTATTGTGTTAAGCTATGTAACTATTTTTGTTGGGTTAAAGGCTACTATTCTATGATCACATTCACTTTCCCAATTGATGTAACATTAGTATGCCCATGAATTCATTTCTTAGGTTTTAAAAGTAAGCCATTTGTAGCATCCTTGTATGATCAGTCCATTAGTAGTCGCAACATGATGTGTTTGTTGGTATTATATGTCTACTCAAGTCTATATGTTGTTTCCATTGCGTTTAGGAGAGAGAATTTTTTTCAGTAGTAACATTTAGGAACCTTTGAAGGTTATGTAGCCAATAAAGAAATATTCCCAGTGCTTTCTGTCCATGAAACTTTTACCAACTTGATGTTCAACACTGCCTATTTCAACCTATATAGGTTTTTCTTGCAATTCTGTGGTAGTGATTCTGGATGTTCAAAACCTTGCTGATGATAAAGGGCTGAAAAAGATGCCTTGGACAGCTGCATCCTTCTTGATTCCCTTGATTTCAGCGACAACTATCGGTTTTATCTACTCTTTCATGCTACAGGATGCTATGTATAATACTCTCTGTCCCGTATTATTGTGACTTTGCAAGTCCGAAAATGCTTGTCTAAAAGCCATTGTACAAAACATTAAAATCTTCAGAGATTTGTTTAAAGATGACGTTAATGACATGTTTTTCTTACTAGTTGGAATTTTCAACTTGAACAGTCAATTTGGTACCGAGGGAGTATAATTTTTGCATTTTTGAGTACGGAAAACATGATATTAGGATTCTGGTTCATATTTTGTGTATGTCGCACTCAACAAGGCTCATCTTTTTTCAAAGAACCTCTCACTATTCACTAACCGTCTGGTGTTATATTTTATGAAGTTCTGATCGGTTTCTCAAAAGTTCTGCGGTGGGGAAGTGTTGATCTAATGAGTAAGCTTTACAACTTGAACTCTAAATTACTAGTAGGTTCATATTTCAGCTTCACCCTCTGAAAATCAGGATTAAGGCATTCTTGTCGGTTGACATCTTTTTTTCTTTTGGGTGGTAGAGAGACGATAGGAGTGAGGGAGTAATATAGCTACAACGCTGCCCCCATTTTTCTGCACCTTTTCAGCTGAGCAATGTCCGGTTTGATGGTTCTGCACACGTATATTTCAACAGAAAATTTGTATTCCAAAGCATGATTCTCTGCTGCTTTGTCTAACTATAAATATTGTTTGTATTATCATTTATCGTTCTCAATCTAGTCTACTTCATGAAAATGCACAAACTCTGAACGATTTTCCTGCCTGTCAATTTTAATTTCTTAAATTTGTAGATATGTTGGAGCATTCATTTTTTATGCTATTATTACTAGGCTACAGACAAAAAATCACCAATGGAGCTGATCAACGAGGTTCCAGCAATCAAGGTTGATGGCAGGATTGTTGCTTGTGAAGGAGGTTAGTTTCTCTCAAACTGATTAAAGCTTTTCTTTGCAACCAATCTTATGAGAAGCAAGTCAAATAGTCAATACATCAACTGTTGATAATGGAAACTAAATTAACATACCAAAATTTTCTGGAGTGGGGATGATAAACATATAACTGCCTCTAATTAATCCCTTTGAAACACATGCCTGAGATTCATCCGAATTATTATTCATAGTTAGAAACAAAATTAGCATACAGAACCTGGAAAATAATGATGAACATATAATTGAGTAAAAAAATAAGCCGCCTACTGTTGTATGATAGAAATGAGTAATTATTCATTTGCTCATTCTCCCGCCAAACAATGAAACTAACAGCTATCAAGCACTTTTACCAGCCATGTTCCTTCTCTGTTGATGCTCTGCAACTTTATAATCTATGACTTCACAAAACAGGTTCGGGTCAAGCACACAGTTTTCACTACCATAAACGGTGGCCTGAACACCAGCCATCAGCGTTGCTATCTCTCTTCCTGAAAATCCATCTGTTTTCGCTGCAGCTTCCCTCAAAATATCATCTGTTAAGCCCTTAATTTCTACCTTCTGCTTGCTCTTTCTTGAACAAATTAGAGAACAATCCTGGCTTTTCGCCCCAGCTTGTGCAATGTGCTTGTCCAAATAAAGTTTGAGAAGCTTGAATCGTTCATCTTCTCTGGGTAAAGGAAATTCTAGGACTTCATCAATACGGTCTGCCACAGCTGAATCAAGATCACCTGGATGGTTTGTAGCAAGAGCAAGGACCGTCTTTGGACTGGTCACCTGTGCGGAATAGGAGGGCATTGAGTGCACTCCTCTGAGCTTCACTCATATAGGTTTTGTTTTGCCTGAAATTCCATCCGTAATCAAATTTGAGAACATTAATTCTCCACAATTTACACATGAAGAGGGTGTTAGTCAAAAAGTGTCCTCACCCACTCCACTCATTACCAATTCCACCTACTCCCACTCATTGTTTTTCTTCACCCACCCACTCCACCTTCTACTTTCCTACCTACCCCTTGAATTTAGCCAATCTCTCTCCTCCTCATTTGGCTATAAAAGGAGGCTAAGGAAGAAGGATGAGACACACCATCACAAAACAACACTCTCATCCGAGAGTTCTAAGAGAGAGAAAGAAAACTTTTGTAAAGCTTTAGAAAATAGAGAGAGAAAGGTAGTTCAAATAAAAGAGTGTTTTATTTGGGTTCCATCACATAGTTATTGTGGTGAAGTAATTTGGGTTTGTACTCAAATTAAGATATCTTTGTATTCTCTCATATTATTCTAGTGGATTTGTCGGAGATCGTCCCGTGGTTTTTACCTCTTAGTTTTAGAGGGTTTTCCACGTAAAATCTTGGTGTCTCGCAGTTGGATATTTTCTACTCATTTTTCTTGCAGTGGTTATTATTTTGGTGGAACTGCAAATTTAATCTGTTTGGCATATACTGATATTTTTATCCGTCTAATTTATCAAAGACAGCAGTATTTGGGTGGTGATTTTTCCCAACAACTGGTATCAGAGCTAAGGTTATTTGCTCGGTTGTTTTTTGATAAATTTTATGGAAGAATCAGTAGGAGCCATGATTAAATTTACCTCTTCAAATTTTTCGATCTGGAAGCCCAGAATGGAGGATATCCTTTATTGCAAGGATTTATATGATCCGTTGGAGCTCAAGGGAAAGAAGCCCACGGATAAGTCCGAGGTGATTGGAAAAAAATGAGCAGGGAAGACTATTGGTCACATCCGTGCAGTTGGATTGATCAAAGTGTATTCCACCGTGTTTAGAGAGAGCGGATGCTCACACTTTATGGACAACACTAGAAAGTCATGTGCGAGAAGAAGAATGCACAAAATAAAACTTTTGTCATTCGGAAAATTGTGAATCTAAAGTACAAGGACGGGAGGCGGTGTGTGCCGGAGCATATGAAGTGAGTTCGAGGTTTAGTGAATCATTTATCCACCATGAAGTTGAATCTTGATGATGAGATTGAGCTCTTTTTGCTTCTCGATTCGTTGCCTAAAGCAATTTGGGAGACTTTGGTGGTGTCTCTAAGCAATTCAAACTCGGAAGGAAAAATGACTATCGCAGATGATCGAGGATAGTCTTCATAATGAGGAGACAAGCGAATGGGAGCAAGGCGTAAATTTTGAGACTCATGCTCTCTTGTCACGAGAGAGAAGTAAGGAAGCAATTTTAGAGGATGTCACAAAGGAGATCAAGCCGCAAAGAAAAGCAAAACTACGAGAGCAAGTCAAAGACCAGACAAGGTGAAACGTATAGATGCTTCCACTGTAATAAGGAAGGTCATTACAAGAGAAATTGCAGAATCTGGTTAGACAAACAGAAAAATGGTGAGCAGGGAAAGGTTGAGGAGAAGAACACTGCAGCCACAGTCACCGAAGATGTGATTCTTTCATTTGGGGAAGAAGAATGTTTGCACGTTGATGATCAGAAAGTTGATTGGGTGGTTGATACTGGTGCCTCGTATCATGCTACACCTAAGAGAGAATTCTTCACAACTTACAAAGCTGGAGACTTTGGGTACGTGAGAATGGGAAATACTAATCAGTCCAAGATTATTGGAATTGGTGATGTTTGCATTCAGACAGGTGTTGGTTGCACTGTTACCTTAAGGGATGTTAGACACGTTCCAGATTTGCGTCTCAACTTGATTTCTGGTATGGCCTTGGACAGAGAAGGCTATGAGAATCACTTTGGCAGTGGAAAGTGGAAGCTTACCAAGGGCTCTATGGTGATTGCAAGAGGTGTTGCTTGTTGCTCGTTGTACAAGACTCATGTGAAGATGTGTTCTAGTGAATTGAATGCAGTTGAGGATGACTTTTCACCAAACTTATGGCATAAGAGGCTTGGCCACATGAGTGAGAAAGGGTTGCAGTTATTAGCAAAAAGGTCACTCATTCCTTCTGCTAAAGGTACTGTTTTAAGCCCTTGTGATTATTGTTTGTTTGGAAAACAACATAGAGTTTCTTTTAGCAGTTTAGCTAAAAGAAAATCAGAGCTACTAGAGAGAGTATATTCTGATGTATGTGGACCCATTGAGGTTGAGTCTTTGGGTGGAAATAGGTACTTTGTTACCTTTATTGATGATGTTTCGCGGAAGGTGTGGGTATTTTTGTTGAGAACAAAAGACCAGGTATTCTAGCATTTTCAGAGTCTTCATGCTATGGTTGAAAGAGAGACTGGAAAATCGTTGAAGTGTCTTCGTAAATACAAGCGGAGGGAATACACTTCTAAGGAGTTCTTTGAATATTGCAGAAGCATGGCATTGGCGTGAAGCAGGTATTCTGGTACTCCACAAAGCGTAATGGTGTATTTGAGAGAATGAACCGCACTATTATTGAGAGAGTGCGATGCGTGTTGAGAATGGCTTTTCGCCTAAGTCATTCTGGGGTGAAATTCAGATCGTCTTGCTGTTACGATTAATAGATCTCCATCAAGACTGGTTGGATTTTGATTCGAGAAAAGATTTGGAGTGGTAAGGATTTGTCTTATTCTTATTTGAGGGTATTTGGGTGCAAGGCTTTTGCATATATCCCCGAACAAAGATCGAAACTTGATGACAAATCTACTCCATATGTATTTGTTGGCTATGGAGATGCAGAGTTTGGATACGGTTATGAGATCCAATCTGAAGAAATTATTCAGAGCGAGAGATGTGGTGTTTCATGAGCACGGAATTATGAGCATTCGATAATCTTTACAACCCGGAGATAATAGAGTTCGGACCTCGGTGAAGTTCCATCTCCAATCTGAGAATGCCCACAATTGGAAAAGGAGGTCGGAATGAAGATATGACCGATCTGATTTGCACGAAGGTGATGGGGGATCGATGCAGAGTATTGATCGTGGGGAGAAACGACGATATTGAAGAACCTCGGCTAAGAAGATCCCAGAGAAGCGTGTGCCATCGATCGAGATATCCTTCATCCGAATATCTTTTGAATTCTTTGAGGAGGGGAGCTAGAGGATTTTCGAGGAAGTCAAGACTCATAAGGATAAAAGCGATTGGTTGAGAGCTATCTGAAGATGAGATTGATTCTTTGCACAAGAATCACACCTATGAGTTGACTACACTTTTGAAGGAAAGAAAACATTGAAGAACAAATGGGTGTTTAAGCTTAAAAGGATGGTGAAAAACTAGTGAAGTCTGAGGCTCGACTAATTGTCGAGGTTTTGCTCAGCAAGGTATTGACTTCGATGAGATTTTTCTCCGGTTGTGAAGATGACTTCTATTCGAGTAGTCTTTGGGATTAGTAGCTAGTATGGATCTTGAACTTGAGCAGTTGGATGTGAAGACTGCTTTTCTTCGTGGTGATTTGAAGGAAGAAATCTACATGGAACAGCCAGAGGGATTTGAAGTTAAAGGGAAAGAACACTTGGTTTGCAAGTTGAAGAAAAGTTTATACTGATGCAGAAAACAAGCCCCAAGGCAATACATGAAATTTGATTCATTTATGGTGGATCAAGATTATAGTAGAACAATTGCGAGATCACCGTGTGTATGTCAAGAGGTTCTAGATGGTAACCGTTATTACGTTGCTATATGTAGATGATATGTTGATAGTTAGGCGGGATCTTGATATGATTCGCGAGCTCGAGGGTGAGTTGTTCAAGTCCTTTGATATGAAGGACTTAGGTCCAATTAAACAGATTTTGGGTATGAAGATTGTTTCGTGACGGGGAAAGCCAAGAGGTTGTGGTTGTCACAAGAGAAGTATGTTGGCGGGTGCTTGCAAGATTGACATGAGTGATGTTAAACCGGTTAGCATACCTTTGGCTAGTCATATTAAGTCGACAAAGTCGTGTGTCCTTCTACCAAGGAAGGAGAGATGATATGGAAGCAGTTCCCTACTCTCTGCTTTGTAGGGAGTCTTATGATGCAATGGTTTTCATGACGCGACGAGATATTGCTCATGCGATTGGCGTTGTGGCGGTATTTGTCAAATCTGGCGAGAGAACATTGGGAAGCGATTAAGTGGATTCTCGATACTTGAAAGCTACTTCCGACTTATGTTTGGTTTTTGGTCGACTGAGTCCGATCTTGGAGGATTTCTGACGATGCGTAGATGGCGGAGTTACAAAGAAGAAGTCTACTTGGGTATTTGTTTACTTTTGCGAAGGCGAGATTATGGCAATCGAAGTTACAAAAGTGTGTTGCTTTGTCTACAATCGAGTCGAATCATTGCTTCTCTTCAAGCGAGCGAGGAGATGTTGTGGTTAAAAGCGGTTTCTCAAGAGTTGGGTTTGAAACAAGATGAGTACGTGGTTTATTGTGATAGTCAGATGCAATTGACTTGACCGAAGAATGCCGTATATCATAATCGGACCAAGCATATTGATGTCCGTTATCACCGGCTCGGTAGAAGTGATGGAAAAGGAATTGATGAAAGTGAAGAAAGTTCATCGGACGAGAATCCCTCGGAGCACGTGTTAACAAAAGTTGTTACTCGTGATGTTGGAATTTTGCAAGGAATTGGTCGGGATGGACTCCAAGTGACGGGGTCACGGAGATTACCTCCTCTAATGGGTTCGGAGGGGGAGATTGTTAGTCAAAAAGTGTCCTCACCCACTCCCACTCATTACCAATTCCACCTACTCCCACTCATTGTTTTTCTTCACCCACCCACTCCACCTTCTACTTTCCTACCTACCCCTTGAATTTAGCCAATCTCTCTCCTCCTCATTTGGCTATAAAAGGAGGCTAAGGAAGAAGGATGAGACACACCATCACAAAACAACACTCTCATCCGAGAGTTCTAAGAGAGAGAAAGAAAGCTTTTGTAAAGCTTTAGAAAATAGAGAGAGAAAGGTAGTTCAAATAAAAGAGTGTTTTATTTGGGTTCCATCACATAGTTATTGTGGTGAAGTAATTTGGGTTTGTACTCAAATTAAGATATCTTTGTATTCTCTCATATTATTCTAGTGGATTTGTCGGAGATCGTCCCGTGGTTTTTACCTCTTAGTTTTAGAGGGTTTTCCACGTAAAATCTTGGTGTCTCGCAGTTGGATATTTTCTACTCATTTTTCTTGCAATGGTTATTATTTTGGTGGAACTGCAAATTTAATCTGTTTGGCATATACTGATATTTTTATCCGTCTAATTTATCAAAGACAACAATATTTGTGTGGTGATTTTTCCCAACAGAGGGCAGGTGCAGTCATTAATTAATTACAATACATGAAATGAACACAAATTATATTGAAGGATTACCTATATGTCAACCTAGTTCCTCCACTAATTTTTTACTAGTAGTTGGTCATTTTTCATGGTTTCAATGATTTAGTATTACAATGACCAACTTAACTTTCACAATCATATTTTTCTATTAAAAACTTCAAGGTGAAGCTAACATGGCAGGAATTAAAATTTTAAAGCAATAATAAGCTATTCGTAGCTTATTTGTTAAACTTGACCTCCTCAAAGGAAGCTGAACACTTTATTGAGAGATTAAATATCACATTATCAGATGAGTATGGTCAATAAAACCATGGTAGTAGCACTCACTTGCACAAAAATGCATCTGCTTCGCACAACCCTCTTTAGACTTCTTCGCCCAATCAAACAACTGCTGTATCTTGGTAACAACTTGTGTACCCAGTGGCGCAACATCTCCATCCGTCATCAATGCGTAATCAAGCCCCTAGAACACAGAAGACAATATAAGAAACCATTGTTTTAGTGCTATCATAGCATTCAACTAATGCTATCACTCAACTAAAACTTATAAAGCATGGATGGCACACAGGTTGGTATCTTCAAATAGACCTACAAGATATGCCTCAGCAGCCTCCTGCAGAGCTAGCACAGCATGGCTCTGGAAACGCAGATCAGTCTGCAACAAACACATCGCTCGTTGCTCAAACGAATGTTACTAAAAAAAAAACAGCAGTTATACAAAACCTAAGGGCAACTGTTCCAGGGCGGTAGCAAGTTTAAATTGAAATGGTTAAATAGAGTAATACAGTATATATACAGATACAAAAAATAACACCACCGTAACTCAGAGACTAACTAGGGAAATAGTATGCTACATGCTAATGTCAATAGCAAAATCAGCACGGATGGTGCCAGAAGCAGAGTCAGCAGGGTTTGTTGCACCAATAATCTTTCGACCTGTTGTAACTACATCCTTAGCCTCTCCTGGATTGCTCCAACACCTCTTTGCAGTTGGAATTGAAGCAAAGCTTGGGCGAAAATGAACTAATTGATGTAATGCGCATAAGTTTTTCTTCAGATCAGCAACTGCTCTTATTCGGAGTTAAAAATGAACGAAAATGGAAGGACATAAACCTAGGAGAGAGAGAATCGGCGAGAATGGAGGTGGCCGATGTTGGTTGATCTGAAGAGAAGAATGGAACCACGATTTTGGGAGGAGAGAAGAGTAGAGAGGCCCTTATGCGCTATTTTGGGAGGAGAGAGCCTGGAACCGTATTTTTCATTTTAAAACAAATGGGCCAAACGACGTCATTTTGATATACCGTGTAATTTTTTTACAAGGCTGCCATTTTCCCCATTAAAATATGATTGGCTTCATAATGTTGTCATCTTATCATTAGTGCTCTTCAAATTACTATCAATGATAACACCAAATGCTGATATGTCTCTGGTCAATACTACATAATTGTTTATGTATAAAATCCACTAATCAAATACTCCTATTTTGTCCTTCTAATACTTATTCTCATATGTTCTTGAGCTTATAGACTATAATAGCAAAAAAATTTAAATTATGGTTCATATGGGGATTATTAGTGATAAGAATAATAAGATGATCTTAAAGGGTTCCCTTGCCTACTTGCATTGATGCTTCAATGCAAGTAAGAGGTATAGATCATTTAATAAAAATTATCGTGACTGAGTAACTTATTTAGTATCTCTATTACATAGATTCCCAGCATCATATTCGCATTACCATAGTCCAATTATGTTTTTAACATTTGTAACTCTTAAGCTAATTATTATTAGCTTATCCTCCTTGCATGACAGAGGATAAGTTATTTGATAGTTCGGTCACAACACTTTACAGTATTCCCAGGAAATATTAGAGCGTTTTATGTGACGCCCCTAAATTCGGGTACCACAACTCTCGGATTCGGTACTCACGATCCAACACATACATTCATCAATTCTACCCATTATATAGGATAACATACATCATACATAATAAAGTTTACAAAATATTACATAGTTGTTTCCCAAGTTCTCTAACCTTTATTATTACATCATAGTAGCAGCAAATAATTTTCATCAATAACATAATATAACACAAAATAAAAGATAGACTAGTCGACGTCTATTCCTGCATCTTTCCCTTGCCCTTGCTTGAGGATGGATCTTCAGTCTTCTCGACCTTAGCTGAAATGCTTTATGCAAGGGTGAGCAAACAATTACCCACAAGTATAACAATTTTACGATAAACCGTTGCGAATGAAATAAGTATTTGTTCTTCAACTGAATAGGATGTCCTTTATTGGATTCGATCAACAGTTATTCAAGAACTGTGAGTTCAAGGGAATAATCGATTTTCAAATTAAATCATGAATATTGAATTCAAATATATAGACTGAGAGTCACAAGGTCACAAACTATGTCCTAGGTTAACAAGTATATATGTTGTACTGTGGACTATCTATCTCGTACACATGGGGGATCAGCCCTTTTGTACTATGTATTGTGCACAAGTATATCATTGCTAAAGTGTAGTTCGGAATTGTAGTATCCGATAACTTGTACCCCTAATATAGGGTTGTTCAGCTCAGTTTTATCATAAAAATCCGCACTAAAGAAAGTTTGGTTTGAAATGACTTAAGAAAGAACGTTAATCTTTAGAACGCTCATCAACTATGGACTAGTCGAATCAAAAAGGGTTCGATAGTCATTCAAGAGTTTGATAACAACATGATCTTGTACAATGGTACTTTAACAATAATAGAATAACAATGATTCATAATTGAATAAATATCATTTATCGAAGTAATGCTTTCGGAAAGAATTAAAAAGCTTATTTAAGAATTATAGTCATTAAATAATAGACATTAAATAATTTAAGAACCTTGTTGAATAATAAAGTAGCAAAAGTTAAGAAACTTGCACAATATATATAAAGTTGTGTAAGTTAGAAAACTTGCCTTGCGTGTGCAACAAAATTAGGATAAACTTCCTTTAAATATCCTACACATTTAAATTATGTAAATATAATAATTAGTAACACCTCGACAATTATTAAATGCTTTCATCAACTCTAAATAACGTTCCATAATTCTTTATCTATTAATCGACACTTAATATTTAAATAAGTTTTTAAGGTTTATTAGAACGTTATGTTATGTACATAATATTTATTAAATTAATTATGTGATCATAACATCCAATGTTCTAAAAAGGTATTTAAGTGAGGCGAAGCAACGAGGGGGGCCTAGCGCTAGGGGGCCTAAGCTAAAGTGGCCTAAGCGGGATTTTTTATTTTAAGATAATTTTAATATTTTATCTTACATTTATCCAAACAAAATAATAATATAAAGCATAAAAATCTATAATAAAGATAATAAAGGTCTTTTCTTAAAGTTTAAACACATATCCATATTGCTAATGTCAAAGTTCAAACACAAACATGCAATTGTTCAAAGTATAAACATATTTTTAACGTATTAGTTTTATTTATAAATAAGATTGCTATTAAATAATAAATTTTAAAATTTTAAGAATTTAATTCAATAATAAAACTTGTAAACTAAACATAAATTTAAGAATTATAAAATAGAATTAAACTAAATATTACAAATGTATCCTCATTTATATAATTTGAAGTTGGTACAAGTTCAAAAAATTACAACTATAATAAAATTATTCATTTGACTTGGTATTGTTCACTTCTTATTGTGATTTGATATGCTTACAACCTGTATTATGAATATGGTAATCATTAGAAAAATAAATATATCAAGATTTGGTTTGGGTAACGCTAAACTGTCTTGATGTTGCACTGAATTGATGCCAATGGTTTTGAATACCAGATCTCCCGATACCTTCGCTGAAGTAATATTCAAAGGTTTGCTTCGCTAGACTTTGCTTGATATTACGCTGGATAGAGATGTACGTTGATGTAGCGCCTCATCCTTTTTGAGGTGATTTGTAGTTTCCTTTCGCTGTTGAGTGCTTGTGTCCATTTCCTTGAACATT
This sequence comes from Panax quinquefolius, assembly GCA_020205615.1. Taxonomy (NCBI): domain Eukaryota; kingdom Viridiplantae; phylum Streptophyta; class Magnoliopsida; order Apiales; family Araliaceae; genus Panax; species Panax quinquefolius. Next base: position 68,794,025 of record CM035159.1, read on the forward strand.
TGATTCGCAACCCGGCTGGACTGATGACTTGAATTATGATGATATCCCTAAAGGGTGCAGCTTTCTCTTTCGCTGTCAAACTTTAAGATATGGTGTAGATTTCATTCGCCAGAGACCCTTTGTCATTGGGCTTCAGCTCTTGAGAATTTTCTCCTTCTTTTGTAGGGGCAAGCTAATGTCGCCATAATTTCTTTCAGGAGTTCTCCTTCTTTTGATGAGAGGCCTGATCCCGCCTTAAAATCCTTCGCTTTCCTGGAATCGAAAAATGCCCCAGTCCATTCGTATGTTGATGCCGAGGATTCATATAAGAAACTCTCTCTGTTGATGAAGTCGCAAGTGAGTAATATCCAAATAGTAAGTGAGTTGATGTGAGGGAAGCTCTGATGATAATGGACCATGCTGATGGTGCTGACTGGTGCATTTTTCTCTTTAGGATGGTTGATAAATGCCCCAGTATTGAGTTGTCGTTGTTTCCAAGATTTCCCCAATCTTGTTGTATGGGTCGCAATATCGGGTTGTCACCGATTTTGAAATTACCCCAGCCTTGCTTGTTATCTGGGATAGTTGCTTTGACAGATGGGCTGATAAGATGCCGAGATCGCAAAAGACTTTTACATCTAAACTAGATGGTGAACAAGTATAGGACTTGGGCTTTGATGCCTTCAGTCATTGTTCCTGACTTGTTATCGCAATTGGCTTTGACGGTTTTCTTCTGATTTGATGAAGACTCGTGATTAAGGGTGTTGAATCTTTGAAGGTCCTCGCTGCTGGTTGTCTTGGCGTATCGCTTTTTCTTCCTTTCTGGGATTTGTGCCAGATACGATGGAATGACATTGAAGTGTTGTTGGGTCTTCTCCATATAGGTCGCTAACTTGGAGGGTTGTCTTTGGGCGTAGACTTGAGATTGATGTTTTGGGTTTGGATGTTTCTTTTGAGGATTAGACCACACCACTGATGGTTGCCTACGTACTCCTGTATGTGAGGGAGATCAGGTCTGCATAGTTCCGGCTTGATAAGATAAACGGTTTGAGAAGTGTTTGTTTGTTTAAGAAGTGTTTGTTTAAGAAGTGTTTGTTTGAGTTTTTTGGGTTTTTGTTTGGTTTGACCGCACCATAAATGGCTGCCTACGTACTCCCATTGAAGAAGGGAGATCAGGTCTTTCGTAGTTCAGGCTTGATGAGCTGAAACCAGAATGACTTGATTTTTGATTTTTTTGATTTTTTGATTTTTTGATTTTTTTTCTTTTTTTTTCTTTTTTGTTTTATTTTTTTTTCTTTACTTTTTTGTTTGTTTGTTTCTTTTTTTTTCAATATTTACATGCAGGAAAAATAAAAGGCATACTACAAAGAAAGTGATATTGTCCCAACATCTTCTAGGACTCGCAACTTTATCTCCTAGATCTACATCTTCTTGGCTAGTTGAGGCCTGATAGTCTAGTTCTCAGTGGTTGTGTTGCCTTCAAGGCTCGCAACAGAGGCTACTTCTTGGTTTTGAATGTCTTCACTTATGGCCATAACTTGATCGCTTCCTGGTTCAGTACATTCCTCAGGGATGCTTGAGCTGGACCCATCGCAAAAAGGTATAAACTCCTGATTCTTTGATGGGTTGGTTTCCCTGACAACCTCAGAACCTTTTCCTTCATCTGTTCCTTCACCTTGTCCTTGGGCTTGAGAGGATTCGACCATGAAAATCCCCCTCGATCTGTTATCGCATTTCTTGCAAGAAACTTTCCTTTTTCGCTTTTTCTTCCTTGGAAAGGATTAGTATTTCCTCCACATTATCCAAGGTGATAAAATCAGGAACGTGGTTGTTGTCTTTGGACCACAGGATGTTGGATGTTGACGGAGGAATCTCCTTTGGGGATTCCCTTGTCTCCTCTGTCATTTCGTGCATTAGGATCACTCCATCTTGTGTTCTGCCAGGATTATCGCTCATAGCCTTCACCCCATTTGAACTACCTGTCTCGAGTGGACATCTTAAGCTTTTTATTGCCTTTTCGCCTTTTTTGGTTATGGGAATTTTTATCTCTAGCTCTCCATTTTCAATAAGATCCTGGATTTTATGTCGCAAAGCCCAGCATTCCTCAGTCGTATGTCCAAGTGAGTTAGAATGGTAAAGACATATCTTGGTGGAATCATAGCTCTTTATCTTGGGATTTACAGGAGGCAGCAACTCAGTAATCCTTCCTTCGCTTAATAGAAAGTGTAGCATTTCTTCATTGGATTTGCTTAGAGGGGTGAACTTTTGGGCTCTTATGAAGGTTGTTTGATCTTTCTTCTTTGAGAATTCTCCTTCCCCCGAGTAATTTTTTCGTTGGCGAGATCTTTTTGCAATTCTATCATCCCCCTTTTCTTGGCCTTCTGATAGTTGAATGAAAAATTGCCTCGTATCTTGATGTTGGCGCACTATCAGCTTAGCTAGCAGATTTACTTGATTCTGGATCGTCTCTAATTTTTGCATTACTATCATATCCTCCTCAGAGTTTTCCCACTTTAGGACATTTGTTTTGTACCTTTGGGGGTATTTTTCTATCCTTCGAATTGGATACCATTTAGTGCTTTCTGACCCGATCATGTTTACTTCCCCGTATCATGCTGCAACGGAAGGTTGGTGTTGACATTCTGTTGATCAGGTTGCTGAACCACAATATTGCCACTTTTGATCAGATTTTGAATTTTATGCTTTAAGGACCAACAATCTTACAGATCGTATCCCGGAGACCACGAGTGGTAAGTACATCTCTCGGCTTGGATTGTATCTTTTACTCCACGGTTCGGAGGTGGAGCCAGTTCGGTAATATTCTTGTGATCCATTAATATCGCCAGCACATTTTCAAGGGAATCTCCAAGTGGAGTGAACACCCAATTTTTCGTTCTTTCAAATTTTCTTTTCCTATCTGGGTATTGGTTGAACGCAGCCTGTTGTTGAGATGGCAGATTGTCTTGCATTTTCCAAATGGGGGGACTGTAGGTTGATTTCCTAACTTTCCCCTGTACAACAAGGGATGCATCTTCATTGTCTTTATCGGGTACCCCCTTGGGATCGCTCGCATACTTGCCAGTCAGATATGTCTTGGCATCGCTTCAAGGCAAGTGAAGTCTTTAATCTTGCCTGCCTTTAGGCCCATCTCTGCCATTTCGCCGTGTTTGGTCATTTTCGAGAATGGCTTTCTTATGCCTGATAGGATCCTCTCGTAGTACGGAGCCTCTTGGATATCAATAAACGTTATTACCATCTCAGTTTCTGTCATTAATGGAATGACTTGCACTGCTAGATGTCTCCACCTTTGGGCATATTCTCGGAAAGATTCAGTACTTTGCTTTTTGACTTTAGTCACTTGGTATCGATCAAGTGCCATTTATGACTGAAAACTGTACTGATTTAGAAAGGCATGGGCCAATTCTTCCCAGTAGTGGATTTTGGCATTGTCAAGCCGGGCATACCAGGTTTTAGCCTTTCCAGTTAGACTCTTTTGGAAAAGTTGCATCCTAAGGCTTTCATCTTCAGCCAATGTACACTTTCAGGTGTGTATAGGGATCGCCTTCTCCATTGTACTTTTCAAACTCTGGGACTTTGAATTTGGCAGGATAGCGAGCCCCTGGAATATGCAAAGATCTGAATAAGTGACACTCCCATAATTTCCAGTCCCTTTGATTGATCGGATGGTCTCCTCCATTTGTTGGACTTTCTTTCTTATATCCCCATTTTCCCGATCATCCCTGAGATTTGTGATTTCTTTATTGGAATGGGGTTTAGATATCCGGTTTTTAATCTTTTTGCCAATACCTTGACTGCCCCCTGGTGTGGATGACTCTGGTTGAGTAGGCATTATTTGGCCTTGGATTCCTCCATGTGCAGAGGATTCTGTGCTAGTGGGTATTTGTGGACCCTAAATAGATTGGTGTAGTTCTTTGAGCATAACAGCCAACTCTGTCATTTGATAGCTTAATCTTTCGAACTCTTCGCGAGAAATAGGAGTAGGATCAGGCTAAGCACTTTTATCCATGTCTGACCGTGGGCTTAATGCCCTTTTGGACTTTGAACGGGAAATGGGATCAATTGCTTCCCTATAAAAAGACTTACGTAGTTTAGTCTTAGGGAATGTATAAATGTTACATGTTATGTGATGTATCCATTTTAGGAATATTATTCTGCAAAACGGATGTCAGCTGTTTGTAAAGCATGTCAGGTTTTAAATATGTATGTACACATATTTCTTCATATTATTCATTACATTGAGATTGGCAAGTAATTTACAAGTAATTGAAATGGGAAAGTATGAAGAGATTTCCCTTCACGTTTGGTTTATCAGAGGCTGACCTATCTTAGGTTTACTCTCGCGGCTTTTCGGTATGAAGGTTTCCAGATCATCGCAATCTATTTGACGGAAAGTTAATCCGGTCTTTCAACTGGAGCGAATCTGGGTGGTGCCTTTCCTGAGCCTTGTTGGAATTATTCTCCCTACGAGTCCGAAGAATCAAACACCGACAGGATAGCCTCTGGTGGAGGAACCACACAACATACATTCACATACAACGTGTCTCACCGTTTATGAAAATGATGACATATACGCGAAGCACTAATATCCTGAGATAGATATAGTATAGTGCGATAAGTAAAATGCATTCATACACATTCATCATAAATGTAAATGCAACATTCACACACAAGCATATATCGCTTTTGAAAAGCTTGTAATAGCGGCTTAAGCCCTCTTCATCGAGTCCCAAGCAGAAGTCGCCCACTGTCGATGTCGGGATTTTTAAGTGTCCCTTTTCGTTACTTGTTCTTTGGTGTTCTCATGTTAATGTGAGATTTGTTTGAAAAAATAAGTGAAAAAGGTCCAAGCGTGTATAATGTCGACTATTTGACTTTAAAGTTGCCGGTTGGTGTATTTAATTTGGTTGCACCAACGTAATAGAAAAAGTTTTGCATTGACATCGACCCAAATGATATGACATTGCTAAACCATTTCGGTGAAACCGAGATTCATTTAGGTTCGGGGGCTTGATTATGCGGAGGGAAGGTGTTAGGAACCCCCCGACATCCGTGTTGCCACGGTGACCACCACTTTTCAAGAAATAGATATATGAATGTGTGTGTGTGTGTGGATCAATGTGCAATTATTTAAAAGTAGTGTTATACCTCGTTCGCACCTATATACATAGGGTTTGAATTTATAGAAAAATTCAAATTTAAACAGGATATAGCAGTGATGTTTTATAAAAAAAGAGATTTTTCAAACCATGTGCTCAATAGTAATTGAGGCCTTTGATACTTTCATTTTATTATTAAATGTTCGGCTTGTTTGCTTTTATTTTCGAGATGCGAATCATCTGCGAGAAAATAATATCTGTGATCTTAGAACTCCTCATGTACATAATGACCATCCAAGGAAATTCAGAGACCATCGTAAAATAAATACAAGTCGCTTCTACAACTAAAAAATATCCATCACGAGAACAGAATCTAGATTCATTATTCGAATCTGTAAGATTACATGATTCTAAGCTCACATGATCATGCAGTTTATATATGAAAGCGATGGCAGGTATATATATAAAGGCTATATATATATATATATATATATATATATATATATATATATATATATATATATATATATATATATATGTATACATGATCAACCACCACGAATTATTCTCTATGGGGGATCAAAAAAGTAACTATATATATATAGACATGATCAGCCACAACAAATTATTCTCCATAGGGGATCAGAAAAGTAAATATATATATATATATACATGATTAGCCACCACGAATTATTCTCCATGGGGGATCAGAAAAGTAAATAAAGCAGTAAATGCGATCAACCGCCTCGAAGTAAACTCCAGGTGGACGAAATGTAAATAAAGCGGTAAAAGTCCACGAAGTAACTCCAGGCCTGACTGAAATGTAAATATAAATATAAATATATATATATATAAGAAGAATACATATAGGATATAAAATCCGGGCTCACGATGATGAGTCCGATAATAGTTATATATATATATATATATATATATATATATATATATATATATAGGAATCCATCCACGGCAACCGGTTGCCATGGATCTTTATCTTAACAACCTCTTTTCGCATAGTTGATCAACTTATTGGAAGGCCGAGATTGAGATATATTAATACCAAGTCGTGATAAGTCACAGACAGATTTCTATTTAAATAAGAGGGCCCACATTTAAATATATTGTCAAGATAGTTAAACAAAATGAATATTTAATATTAAAATATTACAATCCAGTAAACTTATCTTTACCATTTCTTTTTTTTTACGATTTCTCCACAAAGAAATTAAAATAGAATAAAAAATAAAAATAATATTAAAATATTACAACCTAATTTACAAGTTGTGCCTTGGCCTTTTTTTTTTTTTAACACATCGATGCTAGCTTTATATGTCATGCATGTGAATGTCTATTATTAATTTTATTAGTAAGCAATTCTTATAAGAATGTAATAACCAAGATATAATATATTATTAACCAAGATGTAATATATTATAAGAATTGCTTAATAATAAAAATAAATATCGATCTTTAATAAAATATAAAATATATTATAAAATTGTAATTTTATTATTAAGCAATTTTATAGTTGATATAATTAAACTACTTTATATATTTTAAAACAATAAAGATATTCTACTTTAGTTGATATATAGTTGTAGTAATATTTTAGTTTTAAAATGTACCAAGTATAAAAGTTGTTAAATAAAATTTTATTAATTTTAATTATAAGATGCCATGGATTAATTTTTAAAAATTAAAGTGAATTTTTAGGATAGGTAAAATACAAATAAAAAGATAAAAATAGTGTTTAGTTATATAGTAATTGTAAAAGTGTTTCTAAACTAATTTAAGTTATATAGTAATTGTAAAAATAAAAAAATATCACTTTTTAATAAAATATAAAATATATTATAAGAATTGTCAACTTATTATTAAGCAATTCTTATAATATATTACATCTTCGTTATTACATTCTTATAAGAATTGCTTACTAATAAAATTAATAATAGACATTCACATGCATTTATATATAAAGCTAGCATCAATGTGTTAAAAAAAAAAAGCCAAAGATAAGTCTGAAGTTATACCATAATATTTTAATATTATTTTTATTATTTTATTCTATTTTAATTTGTCGTGGAGAAATATGTAAAAAAAAAAGTTCTAAGACAAGTATCTATTGTTGTAATATTTTAATATTAAATATTTATTTTGTTTAACTATACTGACAATATGTTTAAATGTGGGCCCCTCTTATTTAAATAGAAACCGGTAGAGAGCTTGTCACCATTGGGTATTAATATATCCCAATCTCACCTTCCAATAAGTTGATCAACCAGAAGACCCCAACTTATTATTAATGAAATTTAATTTTCTATTTATTATTTTGAAATAGTAAGGGTTGATGTGATTAATGTGGATAGTTAGGGTAAAAAACGCAAATATTTCAAAATAAGCAAGTGGTTATAAAATATTCATTGTTGTCGGGAATATTCGTTTGGTCGTGGAAATATTCAGATCGGTTTGAGAATATTCGTATTTACCAAGTAGCGACGTGTGTCGGCCCCATAACTGAAAAAGCGATTGGATGAAGAAAACGACAAATATAAGTTCGTTAAAAATAACTCACAGGTTATATCAGATTATCATCGTTAAAATAAATACCTTGGTTAAAACACAAGAAGACACCAGTATTGCACCAATTATTGATTCTTACGTAAGAAGGCACTACTCAATAATGGTTACGTGAATTATCGCTCAAAGATTTTATTTTATTGATTCAATAATTGTTTGCGTTGATATTTTATATTGTTGTTGTTTCAATAATTGTCATTACACAATATTTTTCATTATCGAAGCAATAATTCATATTATCTATAATAATAGATAACATTATTGGCAATGTCTAGAAAGTTCTCATCAAGGAGAGGTTTGGTCACCTAATCAACGCCAAGATGAAGAGAAATTTTATCGAAAACCCCCTCTTCCTGAACCGCCTGGTTGTCAATATTGTGATTCGTAATATTATTTGTGAATAATTAATTATTGATTCATATGATGAGGAAAATATTGATTTTATGTGGATATAGATGGAGAAAAATTTTAATGTGACAATTGTTGAAAATTAAAATTTTATCTTTTTTTATAAGATAATGTATTATTATATTTTAATAATATAATAATGGTGATATTTTTACAACGAATGAATGTGGGATATATGAGTATACGAGGAGGAAGAGTATTTTTGTTGCAATAAATATTTAAAACATGTTAAACATGCTCTGGTGGACCCCATTTATCGATGAAATTTGATTATAATGTAAAATCGCTTCGCTTGTGTATTTTGGCCAATTTCTGTTTGGAATTTGGAAAAACTTTCTTCGCAAAGTTGTAGAGAATTGAATTTCCTATAAAAACTCGCGAGATTCAAATTTTCTGATAAAAGGGCTATTTATTATGAATTATTGATGTTCAAATTTCTGAATAATTGATTTTTGGAAGTTTTAATTATTTTAAATAATAAAACGTTTTTGATTTGTTTGGTAGACTTATTTGTTGTCAAGCATGGCTGAATTCAGATCATAGATTGTGTGCGAGGGAATTTATATATAATATATTAATATTATATTAAATTTTCGCTTTTGTGTTCTAAGCAATTTCCTATAAATAGGTGCTTAGATTAGAATTGAAAATCACACCGTAAACTCAAGTTTTCTCTCTATATTATCGATCGTATTCTTGTGAGTATTTTGAGTATAATTTGAGTATTGCTATTTAAGGCAAGTTCAAGTCATAGCCTTTATATCAGGTGTTTCAATTTAAAGACTCGATCTTTCGAGGTAAGGGATATTATTTTTTTCAGAATGATATTATTTCTTCAATATCATTATGTTAAAATATTGATCCAAGTTTTTATCAAATTTGGAACTTTTGGTGTCTGAGTTACTATTCACGATATCTGACTATTCATTATTCACGATATAATTATTTATTCAATAATACAAGACTATTTATCGAAAATTTTTTCTTTTCGTCCAAAATATCTATTCGGATACTAGCTTTGATTGTATCCATGTTTTGATCATTCTTGAATTTTACACCACCGCGATTATTTTTGAGGTATTTTTGGACGTGAATAAAACAAAGTACTTAATCCTTAATCCTTAATCCTTGTCATTTTGTTTCAATCGGATTCGCTTTTTAAAATATATTTTCATCATCTTCACCTTAAATGATGATATTATGGAATATCTTTGGCCCAGTAGCAAAGATGAATGATTTCAAGAATATCTTTGGCCAGTAGTAAAAAGATGAACAGTGTTTAGATGAATAATACGATTAATCGATGAATATCTTTGGTTCAGAAAAGCAAAGATGAATATGTAATTCCGTATATATATTGATTGATGTTACAGGATAAAAGATAGACGATGAACTTTTAAATTCATATACGGAAGAAGATAGTAGTTTGCATTCTCTACTTAACTCTTCTAATGAATTATTATTTTCACCATAATATTGATTTAAAATTTGTTGCCTATCAGATTCTATTAGATTTTTCCCCGTCAAGACTAACGATAATTTGTTGTATATTATCTTAGTCATAATATTCTTTATCGAGCTAGTTGAGCTCACCCTTTTCCTTTTGTTCCATTTTTATCGTGAGGCGTAGAATATAGCGAGTATTTAGCCTGGGTAATGGAATGAAGGGTTAGAGAGAGTTGTTTAGTAGTCCTCACCATTTTGTAAAATAATGTATCAATAAATGTGATGAGGATTTATTTGAGTATAGATATTGTCTGCAGAAGATAATATTTGTATTTAAACTCACAGCTTTCATTGTTGTAATAATAAAGTTGTAGTTGTTTTCGCATCACGACGACAACTCGAGAATGGGTGATGTATACCTATTTTGGGGGCGCCACGGTTGGTATCGAGCTTAGGATATGATCTCTCCATGAGATCGGGGGAATAGAACTCCAGGAGGGAGAGACGAGTAAATCCTTCGCTAGTGTGTCCTACCTAAGCTTATTTGTTAGTTGGTCAAGATATAGGGATATTATGTGATATATTGATTTTCTTAATTAACCCTTGTTTACGCTTGCGAAGATTTGAGAATGTCGATCGAGAATATTAACAATGGAAATGAGACCGTGGAGACGCTCAGACTCACCAACGAAGAAAACATGCAACAAAGTCGGCAATGTTCCTCCTGTGAACAACACCATCGAAAGAGATGATGAACGAGGGATGTTTAGAAGTTTTTTACAGCTCATGCAAAATCGACGAGTGAGACTTTTGTTCAAAATACTGAGGAGGAAATGATAGCAATTCACAGTTGTCATCACAAACAAGCAAGCTTCAAAGAGTTGGGACCACAGAATTTAAGGGAAAGCCGATCCGATCATGGCGGAAACATGGGTCAAGCAAATTACCAAGATATTCGATGTCTTGGGATGCACGGAGGAACAGAAGGTTCCATTCGCCACATTTATGTTCCGTGGCGGCGTAGGCAGATCATCGGTGGGAGTCTCAGAAGCGTACTCCATCCACCGCAGACTCAAGATGTCTTTGGGAGACGTTTCAGAAGCTATTTAATGACAAATACTTTCCCGAAAGTGTTCGCTATATGAAGGAAGTGGAGTTCATCGATTGGAACAAAACAACAATGACGGTCTCAAAGACAAGGCAAAGTTTGCAGAGTTATCCAGTTTGCACCTCATTTTGGTGGAGAATGAGGAACGATATACGCGGATGTTTTGAGAGGTTCAAACCCCAGATACGCACAATATCTCATTTCTCATAAATTTTCTCTATTCAGATGTTGTTAATTGTGGCTCAATTGTTAGAGCGAGATAACGAGTATATTCAACCAAGGACCATAACCAGATCGTACTGTAGATAAGCAATCAATGTAATAATGATAACCAATGGAGAAAGAAACAGACGGACAAAATGGTAACCACTCTGGTGGTAATCATGGCCATGAAAATAGAAGAAGCGAGTCGGGGAGGAGATTTTAAAAGAGGAGATTTAATAACGATTATGTGAAGACGACAAAGGTTTAAGCAAAGAATCGGGTTCTAAGGGAGGAGAACGACCACCCATCATATATGCTACAAAATGCGAAAAGAGGACATATCACCAAACGCGCCACAACAAATTCAAGGTATGCTTTAATTGTGGAAAGGAAGGACATATCGCTTTCGAGATCAGACGCAGAGAATGAAACCTAGTTCAATGGGACGGTGACTCAAAAGATCGTCCCCGTAAAAGTCAAAGTCAACAATTTCCGGAAGAGCGTTTGTTGTGATCGGTCAAAATGCGAGAAACCCAAACGAGGTGATCACGGTAAGCTATTTATAAATTTCTTGCTAAGTTTATACCTTACTTGATACCGGTGTTACCCATTCATTTATCTCTCTCCCGCATGTGCTCAACGTTTAAACTCGACTCAGGAGAAATTAGACTTTGACCTATCTCGTGGAAACTCCGTTAGAAAAACTTTCATCACATCCAATCGCTTATAAATCTTGTTTGATTCAAGTTAGCACCATCACCTTACCGTTGACCTTATCTCTTTAAAGATACTTGCTTTTGATGTGATTTTAGGGATTGATTGGTTAACTACTCATCATGCCAAAATTGATTGTTTTCGTAAGGTTGTTAGTTTTCATATTCCTAACCAACCCATTGTATTTAATTCAAGCAACTAAACCATTAAAATCAATCACTATCATATCTAATCATAAAGCTATTCGCTTATTGAAAAACGGATGTCAAGTTTTCTTAGCCCATGTTATGGATTTGAATAAAGACACGCCAAATTTGAATAATATTCTCGTGTTATCGATTTTCCGACGATTTCAAGAACTTCCTGCCCACCCCGTAACGTGAAGTTGAATTCTTTATTGATCTTGAACTCGGTACAAAGCCCATTTCTAAAACCCCATATCGAATGGCTCCTATTGAACTTCGTGGAGTTAAAGGTCCAACTATGTGAATTGTTGGACATCGGTTTCATTCGCCCCAAGACATCTCCTCGGGGTGCTCCCTGCTTTTATTCAGAAAGAAGAAAGACGGAGTATGCGATTTTGTATCGACTATCTGGAATTGAACCATGTCACCATCAAGAATAGGTATCCTCTACCTCGTATTGATGACTTGTTTGACGACCAACTGTAAGGGACACAATTCTTTTCAAAAATCGATCTTCGTTCTCGGATATCATCACCAAGATTAGAATCGAGGATATTCCAAAGACCGCTTCGTAACTCGGTAGATGGGCATTATGAATTTTAGTCATGTCTTCTTTGACTAACTAATGCTCTCGCGGCTTTCATGGATATGATGAACCGAGTATTCAAGGAATATTTGGATCAATTCGTTGTTTTTTATTGATGACATCCTCATATATTCCAAAAGCCGTGAAGATCATGAGCACCATTTGAAGTCGGTACTCCAAAGGCTTCGTGAAAACCAACTATATGCCAAATTGAAGAAATGCGAGTTCGCTTCGAGGAAGTAGCATTTCTTGGGCACGTGGTGTCAAAACATGGAGTATCTATTGATCCGACGAAGATCAAGCAATACAAAGTTGGGAGCAACCAAGTCGGTGATCAAGCACGTAGTTTTTTGGGCTTATGGTTATTATCGGAGATTCGTGGAAGGGTTTTCTAATCGCTACTCCATTAACCCGCCTAACCCGGAAGGATACAAAATTCGTTTGGAGTGAAGAATGCGAGAAGAGTTTCAAGAGCTTAAGAGGAGACTTATTTCTAAGACTGTTTCTAACAATACCATCTGGTTCGGATGGATTTGTTATCTACAAACGATGCTTCGTGCAAAGGGTTAGGATGTGTTCTCATGCAACGTGGGAAAGTCATAGCCTATGCCTCATGACAACTTAAAGAGTATGAGAGGAATTATCCTACCATGATCTAGAGTTAGCAAGCAATTGTTTTTCGCGCTTAAAGATATGGAGGCACTATCTATATGGGGAGAAAGTGGAGATATATTCGCACCATAAAAGCCTTAAATATTTCTTCACTCAAAAAGAACTCAACACGCGGCAATGACGCTGGCTCGAGCTATTGAAAGACTACGACCACACTATTCAATACCATCCCGAAAAGCGAACGCGGTATGACGACGTATGAGAGAAGAAGATCATACGCGGAACGAAAAGCGATGATGTCAAGTATACGACAGAGCCAACTTTAATAGAAAAATTTAAGGTTCGCTCAAGCCACCAACCGGGAAATGATGCGCGTATGAAGAAGAAAGTACAAGAAGGAGCTATTCCTAAGTTTAGAATTGATGAAGAAGGAATACTTGAGTCCACTCTAGACTTTGTGTTCCTAACGACTCGATTTGAAGTACAAGATTATGATGGAGGCACACAATACACCATTTGCAATCCATCCGGAAGTACTAAAATGTATCGTGATCTTCATACATACATTTTGGTGGAACAACATGAAGAGAGAGATTGCAAAGTTTATCTCGATGTGTTTAACTTGCCAACGTGTAAAGGCGAGAGCATCTAGTACCTAAGGGTCCGCTGCAACCACTTGAGATTCCGAAATGGAAGTGGGAACACATTACCATGGATTTCGTTACGGGTCTTCCCTACGGTTTCTCAAGGCATCAATACTATTTGGGTTATTGTTGATAGATTAACCAAGTCCGCATTTCATTTTTGCCGACACGGAGACTTATTCTCTCGAACGCCTTGCTAGTATGTACGTGAATGAAATTGTGAGGTCGTATGGCATGCCCGTATCCATAGTTTCGGATCGTGACCCAAGATTCACTTCAAGATTTTGGGTTAGCTTGCAAAAAGCTATGGGCACGGATTTGCGATTTAGTTTAAGATACCATCCTCAAACCGGACGGACAATCGAGAGAACTATTCAAACTCTTGAATATTTATTAAGACTCGTGTCCTAGACTTCAAAGGCGCTTGGGATAAGTATTTACCATGGTGGAATTCTCCTACAACAACAGCTTATCGTGCAAGTATATAGTGTGGCTCCATTCAAGCATTATATGGACGAAAATGTCGTTCTCCAATATGTTGGGATGAGGTGGGTGAAGCAACATTGTTGGGACCCGAAAGTTAAGACGTATGACTCACCGAAAAGATTCAAATGATTCGACAACGATACAAACCAAGACAAGATCGACAAAAGAGTTATGCGGATCTTCATCGAAAGGACGGAATTTAGTGTAGGGATCATGTATTGTTGCGAAGTTGCTCCATGGAAGGAGTTACAAGATTTGGGAAGAGAGGAAAGCTCAATCCACGATTTATTGGTCCATTTCAAATTCTCGACCGAGTAGGAAATGTAGCCTATAGACTTGCGTTACTCTCCAAGTATGTCTCGTGTTCATAATGTGTTTCACATATCCGCATTTCAGTAAATATGTGAAAGACCCAAACCACGTTATAGAATTAGAACCGGACGAAATAGCCAAGACTTAACGATGAGGAGGTACTGCCAAGATCTTGGATAGAAGGAGCATGTCCTACGCCAAGAAAGGTCATACCACAAGTTAAAGTTTTGTGGAGGAATCATGCTATAGAGGAAATGACCGAATTGAATTGGAAACGAAATGAAAGCGAGGTATCCTCACCTTTTCAAACACACAGTACGTGACGTCAATTTCGAGGACGAAATTTCATAAGGAGGGGAGGTCAGAAGACCCCAACTTATTATTAATGAAATTTAATTTTCTATTTATTATTTTGAAATAGTAAGGGTTGATGTGATTAATGTGGATAGTTAGGGTAAAATACGCAAATATTTTAAAATAAGCAAGTGGTTATAAAATATTCATTGTTGTTTGGGAATATTCGTTTGGTCGTGGAATATTCAGATCGTTGGGAATATTCGCACGACGACGTTACGCAACCATGTGTGTGCCCCATAACCGAAAAAAGCGATGGATGAAGAAAACGACAAATATAAGTTGGTTTAAAATAACTACAGTAGTTGTTACAATTATATCGTTAAAATACTCGGTGGTTAAAACACAAGAAGACACAGTATTGCACCAATTATTGATTCTTACGTAAGAAGGCACTACTCAATAATGGTTACAGAATTATCGCTCAAAGATTTTATTTTATCGATTCAATAATTGTCTGCGTTGATATTTTATATTGTTGTTGTTTGTTTGATAATTGTCATTACAACAATATTTTCATTATCGAAGCAATAATTCATATTATCCGAATAATATTATTAGATAACATTATTGGCAATGTCTAGAAAGTTCATCTAAAGAGAGGTTTGGTCACCTAATTGCGCGCCAAGAAGGAGAAATTCTTATCGAAAACCCCTCTTCCCGGAACTTCCTGTTTGTCATTAATATTGTGATTATGTAATATTATTTGTGAATAATTAATTATTGATTCATATGATGAGGAAAATATTGATTTTATGTGGATATAGATGGAGAAAAATTTTAATGTGACAATTGTTGAAAATTGAAATTTTATCTTTTTCTCGATAAGATAATGTATTATTATATTTTAATAATATAATAATGGTGATATTTTACAATGAATGTGGGATATATGAGTATACGAGGAGGAAGAGTATTTTTGTTGCAATAAATATTTAAAACATGTTAAACATGTCTCATGGACCCCATTTATCGATCGAAATTTGATTATAGCTTTGTAAAATCGCCTGCTTGTTGTATTTTGGTCCAATTTCTGTTTGGAATTTGGAAAAACTTTCTTCCGCAAAGTTGTAGAGAATTGAATTTCCTATAAAACTCAAGAGATTCGAATTTTCCGATAAAAGGGCTATTTATTATGAATTATTGATGTTCAAAATTCTAATAATTGATTTTGGAAGTTTTAATTATTTTAAATAATAAAAACGTTTTTGATTTGTTTGGTAGACTTATTTGTTGTCAAGCATGGCTGAATTCAGATCATAGATTGTGTGCGTAGGAATTTATATATAATATATTAATATTATATTAAATTTTTTCGCTTTAGTGTTCTAAGCAATTTCTATAAATAGGTGCTTAGATTAGAATTGAAAATCACACCGTAAATCAAGTTTTCTCTCTATATTATCGAGTTTATTCTTGTGAGTATTTTGAGTATAATTTGAGTATTGCTATTCTATGCAAGTTCAAGTCATAGCTTTATATCCTGTTTTCAATTTGAAGATCGATCTTCGAGGTAGTGGGGATATTATTTTTTTTCAGAATGATATTATTTCTTCAATATCATTATGTTGAAATATTGATCCAAGTTTTTATCAAATTTGGAACTTTTGGTGTTCTGAGTTACTATTCACGATATTTGACTATTCACGATATACGATAATTATTCACGAATACTGACTATTCATCATGAAAAATTTTTCTTTTCGTCTAAAATATCTATTCGGATACTAGCTTTGATTGTATCCATGTTTTGATCATTCTTGAATTTTACACCACCGCAATTATTTTTGAGGTATTTTTGACGTGAATAAAACAAAGCATTTAATCCTTAATCCTTAATCCTCGCATTTCATTTTGTTTTCATCGGATTCGTTTTTTTAAAAATATTTTTCATCATCTTCACCTTAAATGATGATATTATGGAATATCTTTGGTCTCGTAGCAGTGCAAAGATGAATGATTTTCAAGAATATCTTTGGCCAGAAAAGTAAAAGATGAACAGTGTTTAGATGAATACATGATTAATCGATGAATATCTTTCGCCTGTAGTGCAAAAGATGAATATGTAATTCCGTATATATATCGATTGATGTTACAGGATAAAAGATGAGACGATGAACTTTTAAATTCATACATGGAAGATAGTAGTTTGCATTCTCTACTTAACTCTTCTAATGAATTATTATTTCATTGCGCTAATATTGATTTAAAATTTGTTGTCTATCAGATTCTATTAGATTTTTCCTGTTGAAGACTAACGGTAATTTGTTCAGATATTATCTTAGTCATAATATTCTTTATCGAGCTAGTTGAGCTCACCCTTTTTCCTTTTGTTCCATTTTTATCGGGGAGGCTAGAATATAGCGAGTATTTAGCCTGGGTATGGAATGAAGGTTCTAGAGAGAGTTGTTTAGTAGTCCTCACCATTTTTGTAAAATAATGTATCAATAAATGTGATGAGGATTTATTTTGAGTATAGATATTATACAGAAGATAATATTTGTATTTAAACTTGCTTTCTTGTTGTAATAATAAAGTCAGAAGTTGTATTTGTATACCGTATTGACAACTCGTAATGGGTGATGTATACCTATTTTGGGGGCGCCACATCAATCTGATTCGAAAAGAGGTTACAGATAAAGATCCATGACAACCTATTGTCATGGATGGATTCCCTATATATATATATATATATATATATATATATATATATATATATATATATATATATATATATATTTAAAGCAAATAAACGCCTGCATCAAGTTCAGGCTCAATCGAGGCATAACTCGATAATGTTAGTCCATATAAAAATATATACATATATATAAGTATATATATATATATAGACATAAATGAAAGCCATGGACCGAAGTCCGGGCATACACACACAACACGACTCTCAATATGTATAACAGTGAGTGCAAAGATGAAGAGAAAGGCTTTATAGGGTGTAAGAAGGCTTACAGTGGGCTGCCAAAGAAGACTTTTATAACTTTAAACGGATGAATACTCTATCTCATTGTAAAATTATGATGTAATATAAACTCAAAAGTGTTTGAAAGAAGACAAAGACTCAAAGTTATGGGTGTACAAAGCCAATTGGACAGGGTTTCCTCGCTATTTCTCTTACAAATATGGCCACCCCAAGCCCTCTATTTATAGAGGGGAGAGCAGTCTACCTGCACCGACGGTGCCTGGGCAAAGTGTGGGTCCCCATTATGTCGCAAAGACGCGTATTCGATCATCGCGTTGTTCGCCATCGCATTTCATAACTTTCAATCCGGGAGTCCGATTGAAGCGTGCCAAGGAAAGCTCTTTCCAAGAGCTACACAATGACATAGGATTTGACCTTTTTTGATTCCGGGAAGATGGGTTTGTGACCAAAATAGCAAAATAAGATTTCCAGTTTGGCCAGCAATCCAAATTGAGTTGCTTTGCTGTAGGTTTATGCTCCAAAGTTAAGATATGGGTCTTGTGGGACTTCTATTGAAGGAATTTGGGTTGAAATGAGTGTATTTTATTTGAAGTGAAGTTGAGTCAGCAAAATGACCATTTTACCCCTCCCGGGGTTTATCTCTGAGATTGCCATGCTGTTGACTCTGAATGTCCTCAGGGTTATCTCTGAGGTTGCCTTGACCTCCCGGGGTTAACTCCTGGGTTGGGAAATGATGTTGTAGTCCTCCACGGTTACCTCTGGAGTGTAAAAAAGACGTTTTTGCCCTCCTACATAGTTAGTAACACGAAAAGAAAATTTCGAGTGTCTACAATAATATTATTCTTGAATTTTACTCCACAAAGCAGTATCATGTTGACAATTTGGACTTTATTGAATTCTGGATAAATTAAATTATAAATCTTTGAAATTTATCATTGCTCTTATTTAATTAAATTCTTATATCATTGTCATCATCCTCATGCTTATATTATGATGAATGTCCTCATTAGCCTGTAGTGCAATGATGGACTGTTGATTGGTATGATTATGAGCAGGGATTATTCAGTATAATAATGACGTGTAATGTTACAAATGATGTGGTAAAAGTCATCATTGGCCCGTAGTGTATTGATGGACAGTTGTTGGCATGATCATGACCATTGGTGATAACACGAATATCATTTGCCCGTAGTGCATGGATAATTCGTGGACGTGATACTAATTAATATCCTTGGCCCGTAGTGCATAGATAATTCGTGGACGTGATACTAATGAATAAATTTTGCCTGTAGTGTATGGATAATTCAGTGGTGTGGATTATTTATTGAGCTGAGTCTCAGCAATAAAATTGTTGATAAATTTTTTAAATCATAGAAGATAGTGGATATCATACTCTACTCGACTATTCTAATGGATTGCTTATTCCGCTGTATTTAAACTTGTTGTTTATTATATTCTATTAGTTTAACACTGTTGAAGGCTAACGATAATTTATTCTGCATTTTCTTAGTCATAATATTTCTTATTGGGCTAATTGAGCTCACCCTTTTGCTTTCATTGTTCTCTTTAGGAATGAGAACGTAACCAGGACTAGTCGGGGAATGTAGTGACGGTCCAAGATGGTGGATGTAGTAGTTCTTACTATTTTATAAAATAGTGTGATAATAATTGTAATGAGAACTTTATTTAAGTTTGGATATTGTCTACGAGACAATATCCGTGTTAAAACTCTCAACTACGTTTTGTCGTATTGTATAAATTAAGTTTGTATTTAAATTCTGTACCATGTATTTGACGACTCGGAATGGGTGATGTATACCTATTTTGGGGGCGTCACATATGATGAATTGACATATCCTTATGATGATAATCATGTTTATTCTATTTAGACCAGTAACCAAGGTTTGGGCTGGGTAAAATAAAGAAACAGGGTACGAGCCAAAATGGTCCGGATTTTGGTGGGCTGATAATGTGAGGCCCGTGGCTCGGGTTGGGCCGGTCCGGCCCGGCTTCTTCCTTTATTTTTTTTTATTTTTTTTGCAAAATCTTGATTTGTTTTCTGTTAATTAAGCTTAATTACTATTTATGAGCATTACTAATAATAAGCTATCTGAAATGAAACATCTGAAAATAAACATATTATTCTCTCTCAAAGGTGGGCAGAGCTTTTACTTCATTTTTCATGCATATCGTCTTCAGTTTTCCAAACTACATCGTCAAGGTGGTTGAGAGGTTTTTATAAACCGCATAGAAAAAACATAAAGATGATATCAAATGAAACAGAAATGACCAACTTTCTCGGTGGCATACAGAAAAAATAACAATACTAAGAAAGTTGGAAGTTTGAGGATTGTCTTCCTGCTCAACTGGCATGTAGCCAACTTAAGTCTTGCAATGACCTAGTTTTCCTTATCAGAGGCGAAACTAGGGCGCGGGGGAGCATCTGACCCCGGTAGGGAGGCGGTCCAAGTGGACTAGGGGCTAGGCGGGGGGGGGGCGTGGCATGATTAGCCGATCGTCTTAGGCTCTTCTTCTTCGACTACGTAGAGTCTGAATGAGTTTGTTTTCTTTTATTTTATTTGTTTTATAATAACATGAAACAACGTCGTTTCATTAAAAAAATAAAAAAATTATTAGGGCATAACTCTTCACTCTTCAGACTCTCAGCTCTTACTCTCTTACTCTTCGTCTCTTTTCTCTTCTGCAGTTCCGCGACTTCCGCGTCTACTACCTCCACTGAGCTGACTGCTTTGGACTTAAAATCAAGAGCTGAGCTTCAGTACTCTCAAATTAAAATTAAGAACTGAGCAAGAAACCCAAATCAAAGGTAATGATATATTTATTCTCAGTTAAATTTTGGTAATCATATACATAAACAAATTGGTGTGATACAGTGATACTTTGTGTTAATTATTATTTAGATGTTGTAATTATATGAAGGATTAAGGACTAATTTCAAACTAAAATTTGGTTTGTTCATGATTAATGAACTCTGAACATTTTTAAAAGTAATTTCTGCCTATCTTATGTTTGCTTAAGTGTTTCAATGGAAAGGGTTGATTAAACTAAAAGAATTGGTATTATATATATATATATATATATATATATATATATATATATATATATATATATATGATCAGGATCTTAAAATTTTATTCTTATTCATTCACAAGCTCACCTCCTTTAGCTTTATTTTGATTGATTGACCACTCTCATCATACATCTGTCGCTCTATAATTTTAGCGACGGACAACATATAGCATCGCTTAAAAGTATAGATGACGGTTGTATGGTACGATCGAATCGTCATTTCGTCCGTCGCTAAAGGGGGTGAGCTCGAGTGAGTTGGATAAAGTTTTAAGATCCGACTTATATATATATATATATATATATATATATATATATATATATATAATTGAATTATAATGTAATCTCGGTGTATGGATATTTGGGTCATGTATGCATATTAGAAAGTGTAAAAGTTATGAAATTTTGGGTTTCGAGAAAACTAGTGTATAAACTAAGTGAAGTATAATTCTAATGGATGGCTTTCGTATAATCAATTGCATTATATGCTTGTTATCTTTGGAGGTAATTTTTGTTATCAGTGAGTGCGCATTCATATTTCAAAACTGTGGTTTGTAGATATGATATTTTAGTTCTATCACAAACTTTTGTTTCATAACTTTAAAATATTTTTTGCTGATTAAAAAAATAATAATAATTAATTACCAAGTTCCGAAGCAAGTGGTGGTATTAATAATTTTAGCCCGCTTAATTTAAAAAATTTAACCCCTTATAAAAACGTTCTAATTCCGCCACTGGAGCCAATGAATTATATTTATACTTGACTCCTACGAGAAGGGGCATTGTATCAAATGACTGGATCCGCACCTGCCACATTATATGCGGAAATGTTTGATATGCTTATACTTGAATAGTAGGGATTCGTAGAGCAGCCATTAATAAATTTTGCAACCTAAATAAAGTTTATATTGTGGTGATCTGTTGCTTTCCTTGTACCTTTTATTTTTAAAGGATATGATGTAACCTATGATTAATGGTTTTCCTGTTTGAAGAAGAATAAACAGAAAAAGAAACTTCCATTATAAAATTTCATCATTTAATTAACAGAAAACAAATCAATTAAAAATAAGCTTAATTACTCATGTTCTTAACAAATCAATTAAATTTTTTAAAAATAGTAATGCTCATAAATATTATAAATTAGCCTACGATTTAGGTTTTACTTTTTAAGAATAGTAAAATTTGAACAAAAGTAAAAAAATAATATATTGAAGATTACATTAAAAATTAATAGTTGTAACTCAGTTGGTTTGAACTCTTATTTATTTAATTACAAGTCTTATTTTCAAACCTCACAACCCACAACCAGGTCTAAATTCTATTGATTATTTGATGACATATCAACAACTAATAATAATAATCATAATAATAATTTCAAAAAAATAATACTACCTCCGTCCCACAATAAGTGTTTTTTTAGGCTTAATATTTTTTTTCAAAATAAGTGATGTGTTAGAACTCCAATACAATTTTTACAATATTTTTTCATATATGCCCTTATACAACCAATGGTATTTATTACGTTCCAACCAATGGTATTCCTCCATTACTCACTACAATTAAATGATACTCATTAACTCTTCAACTCCAAAGAAAGTATATTAAGGGTATTTTTATCATTTTAACTTGTGTATTGGTATGTGTGATTTAAGCTAAAAAAACACTTATTATGGGACGGAGATAGTAGTAATAATCATAATAATTATAATAGTTTTAAAATAATAATAATATTTTTAAATATTAATTATAATAATAATAATTTCAAAATAATACTAGTAATAATAATAAAATATTAATAATAATAATAATGATAATAATAATAATAATTTCAAAATAATAATAGCAATAATAATCATTTTAAATAATAATAAAAATATTAATAATAATATGTATAATAATTATTTAAAATTTATTATTATTATTTAAAATTCTTATTATTATTATTGTCATTATTATTTTGAAATTATTATTATATTTTAAAATTTATTATTATTATTTTAAATTATTATTATTATTTTGAAGTTATTATTATTATTTTAAAATAATAATTATTAT
Organism: Panax quinquefolius; assembly: GCA_020205615.1. NCBI lineage: Eukaryota > Viridiplantae > Streptophyta > Magnoliopsida > Apiales > Araliaceae > Panax > Panax quinquefolius. The sequence continues at coordinate 68,816,837 of CM035159.1, forward strand.
TATTCTTAATATTTTTATTATTATTATTATTACTATTATTATTATTTTGAAATTATTATTATTATTATTATTATTATTATTTAAAAATTAGTATTAGTATTATTATTATTACTATTTAAAATTTATTATTATTATTATTATTATTATTATTATTATTATTATTATTATTATTATTATTTTGAATCAACTAAATCTATACAGTGACAATTAGCACGATTATTCATATAAAAATATTTTTATAATTTGTATAATTTTTTTTAAAAAAAAATTAATTTAAAAATTATTTTTATTATTATTATTAGTATTTTATTATTATTACTTAGTTTTAGAATTATTCAGCTCAAACTAATAATAATTTTGAAATTATTATTATTATTATTATTACACATGCATGATACCACTTAATCCAACGGACAGAAATCATAAGTAATAAGTAAATGACCATACGGAAGAACACGACGCTCAAATGACCATAAAACTCGCTGAAAACACTGATATTCAAATTGCTCTTTTGCAGCTGTTAAACAAAAAAGCTATATGTTAAGCACTCATTTTTCAGGTACACAATCAAAAACCAGTAAAGTAAAATCCTCAGTTATTACAAATCAAAGAAATGCCGGTCCAGCTAGAAAACAATGCTAAAATTAAGCAATTCATCTTCGAATTTAGCCAACTGCAATTCCTGCAGTCCTACACTAAGATTATTTTACTCCAACTGAGGCCATTAAATCCTCGTACTCCGGATCGCTCTCTTGTTTTCTTGGCTGCAATGGATTAGCACCCAGCTGAGGCCTGAGGGGCACAGAAGTTGGAGAAAATGGATCGTAATTCTGCTGCCCAGCAAAGGAGTTGGAAGCTTGATTACCGGAAGGAAATGGTAGACCGCCATTGAACTGTTGATTTGGGCTCAAATGACCTCGAGGCCTAGTTGCCATTGGCAGATAATTTTGCTGCAGTTGCATAGGGTTCCCTGGCCTAGGTACAAAAGGTCCAGCCAAATTCATCACTTGGGGACCTGGACTGTAGTTCCTCATCCCCATTTGAGGGACTGGAGTAGCAGGAGATACTGACCCTGGACTTGGAAATGCCGGATGTCTGGACGAGCCATGGGGGGAGTTCAGGTTTCCGGCAGAAGGCAAAGACATTTGCGGTCGAGGTTGACTCATCTGGCCGCTATCCTTTGGCCTCGAGAAACCTTGCATAACAGGCGAAGGTGCAGAATTTTGACCTGGTAAAAGAAATGATGAAATAGGTGCCTGAGGCGAGAGCATGGCAAGACTCCGTGGTGGCATATTATGAGGTGCAGGCTGAATGCTTGGCCTGGAAGCCATTTGAGGAGCAGGATTTTGAGGCCAGTGAGGCTGAAAAGTGAAATCATTAGAACTAGGATGTAGTGGTTTGGGAGCTGTTGCTGAAGGTGCAGCACTTCCAGAAACAGAATTCTGAACTCCTGATTGTGGAAGAAGTGGCGGTGTCGATGTTGATGGTACTGGCAAAGGAATCTGAGCAGTACCCAAGACAGGTTTAGAAGACATAGTAGGTACAATTGCTCGTGTCAGTGTAGGTGCTGATGAAGATGTAGGTGCAAACCCCATCTGGGGCTGCGGAATAGAAGTAAAAGACGGACCAGATGACCGAGAAGTAGATGACTGAAACGGTGAGGTTATAGGTGATATCATGTGGCTGCTTGTATTATTAAATGGTGGAGCTCCTGCCATAACAATGGGTTGTGAATTCCTGGGATGAGGCCGCTGAGGAGGAACAATTGAAAGTGTCATCTGTCCCATGTTGCTTGGAACTGTAGGTGCTTGTGACCACACAGTAGAGCTCCCATAATGGGTCAAGGATTGGGCAGCAAATGTTGCTGGGGCACCGGATCGAGGCATTAATGACCCCATAACTTGGGGTGGCCCTGTTGGAGAGTGTTGATTACCAGAAAAGGGAGGTGGAGCTGAAATATTAGGATGAACAGGTGTGGGCTGCAAAGCTGGCATGGTAGAATTACTTGATGGACCAATATAACCTAGAGAAGGTGCCTGAGACACATAAGAATGCTGCAGAACTGGTTGGGGCCTGGAGGGAATAAAAGAAGGGATTTGGGCAACTGAACCAAATCCTGCTGGTCTTGGGCCAAACAATGATGGTATATTTGAGGCATTCAATGGTGCGGATGACACATGGGCAGCACTGCTCAGTATCGGTGCTGAAGAATTTTGAGGGGTAAAAAAACCCAAAGGTGAACTTGTCGGAAACCATGGACCTTGGTATGGCTGAAACTGACCTAGTGGTCGAGCCTGCACAGAACCTATAATTGGTTGAGCCACTCCCTGGTTTACAAAGGGAGGAGGTACCGTATAAGGAATGGGGGTTCCTTGACTGGATTGAATAACATTCATATTATCACTGGAGACTGATGTTGATGTCGTGGAAACTGCTACAGGGTTTACCTAAGAGAGTAGAAGAAAAACATCATTAACGTGTAGAAAGAATATTAAATAGTAGGTTAATGTCCACCAAAAAGCTTTAAAGTAGATCCAGTCGTGCTAAATAAGTGACTACTTATAATCAGAAAATATGGAACTCACTGAAACTGGTGTGACTAGCAATTCAATTAGAGCAACTGCATTATCAACCTTCTCATATGTGTCAGCGGATACATGAACATACAACTCTTCATAAAAACTCTGGGAATCAATTTCATCAACAGTGACTTCCTGAAATTAGCAAGTTATTTCAGAAAGAAAGTTGATAGAAGCTAAGCTCCAATTATACTCTTCAGCCATTAATGAGCAATACAAATTACATGACAGTAAAGTAACAGGTACATATTTCGATACTTGAGATATAGAGTACATTTTCCTTTCATTAATAAATACATGAGATCTAAGAGTGCATTTTATACCAAGGGAAAAAGCTATAAGCAAACAATACACCCAAATAGGCCTCTGGGGAAGGGGTGGGGCCGTGGGATCAATGAAAATAATTTTACCTAACGGAAAAGAAAATCAAAATAAATATGCCATCTGTTGTATGGAGATTATGCTATGGGTTGGAGATCTTCAAGGACAAATTACCTTCTTTCCTGTATTGGATTTAGTACCAAAAACGCGAATTTTAGCTCCAGTTTCCTGCTTTGCAAATGTAACATGGAATTTAAAGAATAACATTGGAAGAAAACTCGTAATTAAATTAATGGGAAATTGGGAAGCAGCGTAATATTGATGTGTAAAAAAGTAAAACATTTATAGCATTAGCATGCAAGGGAATAAAGTGAAGTGATAACCTTTTCCAATCGCTTTTGAGTATCACTCGCAGGCCCAAATACTAGACTAAGGAAATTGTATCCGGGATAGTCTTTGATCTGAAACACCAAAAAGTCAAAGGTTTCAAAATGGGACTAGTATTAAATTATTGTCACCAGAACTCAAAATTTAGGCGGTAATGTGATATTTCTCGTTTTACAATAAATAACATACATTCTTGAATCTACTAACAAACATGGGGATGCAGATTGATTCTCTATTTCTAAACTATCCGTGATTAAAACTGATAGATCCTTGACAATGTAAGCAAAAGGATTCTATGGTGTGAGTCCTATCAAAGGGTAGTCCTTGTTCATACTTTTAAAATGTGTGTCTTCATGTCTTACAGCTATGCATGTTTATTTAAAGTTACTCTTCCAATAATAAACACTATAGAAGGTGAACACCAAAAGCAACGAACCAAAGCCACACATAATCTTATGTTGACTTACAGGAATTGGAACTTTTGCCTCTCTCAACAATGGTTTATAATCAGCTGGAGCTTTGTAGCTTGGATTCAATTTTAGTATTTCACCTGCCAAACATCAAAATTATGGAAGGACAACAAAACTAAAAGAGAGATGAAATCTACAATGTTAAGACAGGTTTATTAACATACCAATATCTTCGCGCCTTTCAAGTAGTAAGGATTGTGACTTCTACATCCAAATACTAAATGTAAGTGCTTCAGAAACCAAAACTATCGTGGTAATTAAGGTTATCCCAAAAAGTGATATTACCTCAGTATTAAGTGCATGACCTGAAGACTCATGGCCTGAAATCTGGGATGCCAATGATGGGTCGTCCTCAAAGTCCGCAATTCCCGAGTTCAGCTGTTTGGTAATTTGGTCCACCCGAGTCTGCTCAAAATTTGTACCACCACACAGGCAGCAATATCACTTAGTGGCACCTGGAATGGAAAGTCCATGCAAACCATTCACAAGGAAGAGACTGACATCTTAGCACCCACTGGGAAAAGGGAACTTAAATTGCCAACTGAGCAATAAAATATTCCTCCCACAAATTGGGTCTATGAATGCCTCCAAAGCACATGCAGAAAATTTTGACTACACTGTCCAAGTAGATTTCAAAATCCAAGTATTTAAATAAACGCTAACTTTTTTAAAAAATGACTCCCAGATAGTTGAAAAGAAGAAAAAAAGCGGAAAACACAATTCTTTAAGCACAAATACGAATAGAAGACAAAGGATGAAAGTGGAACATAACTTGTGTCTTGTGATAATTCCAAAAATACCTGATAAGCAAAGGCTTTCCCTTTTCTGACAGAAGCATCCTGTGTCACATCAGGTCCCCATTTCGTTTTCCTCTGCACCTGTTTACTGCTTTCTTCACTGGCTGCATCACTTCCTCCAGGCTTTTTACTACCACGGAAAATGGGAATGAGAGAACCTGATAATTTGTTTTTTGGTATCACAAATCCAGACTTTGCTGCAAACTTAGAAATCTTTGGGCTACTTGTTAAGGCAGCAGATGATGTGGGAGTTAAAGTAGTCTGCATTCCATGTTCAACTCCAGATGCCTGCTCAATCTTGGTGCTCATCTTGATCTCGTCTCCAAATACCAAACTACAGATTACAAGTATGCAGAACATAAGTCACAGCATCTTAGATTGAAACACGGGTAGTATTAGATACTGTAGAAGCCACAAACAAAACCTTTAACTATACAGTTCTGCTAATCTACAAATTGACTTTTAAAAATGTCAATTTTGAGTTTGAGCATGTCTCAAATTGACTTTTGAAAATCAATAATGATCTTATAATATGGAACAGAGGTAATACTTGCTAATTAGAATCCAGAAATAAGTCACATGGTTTGATTATCAGCCGAATATTACAAGTCAAGCAAACTAGTAGTTGACTATTGCTTCACATGATTGTTCATTCTCAAATTCATCTGATAGTTTTATTTTGACGTTGATATTTAGAAACTCATATTTGTACTCTTTAGACTAGTACAAAATATCTATAAATTATTTTGATATTTGTAGAAATGTACATGTAATATATTTTGGAGACTTGCGCTAATGATTTGTTTCGATTTAACATGTACATATTAGAACCCCATTGTGTTGATATTGTCTCTCATTTGTTGTGACATGATATTTTTGTTAGAATGTACCGTATGGTATACTTGAACTATAACCACATGTGGGGGTATCACAGACATGTCCTCTTGACACCGAGGCATGACACCTTCCGTGGCGGTGTAATCAGTCCACGATGTCACCGTTTTGTGCTCCAGTGAGAGTTGTCCAATTGGTGTTTTGTTGTGGGAGGCGTATGGGTCGATCCTAGTTTTCTATTCTTCGGATTGGTGATGTTTGTGCCAAACACGCCTTCCGATTTTGCATGCATCTAGATTGCGCAGTCCGATGTGTGATTGCCTGTGTGGCATTATTTTGATTGCTTGTGTGGCATTATTTGACTTGTCTGTGTGGCAAGGTATATTTCCATTTTGTTTTGAGCTTGATATGAAATAACACACAACCATTTGATTCAGTCTATTATTTTGTTGTGTTAGTTTTGTTCGTTTCAATTCAGTTTAGTTTTGTGCGTAACCTCTCTTTCTATTTCAAAAAGGGGGTGTTACAATAATCCTCTTCATATTTTACATACAGACTACAAAATAATGTTGAATATGCTCTAACCTAATCTCTGGGAATAAGCCACGCAGAACCTGCTTCTTCTTTTTCACCTATTGCGGGTTCTAAGTTCTATGTATCGAAAATGTCCTATTTAGCTTGCTGTTTGGCAGCTTCCAGATCCGCTACTTATAAAATTATTTTTCAAAATCTAAGGAAACAGTATGTAAAGGGTGCTGCTAGCACTCAGTGTCCCTATTGACTATCCGTTAAAACTTGTCAAGTAAAAATAACTTACTAATGAACATCGCTCAAACAAAGGGTTCTATATAAATAAGGATAAGTGAGTTGAAGTCATGGTGAGCGGTGACGCATTTGGTCCGACAAAGCTCCAACTATGGATGCCCATAATAGGATGAGAGGAACTCATATATGATTATAATTTTATGTAAAAAATTCTCAATCTGTTCACAGATATGTTAAGACAATTTTAAACGAAATATCATACATACTTTGTCAAACAGACGATTCAGCCTATCAAAGATTTTGAGGTTAGATAGATATAAGAGCTAGGAATAATGTGTTACATGCAGAGAGTCCAAGAACAAATAAATAACCCAAATCATGATACATCATTATTTAATACTAGGAAACTGGAAAAGCTCCCAAGTCCCAACCACAAAGAGAACATAAATTCATCATCACTCGGCACTCAGTAATATAAGAGGAATGACAAGATTGCATATGTTAAGAACATGTCTCCAACTTTATAGAATCATAGTGTATCTAACTGTTTGTACTTTGTGGTAAATAACCCAAATCTTCTAATCCATCTATTCTAGTAGGAGTTAATTTTCCCTTGCTTGACTTTCAATGTGTTTTATAACCAAAGTGTCAAATTTAAATCCAGGATTTTGCTATATAATGCAATCATGTTAAGGATCCAAATTAAAGCCTTAGCTACTAACATTCATCAAAATAATAAAATACGGAGTTGACTGATTAATCCTACCATTCGGGTAGGTGGAAAGGTATGCCATCTGATTAACATTCAACACTAAAACACATCAACGTTGGGGTTGTTTTTGTTGCTAAAGAAATCAAAGAAAAAGAAAGAACGGTGAAAAAGCCAACACCTGATTCTACAAGGAAGTGCCAAACTTATTACTTATATATACAGATGGGAAAATAAACTCAAATTTGGAATAAATAAACAGAACCCAACATTAATACAACACATCTTTAGCATGAATCAAGCACAATATATCAAAACTTGAGCATGATTCATCAGAAAACAGAAACTACATATAAATAAAAAAAATTAAAAATCCCAAAACAAAGATAGAACTGATAACGAAAAAGAGCTGGAAGTAGAAAAGCAATAAACGAGATAGGAGAAGAAAGAGAAAATGATAGAGAAATTGGAATCACTAACCAAATTTCAAAGGTTTCGACAGAGAGAACCCTAATCCGCCATTATTAAAATTTCATTTTCTTCTTCTACCTCAGACCGAATGCAAATCTTCCGTTTTAGGGCTTGCTTCGTTTAGTGTTTGTTCATCCAATTGAAATACCCTCTGGACTCTCGTTTCTAAATTTAGTCGAATTATAAAATATAGACTAAAATTATAAGGATCCATTAGTTTAAATTAATATAAACATTAGTCTAAAAAAACAATTACCATTAAGAATAAAAGGTTAAAATATTACCCGTATAAATTATATGTGATAAAATATAAATTTTATAAAATTTGAAATATTAAATAAAAAAATAAAAAATATATATAAAAAAGACAAAATAAAAATTATTTTAAAAATTAAAGGATATTTTAAAAAAATTGAAAAGCTTCAAAATTTTGTTAACATCATAGTCGACCTCTGACTTTATATATTAGATGTAATCGATGTCATACAGCAATAAAAAGTAACGGCTAATATATTTTCACTAAAAAATAAATTTTTCAACAAGATCGTTTCATTTATCATGGACGTTGTAAAATATTAATTTTGATTGTAATACTCTCATTCCCAAAAATAAACACTCATTTGTTTAAAGATATTTAAAGATATTAAATACAGATTTACCAGTTGAACCAACGATTCGACCGGTGATCAAACAATTTTTGAACAAAACCGATTTAGTGATCCAAACCGGACCAGAGAATATCAGTTCCAATTTTTATCGGTCAAACTGACAGTCCGAGTTTCAAAAGCATGCTTTTTCGTTAGTTTACTCTTTTTATAGTATTTTTACTGAAGTAAAATAAATTTATATTTATTTTGAATTTTAAAATGCAAAAAGTAAATATAAATCTCTAATTTAAATCTTGATAAAATTAAATAGCATTATGGATGGTTAAAAAAATTCAAACTTGCCTGTCTAAACATGTTCTAGTTTGGCTTATTTAATGAAGAGTTGAACCAATTCAAACATTATACTTGTAAGATTATCAGCCCAATATTACAAGTTAAGCAAACAAGTTCAATACTTGAAGAACCACAACTTGAAAAAGAAACAAATATATTTTTATCCCTTGTGCTGTGCATATGTCCATAAAAAAACATAATCATCTTCATATTTTACAACAGACTACAAAATAATAGCCAAGTATGCTCTAATCTAGCCTAATTTCTGGGAATAAGCCACACAAAACCAACTTCTTTTTCACCTATCACGTGTTCCTCGTTCTACGTATCGAGATCCGAGCGAATATCCTGTTTAGCTTGCTGCTTGTGGTGGCTTCTGGGCCCGCGACTCGGAGAAAATAGTAATAGTCATTTGGCCAAGAAATATCTCAATTCAGGAAAAAATACGCTCCTCAAGTGAAATGGTAAAAGTTTGAGAAGGCAGTAAGCAAACTGCCGAGAAGGATGTAGGCTGCGCAGTACCCCCAAATCAAATATCCCCATCTCTTGCCAGTTTTAAAATATACCGTCAAGTATGAAGCAAACCAGTAAAGAGAAGGGCTGGCGGATAAGAAACGAGTTGCTACCTGCCAATTATCATCTAGTGTCATAAAGGCATCCATCCAAACATGAAATGTTTTTGGACAATGATATCACCTCAGCTAAACCCATTTTCCAACTTCAAATGAGATAAGTTGAACAGAACAAATTGCTCATAAACTAATAGACATTAAAAGTTGCAAGTCAATCAACAAAAGATGGCTACAAAAGTAAACAAATTTGACAAGGGCACCAATAGTTAAGAGAGAGTAAAAGAGAGAAGAAAAGAGAACCTAAGAGCACATCAAGGCCATATAATTATCAGAAGGGTACTTCCAAAGAAAAAGTACATGAGAAAGGAGATTATAAAGTGGGAGTCCAACCTGCACATGCATGACAAAAAACGCTGTGGCTGACATGAATCCCAAGTGTAGAACAAACGAAAGAACAATCACAGACAAATATCCTGCCTTGCCTGACGAACTATTATCAAGTGGAAGCATGACCGTATCCTTTCCTTTGATGGTTCGTCCACGCCGTCTAAGAGTGTGCTCTTCTATTAGGAACCACAGAATCAAATGAAACCGTAATCTGTGAGTCGCAAACAATAAAATATCATGCGAAACAAAGCAAACAGCCGAAACTAGTGCTGGTAGAATTAAGCAGGCCACCTTGGTACAAATTTAACCACACACCTTAGCAGCCAAGTTTTTATATTCATCAACAAAGAATAGCAACTTGCCACAAGAAAAAAACAAAAAGAAAAAATTCTGCATAGAATGCTATATAACCTCCAACTAAAATTTTCACCGCAACACTAAAAGTTTGATATATTGCTGATCAACTTATAAAATCTTCACAGAGAAACAACTAAGGTTTCATTGATTTACAAAAGAGTCCAATTTTCAGCTGATATACTGGCACCTATATATACTCTGAATCGGTTCCGTACTACAAGAACTTGAAGCATAATTATATCTCAATCGCGAGCATAACCACAATATGGCATTCCCTAAATAGAAAAAAAATATTCTGTTCTCTGAGCTTACAAAAGACCAAGTAATCATGGTAGAGAAATTCATAGGGTTTAAAGCTCACTTAAATGCTATCTGAGTGTGACTGTGTGAGAGAAGAGTAACTTAATGAATGCTCTTGTGCATGTCAGTCCAGAATTCATAAGCTCATTAGATCTGATAAAAGTTAAAGCAAGCCGGAGAAGATACAATAACATTAGTGAAATATGCATAAACAATCTCAAAATGAGTTGACCAAATATTCAGAAAGATCCAATTCTATAGGAAATAAGACGTGTTTGAACATGCACCATATAGGTGGAACTGAAGTGGGACAGTTTGTCCAGTCAGTATCAAGTATCAACAGTGCATTACCTGTATCACTTTTGAAGGTTTAAGTAATCAATGCCTTAGTTGACAGGTAAAGCTTAAGGCCATGTTTGGTGTGTATGTTGGGTCAGGACTAATGAATTTTTTTACTGCAGGGATATTTTTCCTAGTATTCATAGATATACATTACGTGGGAGTATCTAATACCACGATCGGGAGTGGGTTATTTAATTATCCATTTGAGGGAATTCATTAAGAAAAAATATAAAACAAAAGATAAGACTTCACTGCAATGCATGTGATGTCATCATGTGGGGATACAAAAACTAAAATGGTGGTTGATTACATAATAAACGTCAACTATTAATTGACCAATGTAATAATATAAAGTATTAGTTTTTGGTACCCCTAGCATTATTATAGAACTGTTTTTCTGTTGAATTCATTTTTATACCTTCATATAATTTCCAAATTTTAGGGGTAACATGTCCCTCTTCCCTAATCACTAGCCTCATCCCCAAGTATAAGTGTATACTAATCCACCTTCTCATCAACATTCCATTCAGTCTTCTATAACCATTGGCAAGCCATTACTAGCTTTGCCTTAAGTAGAAAGAATGATGAATTTTGTTGACTAGTTTTTATATATCGACGCTTACCAAATATGCTCATTAAAAATCAATCTCCTTTTGCATGCACATGATAAGTTTTACTCAAAAAACCAAGATATATGCCATCAGCAACTTAAGACAGAAATATGGCCCCAAGTAGACTATTAATTAAGTAGAGAAAACTTGTTGCATTAATGCTAGACATTGAAATACAACTATCAACCATCATTCAAATAATTCATACAAAGAAGAATAAAAGGAATGAAGTAATAATTTGAAGGCCAGTTTATAATAGAAATTGATACCTCGAGATATTTTAAAAGTTTCTCTTTCTTAAACATCAACACTTCTTGATCTTGTGTCTGCCTCCATATTAAAGAGCAGCGGATAAGATCTTTTATCCACAGGAGAAGCTTGGAAATCAAGTGAACAAAATACATCCGGTTGTAGCTTAGCAAAATGGATGATTGAACAGAGAGCCAAGGACAATATTGGGAAGGCAAGTAGGAAATTCGGTAACTGCTTTACTTGGAAATAATTTAAGAACCCTACTCCCCTGACATAAAGAAACAACCAGCATAAGTTTCTTTTACTAAACAAGAAAAAAATAATATTTCTGGGGGGGGGGGGGGGGGGAGTTTGATTATATTCAAATAAATGGTGAGATTTTAACAGAAAGGAAAATGTATACAATTCCTATTTCCAGCATTTTTTTTTTTCGACTTTGGAAAGGGGAAGGAGGTGAAGAAGCACATGAATTCAATTTCTATTATAAATAAAAAATAAAATAAAAAATTATTAACATATAAAAAACAAACTTTGGTGATAAGGATAATAAAAACAGTAAAAAGTACAAACATACCAATAATGACTTTGGATATAATTGTACAGCAAAGGAAGTCTTGTCTTGCACCAAGGCCTTGTCTCATCCGGGAAATGTTCAAGACATACATTGTAATAGCCATATGCTTGAAAAGTAATAAATGGAAGAAAAGTAAATATACATTGCAAAGCTCCGGCAATAAGAACCTGTACTGCCAACGGGCAGAGAAGTAGAAGAATCCATGAGAATACCATACTTGAGATTTTAGAAATTCCTTGTGCAAATTGTTGGTTTATATCTTTTATGATTTTAATGATGACAATAATTTTGGGCTTGTATTTTATTTTAATTGCTTGGGCTGTTTAAAATTGATTTGATTTTATGTAACTACTTAATTACTTGGGTTGGTTTATATATATTATAAAGTAATTTCTTGGTTGGCTCAAGTTTGTTAAATGTGTTAATACATATTGGTCTCAGGAAATATTAGATTGGAAGTAATTAATTATTAATGAGGATTTCCTTAAATATATCCTGCTTAAGATCTGTTATTTGATTAAGAGTCCTTGTAAATAGAACTATATTGACTGAGCATATTTGGACTCCTTCTCTCCTTGTTTTAAGCTATTTTTCTTTGACTTGGATTTCAAATCTTTTTATCTGATAGTTATCTATTATTTGTTGAAATCCTATCTTTATACCAACTGTGATATGAGTTATTTATGCTAACATCTTCTTTTATATTCGTTGGTCTATATGATAAAAATATATATTGGTTAAGGATATTTTGCTAACAAAAAGATATAGCCGTTAGCTTTGCATGTATATATATATCTTCTTCTTGAAAAAAACAGGGACAGAGACTTGAAGGATACATCAGTTCAGTAAAATCAAAGCAAGCATCTGTCTTATATAAAGATATTTCAATAGAGAGCTATCAAAGTTCATTTCCAGCAAGTCTTGTTATATAATTAATTCTTTGTTGGCTGGAAATAAGTGTCCTTTGTTATCATATATTTCTTGTAACGAAATCTGAGTTCAAGTCTTGTTGGGCTTGGTCTATCTAGAAATAGATAGGGTCTGTTCATAGAAAGTTTTCAAGGTTGCAGAGGTGCAAAGGTCTCAGTGGTGAGAAAGGTTGCAGTGGTGCAAAGGGGGCAGAGGTATCCATCGCAGTGGAAAACTTTATTTGAACAGGGAGTACTTTTTATTGTATTTAATTGAATATTAAGTTTAATAAAAAGAGTCTCCAATACCAGTTGGTATTGGACGTAGATTAGGCTACTAGACTAGAGGATAGGGGTTGAAACACGTAAAAATCTTGGTGTGATTTACTGTTCTTTTTGTTTCTGTTTTAAGCTTTAATATTCTGCAGAATTTGGTTTAAGTCGGAAAAATTTTATACTAATACGGACAGGTATTAGTTGTCCGTTTATAACAGACAAAGAACATAACTAATACGGACAAGGTTAGACCGTCCGATTATAGCCTGCTTTAGTAAAATTTAAAGTTTGACCATTGTAGATCACTTTGGGTATTTACACCTATTCACCCCCCCTCTAGGTTTGCTTAATTACAGAATTACATTTGGTATCAGAGCAAGGCTCTACTAATATTGATCTTTGCAGGTCGTAGGGAAAGATCTTATGACACACCTTTATTTTCAAGAAGGTCAATCCACAAGCCGACCACCTCTGGAAGCGAAAACTTCAACTTTTGGAAGTTCAAAATGAAGATTTTTCTTAAAAGAGACCCATGGGAATGGTGGGTTGTTGAAAATGGACCTGTCATTCCTAGACATGATGATGGCAAACCAAAGGCTCTCATGGAGATGGATGCAAACGAAAGCTACATGTTTTCCTACAACTCAAGATCCATGAACACCTTGCTAAGCGGAATGGTCCAAGGGAGATAAATAGATAGATACTTAAGAGTCAAAAGATGAAAAACGAACTAGATTTCAAGACCAAAAGTTCAACTCTTCAAGACTTCAACTACTGATCGGTTCGATGGAAACTCTAACTTTGTTTGGAGAGCTTGAAGAATTTGAAAATCAACTCAGGAGGTATGATGAAGAGGATGATGCACCAATAAAGAAAACATTGGCATTTCAAGTCGAGAGCAATAATGAAAGTGATCACGAAGATTTTGATGAAGAAATTGAAATGCTCTTAAGAAAACTCGAAAGACTACTTCAAAGGAAGAAACAAAGGAAAATAAAAAGGTAGCTCGACTCCGGTGAAGTAAGTCGAAAGCGAAACAAGAAGAAAGCATCAACTCATTTTCGTGGGACTAGAAGATGATGATCAACTTGAGGTAACAAATTTTCATAAAGCTTTTGAAATATCTATGCCTGGTTATATTGCTTTCCAAAATGAAAATCAACAGCTCAAAAAGAAAACTAATTATTTTAAGAATTGTGTAAATGAGCTAATGAATGAAGTTAAGTCGCTTATTAAAGAGTTAAAAGAAAATTTGAAAATGAGAGATGCATGCATAGATGCTTTTAATGATAGAAAAATGATGAATATGCAACATGATGATAATGTAACAAATGCAAAAATAGCATCTTTAAAAAATGATCTTGCTAAATTTGTGCAAGGAGAAGAGAATCTAAATGTTATGTTAGGGGCACAAAGGTCTAGTCTTGATAAACAATGAATTGGGTATAATCCTATTAAAAATGTGAAAAATAGAACTAATGATAATATTAAAATGATTAATAGTAAACCAAGGTTTAAGCCACTTTATTGTTCACCGTTTGTTACTTGTAAAAAATGTGGTTTTAAAGGTCATTTTGATTCTAATTGTAATAAAATTAGAATAAAACAAATTTGGGTAAAGAAATGTGATTTATATGCTAATAACCCAAAATGACCCAAGAAGATTTGGGTACCAAAAAGGTAGAGACTATTTGTTCATTTTGTAGATGTCTCAAGGTCAAAAAGGAGACGAATAGTAGTTACCTATAAATTATTTGGCGGAATCTGCAAGTACCTCATATTGTTTTTTAAATAATGATTTAATTAGATATATGAATTTTCTAACATAAGGGTTCATAATATTATTTATTCTAAAATTTTTATTGTGCTAAATGTTCCATATTTTATACACATGACAATCATGATGAGGAATCTGTACTTGTATTTTTTTTTATGAACTTAACTATGATCTGTCAAAGGAAGAGGATGAGGATTCTGCACGAAATAACAATTTGAGTCGTAGAAACAAAACTGTGAAATCAGACAGCCTACGTCGTCCGAATCAGAAGAAAAGACAGTTGAAATCAGACAGCCTGATCCGTCCATTTTAGTAGAAAACTCAGGCATGCAGACACCGAAAAACAGACAGCCAGACCCGTCCGATTTAGAAGAAAAATCAAATGATCACTCAGATGCAGAATTTGATATATCACAGTTTGAATCTAACGAACAGATGACCACTGCCAAGCTTCCTAGATCATCTCAAACTGTGAGAAATCATCCCCCAAATTTGATTATAGGTGACCTCCACATTGGGATAATCAAAAGAAGTGTTTTTGAAGAGATTTGATTATGAAAATCCAAAATCGAAAACTACAGAGCACATCTAGCAAGCTTACTATTGGTAACAACAATGTTGATATATAGGTAACAAATCACTAAGGTATGATCGTATTATTTACTTGCTATATGTGATTTTGTTATAAACTTGCTCCAATGATATTATTTATCTTTGAACTTATTTTTTTAATATTGACAAATGGGGCGAGATATCTATTTAGCTAAATTGATATGAATTAATTTTTGTTGATAACAAAGGGGGAGAGATATTTGGGTAATGATGATTATGTTTTAATCAACTTCTGCTTAATGATTTCTTTTTGATAATGACAAAGGGGGAGAGATATTTGGTATTTGAATTGGTTTGAATTATTTGAATTGGTATATGGTTATTTGAATCAAGTCTTGTTAGTCATATTTTTTGCTCCTTAATATGCATAAATTTAGGGGAAGCCATATATTTAGGGGGAGTATGGTAAATATATTGCCATCATCAAAAAGGGGGAGAATGTTGGTTTATATCTTTTATGATTTTAATGATGACAATATTTTTGGGCTTGTATTTTATTTTAATTGCTTGGACTGTTTAAAATTGATTTGATTTTATGTAACTACTTAATTACTTGGGTTGGTTTATATATATTATAAAGTAATTTCTTGGTTGGCTCAAGTTTGTTAAATGTGTTAATACATATTGGTCTCAGAAAATATTAGATTGGAAGTAATTAATTAATTTCCTTAAATATATCCTTCTTCAGATTTGTTATTTGATTAAGAGTCCTTGTAAATGGAACTATATTGACTGAGCATATTTGGACTCCTTCTCTCCTTGTTTTTAGCTATTTTTCTTTGACTTGGATTTCAAATCTTTTTATCTGATAGTTATCTATTATTTGTTGAAATCATATCTTTATACCAACTGTGATATGAGTTATTTATGCTAACATCTTCTTTTATATTCGTTGGTCTATATTTGATTATATAAAAAAGATATATTGGTTAAGGATATTTTGCTAACAAAAAGATATAGCCGTTAGCTTTGCATATATATATATATATATATATATATATCTTCTTCTTAAAAACAGGGACAGAGACTTGAAGGATACATCAATTCAATAAAATCAAAGCAAACATCTGTCTTATACAAAGATATTTCAAAAGAGAGCTATCAAAGTTCATTTCCATCAAGTCTTGTTATATAATTAATTCTTTGTTGGCTGGAAATAAGTGTCCTTTGTTATCATATATTTCTTGTAACGAAATCTGAGTTCAAGTCTTGTTGGGCTTGGTCTATCTAGCAATAGATAGGATCTGTTCATAGAAAGTTTTCAAGGTTGCAGAGGTACAAAGGTCTCAGTGGTGAGAAGGTTGCAGTGGTGCAAAGGGGGCAGAGGTGTCCATCGCAGTGTAAAACTTTATTTGAACAGGGAAAACTATGACCATGTCACACCATAAATTGATGATGTGGTATTATGACACGACAAATGAGTGCTTGTGTGTAAAAAAATATATATTTTTAATGAGATAAAAGGTCAAAAAAGTAAAATAACAAATTAAACTAAGAAATTACATAATAAAATTTCAAAATTAGCATAAGTTAGAAAGTTTACGCATTTAATATTAAATAAACAAATTAAACAATTTCATTAAATCAAACATCTCTACCCGACAAGAATCAACAGTAATAATAAAAAAGAGTAAACAACATCAAAATTAAAAACAAATAAACAAAAACAAAAACAAAAACAAAAATCAAAACAATATTATATCAAAATCAACACCAAAACTCCATAAACTTCATTCCCAGAATGCCCACCCGATTTCCTCATCTTTTCTTCTCCCTCCACACACGCGGATTTAGATTCAAGTTCATTTGAAATAATTTCTTCATAATCGATTAAAAATATCCTCTTACTTTCACTCATTTAAAACCTCAATCTCACGAATTTGACCTCATCGCATTTTCGGCCCCACACCATCATTTCCGCCTAATCTCAAGGTTGTTTTCACCAACATCGCGCCGCTAAAAATCTTTGCCTTCTCCGAAGAATGAGGTTCACCAACTATTGAAGGTTGCTGATAATTGCATGTTTCGGCAGCTTGGGTTGCTTCTTTCGGGTATGCCTCAGCACTATCAACTTATGATGGTATACCCTTCCCTTTACTCTCCCCTTTTCATCACTGCCTTACTGGGTTATCAGTATTTAGGCCTTCGAAGCCAAATAATTTTGTTTTGTGTGAGCGAGTGTTGAAATTTTTGTGGTTACGGATTTGAAGCCCTATTTATTTTAGGGGACAATCGGTGGATTTGGACTTTAATTGTGTGAAAATAAAAGTATATGTAAATGATTGTGAGATTTGAGATGGATAAAATTGAAGAACTAAGGATGGATGGTGGCGGTTAGCTGCGGAGGCGGGATCACGATGTAAGATGGGGCAGTGGTGATTTTGATTAGTTAGGGTTTTGAAGAAGATGATTTTGATTTTTTTTGGTATCTAGTTTTTTTATATTATTTAATGATAGTTTTAATTTTTAAATTGTAATGTTATATTTTATTGATGCCCTTTTAGTTTTTTATAAAATGATTTAAATTAATTACAAAATAAGTCTTCTTTTACCACATCATCAGTCCATCCTATGTATTAAAGTCACGTCATCAATTTATGACGTGACAACTTCAATTAAATTAAAGTGGAAAAAATATTAGTTTGATTACCTAATTGAAAAAATTAAAAGGTCGATCACCAAAGTGAAAAAAGGTCAATAGTTCAATATAGTAATTTATATTTTGTTTTAATTATAGTCGTAGATTTTAATTAGGAGAATTTTAATTATGGTAGTAGATTTTAATCAGGAGTTTTAATTATACAAGTAGATTTTAATTAGGAGATTGATTCCTTTTTAAATTAAGGTTTTTACTTGGTCCCAAAGTATTGGGTTTTCTATTTAAACATTGTAATATTTAGGGGTGTTCATCGGTAAAAATAGGACCGAAGCAAATCCAAGAACTGCATAGAATCCGAAAGTCCCCAAAATAGAATGAAACCAATTATTAGATAAGTTGAACCGGTATACCAACCGACGATTAATGGGTTCGACCAGGATTTACTTATGAAAACCAAACCACTATTTTAAACTCAACCCAATTTTAAACAAAATAAAGCCCAAAAAAGCAAATTGACTTGTTTTTGAGTAAAAATTCGACTAAAGGTCAAAGTAGCCCATGACTTAACCCTGGCCCAATTAACTTTAAGCTAAAATTCGGCCCAATAAGAAAATAAAAGACTTAGAA
Organism: Panax quinquefolius; assembly: GCA_020205615.1. Classification (NCBI taxonomy): domain Eukaryota; kingdom Viridiplantae; phylum Streptophyta; class Magnoliopsida; order Apiales; family Araliaceae; genus Panax; species Panax quinquefolius. The sequence continues at coordinate 68,835,305 of CM035159.1, forward strand.
GTCTTTTTATAAGACAAACTTCCTTAGACTTCTAAAAAATAAGGAAAAATTCCTTAGACTTTTATAAAATAACCCATGTGGAACTTGGCTATTAAAAACTCACTTGGTAGTATTCTTTTTAGAAGGAACTTTGAATATTTATAAAATAACTTGATGTGGGACTCTTCTATTACCAATTAAGATCTCACTTGTGAGACTTGACAATTAAGGTCTCACTTGTTTTTAAGTATTATATGGGATGTGGGACTTTACTATTGAGATTTTCCAAAGTATGTGGGACTTGAAAATCATTTTATAAGAAAAACTTCTTAGATTTTTATAAGTGAACCAATGTGGGACTTGGCTATTAAGGTTTCACTTTGAATATTTTAACATGAAAAACTCATTTAAACTTTCATAAGTGAACTAATGTTTATAAGAAAAACTTTCTTAAACTTTTATAAGTGAACCAATGTAGGACTCGACTATTAAGGTTTTATTTGGAAGTCTTTTTATAAGGAAACTTTCAGAAGTGAACCAATGTGGGACTTGACCTTCACTTGGTTCTCTTGTAACAAGAGTCTTGTCTTACCAACATCCCACATTGTCTAATTTGTGTTCTATTATCTTACCTCTATTTTATAAATAGGGGAGACCACCAATTCAAACTATTAAGTCCTAAATATTCTTTTCTTGTGTTATTTAAGCCAATTTTACAAAGCTAAGTAATGCATTTTATAAATAGAGTAAATTTTAAGACAATCCCATTAGGCAAGTTGAAAAGTTATTTAAAAAAGAATTTAGTACGGTAAAACCGGTTTGGTCCGGTATGTACCGGACCTATGAAATAGGTAACCTAGGAGCAGTCATCGAAAAGCCTGGTTTATCTTAGAACCAGGTCCCGAATCGTTTTCTTTGGTAATCGAATGGTAGCGTGGATTCGGCCCAATACGATTTACCTTAAAAACCGAATTTACCGAATTCGGTGAACACCCCTAGTAATATTTCATTAATTTATAGATTATTGAATGAATTGATTTGAGATTTTAGTTGAGCTACTCGCAAGCATTTGAGACATACACGAATCAGAACTGGATAATGCGGGTAAAACTAACTCAACCAACTATTTGGAATAATTTAAATTTAAACTCTTCAAACTAGATCTCAAGTCTTGTGAAAAATTAATGAGACGATACAATCGTCTCTTGAATTAATTGATGGACATGTACAGAAGACATGAAAATTGCTTCCACTTCTCAAAATATTTGTACAAATTAATTCTGAATACTACATTTTAAATAAATCGAGTATACTAGATATACTATACGAGTAAGTATCAATGAAATTGTATCGAGTAGGGATCAGAGATGTATGAGAAATTTGATACTTAAAGAGCGAACAGTAGGCATCTCATATTCAGCTTGTATAAGTGTTCGAGTATTAAAATAGATTCGAATTCGACTCGTTTAACTATCAAATTTGAGACTTGCTCGAATTTTTTGAGTCAATCTTGAACTAGGTTTCGAACCACTCGAGTTCACTTTCAGCCCTAAATCCAATTTTCCAAGTTTGAAGTGATCACAAACCATTCACAAGACCTTTTATTTTACTATTATTATATTTCATATTTGCAAACAAAATATATATAACCAGCCTAGTTCACTAAAAGTCCAAAAATATTGTCTACTTAATAGCAAACTATTAAAAGCAGAATCATTTATTGCATTTTGGTGATAATTTAATTTTTCCTTTATAAGAAACTTTTACTAAAAGTTGATTACTAGTCTATACTTAACCTCACTCATTATATAAATTACTAAAATGCAGTAATTTCTGCCTTAGACCTTGCACTAAACTTTCCTTTATAAGAAACTTTTACTAAAAGTTGATTACTAGTATATACTTAACCTCACTCGCTCATTATATAAATTACTAATGCCTATCCAGTTACACTACCTAAAACGTGTGTGCATATATATAATATAAAAGATTGAATTTTGAGAAACCTGTTTGCAACAAAAAGGAAATGCAGAGAGGAAGCAAAGGCAAGAAGCTTTTACTAAAGTACTTTGATTACAAGTACAGTTATAATATAAATCAGTTAATCGCTTTATAGAGGAATTTGAATTACCTAAATCCAAATCCAGAAATTTCCCTCAATCCCGGAATCGCAGAACTTAAATATATATATATAAAAAAATCATTCACTGCATTTAAGAAATAATTACATTTCCATGTACAACAAAGTTACCTATAAATTTGCAAGAAAAAAAATGAAAATTGATGACGAAAATATCAAATTTTTGACAAACCTGTTTGCGACAAAAAGGAAATGCAGAGAGGAAGCAACGGCAAGAAGGCGTAAGACTGCTCGTATTCGTACCCGCATTGCGCGATACGAACGAAATACACACTGTCCCATACAATACTCTCTTCAATTATCGCAACAATTCGAGGAAAGAGAATCGGAACTGATGATTGATGATGATCAAAAGAGAGACAATTAGGGTTGATAGATGCAGATGTGTTATAAGGACGGACGAGAGATCTCCACATAATAATTAGGGTTAATAACAACAGTCTCGATGCAATTGCTGATCGAAAAACTATGCCATTGTGATCGATTTGAGTTGGGGATTCGCTCGTCATTGATTGATTCGCTAAACCACAGGAAGAATAATTTTTTGGACTTGAGGTTGGTGGAATTTAGAAGAATGAAGAGTTCAAGATTTTTAGGATATTTATGTAAGATATTTTTCTATGCAATATATTGTCAAGGCTTTAGGGAAATTAAAAAGATGTCAAAATTAAAAAGAGTCCCAAACATATTTTTGCATAAAACAAGGAAATTAATTTTAAATAAAATCTATTCTAAATTATCCAGTTGGTTTAATAGATAGAGTTGGAATTATATATATGAAAAACAGTTTTTGATCGGTAATTGACCGACCCATACAGGATACCGACCCGTATTCAACATCTTTGCCACTTGATTTCATCGGTAATTGACCAACCCGTACAGGTTGCCGAATCTATCCAAAAGTAATATATACCAAACCGATTCGCCGGTACGGTACATGCACGGGTCGGTATCGATTGTCCAACCAACAAAACTAGCAAATTAACATCCATACGAGTACCTCCTTACACAACTACAATCCAAAATTAAAGATTGACATGGAAGACAGAAAGAGTGCCAAGATAACAGAATAACAAATGAATCAAATAGCAGCAGCAAGTCAAGTCAGTACTCTCCTGTGCGTATTTGTCACCCCAAGTTGAAGAGCAGCAGGAGCTATCACAAGAGATATCATGCTGTCAAAAAGGAGAGTATGGAGACAAGTCGGTCAACCGTGGAAAAACATTTCAAAACAAAAGACCATCCATGGGTGGGACTCGTGGGAGGCAGGTAGATTAGCTGGTGAAAAATTAATCATCAGTCGGTTTTGTAGTATACAGATGTGTCTAAAATGTCTGAATAAATTACTTCTTATACCAGATTATTGAAAAAGAAAGCTAAGACGAAACTTATTATGCAAGCAAGCAGTTAAGACGAATCCTTTTTGCCGACCCTGACCTCGTAGAAAGACCCCAACCAAGAATGATTCAAACACATCCTAATAATCAAATTGAAAATTGACAAATATGAGCAATGGTTGTCAAACTAACAGTATAGAAACGATTATCATAAAATAAATTCCATCACCATAATTGAAGTAGTTCCTATTTAAAAAGAATGACATGAAATATATTATATTAACAACAATTCCTCAACATCCGTTTCAATCAAAATGAAGACAATATATTAACAATAATGACCAATCATTACCGCGTGTTATTCAGTTTATAAGAACCCACAACAAGGGTGGTGTCAATATTATAATGAGTAGAAAATTATACATATGAAACTGGGCATCTATTTAAATAAAATGAACATCGTAATTCATAGCAAATCATCATGGCATACCAGTTAAAATTAATAATAAGGGCTTAAATGAATTCTAAAGGATGTGAATCAAATCATGCCAACACGTAAATGATCTCCAATCAGACACATCTGAAGAACAAAAGCAGAATTGCTGTGGACTAACTTCATTCAAATAACTCAGATTCTACACACAAAAATTTGTATGAGAAATCCAATTGTTCATTCTCAAAGCAGTTGAACCCATCAGTGTAATAGATCATCATACCAGCATTGTCAATGAGTTCAGTCATTGGTTGCTCAATTATGAACCATATAACAATAATAAAATTCACAATTAAGTTCAGTAAACAATGCAACAAGGATATAATTTCTCAAGCAAATTTATCAACAATATAAAAAAAGACCCCAGGTACAAAACAAGTATACAAATCAAACTGCCCAGTACGCTAACCTTCTTAATATTCCTATTTGATAGGGCAATGATCCATTATGATCACAAGACAGCGACACCATGGCATACATTAAACATAACATGCAAATAAAATTTTATTCGGACTAAACTCTGTAGAAAACTAAAAACAGATAAAACTGTAGTATGTATCAAAACCAAAACAAAACCAACCGCCTGCTAAAAAATTGCCCTAAACACTAATCACCCATATAGACAAATCGACATAAGTGGAGAAATCAATTGATTACATCTCAGAATAAACTCATAGAATATACCATCCAAGCCCACCACCAATTAGAAAAATTACCCAAGACAAATCTAGAGTCTGGAGTTGGAGGCAGCGGGAGTGAAGAGTGAATAGAAACGAGAAACGAACTACTGAGGAGAAGATAGATTGGTGGTCGGTGGGAGAGGATCAGACAATTCGAGATGGAGAGAAACTGAGAGATGGAGAGAGCATACATCTATTTGGGAATGAAGTGAACGACTGAAAGTATGAAAGTATAATAAATCATTAATTTAACCAGTACAATTGGTTCAGTTCAGTATATACCGAACGAGCCAAACCACTTTCCGATCCCGGTTCCGAATATCCAATATGTACCAGATCTATATACCGATCTCAAACCGGTAACCATTTGTCCCGAACTGGCCGGTTCAAACCAGTTTGGTTTGGGCAAAAACCGAAAAAACCAAAAAAAAAGTTGCCCGCCCCTACTACTCTAGGTTGTGCGCTACATAATATACATATTTATGACTACTTTGGCAACCAAGGCAAATTTAACAACAACAATAATAATAATAATAAGAAGAAGAAGAATAAGTACAAATAACTTCAAGATAATAACTTCATAGTTTTCCATTTCATGTAATTCAAACATATAAGTTCCTTGTCATTTTTTTTTAACAAAAGTATAATAAATCCTTGCTTTATGTCATTTCAAGTCCCATCAAGTATATATTTAAAGTAACAGAATCTTATAAACAAAGAAGGAAGAGGCTTCTGGCCTGGAATGCTAAAAGCCTATATAGAATGGACATATTATTTTTATTTGGTACAGCTACTTGAGCCGTGTGAAATTGTTAAAAAATCCTATGAAAATTAAATCATGCAAAAACTCAAGTGATATCTTCCATTTTCATTTTTTTCAACCAATAATGTTTTATAAAAAATTTTGAACCTCGACTGAATTAGGTCCATGAACGCACTGCTGTATTATTTTATGTGGAAACTGTGTTCTATCTGGGTTCATTCCGTCAGTGATCTTGTTAGTAAATGCGGGGGGAAATGATGCAAGTGCTGAAGGTATTGGTGCAGTTCTTATGCAAGGTGGTAGACCCCTGGCATTTCTAAGTAAAGCATTGGCCCCTAAACACCTTGGTCTCTCAATATATGAGAAAGAATTATTGGCTATCCAACATACTGTTTCTAAATGGAGGGCTTGTCTCATAAGCTCACATTTCATTATCAAGACTAATCACCAAAGCCTTAAGTTTTTTAATGGAACAAAGATTGACAAGTTTTCTGCAACAGAAGTGGCTAAGCAAGATGCTATGATATGATTGTGAAATCACTTACAAAAAGGGCACTAAAAATATGGTGGCATATGCATGCACTTTCAAGACAAACTCATGTCAACACAGATGGCACTCATGACAATACAGATGGCAAGAGTGGATATTTTCAAGCTATCACTGGTAGTGCACTATTGTGGATACTTGTACAAGATATATCAAAATCTTATATGACAGATACAGAAGCACAGTTATTGAAACAACAATTGTCCATTGATACTAGTGCTAATTCTGAATTTTCTCTCATTAAAATGGCGTCTTGAGATACAAAGGAATGATAATTTTGGGCAAAGGAACTGACATAAGAAAGAAGTATTTTCAGTTTTCCATGTCAGTTTATTAGTAGGCAAATCAGGTATCCAAGCTACTACAAGTATTTCACTTGGTCAGGTTATGCTGCAAATACCAAGCAATGAGTTAATGATTGTGATATTTGCCAGAGAAACACAACCGAAAATGTACCATATCATGGGTTATTGCAAACTTTGGAGGTTTCCACTAGGGGAATGATATAGCTATGGATTTTTCTGAGGGACTGCTTAATTTTGAAGGTAGGGATGTGATATTTAAAGTAGTAGATAGATTCTCAAAATTTGGTCACTTAATTTATCTTAAGCATCCCTATACTGCACTGTGACTGTGGCTAAGACATTTGTGGATTACATTCATAGGCTACATGGTTTATCTAAGACTATTGTAATTCACAGGGATATAATTTTTTCCTTAGCACATTATATATCAAACAAGAAAAATCGGGCCATAAATTTGAAAAAGAGACATATCTAATAACACTTTTCAGCAAAATAATTCAACTCTGCTCGAGAGCTAAATGTAGCTATGATCCAAACATGCTTCTTAAGCTTGCTAGATCGATAACACAAATGACCATCATATACTGAAAGTTAAAAAATGGTAAGCTGTGAGAGATGGGTGGTTCTGTGTATTTAACTTACCCAAATGTAAGTATTTAACTATTTATCCCTTCCTTGCCTTCTTCCTTTTCTGCATATAGCATCTTTGCCCACAGGTTGAACCTACCACGCATGTTGAACCTACCAAATTTACCAATTAAGAGAGGGAAGAATGAGGTTAATTTTAAGAAGATAGAATTCAGGAAGAATGGTACTTGCCTCAGCTTTCTCGAAACCTTCTTTCGATTTTTTCTACCAGTGGCATTTGTTTGTTCACCTTCTCGCGGTAAGTTGAACCTACCGCACCAGTCTTCGAATAGAAACTTGGCGTCACTGTCTATATTCGACTACTCGTTGTCTATTATCCTTCCCATTGAGTTGTCGAAAAGGATACAAACTTCTACCAAATATAGATGTCCAGAGCCATGACCAAAACAAATGTTGACTTTGTGGCCAACAAGCTGGTCAAGTTGGTGTCGAAGTGTCAAGCAATTATATTCTCGACCTGAAATATACTCATGCTGTCGCAAAAAGTTACACAGATTCTTGGGACTTTCTTCATCCAAAAACGGTTTTGCAGCTTCTAGGGTGGGCCTCCAGTAATCATCCCTATTTGAGAAATTGTTATACTTTTCGTGTCTCTTCCACTCGTGTTGCCATAACGTCTCGTCTAAAATGTTACAATTAATGACTCTCCAATATTTTTTTAATTCTTTCTTCACCGCTTCCTGCATTAACAACAAATGTATTAACAACAAACAAAAGGAAGATTAAAATAGAGTCTGAATAAAAAGAGTTCACTATATTTATTTCTGGTCCACTGTAATTGATCACAGTGTTATACTTTGGGATAGTTTGAATGTTTTGTATTTTTCCGCACACTAACACTCGGGTATTATGGTCCTTAACTTGATGCCTCTGATATGATGGATATAGACAATGGATGAAAAGCTTGAATTGCGGGGAAGATTCTCATCCAGTGCATCATTATTTGGTCTATGCGAAGGTGCATAAAACAACTTCAGTTCATTGCAATCCCTCTTAGAATAATATCTTGGAACTCATCTCATGCTGAAGTTGTAATCTCATCTCATTGCAATCTCATGGGATCGGTTCCAAGATATTATTAGTTTTATGCACCATGCATAGCAAAAACAATCATCAGATCGGATGAGAATCTTCCCCGCAATTCAAGCTTCTTCATCCATTGTCTATATCCATCATATCAGAGACATCAAATTAAGGATCATAATGACCGAGTACTGGTTTGCGGGAAAATACAAAACATTCAAACTACCCCAAAGTATGACATTGTGATCAATTACAATGGACCGAATGTAAGTATAGTGAAATCTTTTTTATTCAAAACAAAACTATATTTTAATCTGGTTCATTAGAGTTGTTACATGCATACCATTGTTAATGTGAAGCATGTGAAAAGAAAGAATTAAAAAATACTGGAACTTACTATTCCCTGCCAACATTTCAAACGACCTTTAAGATGCTTTCAGACGAGTGGAAGAGATATTGAAAGTATAACAAGTTTTCAAATATGGAAGATCCACCAAAACTGGAGTTACTTCTTTACTTACCCTCATCACTAAGCTCCAAACCGCTTTTGTCTGAAGAAAGTCCCAAGAATATTCATTTAACTTTTTATGGAGCACTGAGGTATATCTCATGTCAGAATATGATTTTTGATGTTTGACTAAATCTAAAGGTGCAATGCAAGAAAAACTAAGAAAGTCCTAATAAAGTCAACGCTTGATTTTGGTCAACGTTATCTTGTTGCCGTGTCACCAAGTCATCAAGTTTTGGAGGCTTTATAATAAGAGATAATATTATATAAGTACTATTCCTTCTGTCCCATGTAAATCTTTAAAATTCGTTCAATAATATGTTCTACTCATGCAACTTATACTAAAGTTCACACAACATAAACAACAGAAGAAACTCAAAACAAAACAAAAAAATCAAATAAAAACTTTTTACCTGATTGGGTGGAGCAGACCAAGAGGAGAAGAGAGGTCCTTGCCGCTGTGCTACTCTGCAGCTCTGCGATTCAATTTTTTCAGGGAAACTTAGAAATTGAGTTATAAGCCCCCGCAGGCTTTGGCCCAATGGAGTTTTCAATCAAAAGACGAAAAAAACTGATTTAAAAAAAATTATAACCAATTGGTTCATTAGAGCTTGTAAACATAAAATGGCATGGTCTTTTTTTACAGAGCATGGGAAAAGTACCACAAAAACCTTCTAGAACTTGCTATTCCCCGCCAAAGCTGCAGTTACTTCTTTGCCCTCATCACTAAGCTCCGAAAATGAATTAAACTTGCCTATGTCTCTCAAGAATGTTACCAAAATTTCTCCAGACATTGATTTTGATAATTTCTAATGCACATTAATATATAAATGATGAAAAACCTCAATATTCAATAACAAAGTTAGTCAGGAAACACACTGACATCTTATAAATGTACTTGAATAACTAATAGAACAAAAAGCAAAAATAGTTGTGGTAATCCTTGATGATATGATATTAAATTAGGTCTTTACAAAATAAGGCGCTTTGTCAAACAGACGATTCATCCTATCAAAGATTTTGAGGTTAGATAGATATAAGAGCTAGGAATAATGTGTTACATGCAGAGAGTCCAAGAACAAATAAATAACCCAAATCATGGTACATCATCATTTAATACTAGGAAAAGCTCCCAAGTCCCAACCACTAAGAGAACATAAATTCATCATCACTCGGCACTCAGTAATATAAGAGGAATGACAAGATTGCATATGTTAAGAACATGTCTCCAACTTTATAGAATCATGGTGTATCTAACTGTTTGTACTTTGTGGTAAATAACCCAAATCTTCTAATCCATCTATTCTAGTAGGAGTTAATTTTCCCTTGCTTGACTTTCAATGTGTTTTATAACCAAAGTGGTCAAATTTAAATCGAGGACTTTGCTATATAATGCAATCATGTTAAGGATCCAAATTAAAGCCTGAGCTACTAACATTCATCAAAATAATAAAATACGGAGTTGACTGATTAATCCTACCATTCGGTTAATCCTACCATTCGGCTAGGTGGAAAGGTATGCCATTTGATTAACATCCAATACTAAAACACATCAAAGTTGGGGTTGTTTTTGTTGCTAAAGAAATCAAAGAAAAAGAAAGAAAAGGTTAAAAAGCCAACACCTGATTCTAAAAGTAAGTGCCAAACTTATTACTTATATATACAGATGGGAAAATAAACTCAAAATTTGGAATAAATAAGCAGAACCCAACATTAATACAACACATCTTTAGCATGAATCAAGCACAATATATCAAAACTTACCATGATTCATCACAAAACAGAAACTACATATAAACGAAAAAGAGCTGGAAGTAGAAAAGCAATAAACAAGATAGGAGAAGAAAGAGAAAATGATAGAGAAATTGGAATCACTAACCAATTTTCAAAGGTTTCGACAGAGAGAGCCCTAATCCGCCATTATTAAACTTTCATTTACTTCTTCTACCTCAGACCGAATGCAAATCTTCCGTTTTAGGGCTTGCTTCGTTTTGTGTTTGTTCCATCCAATTGAAATACCCTCTCGACTCTCGTTTCTAAATTTAGTCGAATTATAAAATATAGACTAAAATTATAAGGATCCATTAGTTTGAATTAATATAAACATTAATCTAAAAAAAACAATTACCATTAAGAATAAAGGTTAAAATATTACCCGTATAAATTAGATGTGATAAAATATAAATTTTATAAAATTTGAAAGATTAAATAAAAAAATAAAAAATATATATAAAAAAGACAAAATAAAAATTATTTTAAAAATTAAAGGATATTTTAAAAAAAATTGAAAAGCTTCAAAATTTTGTTAACATCATAGTCGACCTCTGACTTTATATATTAGATGTAATCGATGTCGTACAACAATAAAAAGTAACGGCTAATATATTTTCACTAAAAAATAAATTTTTCAACAAGACCATCTCATTTGTCATGGACTTTGTAAAAATATTAATTTTGATTGTAATACTCTCATTCCCAAAAATAAGCACTCGTTTGTTTAAAGATATTTAAAGATATTAAATACGGATTTACTAGTTGAATCACTAATTCGACCGATGATCAAGCGATTTTTGAACAAAACCAATTTAGTGATCCAAACCAGACCGGAGAATATCAGTTCCAATTTTTATCGGTCCAACCGAGAGTTCGGTTTCAAAAACATTGTTTTTTGTTAGTTTACTCTTTTTATAGTATTTTTTTAATGAAGTAAAATAAATTTGTATTTATTTTGAATTTTAGAATGCAAAAAGTGAATTTAAATCTTGATAAAATTAAATAGCATAATGGATGGTTAAAAAAAATTCAAACTTGTCTGTCTAAGGTGGTGTTTGATAAAACTGAGTGTTAAGACCTGAACAGTTTAAACGTCTCAATAATATAGAGCATCTGAATAGAATTGTATTGAATGAAACAAATACTGTTTGATAATTAATTTTTTCAAAATGTTTGAATAACAATATTTTACCATTTTAACTCTCTGAACAGTTTAAACAAAACCTGTTTGATAATCAAAAAGTCTGAATAATATTTTAAATACATATTTATAATATTTTGTCCACAATATGATAAAATAAAAATAAAAACGTACAAATTAAATCAACTTCAAACATAGTATCATGTCCCAAAAATATCAACATAACATAATAATTCAACCATACAAATTAAATTAACTTCAAACAGTTGTAAATAGTTGAAGTGCAATTTGTTCACGTAGATTAACTATAAATTATACGCCTTGATAACTCCATTGTTGTTCATCTCGTCCCTCTTATTCGTTTCCTTCATTTTGCTCCGCTTCATCGTCAAACATGTTATCTCAATCATATTGAGCAAACAATTCATCCTCAATATTATGCTTCTTTATGAAATTATGAACTGCGAAGCAAGCGAAAATTGTATCCCTTTTAAAAGGGTAAGGAGCCATTCGTTTCAAACTATATCTTATGCCAAGGGGTTACTATTTCCTATTATTCCTTATGGCTCTGCATCATTTATTCAAACTTCAAAAGCAACAATTCTTTAGCTCCATATCAATATTGTATTCCTGCCAACAGATGAGACTAACCCAAACCAGATACATTTTTAATATATCACAGCAAATGTATTCAAATGAGTTGACCATAAAGCCACAATTTACAGAACCAAAAACAAAATGGGAGAAGATAATACAAGGTCACTCAAAATAACTAGCACAAAAGTTCAGGACAGCATCTAGTCTAGAAGTCACAACTCACAAGACAGACATACAAATTTGCCATGCATATAACATAAAGACACTTAATGGAAGAAGTTCCACTGAGTTTCTGCTTCCAACCAACTGATACTCTCTAATCTACTCTTCCTCACATTCAGCACAGAGTATCTATCGGCATCAACTTCAAATGCTCGGCCTCACATTGAGGCAAGATGCTATTTTCTCACCAAGAGACTTGTCAGCCTGTAACACATACCATAAAATCAAATCAGTCAGACATACCTACTCGTTACCTTGTCTTCACTAGCCTTCAATTATAAATTGACAAACTCGAAAGGCAAGGAATCAAACCTGAGACCAATATGAGATCCATATGCTGCGAATCTCATGGGTAACACGTTACACGCGGATCAGATAAAGCTATTAAGATATGTGGGTAAACAACATACCATTGTGGAAGCACAAGACATGCATACCTGTCTGGGGAAAAAGATCGGTATCTCTCCTGGCTGCTTGAAGTTGTTCTCTTTCTCAATCATGGCCTGCATTTACCAACAAGCTATCATGTATCCAGATTATCTACGATTAATAAATATTTGCATGATGTCTTTGCAAGTGACAGAGACTTTTTCAAACAAAGTTCCATTTATCTCCAAGTGTTGATTTATAAACTAAACCATTTTCAAAGTTCTAGCCCATTCAAAAACAACATATATAAAGGAATGCAAACATTACAAACTCACCCTAGTGCACCTTCCCGTCAACACAGGAGGAGGAAGGGGGATGCTTCTCAGCATGGCGCACTGAATCGAACCTAGAAGGGAAGTAATTGACCTGGAACAGTGCATTTGTGTAATTAATATAGAGAACACAATCATGCTTAAAATTATAAGGTATCTATAGGAAGAAAAAGATCGTTAAGAAATTCATAATCTGAACTATTTCCCAAGAAAGAGATGAGTACGGGAAGTACAGACCTCCTCATCCTTGTGCATAAAATTCATTAAGACTTCATGGTGATTGTTGTGATGAGCACTCTTAGGAGCATTAGCTGGAAGCTGAAGATAGTTTGGTCCAAGACGGTGCCTCTGAGTATCAGCATATGAGAATATCCGAGACTGAAGAAGCTTATCATCTGAATAGTACACACCAGGAATGACAATAGCAGGGCAGAATGCAAGCTGTTCATTTTCTGCAAAAAAGTTGTCAATATTCTTATTCAACACCAAACGGCCCACTGGCTGCAGGGGAAAAATGTCCTATTATTCCTAAGGAACAATAGCAGGCGATAACTATATCTTATGGCAAGAGAACATTTGTAGAATATACAAATACTAACAGATAACTTTTCTTTATAAAAGTAAATACTAACAGACCTTGGAATTTGGTTTGAAAAGATTTGATAGTTTACTCAAATCCTAGGTTTATGGACTGGAATCTACCAAGATATTTGGGTAAACATTTCATAATACTATCAAACTTCATGACGCATGTGGTGACTTTTCAAGTTGAATATATCCAGTATTGGTTTTCGTCTGTGCCATCTGATTGTAAATTGAAGCTCCTATCAGTGGACTGATGGTGAAAGATTGAAGAAAAAATATTTCCTTTTAACAGCAAGCTCCTAATGTAATTGCATCACCAATTTACCATGTCTTGTACCAGAAAATCAGTGTAGTATAAATTGACAATCATGTATTCTATTATACAGACGTTTTAAAGTAATTTAGATGCAGAAGAAGCTTGGTGGATAAAAATGTTGTGCTCTATTTTTGTTTTGGCATATACTGCTGAAACTCTGTGAGTCCTCAATCTAACTTGGGCATTCACAAATTCCAGTTTGGACTAGTACAATTCCTGTTTTGATGAACAAATACAATCCAATAATCAATGTCAAAATGGTGGATATATAATAAAAACATTATGAGCATAAAGAAAAAATTCCGAGACTACTGTCTTTTCCGAGGAATTGAAGGGCAAAAAACAATAAAACAAAACTACACATGATAACAAAAAACACCCAAAACAAAACTACAGAAAAACAATAACAAAAAACAAATTAACAAAACAATAACTACAATAACAATAACTACTGACGAAACTGCCTATGTATGTTATATGTACATCTAATAATTAGATAGAGAAAGGGTCACCGCTCGCCCCAAATAGGAATACTCATGGATAGCCGCTTAAACTTGCTCGAAAGAAATCGTGGTGGGAATTGATAATAACGAACAATAGATGAAGAAGGGAGAGAAGATTACCGGCGAAAGAAGCGAAAGAAGATGAAGGAGCAGCAGCGATTCAACGAAGGAGAAGAGGCGATCTAGGTTGGATTGGGGATAAAAGACGGAAGAGGTTATTATTATCCCAAAAAAAATTTTCTCGCTCAGACAGCCTCTGGATGCTAAAGATTTATTTTTGTGTTTAACCAATTAAGAGCTATTAAGAGGTAAAAAAAAATTGCCAAACAAGATTTGCCTCTGACCGAATCAGAGGCAAATCCATTAAGAGCCAATAAGAGGTAATCAAACAGAACCTAAACATGTTCTAGTTTGGCTTATTTAATGAAGAGTTGAACCAATTCAAACATTATACTTGTAAGATTATCAACCCAATATTACAAGTTAAGCAAACTAGTTCAATACTTGAAGAACTACAACTTGAAAAAGAAACAAAGATATTTTATCCCTTGTGTTGTGCATATGTTCATAAGAAACATAATCATCTTCATATTTTACAACAGACTACAAAATAATAACCAAGTATGCTCTAACCTAACCTAATTTCTGGGAATAAGCCACACAGAACCAACTTCTTTTTCACCTATCACGTGTTCCTTGTTCTACGTATCGAGATCCGAGCGAATGCCCCGTTTAGCTTGCTGCTTGGTGGCTTCTGGGACCGCGACTCGGAGAAAATAGTAATAGTCATTCGGCCAAGAAATATCTCAATTCAGGAAAAAATACGCTCCTCAAGTGAAAGGGTAAAAGTTTGAGAAGAGCAAACTGCCGAGAAGGATGTAGGCTGCGCAGTACCCCCAAATCAAATATCCCCATCTCTTTCCAGTTTTAAAATATACCGTCAAGTATGAAGTAAACCAGTAAAGAGAGAAGGGCTGGCGGATAAGAAACGAGTTGCTACCTGCCAATTATCATCTAGTGTCATAAAGGCATCCATCCAAACATGAAATGTTTTTGGACAATGATATCACCTCAGCTAAACCCATTTTCCAACTTCAAATGAGATAAGTTGAACAGAACAAATTGCTCATAAACTAATAGACATTAAAAGTTGCAAGTCAATCAACAAAAGATGGCTACAAAAGTAAACAAATTTGACAAGGGCACCAATAGTTAAGAGAGAGTAAAAGAGAGAAGAAAAGAGAACCTAAGAGCACATCAAGGCCATATAATTATCAGAAGGGTACTTCCAAAGAAAAAGTACATGAGAAAGGAGATTATAAAGTGGGAGTCCAACCTGCACATGCATGACAAAAAACGCTGTGGCTGACATGAATCCCAAGTGTAGAACAAACGAAAGAACAATCACAGACAAATATCCTGCCTTGCCTGACGAACTATTATCAAGTGGAAGCATGACCGTATCCTTTCCTTTGATGGTTCGTCCCCGCCGTCTAAGAGTGTGCTCTTCTATTAGGAACCACAGAATCAAATGAAACCGTAATCTGTGAGTCGAAAACAATAAAATATCATGCGAAACAAAGCAAACAGCCGAAACTAGTGCTGGTAGAATTAAGCAGGCCACCTTGGTACAAATTTAACCACACACCTTAGCAGCCAAGTTTTTATATTCATCAACAAAGAATAGCAACTTGCCACAAGAAAAAAACAAAAAGAAAAAATTCTGCATAGAATGCTATATAACCTCCAACTAAAATTTTCACCGCAACACTAAAAGTTTGATATATTGCTGACCAACTTATAAAATCTTCACAGAGAAACAACTAAGGTTTCATTGATTTACAAAAGAGTCCAATTTTCAGCTGATATACTGGCACCTATATATACTCTGAATCGGTTCCATACTACAAGAACTTGAAGCATAATTATATCTCAATCGCGAGCATAACCACAATATGGCATTCCCTAAATAGGAAAAAAATATTCTGTTCTCTGAGCTTACAAAAGACCAAGTAATCATGGTAGAGAAATTCATAGGGTTTAAAGCTCACTTAAATGCTATCTGAGTGTGACTGTGTGAGAGAAGAGTAACTTAATGAATGCTCTTGTGCATGTCAGTCCAGAATTCATAAGCTCATTAGATCTGATAAAAGTTAAAGCAAGCCGGAGAAGATACAATAACATTAGTGAAATATGCATAAACAATCTCAAAATGAGTTGACCAAATATTCAGAAAGATCCAATTCTATAGGAAATAAGACGTGTTTGAACATGCACCATATAGGTGGAACTGAAGTGGGACAGTTTGTCCAGTCAGTATCAAGTATCAACAGTGCATTACCTGTATCACTTTTGAAGGTTTAAGTAATCAATGCCTTAGTTGAAAGGTAAAGCTTAAGGCCATGTTTGGTGTGTATGTTGGGTCAAAACTAATAAATTTTTTTACTGCAAGGATCTTTTTCCCAGTATTCATAGATATACATTACGTGGGAGTATCTAATACCATGATCGGGAGTGGGTTATTTAATTATCCATTTGAGGGAATTCATTAAGAAAAAATACAAAACAAAAGATAAGACTTCACTGCAACGCATGTGATGTCATCATGTGGGGATACAAAAACTAAAATGTCATCATTACATTGGATGCCCAAGTTAGTTATGGTGATTGATTATATAATAAACGTCAACTATTAATTGACCAATGTAATAATATGAAGTATTAATTTTTGGTACCCCTAGCATTATTCTAGAACTGTTTTTCTCTTGAATTCATTTTTATACCTACATATAAGTTCCAAATTTTAGGGGTAACATGTCCCTCTTCCCTAATCACTAGCCTCGTCCCCAAGTATAAGTGTATACTAATCCACCTTCTCATCAACATTCCATTCAGTCCCCTATAACCATTGTCAAGCCATTACTAGCTTTGCCTTAAGTAGAAAGAATGATGAATTTTGTTGACTAGTTTTTATATATCGACGCTTACTAAATATGTTAATTAAAAATTAATCTCCTTTTTCATGCACATGATAAGTTTTACTCAAAAAACCAAGATATATGCCATCAGCAACTTAAGACAGAAATGAGGCCCCAAGTTAACTATTAATTAAGTAGAGAAAACTTGTTGCATTAATGCTAGACATTGAAATACAACTATCAACCATCATTCAAATAAGACATACAAAGAAGAATAAAAGGAATGAAGTAATAATTTGAAGGCCAGTTTATAATTGAAATTGATACCTCGAGATACTTCAAAAGTTTCTCTTTTTGAAACATCAACACTTCTTGATCTTGTGTCTGCCTCCATATTAAAGAGCAGCGGATAAGATCTTTTATCCATAGGAGAAGCTTGGAAACCAAGTGACCAAAATACATCCGATCGTAGCTTAGCAAAATGGATGATAGAACAGAGAGCCAAGGACAATATTGGGAAGGCAAGTAGGAAATTCGGTAACTGCTTTACTTGGAAATAATTTAAGAACCCTACTCCCCTGACATAAAGAAACAACCAGCGTAAGTTTCTTTTACTAAACAAGAAAAAAATAATATTTCGGGGAGTTTGATTATATTCAAATAAATGGTGAGATTTTAACAGAAAGGAAAATGTATACAATTCCTATTTCCAGCATTTTTTTTTTCGACTTTGGAAAGGGGAAGGAGGTGAAGAAGCACATGTATTCAATTTCTATTATAAATAAAAAATAAAATAAAAAATTATTAACATATAAAAAACAAACTTTGGTGATAAGGATAATAAAAACAGTAAAAAGTACAAACATACCAATAATGACTTTGGATATAATTGTACAGCAAAGGAAGTCTTGTCTTGCACCAAGGCCTTGTCTCAACCGGGAAATGTTCAAGACATACATTGTAATAGCCATATGCTTGAAAAGCAATAAATGGAAGAAAAGTGAATATACATTGCAAAGCTCCGGCAATAAGAACCTGTACTGCCAACTGGCAGAGAAGTAGAAGAATCCATGAGAATACCATACTTGAGATTTTAGAAATTCCTTGTGCTAATGACTCAAGATTTAAGAAAACTTGCAACACCTATACAACTAAAAAGGAAAACTTTACGCAATTAAAATGTTGTGCCATATTTTAATATCTAAACTAATAATTCTTGTCAATGCATCAGTATTAACTCAACCGAACGACGCTTTTTCCAAAACTAAATGAATCCCACATGACAATGTAAAGAAAAAAAAGGCAATAAAAAATTAAAAACAACAGAAATAATAAGAAAATTTTAAAACACACAAATGAAAAAAGATAAAACAAAAAAGAAATTAGAAACTAAGAAATAAGAAATGAATCACTAATCAAGAAAAAAAAAAGTTGCTGATTATTATTATTGGCAAGTTGTATGCGTCATAAGGAAGTTATATAGGAGGTTTAAATGGATTATGTTAATTTGTAACCACCACCATTTTAAAGCTTCCGCATATTCAATAAGTCACCTTCAAGCACTCTGGAACATTGATCGAAAAACAAAACAGAAAACTTTTTTTTTTGACAGACTCGCATGCATTTTTCAAGAAGGTAAAATTAGAGGAGGCGGGGGAAGTTTCAGATTCTTATAAAGATAACATTCAACCCTTCTTGAACATTAAGAAAAAATTCTCGTGAAATATGCATGAGAATCCAATTATAGCTATCATATATAAACAAATAAAATGAAAGGCTTACATAAGCATGCCATTTAAGAAAGACAGCATCGTAAACTAGATGCATTGTCTGAACACAAATATAGCCAGCATTAAGCACCCCATTTGATCTTGCAGACCCAGAGAGAGCAAGCCACAGTGTAGCTAAATTATTTGAACCAGACATTAGGTGACATAATCCTCCAATTGATAAAAGGGCATAAAAACTCTCAGAGTATCTGAGTATCTGCAAATAACAGAGTCAAGAAATTCAGTCTAATCACTTTAAATATTGACATGAAATGTTAGGAAAGGAAAAAGTAGTTGGTATACATTGATGAGTAAAATATGGAAGCTGGATTGAAGCAAAACAAGAGTGATGCCCTCATTGCTGCCTCTGAGTCCTTCAGAATGAAAACTGACAGCCTGCAAAGGAAAGAGCATGAAAATATTCAGAAACTTGCATCATATTTTGAACATAAATATACAAATGACCGTATAGCCATTCATCAATAATTCAATATATACAATTCATTTGTAATAAGTAACATAGGATTGACAATTCCAATTCAGTAATAATATCAATTCTGTTGGCCACTCTATTTTCATTTCTAATAATGAAATCTCTTACATAAACATTTCATATCAAATGAAAGAAAACTGACAGATAACATCAATTTTCCTCTGTCCTCTGACGCCTGATCATTTGATTCAAGAATTTCCTTACTTTTCTAAAGGTAAAAAGGTTCCAGACTTCCAAGTATCTCAGTCACTACCGACTCTAATCAACTGCATTCCAAGTATATATTTAAAGTAACAGAATCTTATAAACAAAGAAGGAAGAGGCTTCTGGCCTGGAATGCTAAAAGCCTATAGAATGGACATATTATTTTTATTTGGTACAGCTACTTGAGCCGTGTGAAATTGTAAAAAAATCCAATGAAAAATAAATCATGCAAATACCCAAGTGATATCTTCCATTTTCATTTTTTTCAACCAATAATGTTTTATAAAAAATTTTGAACCCTGACTGAATTAGGTCCATGAACGCACTGCTGTATTATTTTATGTGGAAACTGTGTTCTATCTGGGTTCATTCCGTCAGTGATCTTGTTAGTAAATGCGGGGGGAAATGATGCAAGTGCTGAAGGTATTGGTGCAGTTCTTATGCAAGGTGGTAGACCCCTGGCATTTCTAAGTAAAGCATTGGCCCCTAAACACCTTGGTCTCTCAATATATGAGAAAGAATTATTGGCTATCCAACATACTGTTTCTAAATGGAGGGCTTGTCTCATAAGCTCACATTTCATTATCAAGACTAATCACCAAAGCCTTAAGTTTTTTAATGGAACAAAGATTGACAAGTTTTCTGCAACAGAAGTGGCTAAGCAAGATGCTATGATATGATTCTGAAATCACTTACAAAAAGGGCACTAAAAATATGGTGGCATATGCATGCACTTTCAAGACAAACTCATGTCAACACAGATGGCACTCATGACAATACAAATGGCAAGAGTTGATATTTTTCAATTATGACAGATACAAAAGCACAGTTATTGAAACAACAATTGTCCATTGATTCTAGTGCTAATTCTGAATTTTCTCTTATTAAAATGGCATTTTGAGATACAAAGGAATGATAGGAACTGACATAAGAAAAAAGTATTTTCAATTTTCCATGTCAGTTTATTAGTAGGCAAATCAGGTATCCAAGCTACTACAAGTATTTCACTTGGTCAGGTTATGCTGCAAATACCAAGCAATGGGTTAATGATTGTGATATTTGCCAGAGAAACACAACTGAAAATGTACCATATCATGGGTTATTGCAAACTTTGGAGGTTCCCACTAGGGGAATGATATAGCTATGGATTTTTTTGAGGGACTACTTAATTTTGAAGGTAGGGATGTGATATTTAAAGTAGTAGATAGATTCTCAAAATTTGGTCATTTAATTTATCTTAAGCATCCCTATACTGCACTGTGACTGTGGCTAAGACATTTGTGGATCACATTCATAGGCTACATGGTTTATCTAAGACTATTGTAATTGACAGGGATAGAATTTTTTCCTTAGCACATTATATATCAAACAAGAAAAATTGGGCAATAAATTTGAAAAAGAGACATCTAATAACACTTTTCAGTAAAATAATTCAACTCTGCTCGAGAGCTAAATGTAGCTATGATCCAAACATGCTTCTTAAGCTTGCTAGATCGATAACACAAATGACCATCATATACTGAAAGTTAAAAAATGGTAAGCTCTGAGAGATGGTGGTTCTGTGTATTTAACTTACCCAAATGTAAGTATTTAACTATTTATCCCTTCCTTGCCTTCTTCCTTTTCTGCGTAGCATCTTTGCCCACAAGTTGAATCTACCACACATGTTGAACCTACCAAATTTACCAATTAAGAGAGGGAAGAATGAGGTTAATTTTAAGAAGATAGAATTCAGGAAGAATGGTACTTGCCTCAGCTTTCTCGAAACCTTCTTTCGATTTTTTCTACTGTCCACCTTCTTCTCGCGGTAAGTTGAACCTACCACACCAGTCTTCGAAAAGAAACTTGGTGTCACTGTCTATATTCGACTGCTCCAAATACAGATGTCCAGAGCCATGACCAAAACAAACGTAGACTTTGTGGTCAACAAGCTGGTCAAGTTGGTGTCGAGAATTATTCTTGACATGAAATATACCCCTGCTGTCGCAAAAAGTTACCCAGATTCTTGGGATTTTCTTCATCCAAAAACGGTTTTGCAGCTTCTAGGGTGAGCCTTCAGTAATCCTCCCTATTTGAAAAATTGTTATACTTTACGTGTTTCTTCCACTCGTGTTGCCATAAAGCCTCGTCTAAAATGTTACAATTAATGGCTCTCCAATATTTTTTTAATTATTTATTCACCGTTTCCTGCATTAACAACAAATGCATTAACAACAAACAAAAGGGAGATTAAAATAGAGTCATAGACTGAATAAAAAGATTTCACTATATTTACATCCGGTCCATTGTAATTGATCACAACGTTATACTTTAGGATAGTTTGAAAGTTTTGGATTTTTCCGCACACCAACACTCGGTCATTATGGTCCTTAACTTGATGCCTATGATATGATGGATATAGACAATGGATGAAAAAGCTTGAATTGCGGAGAAAATTCTCATGCAGTGCACCATTGTTTGGTCTATGCGAAGGTGCATAAAACAACTTCAGTTCATTGCAATCGCTTTGAGAATAATATCTTGGCACCGATATTATGTTGTTTGTAATAGTTCTGTTTATATTTCTCAAACAACATGGTATCGGTTCCAAGATATTATTCTCAGAGGGATTGCAATGAACTGAAGTTGTTTTATGCACCTTCGCATAGACCAAACAATGGCGCACTGGATGAGAATATTCCCTGCAATTCAAGCTTTTTCATCCGGAAAATACAAAACATTCAAACAACCCCAAAGTATGACATTGTGATAAATTACAATGGACCGGATGCAAGTATAGTGAAATCATTTTATTCGGTCTATAATTCTATTTTAATCTCCTTTTATTTGTTGTTAATACATTTGTTGTTAATGCAGGAAGCGGTAAATAAAGAATTAAAAAAATATTGGAGAGCCATTAATTGTAACATTTCAGACGAGGCTTTATGACATCACGAGTGCAAGAGACACGAAAAGTATAACAATTTCTCAAATATGGAGGATTACTGGAGGCTCACCCTAGAAGCTGCAAAACCGTTTTTGGATGAAGAAAGTCCCAAGAATCTGGGTAACTTTTTGCGACAGCAGCGATATATTTCATGTCGAGAATATAATTGCTTGACACTTCGACACCAACTTGACCAGCTTGTTAGCCACAAAGTCAACGTTTGTTTTGGTCAACATTATCTGTTGTCGTGTCCAAGTCATCAAGTTTTGGAGGCTTTATAATAAGACATAATATTATATAAGTACTATTCCTTCTGTCCCATGTAAATCTATAAATTCGTTCAATAATATGTTCCACTCATGCAACTTATACTAAAGTTCACACAACAAAAACAACAGAAGAAACTCAAAACAAAACAAAAAAATCAAATAAAAACTTTTTACCTGATTGGATGGAGCAGACCAAGAGGAGAAGAGAGGTCCTTGCCGTTGTGCTACTCTGCAGCTCTGCAATTCAATTTTTTCAGGGAAACTTAGAAATTGAGTTATAGCCCCCCGCAGGCTTTGGCCCAATGGAGTTTTCAATCAAAAGACGAAAAAAACTGATTTTAAAAAAATTATAACCAATTGGTTCATTAGAGCTTGTAAATATAAAATGCCATGGTCTTTTTTTTACAGAGCATGGGAAAAGTACCACAAAAACCTTCTAGAACTTGCTATTCCCTGCCAAAACTGCAGTTACTTCTTTACAGCCCTCATCACTAAGCTCCGAAAATGAATCAAACTTGCCTATGTCTCCCAAGCATGTTACCAAAATTTCTCCAGACATTGATTTTGATAATTTCTAATGCACATTAATATATAAATGATGAAAAACCTCAATATTCAATAACAAAGTTAGTCAGGAAACACACTGACATCTTATAAATGTATTTGAATAACTAATAGAACAAAAAACAAAAATAGTTGTGGTAATCCTTGATGATATGATATTAGATTAGGTCTTTACAAAATAAAGCGCTGTGCCAGTAGGATCTAATTAAACCCTCAATAACAAACTTAAAACTCAGGACTGTAATACAAAACCCAATTAAGAAATGAAGAAATAGATTTGCAGTACATAGGTTTGAAATAGATCACAATATAAAGAAATGATAAGGAAAAATAGATTCACGCACACCACCATCAATGGAGATTTCAATCAACATAAACAACACAAGATTTATACCTGATTAACCCAGAGAACATGAAACATGAAACATCAAGCCCTAGAAATCATTAATTAGTAAAGGAAATTCTAAACAAAAAAACCAAAAAAGACTTTATACCTGACCGGACCGGAGGTGAGAACTATCACCGCTGCAGCTCCCGCTTCTTGAAGAAAAATGATTCAGAAAAAGTAAAAGCAGCTGAGAAACTTACAGCAACTCCAACAGGCCGGAGTTGCGAAAATCCAGCCGATGGACTATATTTAGTCGACCCATTTTTCCGGCCATCCAAAAAGACTAAATAGAAATCTGATGGACTATAATTTTAATATTATTAAATGGGAGAGGATAGAAGAAAAAAAATAAAAGAGGGAGATGAAGGTATGTGAAGAAGGAGATAATGAGAACAAGTCTGTGAAGAAGAAGTGGGAAGTGTGTCAGAGCGGATAGAATTTCAGTACGGTAATAAAAATAGCAACCGATAGAAATTGTTTGGGTAATTGTACGATAATTTAATACATTTTAGATATTTCAATCAACTACTTTAATATTTAATAATTATAATTGTAAGTATTTTATTAATAATAATTTATATTTTTATTATATTTAATTTTTGTTTTTTATTGAATATCTATTTAATTTATTTTTAGATGCAAAATCATGTCAGTTACTCTATTAACCATCTGTTGCCGTGTCCTGCTCATTCTAAAAATAACCCAATTTAATTTGCATTCTCAAAATTAGAGATATAAAATTACGAAATACTAAAATTTATTAAGTTATTCAATTTTAATATAAATAAATATAATAATTATAGAGAGTTATTAATTATTATATTTGTTATTAATGATTTACTTACATAAACTTTAATTTTCATAATGTTTTTCTTATATTTTCTGTTAAAATCAAGATATGGATTGTGGAGAGAGATAGAGGCTGCAATCCATCTTTAGATGGAGGCGCACCAAATAATAAAAATAAGATTAAAAGATAGAATACATTCCAAATTTTACATTTCTGTTGATTTTTGTACTTCAAATTGAAAAAGGTATTTAAGTACATCTCAAACTTCACTTTTACTGAACAAAATGCACACTTTTATGATTTAACCGATCAAAAATGACCGACTAAAACATACACGTGAATCTTAAAGGAATTTAAGTCTTTTTAATATCTTCTTCACCGGCTAATTCCTCCCCTGTTTCTGAATACCGCATATATATGAGAGAATATCAGCCTCATTTTCCCAAAGTTCAATCTTCAACTGCACTCTAGAACAGTTCAAACCTATATCATAAAAAGATACCGAGTCGTAAACCTCAAGACCCTCTTTAATGGCGGTAGACATGGAAGATGAGGCGTTTACAGAGAGAAGAACATTGCCGAAAATTGTGGGAAATCATCCAAAGTTTGTCGTTGATCACAAAATTGAAGTAAATTCGCCTAATTCAAGTTTATCTTTTCCTATTTTTTTTTTTAAAATGAAATTTGGTATGTATAACTTAAAAGCAATTTTTTAGGTGAATTTTACATGCATTTTGTTAGATTATACTATTTTGTGTTTATTTGTCTGTGATTTTGATGTTTCTATGTTTGCATGTGGGTCTTGTTCGATTTTGAGGTTGATAATGAATTTTGGGTTCTATTAATTGAGCCAGTTAATGCGTCTTAATAATTGAATTTTGGGTCTAGTTTGGGGTTTGGAACTCCAAAAGAATTGAATTACAGGAAAAGAAAAGGAGTCTCAAGAGAAAAAGCAAAAGAAGCTGCATTATCCCAATCTGCCAATGCTAAAAAGGTAAAAATAAAATACTCCTATAAAAGCAAAAGATGAATCTTTTTTTTTTTTTACTTTTACTTTTGCTTTTGTTTTCCTTTATTTATTTACTCTTTCTTGGATTTGATTGAGAATTAATCTTTCAGGAAGCAGAAGGTGATGATAATTTAAATGTAAAGAGATCGAAAAAATGGTGGTGGTGTGAAGTGTTAAAGCAGAGGAGAAACAAAGATAAAAGTCGTGCGAGGAGGATCGAAAAAGCTAATAACGACCAAAAGACTCTCGAGCCACCAACAGACTATATATTCATGTCGAGGCAAGAAGGGTCAAGCCACCCTTTACAACCATAGTTTAGCATAAAGAGTAATCCCACCTTAAACCAATTCAAGTTTAATTCTAAAAAATCAGTTCATGCCAAGAGTTAGTAAACTAATCGCCTTTTTTTCTTCATTTGATCAGGTTCGAAGAGAGAAAATTAGTGAAAGATTGAAGCTTCTCCATGATCTTGTGCGAGGTCAGTAATAAGGTATATATTCAAACTTGTAGATTTTGGTCACAAGACGTTTATAGGTCCACTAGTATATAACTTTGGGTTATTATATATGGGATGCAATTTGGCTTGTAGGTGACCTAAAAGCGGTTATCTTTGGATGAAATCATAAATTATGTAGAGTCGCATTCTGGCGCCAAGTTGAGGTAAATTTACTTAAACTAGCGACTAATCACACACCCATCTTAATAAGAAGATGAATTTCGTTGATTATTGATGATAATTTGAACTTTGGTTGCAGTTTCTTTCTATGAAGTTGGCTACTGTGAATCCAAGAATGGATAGAATTTCTTTCTATGAAGTTGGCTCTGTTTCCTTGTTCCTCATAGTTCTACTATCTTGTAGACATTGTATTAATTCTTGTTGAACTTTATATTTTCTTATTGTTTTCTTATGTATGCTGGTTTTGTTTATTTTTGTTTGAAGTCTTGGTATATCATCATTTTTGCAGAATTTTGGATCCAAATCTGTGAGCAACATGACAAATTTCCAAGCTGCCTGGAAGTATCTTCTTGGTGCCTGCAAATTTCAGTCGAAGATGTTCAGCTCGATGGTTCAAGTGATGATGATAGTAGTGCAGGTGAAGATGCCATTGTTTGCTTGGTTATGGAGGAGAGAGATAAAAGGCGAAGAGAATAAATGTAAAATATCAAACTTATCCCTCTATAATAAGATTTACAGCCTTAGCCGGTCATTTTTGACCGGTTAAATCATAAAAGTGTGCATTTTGTTCTGCAAAAATAAAATTTGAGGTATAATTAGACATTTTTTTTAATTTGAGGTACAAAAATCAACAGTGATATAAAATTTGGGGTGTATTTTGTTTTTTTAGTCTAAAAATAACAAGGAGAGCCGAAAGAATGAATGGAGTTAACGCAGATTGGAGGTTCTCTATTAATCGGATTCGAATAAATGGATTAATTAAGTAAGAAGTTCAAAAAATCTATCTTCATAACTACTCCTACACGTGTTTCAATTTTCAATCTTCAATCTTCAATCTTCAATCTTCAATCTTCAATCATAAGTTATTCCAACATATTACTTATTAGGACCAAGTGCTACATTTATTACTTTAACATGTATAAATTATGTGTGATAAAATTAAATTTTTATTAAATATGATAATTAAATAAATAATTTAATATTTTTATTTTATTTTACTTTTGACATTTTTATGTTGGTCAACTTTTATTATTTATCTATTTAAATTAGAATTTAAAATTAATAATATATAACTAGTGATATAGTTTTATAAAGAAGTAATTAAAATAAGATTATCTTACCAAATATTAATTAGTTATTATAATTGAAATATATATTTTAAGTAAAATATTAAATTAAATCATCTTGTGAAATACTTACCTATACTATTATTAAAATATATATAGGTATAAATATAATAAATTGACCAATAATATGATTCAAATATTAAATTTAAAAATAATAATTAATCTATTAAATAATAGTATCATAATTGTACACTAAGACCATTAAAAATAAAGAAAATAATATAACTTTACAATAAAACAATCGTAAGACCAACTTAATCAATATTAATTTGTTGTCATCATTGAAGTTGAAGTATAATCATATTTCAAATATAAGTAAGATTTTATCATTATTACTTGTATAATATAAAATTTTGAAGAAGACTATAATTAAAAGCTTAAGTTGGTTCATTCAGTTTAGCTAGTCTAATTCTCGTGCAAGGCACATACTATTTTATTATGTATTTTTATATATATAAAATGTTAGAAACTACGTGTTGAATTTGATGATGATGTGATTAATGTATATTTGTATAAGTAGATTTTGTAAAGTCTTTAATAAGAATATAATGTACAAAGACTTAAAATAGAGAGATCAAACTTGTTAAGTTGATCTTATGAACTGAATTGATGCACAGATGATCTATTGTTTAATCAGGTTGAATGATCGTAAAGTTACTCTGACAAATCGTAAAGTTTATTAAAGATAGCAGAGTTAGTTATACTACAACAAAAAGCCTTAATTCTAACGGATTATACCATCAAAATATCTATATTCCGTTGAAATTAGCCTATTTTCGACAGAAGATTCCGTCGATCCATTAAATCCCGGATATCTGGCGTCCGGATTAAAACCACAAAAAATAACTAAAATCGATGACTAATTTGACGACTACTTTTATATCGAAAATAATCTATTTTCGACGCACAATTTTCGTCGTCGTTATTACGTCCGCGAGTTAATTCCGACAAAATATTCGTTGGGAATATGTATCTTTCCGTTAGAAATAGTAATTCAGATTACGAAGTTTTGATGGAAGCAGAACCTAGTAATGGGTTTGACAACGTCGATGAATTTGTTTGCTTTAACTCTGCTGATTTAAATTACTTTGACTCCATTGATTTGGAATTTTATTTCCTGGATTTGTTGATTGAGTTTGTGATATGAACTTTAAGGAGCATGGGAGTTTGTGAGATTTTGATAAATGTTAAAAGGGTTGTATAGTGGAGGAATAAAATGTAAGACCCCGAATTTAATGAAATGAAAGTATTCAATTTTCTTATAATTATTATTTTATTTCGTAAATGGTTAAATTGATAAAAGGTTAAAGTTAAGGGTGATATGTAAATATTTTTGCAAAGATTGCAAGTTGTTATAAAATATTCGTTTGGTCGAGGAATATTCTTTTTGTCGGGAATATCCGTACGATGGTATAATCATTGGTGGACCCCACAATGGAAGTATTATCGTAGTTAGAAAACGACAGAATTATCATTTTATAAAAATAACGGCGAAAGTGTTATCTTTAAAACAGTTGAACTTGTGACGCCCCCAAAATTAGGTATTCATCACCCATTTTAAGTCGCCAAATACATGGTACAAAATACAAATACAAACTTAATTATACAAATATCGTGTAACATACGACAATACATAAACTGAGAGTTCTAATAGGAATATTGTCATCTAGACAATATGTGACGCCCCCAAAATTAGGTATACGTCACCCATCTTGGGTCGCCACTTACATGGTACATAAATTCAAATACAACTTACTAACCTAACTGTCGTGTACAATACGACATAAACTGTGAGTTTGAATACAAATATTGTCTACTAGATATTATACAAACTCAAAAGGAGTCCTCATTACAACTATTATCACACTATTTCACGTAATAGTGAGGACTACTAATGCTATCCTCCGGACCATTACTCCGTTCCCAGGCTCGTCCCAA
The DNA here is from genome assembly GCA_020205615.1 of Panax quinquefolius. Taxonomy (NCBI): domain Eukaryota; kingdom Viridiplantae; phylum Streptophyta; class Magnoliopsida; order Apiales; family Araliaceae; genus Panax; species Panax quinquefolius. The sequence goes on from CM035159.1 coordinate 68,864,637, forward strand.
ATTTATGTTCTCATTTCAAGAGAACGGTGAAAGAAAGGGTGAGCTCAACTAGCCCAAAGAAGAAATATTATGACTAAGATAATGCAGAATAAATTATCATTAGCCTTCAACAAAGATGTTAAACCGATAAAATACAATAGACAACCGGTTTAAGCTGCGGTGAATATGCAATCCATTAAAAGAGTCAGTAGAGAGAATAAAATCTACTATCTTTTAGGTTTTAAAAGGTTTTCATCAATTTTTTTATCACGAGACTCGATTTTTAATAAATAAACCACCACATCTAATCATCCCCGTACTACGGCCAAGGATTTTCATCAAATTATCAATGGTCACGACTATACCGAATCACCCCGGTCATAATCATACCAAAACTATCCATCAACGCATTACAAGCCAATCGAGGACTTTTATCACATCATTTATAACAAGCCATGATTATACCGAATGATCCTCGGTCATAATCATACTAAGTTCATCTACGCACGTAAGCCAAAGATAACATAATATATCGTGAGGATGATGACAATGACATAATAATTCAATAAAACAAGTTCAAGAATTATTTTATCCAGGAATTAAGAACGTCCAAATTGTCAACAAGATCTTTGTTTTGTAGAGTAAAATTCAAGAATGATCGTAAGAATATTTCCATGAAAAGATATTGAATGAAACGCAAATATCAAGGATATTTCTACTAATTTCATGGAGTATAAGTCAAAGTTTTAACCAATTTGGGTATAATAAAGAATGGAATAACAAAAGAAATCACCACGCATGCGGTACTTGGCATAGACAAAAGTTATTCCAACATAATAATAATAACGGAACCGGGTCGTCGTGAAATTCACAACGCAGCAGGATGATCCAATGAATAATAAATCTTTGAATAATAAACAATGGAACCGGTCCGGTGTAAACACACGCAGACGTGATATTCCAACGAGAATAATAAATGCGGAATAATAAACAATGGAACCAGTAAGGTGTAAAACACACGATGAGGATATTCCAATGTAATAATAAAGAATGGAATACGAAGAAGAAGATCACCAAGTATAGGGGATTTCAGCGTATCTGAGTTATTCCAATGAGAATAAATAAGGATGGAATAACATAAGGATTTTCACCAAGTATAGGGTGTCAAGATATACAAAGTTATGTATAGGGTATACCACTTTTACAAAGTTATTCCAATGTAATAATAATGAATGGAATAACAGAGGTTCTCTCTTGAAATACAAGCTAATAATATCCCTTACAGTACAACAAATAATACCCTTACCGTAAAAAGACACTTTGGATATCAAAGTAGTGAAGTACGAATACTCTTCTTCTTTCTCTCTATAGATTTTTCTCTATATCTTCTCTCTATAATTTCTCTTTCAGAGTTTCAGGTGAATTGTAAGAAAATAATGAAGGAATGAGCTTCATTTATAGGAAAATAGAATGCATAGTAATTAATTCATGAAGCGGTCGATTGATTTACTTTAATCGACGGTCCATATTTAAAGCAAAATCTTTTAAATAAAATATCATATATTCTATTTATATAAAAATATTTTACTATGCAAACACTATGCAACACTATGCAAAAACACTATGCAACACTACGCATAATAAAATATAATATATTCTATTTATAGAATAACTTTAATAAAGTATACATTTTATATAAAAAGATGTTTACGTTTTATTACGTTAATAATACGAATAAAACAAAAGCGTCATTATCGCTATAATAATTCATATTATTAATCGAATAATAATGGAATCAAACCGGTGACTTCTCACATAAGCATCAATAATCAATACCGGTGCTTACTATGCAACCACACGACATCGTATTTTTTTTACTACCGAAGTAGTTCAACAAGATCAACGGTAAAACTTCCGCCGTTATTTCAATAAAATATTTTTGTCGTTTTCTCAATCCGACAATAATTCTATTGTGGGTCCACCAATGATTGATTTGTTGTTATCGAATATTCCCGCTAAACCGAATATTCCCCACCAATCGAATATAATATAACCACTTGCATACTTTGCAAAATTTATAAATACTACCCACAACTATAATATTATCTCAAATTCACACTATAATATTAAAAATTATTTCGACAAAATTTAAATCTTTATTGATAAAATCTGGGGTCTCACACAATATCCATACTCAAGGAGTCCTCATTACATTTATTGTCACACTATTTAACAGAGTAGTGAGGACTACTAATGCTATCTTCTGGACCATCACTCCTTTCCCCGACTCGTCCCAGCTATATTTTTATTTCCTGAAAAGAACATTGAAAGAAAGGGTGAGCTCAACTAGCCCAGTAAAGAATATCATGACTAAAGATAATTACATTATCAATAGTTTTCATTAATAATAACTCAGAGATTTAGAACATATGGTAGATGGTAAAACTTTTCAACCATAATTGCAGCGGAACGAGCAATCCATTAAAAGAGTCAAATAGACCATCAGGTCTATTATCTTCTCCATGTTAAAAGTCCACCAATAATGTTTTATCCCTGTAAATGAACCACCTCATCAAATCATCCCTGCACTACGGGCCAAGGATATTCATTAAATCATCAATGGTCATGACTATACCGAATAATCCCTGATCACAATCATACCGAGTCAACCTCTGCACGTAAGCCAAAGATATACAACAATAAAACTAATAATCAACAATCCATCTTTGCACGTAAGCCAAAGATATACCAGAATAAAACTAATAATCAACAATCCATCTTTTCAGACGTAAGCAAAGATATACCATTCAATAATCAACGATCCATCTTCGCACGTAAGCAAAGATAACTTTTTTATCACTATATAAGCATGAGAATGATGACAATGATATAAACATTAATTAATCGAAAACAAGGATAAATATTAAATACTTTAAATTTATCCAAATATTATCATTCACATAATAAATTCATAATCCAATATCATTAATATCATAACAATATTTTAATCACTTTTTAAACTTATAAACAATTTATTTCAATTGTTTACACTTTACCAATTAATGCATTTAATCATTCAAGAATGCCATACTCATAAGATTTCATCACCAATGATCAAATTCCTCATCAACAATATGCATATACCTTATATATGATTTTCAAGCCATAAAATCATATTTTTCAACTTTGTTACTTCACATAACATATTTAATCTCATATATTCAGTAACTAAACTATTTTCATGAAAAAATACCAAATCAGTCCCAAAAATATTTCTTTTCTGGAATTTAGCATAATATAGTCCCATAATGAAAATATATTTTCTTGGAATTTTAAAATTCATTTACTATTTTTCAAAAATCAATTTCTAATTAATTCCTTAAGAAATTAGCTACCTCAAAGTTAACTCCAAAAATCCCCAAATCTTGGCAGGACCTTACACATGTTAATGTGAGCTCCGATTTAAATTTCATGGTCATCTGAGTTATAGAACTCGGTTATAGCGTTTTAAATCGGAAAAACCTACATAATGAAATGGTCATAACTTGCTCATTTTAAGTCAGAATGAGCTCATTTTTGGACAGTAGGTTCTTTATACCATATACTTTCATATCCCAAAAGGCCTGAATTTTTCTCACAAATTAAGTGGCTGAAACAGCCCCTTCAAATTTTGGACAGCAACCTTTTTGAAATTTCAGCTTTTACATCCTTTACTAAAATCAGTCCACACAAAAATCTACAACATCTTTTCCAGTGATTCCACTTGGATAAGTTAGGTAACTCCTAGATCTAACTTTAGGACTTGACCACACTCAAAAATTCGAAACATAATAGGAGATATGGTCAATTGAATTTCATGTTCCGTTTTTACCAAAATCTGATTTTTCAACCCTTTGTGATTTCTAAAAAACTTTCATGTTTTCACATAATAACCAACATAATTCATCATGACAATGACATATAATTCAATAAAACAAGTTCAAGAATAAATTTTAAAGATTTATAAGTTAATTTATCCTGAACTCAATAATGTCCAAATTGTCAACATGATACTTCTTTGTAGAGTAAAATTTAAGAATGCTCAGAAGAATGTTTCCATGAAAAGATACTGGATGAAGCGCAAATATCAAAGATATTCAACTAATTTCATGGAGTAAAGAAATCAAAACTTTAACCAACCGAGTATAATAAAGAATATATGAAAGCGCAAATGGATCTTCACACATAATACGCAGTAATCCACGATATCGAGATCACTTCCACAATTTAATAAGGAATGAATACAAAGGATCATTCACCATGCATGTGGCAATCCACATAGACAGGTTATTCCAACAGAATAATAAAGAATGGAATAACATAAGGATTCACCATGCATGCGATAGAGACCGACAAACAAAGTTATTCTAACGAGTAATAATAAATGCGGAATAGTAAATATGGAACCGAGTCGTGAAATTCACATGCAACGGATATTCCGACAGAATAATAAATGCAGAATAATAAGTAATGGAACCAGGTCCGGCGTAAAGCACAAACATGATATTCCGACAGAATATTAAATGCGGAATAATAAGTATGGAACCAGATCAGGTGAAATTCACAATCGATGGATATTAAACAAATAATAAATAATGAGAATAATAAAAGAGTTTCACCTTGTGGTATGCAGTACTTGGCATAAACAAAGTTATTCAATATAATAATAAAGAATGGAATAATGAGAAGAAGATCACCAAGTATTGGGTAAACCACGTATCTGTGTCATTCCACCAAGTATAGGTAAAATCACAGCATCTGAGTTATTCCAATGAATAATAAAGAATGGAATAACATAAGGATTTCACCAAGTATAGGTTGTCTGGCGTTATCTGAGTTATGTATAGGGTATGCCACTTTTACAGGTTATTCCAACAGAATAATAAAGAATGAAATAACTGAAGTTCTCTTCATGAATAAGAAAGAATAACACCCCTTACCTTTGAAAGAAACTGGATAAAGGAGTAGTGAGGTAGTAGACTTCTCTTCTTCTTCTTCTCTATATATTTTCTCTCTATAGCTTTTCTCTATAATTTTTCTCTATAATAAATGCTCTAGAGCTTTAGTGAATTGGTGAGAAATGAAGAAGAATGAGCTTCTATTTATAGAAAAGCATAGTTTCGATAATTGCACGTTTTGGGACTCGAAAAATTACAGTACAATACCTCCAACTTTTCTTTCATTTTTAATTTAGTCATCCAAGTATTATCAAACTTGCACCAACTCCCCTAATAGTAACAAGAATGTGAATCAATAGTATCACATGTGAACAAATAGTTATAATCATGTGAAATAATAGCAATCAATTGCTCATTTATCCGGTTAAATACCCGAATGGTCAATATAACCTCCAGACATCAATTTTTATCGAAATAAATGTCGATTTTCACTAACATAAACCATTCCAACATAATGAAATCATTTTTATCAAAAATATAAATTTTGAAATTTTGAAGTTTGACTTTTCCCGAAAAAGTCAACTGTTGACTTTTTGACCAAATAGTGAATTCTGGAAAATTTTGTGTTTATATACTATTTTTACTAATTTCGACGTTCCAGACTCAAATATCACATCCGCGTCTCCAAATTCAACTCCGAACACAACTTCAATTCTTAATAACATTCATCATTAATATCATAACTCACAATATTTATCAACCAGGTCGTTCTCAGGAAAGAGGGGGCTTTCCAATAAGAATTTCTCCCTATTGGCGAGCAATTAGATGACCAAACCTCTCGTTGACAAAACTTCTAGACATTGTAAATATTGTAATTTAATAATATGAATAACTTTGTCATCTCAACTATTGATTTAATAATATCATATTATGCAGATGATACTGTGACAATAATCTAATCAATAATATGAGAGATATGATGCAGAAATTACTATAGCAATAATGCAGTATAACTGAGTGACTTTTTACGTAAGCATCAATAATCAATACCGTGTGCTACTATGCAACTAATGCCAGTACATCGTATTTTTACTAGGGTAGTTCAACAAAGATATCAGCAGTAAAACCTCCGCCGTTATTTTCATAAAATATTTTTATCGTTTTCTAACTACGACAATTCTTTTGTTGTGGGGTCCACCAATGATTATGTCGTCGTACGAATATTCCCCGACAAAAAGAATATTCCCCAACCAATCGAATATTATATAACAACTTGCATACTTTGCAAAATTTTCAAATATAACCCACAACTATAACATTATATTATATCCACACCATAATATTTAAAAATATATTTCAAGAAAATTAAATATTTATTTATAAATTACGGGTTCTCACAATCTCCCTCCTTATGGAATTTCGCCGAAATTTACGACGCACTCTAATAGTTTGAAGAGATGAGAATACCTTGCTTTCTTTTTGGATTGTACCTTCCCGGTTATATCCTCTGTATCATATTGCTTATCTCCTGTATTTCAGATATCATTTCTAAAATATACCTTCAAAACAAAGGTTAATTGACATATCATAAATTGTCAACTTATCAAGTAAAAATTTCGGCTTAGGTAAGTCACACCCTAGAGAAGTATATTACTTGTCTCTCCCCTCCTAGTTCTAGACTAATATCTCCGCCAGTGACCATATCCATATAACATCAATCAACAATTCCTGTCCACAATCATATGAATAACTCATAATCATAATTGTGATTCTGAATTCCTTTTCGCACCCAGGAAGAAGATAATTTACATCACCTATCTTTACCTGAAACATCAAAAATCATGGATATACCAACCGTGACTTCTATCCCTTAACTTTGGATAGCACCTCACAATGATACCTATCAACTTGCCATTAGTTATCACACGCGTCCCCCTACGGAAAAGTCCGGCTTGCATCCCAAGACTGGAAGTCACCGGATAAAGGCTCGGGACTCTTTTGCTATGACTTTGATACTAAGCAGTATAACCAATAAGTAATGGTTCATCTTTGCACTACAGCCAAAGATATACAAATCAGTAAAAACCAATAATGCCTAGAGACTACCTTTAATAGTATTAACGACCACGAATTATCCATGCACTATAGGCTAAGGATATTCGTGTTTTCCATTACTGGCCATGATTATCTAGAATAATCCTCGGTCATAATCATACCAAGTCCATCTATGCACTTCTGCCAAAGATGACTTTTACCACATCATTTATAACATTACGGTCATGATTATACCGAATAATCCCTGGCCATAATCATACCAAGTCCATCTATGCACTACAGGCCAAAGATGACTTTCAACATAATATAAACATGAGAATGAGGATTGACATATATAGGGTTTCAAACCTCTTAGAAACATTCGCTCCTCATTATCGACCAAATGGGATACAAACCGAGATATCTCCTCAAACTTAGCCTCGAACTGCGATATGGTCATATTATTTTGCTCCATTTCTTATCTCAACATTTTTAGATGCTATTTTCAAACACTATCACAAAACAAGGGTTAATTATCATATCACATATTATCCCTATACTCTAACCGACCAATTAAATACCAAATAAACTTAGGTAGGTCATACTAGCGAAGGAATTCCCCGTCTTTCCCCTCCTAGTTCTTATCTCACATCTCAGCCAGGGATCATATCCCTAAGCTTTGATACCAACTGTGACACCCCCAAAATTAGGTATTCATCACCCATTTTAAGTCACCAAATACATGGTACAAAATACAAATACAAACTTAATTATACAAATGTCGTGTAACATACGACAATACATAAACTGAGAGTTCTAATAGGAATATTGTCATCTAGACAATATCCATACTCAAGGAGTCCTCATTACATTTATTGTCACACTATTTAACAGAATAGTGAGGACTACTAATGCTATCTTCTGGACCATCACTCCTTTCCCCGACTCGTCCCAGCTATATTCTTATTTCCTGAAAAGAACATTGAAAGAAAGGATGAGCTCAACTAGCCCAGTAAAGAATATCATGACTAAAGATAATTACATTATCAATAGTTTTCATTAATAATAACTCAGAAATTTAGAACATATGGTAGATGGTAAAACTTTTCAACCATAATTGCAGCGGAACGAGCAATCCATTAAAAGAGTCAAATAGACCATCAGGTCTATTATCTTCTCCATGTTAAAAGTCCACCAATAATGTTTTATCCCTGTAAATGAACCACCTCATCAAATCATCCCTGCACTACGGGCCAAGGATATTCATTAAATCATCAATGGTCGCGACTATATTAGAATAATCCACGATCACAATCATACCAAAATCAACCTACGCCGACGCGTAAGCCAAAGATATACAACAATAAAACTAATAATCAACAATCCATCTTTGCACGTAAGCCAAAGATATACCAGAATAAAACCAATAATCAACAATCCATCTTTGCACGTAAGCCAAAGATATACCATTCAATAATCAACAGTCCATCTTCGCACGTAAGCCAAAGATAACTTTTATCACTATATAAGCATGAGAATGATGACAATGATATAAACATTAATTAACTGAAAACAAGGATAAATATTAAATACTTTAAATTTATCCAAATATTATCATTCACATAATAAATTCATAATCCAATATCATTAATATCATAACAATATTTTAATCACTTTTTAAACTTATAAACAATTTATTTCAATTGTTTACACTTTACCAATTAATGCATTTAATCATTCAAGAATGCCATAATCATAAGATTTCATCACCAATGATCAAATTCCTCATCAACAATATGCATATACCTTATATATGATTTTCAAGCCATAAAATCATATTTTTCAACTTTGTTACTTCACATAACATATTTAATCTCATATATTCGTAACTAAACTATTTTCATGAAAAATACCAAATCAGTCCCAAAAATATTTTTTTTCTGGAATTTAGCATAATATAGTCCCATAATGAAAATATATTTTTCTTGGAATTTTTAAAATTCATTTACTATTTTTCAAAAATCAATTTCTAATTAATTCCTTAAGAAATTAGCTACCTCAAAGTTAACTCCAAAAATCCCCAAATCTTGGCAGGACCTTACACATGTTAATGTGAGCCTCCAGTTTAAATTTCATGGTCATCGGAGTTATAGAACTCCGGTTATAGCGTTTTTCGTCGGAAAAACCTACATATTGAAATGGTCATAATTTGCTCATTTTAAGTCAGAATGAGCTCATTTTTGGACAGTAGGTTCTTTATACCATATACTTTCATGTCCCAAAAGGCCTGAATTTTTCTCATAAATTAAGTGGCCGAAACAGCCCCTTCAAATTTTGGACAGCAACCTTTTTGAAATTTTAGCTTTTACATCCTTTACTAAAATCAGTCCACACAAAAATTTACAACATCTTTTCCAATGATTCCACTTGGATAAGTTAGGTAACTCATAGATATAACTTTAGGACTTGACCACACTCAAAAATTCGAAATATAATAGGAGATATGGTCAATTGAATTTCATGTTCCGTTTTCACCAAAAACTGATTTTTCAACCCTTTGTTATTTCTAAGAAATTTTCATGTTTTCACATAATAACTAACATAATTCATCATGACAATGACATATAATTCAATAAAACAAGTTCAAGGATATATTTTAAAGGTTTATAAGTTAATTTATCCTGAACTCAATAATGTCCAAATTGTCAACATAATACTTCTTTGTAGAGTAAAATTTATGAATGTTCAGAAGAATGTTTCCATGAAAAGATACTGGATGAAGCGCAAATGTGACGCCCCCAAAATAGGTATACATCACCCTTTCTGAGTTGTCAATACATGGTACAGAAACAACTACAACTTTATTATTATAACAGTAAAACTGTGAGTTTGAATACAAATATTATCATCTAGACAATATCTATACCCAAATAAATCTTCATCACATTTATTGATACATTATTTTACAAAAATGGTGAGGACTACTAAACAACTCTCTCTAGAACCTTCATTCCATACCCCGACTAGTACTCGCTACATTCTCGTCTCCTGAGAAGAAAAATAGAACAAAAAGGAAAAGGGTGAGCTCAACTAGCCCAGTAAAGAATATTATGACTAAGATAATATACAACAAATTATCATTAGTCTTTAACAGGGAAAAAATCTGAGAGAATACATTAAACAACAAGTTTTAGAGCAATATTTGCAGCAAAAAATATTAATTCATAGAAGAGTTACGTAGAGGATGAAATCTACTAATATCTATGAATTTAACAGTCCATCATCATTATTTTATCCCTGTAACATCAATCAATATTCATCTTGAATCAAATATTCATCTTTTGCACTACCTACCAAAGATATTCATCATCGGTCATGTTCATCTAAACACTGTTCATCTTTGCACTACTACCAAAGATATTCATCAAGAAATAATTCATCTTCAGACTACGGGCCAAAGATATTCGAGAATATCATCATTAAGGGTGAGGATGATAAAAAATATTTTAAAGAAAATGAATCCGATTGAAACAAAAGAACAAGTATTAAGGATTCGTATTTCAGCTATTTCATGTCCAAAAATACCTCATAAATAATCATAGTGGTATAAAATTCAAGAATGATCAAAACATGGATACAATTAAAGCTAATATCCACAATAGATATTTTGGACGAAAAGGAAAATTTTTATTTTTCTGTGAATAGTGCCAGTATTCATGAAAGTAGTGTCAGTATATCGTGAATAGTCTTGAGTACACGTGAATAGTAACTCCCAAGCACAAAAGATAGAAATTCCACAAAAAACATCATCACGCCGTGAATAGTACTCATGAATAGTAACTCGTGAATAGTAACTCATAAATAGTAACTCGTGAATAGTAACTTATGAATAGTAACCCCGACATGAAAAAGTTTCAAATTTGATAAAAAGTTCCAACCAATATTTCAAAGATAATGATATTGAAGAAATAATATCATTTGAGAAGAAAATAACATCCCTTACCTCACAAAAGCAGTCTTGGATTTGAAAAGCTGGATCTGAAATTTGAAGGAACTTGCAACCGTATAACAACACTCAAAGTATACTCACAAGAATACACTCAATATATCGAGAGAGAAATAGAGAGAAACTTGAGTTTACGGTGTGATTTTCAATTCTAACCCAAGACCCTATTTATAGGAAAATGCTTAGAACACCAAAGTAGAAAATTGAATATAATATTAATATATTTTCACATTTTCCTTAGCCCACCTTAGACAACTGATCACAGCCCATTTGAATCATGTGAGGCCAACTTAGTTGCAAAAAAAACGTTTTTCTCAAAATAATTAACTAAAACTCCCAAAAATTAATTATTTGAACTTCAAACTTCAATAATTCATAATAAATAGCCCTTTTATCAGAAAATTTGAATCTCGCGTCTTTTTATAGGAAATTCAATTTCTACAACTTTGCGAGAAGAAAGTTTTTCCAAATTCCAAACAAAAATTGATAAAAGAAATCCACAAAGCAGGCGATTTTACAATTTATAATCAAATTTTAATTAATAATTGTGTCCACCAACACACAAAACATGTGTTAAACATTTAATGCCACAAAAATACTCTTCCTCCTCATATACTCATATATCCCACATTCATTGTAAAAATATCATCGTTAATATATTATTAAAATAATATATTTAAATGAATTATTTTATTAGAAAAAGATAAAATATTAATTTTCAACAATTGTCACATTAAAATTTTCTCCATCTATATCCTCATAAAATCAATATTTTCCTCATCATATAAATCAATAATTAATTACTCATAAATAATATTACGTAATTACATTATTGACAAACGGGTAGTTCAAGGATGCGGGGCTTTCCAATAAGGATCTCTCGCATCTTGGCGCCGCAATTAGATGACCAAACCTCTCCTTGGATGTAACTTTCTAGACATTGTCAATAATGTTATCTAATAATATTATTTAGATAATATGAATTATTGCTCAGATAATGAAAAATATGTGTAATGACAATTATTGAAACAACATCAATATAAAATATCAACGCGTGCAATTATTGAATCAATAAATTAAATAATCAAGCGGTAATTATCGTAACCATTATTGAGTAGTGCCTTCAATAATTGGTGCAATACTGTGTCTTCTTGTGCAACAACGCCAGACATCGTGTGTTTTAACCACCGAGAATTCCAAGCGGTTAATTAGTGAATAACTACTACTGTTGTTATTTTAACCAACTTATATTTGTCGTTTTCTTCATCCAATCGCTTTCAAGTTATGGGGCCCATTACAGAAAGGTCGCTTGCCGTCGCACGAATATTCCGACAAAGAAGAATATTCCACGACCAAACGAATATTCTCCGACAAAAATAAATATTTTATAACCACCGCTTATTTAAAATATTTAGCATTTTACCCATAACTAACCACATTAATCAAATCAACCCTTAATAATTAAAAGAAATAATAGAGGAAAATAAATTTTATTTATTAATTATTTGGGGTCTTACAACCTCCCCTTCTTATGAAATTTCGTCCTCGAAATTGACGTACGTACCTGGTGTTTCGAAAAGATGAGGATACCTCACTTTCATTTCCGTTTCTAATTCCGTGTCATTTCTCTATATAGCATGATTCCTCCACAAAACTTTAACTTGTGGTATGACCTTTCAGACGTAGGATATGCTCCTTCCTATCCAAGATCTTGGACAGTACCTCCTCATACGTTAAGTCTTGATTATCTCGCCCGGTTCTAACTTCAATAACGTGGTTCGGGTCTTTAACATATTTCTGAAGTATGGATATGTGAAACACATTATGAACACGAGACATACTCGAGGTAACGCGAGTCTATAGGCTACATTACCTACTCGGTCAAGAATTTGAAATGGACCAATAAATCGTGGATTGAGCTTTCCTCTCTTCCGAATCTTGTAACTCCCTTCCATGGGCAACACTGTGATAGTACATGATCCCCGATACTAAATTCTACGTCCTTTCGATGAAGATCCGCATAACTCTTTTGTCGATCTTGTCTTGGTTTGTATCGTTGTCGAATCATTTGGATCTTTTCCGTAGTCATATGTACCAACTCGGGTCCCAACAATGTTGCTTCACCCACCTCGTCCCAACATCTTTGAGAAGCGACACTTTCGTCCATATAATGCTTCAAATGGGGCTACACCAATGCTTGCCTGATAACTGTTGTTGTAGGAGAATTCCACCAATGGTAAATACTTATCCTGTAAGACCCCGAAATTTTTTTAAATAAAAAGGAATTTCCTTTATTTATTATTTTGAAATAGTAAGGGTTGATTTGATTAATGTGGATAGTTAAGGGTTAAATACGCAAATATTTCAAAATAAGCAAGTGGTTATAAAATATTCATTTTGTTTGGGAATATTCGTTTGGTCGTGGAATATTAAATGCTTTGTCGGGAATATTAAACGACGACGGCAGTAATGACCGTAATGGGCCCCATAATGTAAAGCGATTGGATGAATAAAACGACAAATATAAGTTGGTTAAAAATAACGGTAGTTGTTATTCAAGATTAAGATCATTGGAATACCCGATGGTTAAAATACTGATGAATGGCGTGGTTCATTGCGATGAAAGACACGGTATTGCATGTGCAGTATTGTTGAATTATTGATCCTTACGTAAGAAGGCACTACTCAATAATTTTTACGAGTAGATTCTTTATTCAATATTTTATTTTATTGATTCAATAATTCTTTGCGTTGATATTTTATATTATTGTTGTTCAATAATTGTCACTTTGCACATTATCTCCATTATCGGATCAATAATTCATATTATTTAAATAATATTATTAGATAGCATTATTGGCAATGTCTAGAAAGTTACATCGAGGAGAGGTTTGGTCACCTAATTGCAGCCAAGAAGTGAGAAATCCTTATCGGAAAGCCCCCTTTCTGAGGAGCTACTGGTTGTCATAATTGTGATTACGTAATATTATTTGTGAATAATTAATTATTGATTCATATGATAAAGAAATATTTATTTTATGTGGATATAAATGATGGATTTATTTATGTGGTTATAAATGAAGAAATTATTGTTGAGGTGTTTTATCGGTATTTTACCGATTGGAGGTATTAAAAATTAAATCGGGGGTTTTGAGATATATTGCGGGATTATAATTTTTAATCCAAATAGTTGGATTGTGGTAATTTTTGGGTATGTTATACATACATAAGTTGAGTATATGTCCACAAATTTTGAACCGTTAAAAATGCACGAATGATTTGTTATGAATTTTAAGAGGTTATCGATTAGGAAATTAGGGTTATAATTGATTTTGGTGGAAAATTCTAGAATTGAGTGGGCCCCACTTGTGGTTGGTGAAGAAATGTGCTGAATTGAATTTTCAAATGTGGTGGGTGGCAATAGTAGCGAGTAAAGCCATCGGTGGCAGTCGTCAAGTCTGCTTGGTACGGCTAACATTTTCCTATAAATAGAGGCTAAGTTAGAATTGAAAATCACACCGAAACAAAGTTTTTCTCTTCTCTCTCTATATTATTGAGCGTATTTTGTGAGTATTTAGATACTTTGAGAGTTCTTTGTTCAAGACAAGTTTCATTCAAACATCACTTGACCTTTCCTTAGGAAATCATCGATTCTTTGAGGTAAGGGATATTATTTTTTTTCAGTAATGATATTATTTCTTCAATATCGTTATCTTTGAAATGTTGATCCGAAGTTTTTATCAAATTTGGAACTTTTTTATGTCGGGTTCTTATTCATGAGTTACTTATTCACGAGTTCTATTCATGAGTTCTTATTCACGAGTTCTTATTCACAGTAGTATTATTCATGAAGCGTGAAGATGTTTTTGTGGAATTTCTATCTTTTGGTGTCGGATTTACTATTCATGTATATCTACATTATTATTCTGTTACTCAGCATTATTCACGATATCTGTGACTATTCACCAAAAAATAAAATTTCTTCTTTTTGTCCAAAACATCTATTTTGGATACTAGCTTTGATTGTATCCATGTTTTGATCATTCTTGAATTTTACACCACCGTGATTATTTTTGGGGTATTGTTGGACATGGATAAAACAAAGTACGAATCCTTAATCCTTAATCCTTGTCATTTTGTTTCTTTGGATTCGTTCTTTAAAATATTTTCATCATCCTCGGTCTTAAATGATGATATTATTGAATATCTTTGGCCTGTAGTGCAAAGATGAATGATTTTGAAGAATATCTTTGGCTGTGTAGTGCAAAAAGATGAATGATTTTGAAGAATATCTTTGGCCTTGTAGTGCAAAGATGAAGCAGTGTTGAGATGAACATGACCGATTGATTAATATCTTTGGCTGTAGTGCAAAGATGAGCAGTGTTTAAATGAACATGATTAATGATGAATATCTTTGGCACTGTAGTGCAAAAGATGAATATTTGATTCGGATGTATATTGATTGTTATTCTGAGGATAAAAGATGAGCGATGAACTTTTAAATTCATACATAGAAGATAGTAGTTTGCATTCTCTACTTAACTCTTCTAATGAATTATTATTTCATTGCGAATATTGATTGAAAATTTGTTGTCTATTGTGATTCTATTAAATTTTTCCTGTTGAAGACTAACGATAATTTGTTGTATATTATCTTAGTCATAATATTTTTTTCTTGAGCTAGTTGAGCTCACCTTTTTCTTTTTGTTCCATTCTTCTCGGGGAGGCGAGAATATAAGCGAGTATGCAGTCGGGTATGGAATGAAGGTTTTAGAAAGGATTGTTTAGTAGTCCTCACCATTTTTGTAAAATAATGTATCAATAAATGTGATGAGGATTTATGTGAGTATAAATATTATCAGAAGATAATATTTGTATTTAAACTCACAGTTTTCTTGTTGTAATAATAAAGTTGTAGTTGTTTACATGCCATGTATTGACAACTCGAATGGGTGATGTATACCTATTTTGGGGGCGTCACGGTTGGTATCGAGCTTAGGGATATGATCTCTGGCGGAGATCGGGGAATAGAACTAGGAGGGAGAGGCGAGTAAATCCTTCGCTAGTGTGTCCTACTACAAGCTTATTTGTTAGTTGGTCGATATATAGGGATATTATGTGATATATTGATTTCCTTAATTAACCCTTGTTTTATGGCGAGTATTTGAGAATGTCGAATTGAGAATATTAATGATGGAGTAAATGAGGCCGTGGAGATGCCTGTCTTTACCAGCGAGGAGAAGCGTGCAACAGTGGCAATGTTCCTCCTGTGAAAACACCTGCGAAAGCGAGATGATGAGCGAGGGATGTTTAGAAGCTTTTTGCAGTTCATGCAAAATCGGACGAGGAGACTCGTGTTCAAAATCTGAGGAGGAAATGATAGCAATTCACGGGTTGTCACAAAGCGATTCAAAGAGTTGGGACCACGAATTTAAGGAAAGCGGATCCGATCATGGCGGAAACATGGGTCAAGCAAATTACCAAGATATTCGATGTCTTGGGATGCGGAGGAACGAAGGTTCCATTCGCCACCTTTATGTTAAGTGGCGAGGCAGACCACTCTTGGTGGGAGATACGTGAAGCGTACCATCCAGCCCTTTTCGGCATGTCTTGGGAGAGCGTTTGAGAGACTATTTAATGACAAATACTTTCACGAAAGTGTTCGTCGTATGAAGGAAGTGGAGTTCATCGATTAGAGCAAAAACAACGTGGACGGTGTCTCGATGCGAGGCAAAGTTTGCGAGAGTTATCGAGTTTGCACCTCATTTGGTGGAGAATGAGGAAGCGTATACGCGGATGTTTCTTAGAGGTTTGAAACCCGGCGATACGTCGATATCTCATTTCTCATAAACTTTCTCTTTATTGAGATGTTGTAAGCATGAGGCTCAATTATTAGAGCGAGATAACGAGTGCGGTCGTCGAGGACCATAACCGAGGATCGCACCGAGAGATAGCGATCAGCAGAATAATGATAACTGCGAGAGAGAAAAGAAGCAGATGAGAAATGGTAACCACTCTGGTGGTAATCATGGTCATGAAAAGCGAGAAGAAGCGAGTCGGGAGGAGATTTTAAAAAGAGGAGATTTAACAACGACTATGTGAAGAAGCAGCAGTCTGCGCAAAGAAGCTGGTTCTAAGGGAGGAGAACGACCACCGGTCGTATGTTACAAATGCGTAAAAGAAAGACATATCGATCAAAGCGCCTACGAGATTCAAGGTATGCTATAGTTGTGGAAAGGAAGGACATATCGCTTCGAGATTATGCAGTAGCGAAAACCTAGTTCAGCGAGGGACGGTGACTCAAAAGATCGTCCCGAGAAAAGTCGAAAGTCAGCGATTAGGGAAGAAGCGTTTGTTGTATTTGGTCATAATGCGAGGAACCCAAACGAGGTGATCACGGGTAAGCTATTTATAAATTCTTGCGAAGTTTATACCTTACTTGATCTGGGGTGCTACCCATTCATTATATCTCTCTGCATGTGCTCAGCGTTTAAACTTGACTCAGGAGAATTTAGACTTTGACTATCTGTGGAAACTCCGTTAGGAGAAACTTTCATCACATCCATTGTTTATAAATCTTGTTTGATTCAAGTTGGCACCATCACCTTACCATTGACCTTATCTCTTTAAAGATACTTGCTTTTTATGTGATTTTAGGGATTGATTGGTTAACTACTCATCATGCCAAAATTGATTGTTTTTTTCGTAAGGTTGTTAGTTTTCATATTCTAACCAACTTTTGTTATGCAATTCAAGCAACTAAACCATTAAAATCAATCACTATCATATCTAATCATAAAGCTATTCGTTTATTGAAAAGCGGATGTCAAGCTTTCTTAGCCCATGTTATGGATTTGAATAAAGACATGTCAAATTTGAATAATATTCTGTTGTTATTGACTTTCCGGCGTATTTCACGAAGAACTTCCGGTCTACCCCGAGCGTGAAGTTGAATTCTTTATTAATCTTGAACTGTACAAAGCCCATTTCTAAACCCCATATCGAATGGCTCCTATTGAACTTCAGGAGTTAAAGGTCCAACTACGAGGAATTGTTGGACATCGGTTTCATTCGCCCCTAGTACATCTCCTTGGGGTGCTCTGTTTTATTAAGTAAAGAAAAAAGAGCGGGAGTATGCGACTTTGTATTGATTATCGGGAATTGAACCATGTCACCATCAAGAATAGGTATCCTCTACCTCGTATTGATGACTTGTTTGACCGATTCAAGAGGCACAATTCTTTTCAAAATCGATCTTCGTTCGGATATCATCGGTGAAGATTAGAGGCGAGGATATTCCAAAGAGCGCCTTGAGAACTTCGGTATGGGCATTATGAATTCTTAGTCATGTCTTTCGGACTAACTAATGCTCCTATGGCTTTCATGGATATGATGAACCAAGTATTCAAGGAATATTTGGATCAGTTCGTTGTTGTCTTTATTGATGACATCCTTATATATTCCAAAAGTCGTGAAGATCATGAGCACCATTTTGAATTTGGTACTCAAAGGCCGTGAAAACCAACTATATGCCAAATTGAAGAAATGCGAGTTCGGCTTGAGGAAGTAGCATTTCTTGGGCATCAGTGTCAAAACATGGAGTATCTGTTGATCCGTGAAGATTGAAGCAATACAAAGTTGGGAACAACCAAAAGTCGGTGTTGGAAAAGACGTAGCTTTTTGGGCTTATTTGGTTATTATCGGAGATTCGTGGAAGGGTTTTCTCGAATCGCTACTCCATTAACTCGGCTAACTTTCGAAAGGATCTGAAATTCGTTTGGAGGCGAAGAATGCGAGAAAAGTTTCAAGAGCTTAAGAGGAGACTTATTTGGACTGTTCTAACAATACCATCCGGTTCGGATGGATTTGTTATCTCTACAAATGATGCTTGTGCAAAGGGTTAGGATGTGTTCTCATGCAAGCGTGGGAAAGTCATAGCTTTATGCCTCATGACAACTTAAAGAGTATGAGAGGAATTATCCTACTCATGATCTAGAGTTAGCGGCGATCGTTTTCATATTTAAAGATATGGAGGCACTATCTATATGGGGAGAAAGTGGAGATATATTCGGACCATAAAAGCCTTAAATATTTCTTCACTCAAAAAGAACTCAACACGCGGCAATGACGTTGGCTCGAGCTATTGAAGACTACGACGCACTACACTATTCAATACCATCTGGTAAAAGCGAGCGTGGTAGGCGATGCATTGAGTAGAAGATCATATCTTGAGGAGCGAGTGCGATGATGTCAAGTATACGCATAGAGCCAACTTTAATAGAAAAAGTTAAGGTTGCTCAAGCCACCCATGGGCCGAAATGATCACGTATGAAGAAGAAAGTACAAGAAGGAGCTAGCTATTAGGGCGAGAATTGATGAAGAAGGAATACTTGAGTCCACTCTAGACTTTGTGTTCTAACGACTACGATTTGAAGTACAAGATTATGATGGAAGCACACAATACACCATTTGCAATCCATCACGGAAGTACTAAAATGTATCGTGATCTTGACATACATTTTGGTGGAATAATATGAGAGAGAGATTGCAAAGTTTATCTCGATGTGTTTAACTTGCTAACGTGTAAAGGCGGAGCATCTAGTACCTAAGGGTCCGTTGCAACCACTTGAGATTAGGAATGGAAGTGGGAACACATTACCATGGATTTCGTTACGGGTCTTCCTACGGTTTCTCAAGGCATCAATGCTATTTGGGTTATTGTTGATAGATTAACCAAGTCCGCTCATTTCTTTGCCGTCACGGAGACTTATTCACTTGAGCGTCTTCTTTAGTATATACGTAAATGAGATTGTGAGGTTGCATGGCATACTGTATCCATAGTTTCGGATCGTGACCCAAGATTCACTTCAAGATTTTGGGTTAGCTTGCAAAAAGCTATGAATCGGCATACCATCCCAAAGCAGACGGACAATCGAGAGAGGACTATTCAAACTCTTGAAGATTTATTAAGACTCGTGTCCTAGACTTGAGGCGGTTGGGATAAGTATTTACCATTGGTGGAATTCTCCTACAACAAATGTTATCGAGCAAGTATAGGTGTGGCTCCATTGAAGCATTATATGGACGAAAATGTCGTTCTCAATATGTTGGGATGAGGTGGGTGAAGCAACATTGTTGGGACCCGAGTTAAATACGATATGACTCACCGAAAAGATCCAAATAATTCGATTAACGTATACAAGCGGCTCAAGATCGACAAAAGAGTTATGCGGATCTTCATCGAAAGGACGTGGAATTTAATGTAGGGGATCATGTATTGTCATGAGTTGCTCCATGGAAGGGAGTTACAAGATTTGGGAAGAGAGGAAAGCTCGATCCACGATTTATTGGTCCATTTCAAATTCTTGGCCGAAAGTAGGAAATGTAGCCTATATAGACTTGCGTTACCTCCGAGTATGTCTCGTGTTCATAATGTGTTTCACATATCTCGTACTTCGTAAATATGTGAAAGACCGAACCACGTTATTGAGTTAAACCAGGATGAGATAGTAGAAGACTTAACGACGAGGAGGTACTATCAAGATCTTGGATAGGAAGGAGCATGTCCTACGCTAAGTGAAAGGTCATACCACAAGTTAAAGTTTTGTGGAGGAATCATGCTATATAGGAAATGACACAGGAATTGGAAAGCGGAAATGAAAGCGAGGTATCCTCACCTTTTCAAACACAGTACGTCACGCCAATTTCGAGGGGACGAAATTTCATAAGGAGGGAGGTTGTAAGACCCAAATTTTTTTAAATAAAAAGGAATTTCCTTTATTTATTATTTTGAAATAGTAAGGGTTGATTTGATTAATGTGGATAGTTAAGGGTTAAATACATAAATATTTCAAAATAATGAGTGGTTATAAAATATTCATTTTGTTAGGGAATATTCGTTTGGTCGTGGAATATTAAATGATTGTCGGGGAATATTAAATGACGTGGTATGACCATGTGTGGGCCCCATAATGTAAAGCGATTGGATGAAGAAAGCGACAAATATAAGTTGGTTAAAAATAACAGGCGTAGTTGTTACCAATTAAGACTGTTGGAATACCCGGTGGTTAAAAATACGATGTCTGGCGTGGTTGCACAAGAAGCAGCTTTACGGTATGCACATGTATTGTTGAATTATTGATCCTTACGTAAGAAGGCCACTACTCAATAATTTTTACGATGAGTTCTTTATTCAATATTTTATTTTATTGATTGATAATTCTTTGCGTTGATATTTTATATTATTGTTGTTCAATAATTGTCCTTTGCACATTATCTCCATTATCGGATCAATAATTCATATTATTTAAATAATATTATTAGATAGCATTATTGGCAATGTCTAGAAAGTTACATCGAGGAGAGGTTTGGTCACCTAATCATGCGCCATGAAGGAGAAATCCTTATCGGAAAGCCCCTCTTTCCAGGGAGCTACTGGTTGTCATAATTGTGATTCGTAATATTATTTGTGAATAATTAATTATTGATTCATATGATAAAGAAATATTTATTTTATGTGGATATAAATGATGGATTTATTTATGTGGTTATAAATGAAGAAATTATTGTTGAGGTGTTTTATCGAAGTATTTTTGCAGTTGGAGGTATTAAAAATTAAATCGGGGTTTTGAGATATATTGCGGGGATTATAATTTTTAATCCGACCAGAGTTGGATAATGGTAATTTTGGGTATGTTATACATACATAAGTTGAGTATATGTCCACAAATTTTGAGTAGTTAAAAATGCACGAATGATTTGTTATGAATTTTAAGAGGTGTCTGATTCGGAAATTAGGGTTATAATTGATTTTGGTGGAAAATTCTAGAATTGAGTGGGCCCCACTTGTGGTTGGTGAAGAAATGTGCTGAATTGAATTTTCAAATGTGGTGGGTGGCAATAGTAGCGAGTAAAGCCATCGTGTGGTAGTGTGAAGTCTCGCTTTGGTAATTTAACATTTTCCTATAAATAGAGGGCTAAGTTAGAATTGAAAATCACACCAGAAACAAAGTTTTCTCTCTTTCTCTCTCTATATTATTGAGCGTATTTTGTGAGTATTTAGATACTTTGAGAGTTGCTGTTCAGTACAAGTTTCATTCAAAGATCACTTCCCGACCTTTCCTTAGAAATCTTGATTCTTTGAGGTAAGGGATATTATTTTTTTCAGTAATGATATTATTTCTTCAATATCGTTATGTTGAAATGTTGATCTGAAGTTTTTATCAAATTTGGAACTTTTTATGTGGAGTTACTATTCATGAGTTCTTATTCACGAGTTACTTATTCATGAGTTCTTATTCACGAAGATTCTTATTCACGAGTATTATTCATGAAGCGTGAAGATGTTTTTGTGGAATTTCTATCTTTTGGTGTCGGATTTATTATTCATGTATACAGATTATTCACGATATCTGGCACTATTCACGATATCTGCACTATTCACCAAAAAATAAAATTTCTTCTTTTTGTCCAAAACATCTATTTTGGATACTAGCTTTGATTGTATCCATGTTTTGATCATTCTTGAATTTTACACCTTTGTGATTATTTTTGGGGTATTGTTGGACATGGATAAAACAAAGTACGAATCCTTAATCCTTAATCCTTGTCATTTTGTTTCTTTGGATTCGTTCTTTAAAAAAATATTTTCATCATCCTTAGTCTTAAATGATGATATTATTGAATATCTTTGGCTGTAGTGCAAAGATGAATGATTTGAAGAATATCTTTGGCCTGTAGTGCAAAGATGAATGATTTTGAAGAATATCTTTGGCTCATAGTGCAAAGATGAGCAGTGTTGAGATGAACATGACCGATTGATTAATATCTTTGGCACTGTAGTCAAAAAGATGAGCAGTGTTTAAATGAACATGACCCGGTGATGAATATCTTTTGGCACTGTAGTGCAAAGATGAATATTTGATTCAGATGTATATTGATTGTTGTTGGGGATAAAAAGATAGGCGATGAACTTTTAAATTCATACATAGAAGATAGTAGTTTGCATTCTCTACTTAACTCTTCTAATGAATTATTATTTCATTGCGAATATTGATTGAAAATTTGTTGTCTATCATTGTATTATATTAAATTTTTTTCCTGTTGAAGACTAACGATAATTTGTTGTATATTATCTTAGTCATAATATTCTTTCTTGAGCTAGTTGAGCTCACCCTTTTCCTTTTGTTCCATTCTTCTCCGAGGAGGCGAGAATATAAGCGAGTGCGAGTCGGGGTATGGAATGAAGGTTTTAGAAAGGATTGTTTAGTAGTCCTCACCATTTTTGTAAAATAATGTATCAATAAATGTGATGAGGATTTATGTGAGTATAAATATTATACAGAAGATAATATTTGTATTTAAACTCACGATTTTTGTTGTAATAATAAAGTTGTAGTTGTTTACGTACCATGTATTGACAACTCGAATGGGTGATGTATACCTATTTTGGGGGGTCACATATCCCAACTCCCTTTAAAGTCTAGGAAATGTAGTCTTAATAGATCTTCAAGAGTTTGAATAGTCCTCTCGATCGATTTCTGTCGCTTTGAGGATGGTATCGCCGAATCAATCAGAACTGTGCCCATAGCTTTTTGCAAGCTAACTCAAAATCTTGAAGTGAATCTTGGGTCACGATCCGAAACTATGGATACTGGCATGCCATGCAATCTCACAATCTCATCTACGTACATACGAGTAAGACGTTCAAGGGAATAAGTCTCCCGTATCGGCAAGAAATGAGCAGACTTGGTTAATCTATCAACAATAACCCAAATAACATTGATGCCTTGAGAAACCATAGGAAGACCCGTAACGAAATCCATGGTAATGTGTTCTCACTTCCATTTCGGAATCTCAAGTGGTTGCAACGGACCCTTAGGTACTAGATTCTCCGCCTTTACACGTTGACAAGTTAAACATATCGAGATAAACTTTGTAATCTCTCTCTTCATATTGTTCCACCAAAATGTATGTCGAAGATCACGATACATTTTAGTACTTCCAGGATGGATTGCAAATCGTGTATTGTGTGCCTCCATCATAATCTTGTACTTCAAATCAGAGTCGTTAGGAACACAGAGTTTGGAGTGGACTCGAAGTATTCCTTCTTCATCGATTCTCGCTTCCGGAATAACACCTTCTTGTACTTTCTTCTTCATACGCATCAGCTCCGGGTCGGTAGCTTGAGCAACCTTAACTTTTTCTATTAAAGTTGGCTCTATGCGTATACTTGACATCATCGCACTCGTTCCTGCATATGATCTTCTACTCAACTCGTTAGCTACCACGTTCGCTTTTCCAGGATGGTATTGAATAGTGTGGTCGTAATCTTTCAACAACTCGAGCCAACGTCGTTGCCGCATATTGAGTTCCTTTTGCGTGAAGAAATATTTGAGGCTTTTATGGTCTGAATATATCTCCACTTTCTCCCTATATAGATAGTGCCTCCAGATCTTTTGCTTGAAAACGACTGCTGCCAACTCTAGATCATGAGTAGGATAATTCCTCTCATACTCTTTGAGTTGTCGCGAGGCATAGGCTATGACTTTCCCACGTTGCATGAGAACACATCCTAACCCTTTGCTCAAGATCATCAGAGATAACAAATCCTCCGTATCGGATGGTATTGTTAGAACAGTGCCGAAATGAGTCTCCTTTTAAGCTCTTGGAAACTCTTCTCGCATTCTTCGCTCCAAACCAATTTTGTATCCTTCCGAAGTTTTGGGTTAATGGAGTAGCGATTCGAGAAAACCCTTCCACGAATCTCCGATAATAACCAGCTAAGCCCAAAAATCTACGTACTTAAGTCACCGACTTCGGTTGCTCCCAACTTTTTATTGCTTCAATCTTTGCCGGATCAACAGATACTCCATGTTTCGATACCACGTGCCCAAGGAATGCTACTTCCTCAAGTCAGAACTCACATTTTTTCAACTTGGCATAAAGCTTGTTTTCACGAAGCCTTTGGAGTACCAGCTTCAAATGGTGCTCATGATCTTCACGGCTTTTGGAATATACGAGGATGTCATCAATAAAGACAACAACGAATTGATCCAAATATTCCTTGAATACTCGATTCATCATATCCATGAAAGCCGCAGGAGCATTAGTCAATCCGAAAGACATGACTAAGAATTCATAATGCTCGCATCGAGGAGTTTCAAGGCGATCTTTGGAATATCCTCGATTCTAATCTTCATTGATGATATCCGTAAGCTAAGATCGATTTTTGAAAAGAATTGTGCCCCTTGCAACTGGTCAAACAAGTCATCAATACGAGGTAGAGGATACCTATTCTTGATGGTGACATGGTTCAATTCTCGATAGTCAATATAAAGTTGCATACTCCCGTCTTTCTTCTTTACGAATAAAGCAGGAGCACCCAAGGAGATGTATTTAGGGCGAATGAAACCGATGTCCAACAACTCTTGTAGTTGGACCTTTAACTCTGAAGTTCAATAGAGCCATTCGATATGGGGTTTTAGAAATGGGCTTGGTACCAGTTCAAGATCAATAAAAATTCAACTTCACTTTAGGGGGTAGGCAGGAAGTTCTTCAGAAATACGTCGGGAAAGTCAATAACAACGGGGAATATTATTCAAATTTGACGTGTCTTTATCCATAACATGAGCTATGAAAGCTTGACATCCGTTTTTCAATAAACGAATAGCTTTATGATTAGATATGGCGGTGATTGATTTTAATGGTTTAGTTGCTTGAATTCGCATAACAATGAGGTTGGTTAGGAATATGAAAACTAACAACTTATTTAAAAGAATCAATTTTGGCATGATGAGTAGTTAACCAATCAATCCCTAAAATCACATAAAAAGCAAGTATCTTTAAAGAGATAAGGTTGACGGTGTAAGGTGATGGTGCCAACTTGAATCAAACAAGATTTATAAGCAGTGGATGTGATGAAAGTTTCTCTAACGGAGTTTCCACGAGATAGGTCAAAGTCTAATTTCTCCCGAGTCAAGTTTAAGCGTTGAGCTGGAGGAGAGATAAATGAATGGGTAGCAAAGTATCAAGTAAGGTATAAACTTCGCAAGAATTTATAAATAGCTTACCCGTGATCACCTCGTTTGGGTTCCTCGCATTTTGACGGTCAACCACAACAAACGCTCTTCCTTAACTGCTGACTTTGACTTTTACGGTCGGGTCTTTTGAGTCACCGTCCCCCATTGAACTAGGTTTCGCCATCAGTATAATCTCGAAAGCGATATGTCCTTCCTTTCCACAATTATAGCATACCTTGAACTGTCAGGGGCGGTTTGGATCGATATGTCACTCTTTCCCGCATTTATAGCATACGATGGGTGGTCGTTCTCCTCCCTTAGAACCGATTCTTTCTTGAATCGCCGTCTTCACATGGTCGTTGTTAAATCTCCTCTTTTAAAATCTCCTCCCGACTCGCTTCTTCTATTTTTATGGCCATGATTACCACCGGAGTGGTTACCATTTTGTCCAAAGTCTTTTTCTTTCTCTCATTTGGTTATCGTTGTTTTGTTGATCGCTATATCCGGTATGATCCTGGTTGTGGTCCCTCGGTTGAACGTACTCGTTATCTCACTCTAATAATTGAGTCCACATTTACAACATCCGGAAGAGAGAAAATTTATGAGAAATGAGATACCGACGACGGGTTTCAAACCTCTAAGAAACATCCGCGTCATAATTCGCTCCTCATTCTCCACCAAATGAAATGCAAACTGGATAACTCCATAACTTTCGCCAGACTAGGACACCGTCATGTTATTCTCGCTCCGATCTAATAAACTCCACTTCCTTCATATGACGAACACTTTCGGAAAGTATTTTTCGTTGAAAAGTTTCTAAAACGTTTCCTAAGATAGGCTAAGTCTGCGCAGGTGGGTCCGTTTCACAAACTCCCACCAAGAAGTCGCGCCGCCACGGAACATAAAGGTGGCGAATGGAACCTTCATTCTCTCGTGCATCCCAAGACATCGAATATCTTAGTAATTTACTTGACCCATGTTTCCGCCATGATCGGATCCGGCTTTCCCTTAAATTCTCGCGGTCCCCAACTCTTTGAAGCTGCTTGGTCATGTGACAACCCGTGAATGCTATCATCATTTCTCTCTGTATTTTGAACACGAGTCTCCCCACATCGATTTTGCATGAACTACAAAAGCTTCTAAACATCCCTCGTTCATCATCATCTTTCGGTGGTGTTGTTTATGGGAGGAACATTTGACTTGTTGCACGTTCTCCTCGTTGGTGAAAACTCATGCGTTCCACGGTCTCATTTCCACTGTTAATATTCTCAGTCGATATTCTCAAATACTTTCATAAAACATGGGTTAATTAAGGAAATCAATATATCACATAATATCCCTATATACTGACCAACTAACAAATAAGCTTACGTAGGACACACTAGCGAAGGATTTACTCGTCTCTCCCCTCCTAGTTCTATTCCCCGATCTCCGCCAGAGATCATATCCCTAAGCTCGATACCAAGTGTGGCGCCCCCAAAATAGGTATACATCACCCATTTCGAAGTTGTCAATACATGGTATGAAACAACTACAACTTTATTATTACAACAAGAAAGCGTGAGTTTGAATACAAATATTATCTTTCTAGACAATATCTATACCCAAATAAATCTTCATCACATTTATTGATACATTATTTTACAAAATGGTGAGGACTACTAAACAACTCTCTCTAGAACCTTCATTCCATACCCCACTAAGTACTTCATTACATTCTCGCCTCCACGAGAAGAAAAATGGAACAAAAAGGAAAAGGGTGAGCTCAACTAGCCCAAGATAAAGAATATTATGACTAAGATAATATACAACAAATTATCATTAGTCTTTAACGAGAGAAAAAAAATCGAGAGAATACATTAAACAACAAGTTTTAGAGCAATATTCGCAATGAAAAATATTAATTCATAGAAGAGTTACGTAGAGGATGAAATCTACTAATATCTATGAATTTAACGATCCATCATCATTATTTTATCCTGTAACATCAATCAATATTCATCTTGAATCAAATATTCATCTTTGCACTCTGACCAAAGATATTCATCGATCCATCGTGTTCATCTAAACACTGTTCATCTTTGACTACTACCAAAGATATTCATCAAGAAATCATTCATCTTTGACTACAAAAGCCAAAGATATTCAATAATATCATCATTTAGGGATGAGGATGATGAAAAATATTTTAAAGAAAACGAATCCATTGAAACAAAAGAACAAGTATTAAGGATTCAGTATTTCATTTATTTCATGTCCAAAATGATCAAAACATGGATACAATCAAAGCTAGTATCCACAATAGATATTTTGACTTGAAAAGGAAAATTTTATTTTTACGTGAATAGTTAGTATTCATGAATAGTGTCAGATATCGTGAATAATAGTCAGTATACGTGAATAAGTAACTTCGGCACAAAAAGATAGATTTCCACAAAAAACATCATCATGCTTCGTGAATAGTACTCGTGAATAGTAACTCGTGAATAGTAACTCATGAATAGTAACTCGTGAATAGTAACTCATGAATAGTAACCCCGACATGAAAAAGTTTCAAATTTGATAAAAAGTTCCAACCAATATTTCAGCATAATGATATTGAAGAAATAATATCATTTGAGAAGAAAATAACATCCCTTACCTCACAAAGACGGTAGATTTGATCGAAAAACCGGATCTGGTGAAGGAACTTGCACCGTATAACAACACTCAAAGTATACTCACAAGAATACACTCAATATATCGAGAGAGAAATAGAGAGAAACTTCAGTTTCTGGTGTGATTTTCAATTCTAACCTAAGCACCCTATTTATAGGAAAATGCTTAGAACACCAAAGTAGAAAATTAAATATAATATTAATATATTTTTCATATTTTCCTTAGCCCACCTTAGACAACTGATCTCAGTCCATTTGAATCACATGTGAGGCCAACTTAGTTGCAAAAAACGTTTTTCTCAAAATAATTAACTAAAACTCCCAAAAATTAAATATTTGAACTTTGAACTTCAATAATTCATAATAAATAGCCTTTTTTATCGGAAAATTGAATCTCATGAGTTTTTATAGGAAATTCAATTTTTCTACAACTTTGCAGAAGAAAGTTTTCCAAATTCCAAATGTAAATTGGCCCTAAATCCACAAAAGCGGACGATTTTACAAGCTATAATCAAATTTCTATTCGATAATTGTGTCCACCAACACACACAAACATGTGTTAAACATTTAATGCCACAAAATACTCTTCCTCCTCATATACTCATATATCCCACATTCATTGTAAAAATATCATCGTTAATATATTATTATAATAATATATTTAAATGAATTATTTTATCGAAAAAGATAAAATATTAATTTTAACAATTGTCACATTAAAAATTTTCTCCATCTATATCCTCATAAAATCAATATTTTCCTCATCATATAAATCAATAATTAATTATTCATAAATAATATCTGAAATTACATTATCGACAACCGTGCAGATTCAGGGATAGAGGGGCTTTCCAATAAGGATCTCTCACTACTTGGCCGCAATTAGATGACCAAACCTCTCCTTAGAGCGTAACTTTCTAGACATTGTCAATAATGTTATCTAATAATATTATTTAGATAATATGAATTATTGCTCAGATAATGAAAAATATCGTGTAATGACAATTATTGAAACAACATCAATATAAAATATCAACGCAACAATTATTGAATCAATAAATTAAATCTCTGAGCATAATTATCGTAACCATTATTGAGCAAGTGCCTTCAATAATTGGTGCAATACCGAAATATCTTTGTGTGCGCAACAACGCTGTAGACATCGTGTTTTAACCACCGAGAATTCCAACAAGTGTTAATTTGAATAACTCTGTACTGTTATTTTTAAACAACTTATATTTGTCGTTTTCTTCATCCAATCGCTTTCCGTTATGGGGCCCACACAAGGCTGCGCCGTCGTACGAATATTCCCCGACAGTAAGAATATTCCACGACCAAACGAATATTCTCCGACAAAAATAAATATTTTATAACCACCTGCTTATTTAAAATATTTGCGCATTTTACCCATAACTAACCACATTAATCAAATCAACCTTTACTAATTAAAAGAAATAATAGAGAAAAATAAATTTCATTTATTAATTATTTGGGGTCTTACAGCAAATATCAAAGATATTCAACTAATTTCATGGAGTATAGAAATCAAAACTTTAACCAACCACGATAATAAAGAATATATGAAGCGCAAATGGATTTTCACCACGCTATGCAGAATCCACGATATCTGATCACTTCCACAATTTAATAAGGAATGAATACAAAGGATCATTCACCATGCACGTGGCAATCCACATGTACAAAGTTATTCCAATGAATAATAAAGAATGGAATAATGAAGGATTCACCATGCATGCGATAGAGACCAAGACAAACAAAGTTATTCCTAACGTAATAATAAATGTGGAATAGTAAATATGGAACCAAGGTCGTGAAATTCATTAACCAAGCGGGATATTCCGGCAAGAATAATAAATGAGAATAATAAGTAATGGAACCAGTCCCGCAGTAAAAGCACAAACATGATATTCAAGCGGAATATTAAATGCGGAATAATAAGTATGGAACCAGTCGGTGAAATTCACAATCGACATGGATATTAAAACGTAATAATAAATAATGTAATAATAAAAGAGTTTCACGGGTATGCGGTATGCCAGATAAGCAAAAGTTATTCAACATAATAATAATGAATGGAATAATGGAAGAATATCACCAAGTATTGGGTAAACCACATATACAAAAGTCATTCCACCAAGTATAGGTAAAATCTGCAGATACAAAAGTTATTCCAATGTAATAATAAAGAATGGAATAACATAAGAATTTCACCAAGTATAGGTTGTCATGCGTAGACAAGTTATGTATAGGGTATGCCACTTTTTACAAAGTTATTCCAATGGAATAATAAAGAATGGAATAACTGAAGTTCTCTTCATGAATAAGAAAGAATAACACCCCTTACCTTTGAAAGAAACTGGATAAAGGAGTAGTGAGGTAGTAGACTTCTCTTCTTCTTCTTCTCTATAGATTTTCTCTCTATAGCTTTTCTCTATAATTTCTCTCTATAATAAATGCTCTAGAGCTTTAGTGAATTGGTGAGAAATGAAGAAGAATGAGCTTCTATTTATAGAAAAGCATAGTTTCGATAATTGCACGTTTTGGGACTCAAAAAATTACAGTACAATACCTCCAACTTTTCTTTCATTTTTAATTCAGTCATCCAAGTATTATCAAACTTGCACCAACTCCCCTAATAGTAACAAGAATGTGAATCAATAGTATCACATGTGAATAAATAGTTATAATCATGTGAAATAATAGCAATCAATTGCTCATTTATTCGGTTAAGTACCCGATTGGTCAATATAACCTCCAGACATCAATTTTTATTGAAATAAATGTCGATTTTCACTAACACAAACCATTCCAACATAATGAAATCATTTTTATCAAAAATATAAATTTCAAAATTTCGAAGTTTAACTTTTCCCGAAAAAGTCAACTGTTGACTTTTTGACCAAATAGTGAATTCCGGAAAATTTTGTGTTTATAGACTATTTTTACTAATTTCGACGTTCCAGACTCAAATATCACGTCCGCGTCTCCAAATTCAACTCTGAAAACAACTTCAATTCTTAATAACATTCATCATTAATATCATAACTCACAATATTTATCAACCAGGTCGTTCCCAGGAAAGAGGGGGCTTTCCAATAAGAATTTCTCCTTATTGGCGCGCAATTAGATGACCAAACCTCTCCTTGACAGAACTTCTAGACATTGTAAATATTTCAATTTAATAATATGAATAACTTTGTCATCTAAACTATTGATTTAATAATATCATATTATGCAGATGATACTGTGACAATAATCGAATCAATAATATGAGAGATATGATGCAGAAATTACTATAGCAATAATGCAGTATAACTGAGTGAATTTTTACGTAAGCATGAATAATCAATACCGTGTGCTACTATGCAACCACGCGTATTACTGTACTTTTACTATAGGGTAGTTCAACAGTATCAACGGTAAAACCTCCGCCGTTATTTTCATAAAATATTTTTGTCATTTTCTAACTACGACAATTCTTCTGTTGTGGAGTCCACCAATGATTATGTCGTCGTACGAATATTCCTCGACAAAAAGAATATTCCCTGACCAATCGAATATTATATAACAACTTGCATACTTTGCAAAATTTTCAAATATAACCCACAACTATAACATTATATTATATCCACACCATAATATTTAAAAATATATTTCAAGAAAATTAAATATTTATTCATAAAATCTGGGTTCTCACATAACTACCCGGTAATAAAAGTACAGTAAAACGCGTGGTTGCATAGTAGCACACGGTATTGATTATTGATGCTTACGTAAGAAGTCACTCGCTTATACTCAATTATTGCTTATAGTAATTCTTTGCGATCATATCTCTCATATTATTGATTCAATTATTGTCACAATTATCATCCGCATAATATGTTATATTATTAAATCAATAATTGAGACGACAAAGTTATTCATATTATTATTTGCAATATTGACAATGTCTAGAAGTTACATCAAGGAGAGGTTAGATAATCTAATCATGGCGCTTGATAGGGAGAAATCCTTATTGGAAAGCCCCCTCTTTATTGGGAACGACCTGGTTGTTAAATATTGTGCGTTATAATATTAATGATGAATAAGTTCGTGTTGATTAAAGATGAAATTGATAGTTTCATTGTGTGGGATTTATCAGTGTTAGTGGAAATCGACATTTATTTCGATAATAATTGATGTCTAGAGGTTATATTGACCAATCGGGTAATTAACTAGATAAATGAGCAATTAATTGCTATTAATTCACATGCTTATAACTATGTGTTTACATGTGTGTACTATTGATTCACATGATTTACTATTAGGGGAGTTGGTGCAAGATTGATAATACTTGCATGACTAAATTAAAAATAGAGGTATAAATGAAGATACTATACTGTAATTATTTTTTTCACATGTTTAGAACTATTGAGTTACATGATTTACTATTGATTCACTATTAGGGGAGATGGTGTAAATTTGATAATACTTGCAGGACTAAATTAAAAATAAAGAAAAAGAGGAAGATATTATACTGTAATATTTCGAGCCCCAAAATGTGTAATTATTGAAATAATATTTTTCTATAAATAGAAGCTCATTCTTCTTTCATTCTCACCAATTCACTAAGTCTCACAAGAGCAATTATTATAGAGAAATTATAGAGAAAAAGAAGAAGAGAAATCTACTACCTCACTATTTCAGTATCCAGTTTTCTTCTAAGGTAAGGGGTATTATTTTTTCGTATTCATGAAGAGAGTTATTTCTTTCAATACTCGTAAGGGTTGTTATTCCATTCTTTATTATTCTGTTGGAATAACCTGTCTACACGGACTACCGCATGCCTGGTGAATTTTTCTGTTATTCCATTGTTTATTATTCTGTGGGAATAATCTGTCTACGTGGACTACCACATGCCTGGTGAATTCTTTTGTTATTCCATTCTTTATTATTCTCTTTGGAATAACTTGCTCTACGGACTCACCGCATGCACGGTGAATTCTTTTGTTATTCCATTCTTTAATATTCTATTTGAATAACTTGTCTCTGCACGGACTCTCGCATGCATATGAATTCTTACGTTATTCCATTCTTTATTATTCATTGGAATAACTCGCTCACGCGGACTACCGCATGCGTGGTGAATTCTTACATTATTCCATTCTTTATTATTCATTGGAATAACTTTTGTCTACGCGACTCACCGCATTTGCATGGTGAATGATGTAAGACCCTGACTTTTATAAATAAAGACGAATTTTCTATAAATATTATTTTGAATATTATGGAATAATTTGATATAATGTTATAGTTGTGGGTAATATTAATAAATTTTGCAAAGTATGCAAGTGGTTATATATATATTCGATTGCCTGGGGAATATTCGGTTTAGCAGGAATATTCGCACAACTACTCAATCATTGGTGGACCCCACAATGTAATTATTGTTGGATTGAGAAAACGACAAAATATTTTATTGAAATAACGGCGGAAGTTTTGGTTGACATTGTTGAACTACTCGGTAGTAAAAGTACGAAGAATACGTGTGGTTGCATACAAGAAAGCACACCAGATTGATTATCGATGCTTATGTGAGAAGTCACTCGGTTTGATTCCATTATTGTCGATTAATAATATGAATTATTATAGCGATAATAACGTTTTGTTTTATTCGTATTATTAACGTAATAAAATGAAACATCTTTTTATATAAAATGTAATACTTTATTAAAGTTATTCTATAAATAAAATATATTATATTTTATTATGCATAGTATTTTGATATAGTGTTGCATAGTGTTTGCATAGTAAAATGTTTTATATAAATAGAATATATTATATTTTATTTAAAAGATTTTGCTTTAAATATGGACCTTGATTAAAGTAAATCAATACGGACCGTTCATAGATTAATTACTATGCATTCTATTTTCCTATAAATAGAAGTTCATTCCTTCATTATTTTCTTATTTAATTCTTCAAACTCTAGAGAGAGAAACTATAGAGAAAGAAGAAAAGTATTCTCGCTACTTCACTTTGCCAATATTCGGTTCTTCTAAGGTAGGGAATATTATTTGTTGTACTCGTAAGTAAGGGGTGTTATTCTTTTGTATTCATGAAGAGAACTTCGTTGTTATTCCATTCTTATTTATTCATTGGAATAACTCGTAAAAGTGGCATACCCTATACATAACCTCAGATACGCGTATACCCTATACTTGGTGAAATCCTTATGTTATTCCATTCTTATTTATTCATTTGAATAACTCGTATACTGTGAATCCCCTATACTTGGTGATCTTCTTCGTTATTCCATTCTTCTATTATTCATTGGAACATCCCGTGCGTGTTTTACAGGACCGGTTAAAATCTTTATTATTCATTTGGAACATCCATGCATGTGTTTTACAATTGGACCTGGTTCCGCTTTTTTATCATTCTCGTTGGAATATCTTATCATGTGTTTTACACCGGATCAGTTCCCTCTTTATTATTCTGTTGGAACATCCCGCTTTGTGAATTTTTCACGACACAGTTCCGTTATTTATTATTCATTGAATAACTCGCCTGTGCGATTGCTATCGCATGCATGGTGATTTCTTTTGTTATTCCATTCTTTATTATACCCGGTTAAGTTAAAACTTTGACTTCTATACTCCATGAAATTAGTAGAATATCCTTGATATTTCGTTTCATCCAAAGATCTTTTCATGGAAATATTCTTCCGATCATTCTTGAATTTTACTCTACAAAACAAGATCTTCGTTGACAATTTGGACGTTAATAATTCATGGATAAAGTAATTTTTGAACTTGTTTTATTGAATTCTTATATCATTGTCATCATCCTCATGATTATATTTTTTTAAAGTCATCTCGTGGCAGTAAAGCATGGATGGACTTGGTATGATTACGACCAGGATTATTCTTGTGTAATCATTTGACCGTAATGTTACGAATGATGTGGTAAAAAAAAATCCTCGATTGGTAGTAGTGCATTGATGGACGATTGTTGGCATGATCATGACCATTAATGAATACACAACTATTCTCGACCGTGTAGTACATGGATAATGTGTGGTCGTGATACTAAAGAATATCCTCGTCAGAAAAAGGGGTGATTCGATGATGTGGATTATTTATTTAAAGTCGAGTCTCATTTATATAATGATGATGAAAACCTTTTAAATCATAAAAGATAGTAGATTTTATTTTAACTTGACTCTTTTAATGGATTGCTTGTTTACTGGATTAAACTTGATGTTTATTATATTTGCAGTTTAAACTTGATGTTTATTATATTTTATCGGTTTAACAATGTTGAAGGCTATTGATAATTTATTTCGCATTATCTTAGTCATAATATTTCATCGGGCTAGTTGAGCTCTCACCTTTCTTTTCACCGTTTTCTTGTGAAATGAGAACATACCGGGACAAGCCTGGGAAGCGGAGTAATGGTCCGAGAGGATAAGATTAGTAGTCCTCACTATTCGTGAAATAGTGTGATAATAATTGTAATGAGGACTCCTTTTGAGTTTGTATAATATCTAGTAGACAATATTTGTATTCAAACTCACGTTTATATCGTCAGATTGCATACCTACGCTTATATTAGTAAGTTGTATTTAAATTCGTACCACGATCCGACTATCCAAGATGGGTGATGTATACCTAATTTTGGGGCGCCACGGTTGGTATCGTAGCTTAGGGATATGATCCCCGCTAAGATGTGAGAATAGTACTAGGAGGGAGAGACGGGAATACCTTCGCTAGTATGACCTACCTAAGTTTACGTCTTTATTTTATTGGTTGGCCGTAATATAAAGATAATTGTTACATGTCAATTAACCTTTTGTTTTGTGGCGAGATTCTGAAAATGACATCCGAGAATGTTGAGAATAAGAATGGAGCACAAAGCGATCGTTGATTCACCACATATCAATAATCGGGATAATGTGCATCGTGAAGGCGATAATCCTCATGAAACAACAACAACACCGACCAAATGATGAATGATCAAATGTTCAGAGGCTTTATGCAATTTATGCAACAAAGAAAGTAGAGTGACTCTCGCCCAAAATGTAGGTGGAAACACGGAAAACTCTCAAGCGGTCACCGCTAAACAATTCAAGGAGCTGGGACCACCGGAGTTTAAGGAGAGCAAAACCACTTTCGCGGAAGCATGGATAAAGCAGATTACCAAGATATTTGATGTCTTGGGATGCTCCGAGGAGCAAAAGGTTCCTTCACGCCTTTTATGTTGCTTTTGAGAGGCAGACATTGGTGGAATTCCAGAAACGACTCAACTCTTTCAGATCAAGATATCTTGGGGGAGAAGTTCCAGAGTCGTTTCAACGACAAATACTTTTCCGAAAGTATTCGCCACATGAAGGAGGTGGAGTTTATCAAGTTGGAACAAAAAATAATATGACCGTGGTCGCAACACGAGGCAAATTTTATGAGTTATCACGGTTTCGTCTCACTGGTGGATAATGAAGAAAGAATGGCGCGAATGTTTTTAAGAGGTTTGAAGTCGGAGATACGCCAACATCTTATTTCTCATAAACCGTGTTTGTATTCAGATGTTGTAAATAGGGCTCGATTAGTGGAGCGCGATAACGAGTCAACACAACTAAAAGAGAAAGAAATTGCAAGCAAAATTATAATACAAATGAGTAGAATCGTCATCTGGTGATGGACAAGCGTGGAAGGAATCAACAAAGCAGATATGGTAACCACTTTTGTGGTAATCAGGCCAAAACAATAAGAATGGACATTTCAAGAAACGGAGATTCAACAATGATGGAAAGACGTCAAGACCAAAGACCGTTGTTAAGGAAAGAGAAAGACCACCTATCATATGCTTCAAATGCGGAGAAGAGGACACATCATCCGAACTGCGCTACGTCATTCAAAGCATGTTATAATTGTGGAAGAGAAGGTCACTTAGCTCGATTTTGTCATTTACCAAAGACAAATTCAACTAGGATGGAGGCACCAAAGGTCGTCCGTAAAAGTCAAACCCGGTAGAGGAAGGGGAGAAGCGTTTGTTGTGACCTCCCAGAGAGCAAGAACCCGAATGAGGTCATCACGGTAAGCTTATCATAAACTCTAATGAAGTTTATACTTTATTTGATACCGGTTCTACCCATTCTTTTATTTCTCCTACTTGCGCCATCGATTAAATTTGACTCAGGAGAAATTAGACTTTGACTTATCTGTGGAAACTCCGTTGGGAGAAACCTTCATTACATCCAATCGCTTATAAGTCTTGTTTGGTCTAAATCAGTACCTCACATTATTCGTCGATCTTATTTCATTAAAAATACTTGCATTTGACGTGATTCTAGGGATTGATTGGTTAACTACTTATCATGCAAAAATTGATTGTTTTCGTAAGGTTGTTAGTTTTCATATTCCTAATCAACCTATTATGCGAATTCAAACGACCAAACCATTAAAATCAATCACGGTCATCTCAAGCCATAAAGCTATTCGCTTATTGAAAAAACGGATGTCAAGCTTTCTTAGCTCATGTCATGATTTAAACAAAAATACGCCGGTTTTGAGCGATATTTCTATTGTTAATAAATTTCCGACATATTCCCCAAGAACTTCTGGCCTACCCCTAGAGCGTGAAATTGAATTTTGTATCGACTTGAACCCTAAGACAAAACCTATTTCCAAAGCCCCACATCGAATGGCTCCTATGAACTTCGTGGAGTTAAAGACCCAACCTGCAGGAATTGTTAGACATTGGCTTTATTCGTCCTAGTACTTCTCCTTGGGGTGCTCTGCTCTATTTGTGAAGAAGAAAGATGGGAGTATGCGACTTTGTATTGATTATCTGGAGTTGAATCATGTCACCATCAAAAAGGTATCCATTGCCACGTACGATGATTACTGTTTGACCAACGGCAAGGAGCCAAATTCTTTTCAAAGATCGATCTTCGTTCCGGATATCACCAATTGAAGATTAGAATCACCGACATTCCAAAGACGGCCGTAACTCCCAGACGGCATTATGAATTCCTAGTCATGTCCTTTGGATGACTAATGCCCGCCGCCTTCATGGATATGATGAACCGAGTATTCAAGGAATATTTAGATCACTTTGTGGTCGTCTTTATTGATGACATCCTTATTTATTCCAAAAGCCGTGAAGATCATGAAGCAACACTTGAGGTCGACACTCCAAAAGCTTCGTGAATATAAGCTTTATGCCAAGTTCAAGAAATGCGAGTTCGCTTAAAGAAGTAGCATTCCTTGGGCACGTGGTATCAAGTCATGGAATATCTATTGACCCAAAGAAAGATTGAAACTATTCAAAGTCGGGAACAACTCTAAATCAATGGACCGGAAAGACGTAGCTTTCTTGCTTAATTTGGTTATTATCGGAGATTCGTGGAAGGATTTTCTCGAATCGCTACTCCATCGACTCAAATGACTCAAAAGATACAAAGTTCGGTTGGAGCGAAGAATGTGAGAAGAGTTTTCAAGAACTCAAGAGGAGACTTATTTCAAAGACTGCTCGACAATACCATCCGCCTCGGAGGATTTGTCATCTACAATGATGCTTCTAGCAAAGGGTTGGGATGTGTTCTCATGCAACATGGAAAAGTTATAGCCTTTATGCCTCGCGACAACTCAATGAATATGAGAGGAATTATCCTACTCATGATCCGGAGTCAGCAAATTGTTGTTTTCTTGACTTAAATTTGGAGGCATTACTTCAGATGGGGAGAAAGTGGAAATCTTTACGGATCATAAAAGCCTCAAATATTTCTTCACTCAAAAGGAACTCAACATGTGACAACGACATTGGCTTGAACTATTGAAAGATTATGATCATACCATCCAATACCATCCCGAAAAGTTTAACGTGGTAGCCGACGCGATCGAGTAGTAAGATCATACGCAAGCACGAAAGCGTTATTGTCAACGCAAATGCCCATTTTGTGTGACTTGCAAAGGATGGAGATAGAGTTAAAGACCTGTGGACGCATGTGATGATAGCTAATATACGAGTAGAACCGACTTTAATCGATAAAGTTAAAGTCGCCAAGCTACGCACTCAGAGCCGATGCGTATGAGGAAGAAAGTGAAAAGAGGGTGCTACGCCGAAGCAAGAATCGATGAAGAAGGAATACTTGAGTCAACTCCGCACTTTGTGTTCCTAACGACTCGATTTAAAGTATAATATCATGATGGAGGCGATACAACACACAATTTGTAATCCATCTGGGAGTACCAAATGTATCATGATATTCGGCCATACATTTTGGTGGAGCAATACGAAGAGAGAGATAGATTGCTTATCTCAAGGTGTCTAACTTGTCAACGAAGTTAAAGCGGAGCATCAAGTACCAAAAGGTCCATTGCAACCACTTGAAATTCCAGAATGGAAGTGGGAGCACATTACCATGGATTTCAAGCACGGCCTTCCTAAGGTTTCTTAAGGTATTGATGCGATTTGGGTCATTGTTGATAGATCGACCAAGTCCGCTTCATTTCTTACCGACACGAGAAACTTATACACTTGAACGCCTTGTCAGATATATACATAAACGAGATTGTAAGATCGCATGGTATGCCCAGATCCATAGTTTCGATCGAGACCCAAGATTCACTTCACGATTTTGGGTTAGTTTGCAAAAAGCTATGGGCATGACTTCACGATTTAGCTCTAAGATATCATCCTCGACGGACGGACAAATGGAGAGGACTATTCAAACTCTCAAGATCTATTAAGACTGTGTCCTTGATTTCAAGGAGTTGGGACAAGTTTTTACCATGGTGGAGTTTTTCTACAACAACAGCTTATCAAGCAAGTATCGCATGGCTCCATTCAAGCGTTAGATGGAAGAAAGTGTCGCTTTCACCAAAGATTTCGGGATGAGGTGGGTGAAGCAATGTTGTTGGGACCGGAGTTCATGTACGTATGACTACTAAAAGATTCAAACGATCCGACAACGATAAAAACCTCACAAAATCGATAAAAGAGTTATGCCGATCTTCATCGAAAGGACGTGGAATTCGATATAGGAGATCATGTGTTGTTAAGAGTTGCTTCCATGGAAAGGAGTTACAAGATTTGGAAAGAGAGGAAAACTTTATCCTCGATTCATCGGTCCATTTTAATCCTCGATCGAGTAGGAATCGTGGGCCTATAGACTCGCCACCGCCAAATATGTCTCGTGTTCATAACGCTTTTTTCACATATCCATGTTACGTAAATATGTGAAAGACCCGAACTATATTATTGAAGTTAGAACCTGGATTTAAATAGCGGAAGATTTGGACGTATGAAGAGGTTCCTGCTCAAATTTTGGATAAGAAGGAACATATTCTACGCTCCAAGGTTATACCTCAAGTCAAAGTTTTGTGGAGGAACCACGATGTCGAGGAAATGACTTGGGAGTTAAAATCAAATGAAATTAAGGTATCCTTACCTCTTCGACATACCAGTATCGCATTCTAATTTCGAGGGCTTAAATTTCATAAGAAGGGAGGTTGTAAGACCCCATCTTTTATAAATAAAGATTAATTTTCTATAAATATTATTTTTGAATATTATGGAATAATTTGATATAATGTTATAGTTGTGGGTAATATTTATAAATTTTGCAAAGTATGCAAGTGGTTATATTATATTCGATTGGCTCTGGGGAATATTAGGTATTAATATAGGAATATTCGTGACAACTACTCAATCATTGGTGGACCCCACAAATGTAATTATTGATTGATCGAGAAAACGACAAAAATATTTTATTGAAATAACTACGGAAGTTTTACCGTTGACATCGTTGAACTACTCAGTAGTAAAAGTACAAAGAATACGTGTGGTCGCATAGAAGCACACCAGATTGATTATCGATACTTATGTGAGAAGTCACCGGTTTGATTCCATTATTGTCGATTAATAATATGAATTATTATAGCGATAATAACGCTTTTGTTTTATTCAGATTATTAACGTAATAAAATGTAAACATCTTTTTATATAAAATGTAATACTTTATTAAAGTTATTCTATAAATAAAATATATTATATTTTATTACGATAGTGTTTTGCATAGTGTGTTTTGCATAGTGTCATATATAGTGTTTGCATAGTAAAATGTTTTTATATAAATAGAATATATTATATTTTATTTAAAAGATTTTGCTTTAAAAATGGGGACCGTCGATTAAAGTAAATCAATCTGGACCGCTCATGGATTAATTACTACGCATTCTATTTTCCTATAAATAAAGCTCATTCCTTCATTATTTTCTTATTTAATTCACCGAAATTCAGAGAGAGAAACTATAGTAGAGAAAGAAGAAAAGTATTCTGCTACTTCACTTTGCCAATATTCAGTTTCTAAGGTAGGGAATATTATTTGTTGTAGCCTGTAAGGGGTGTTATTCTTTTGTATTCATGAAGAGAACTTCGTTGTTATTCCATTCTTATTTATTCTCATTGAATAACTCGTAAAAGTGGCATACCCTATACATAACTTTGTATATGCTGCATACCCTATACTTGTGAAATCTTTATGTTATTCCATTCTTATTTATTCATTGGAATAACTCAGATACGCCGAATCCCCTATACTTGGTGATCTTCTTCTCGTTATTCCATTCTTCTATTATTCTCGTTGAACATCCCGTCGTGTGTTTTG
This sequence comes from Panax quinquefolius, assembly GCA_020205615.1. Classification (NCBI taxonomy): domain Eukaryota; kingdom Viridiplantae; phylum Streptophyta; class Magnoliopsida; order Apiales; family Araliaceae; genus Panax; species Panax quinquefolius. Next base: position 68,906,942 of record CM035159.1, read on the forward strand.
GGACCGGTTCCGTCTTTTTATTATTCGGTTGGAACATCCATGCTCATGTGTTTTACAGGACTGGTTCCGCTTTTTTATCATTCTCGTTGGAATATCCTATCGTGTTTTACACCGGATCCGGGTTCCATCTTTATTATTCTCGTTGGAACATCCCGCTTTGTGAATTTCACCCGACCGTTCCGTTATTTATTATTCTCATTGGAATAACTCGCCTGTAAGGCTCATCGCATATGGTGATTTCTTTTGTTATTCCATTCTTTATTATACCCAGTTGGTTAAAACTTTGACTTCTATACTCCATGAAATTAGTAGAATATCCTTGATATTTGCGTTTCATCCAGTATCTTTTCATGGAAATATTCTTCTGATCATTCTTGAATTTTACTCTACAAAACATTATCTTGTTGACAATTTGGACGTTAATAATTCTTGGATAAAGTAATTCTTGAACTTGTTTTATTGAATTCTTATATCATTGTCATCATCCTCATGATTATACATTTTTTTTAAAGTCATCGTGGTATTCTGTAGAGAGCATGGATGGACTTGGTATGTTTATGACCTGTGGATTATCTTGTGTAATCACGACCGTAATATTACGAATGATGTGGTAAAAAAATCCTCAGGGTCAGTAGTGCATCGATGGATGATTGTTGGTATGATCATGACCATTAATGAATACAAAACTATTCGGCCCAGTAGTGCATGAATAATTGTGGTCGTGATACTAAAGAATATCCTCGTCAGAAAAGTGAGGGGTGATTCGATGATGTGGATTATTTATTTTAAGTCGAGTCTCTCATTATAATAAATGATGAAAAAACCTTTAAATCATAAAAGATAGTAGATTTTATTTTCTATTTGAATCTTTTTAATGGATCGCTTGTTCACCGCAGCTTAAACTTGATGTTTATTATATTTTATCAATTTAACATCTTTGTTCAAGGCTATTGATAATTTATTCGCATTATCTTAGTCATAATATTTTTCATCGGGCTAGTTGAGCTCACCCTTTTCTTTCACCGTTTCTTCGTGAAATGAGAACATAGCCGGGACGAAGTCTGGGAACGGAGTAATGGTCCAGAGGATAAGATTAGTAGTCCCTCACTATTCGTGAAATAAAGTGTGATAATAATTGTAATGAGGACTCCTTTTGAGTTTGTATATAATATCTAGTAGACAATATTTGTATTCAAACTCACAGTTTATGTCGTATAGTACATTTACGCTTATATTAGTAAGTCAGTATTTAAATTTGTACCATGTATCCGACTACCCAAGATGGGTGATGTATACCTAATTTTGGGGGCGCCACAAATGACCCTTCAGATTCATTCTTTATTAAATTGTGGAAATGATCATCACGTGGATTACCGTACGGGCGTGTGAAAATCTATTTGTAGTTTCATATATTCTATTATACTCGGTTGGTTAAAGTTTTCGCTTCTATATTCCATGAAATTAGTAGAATATCCTTGATATTTCAAGGCTTCATCCAAAGATATCTTTCATGGAAATATTCTTCTAAGCATTCTTGAATTTTACTCCACAAAGCAAAGATCATGTCGACAATTTGAACGTTATTGAATTCGGGAAAATTAAATTATAAATCTTTAAAATTTATCCTTGAACTTGTTTTATTGAATTATTATGTCATTGTCATCATCCTCATTGCTTATATTATGATGAAAGTCATCTTTGGCTTACGTGCATTGATAGACTTAGTATGATTATGATCAGGGATTATTCGGTATAATCATGACCGTAATGTAACTAATGATGTGGTAAAAGTCCTCATTGGCCTGTAGTTCATTGATGGACAGTTGTTGGTATGATTATGACTAGGGATTATTCGGTATAATCATGACCATTGATGATTACATGAATATCCTTGGCCATGGGTAAATGGATGATTCGATTTTATTTATTGTCGAGTCTCAAAGAATAAAGTGAATGAAAAACTTTTTAAATCATAGAAGATAGTAAATTTTATGCTCTACTTGACTCTTCTAACGGATTGCTTATTCCGCTGTAGTTGTTGATCTAAAATTTGTTGTCTATTATATTCTGTCATTTGTTATACTGTTGAAGGCTAAGGATAATTTATTTTGCATTATCTTAGTCATAATATTTTTTACTGGGCTAGTTGAGCTCACCCTTTTCCTTCATTGTTCTCTTCATGAATTGAGAATATAGTTGGGACCAGTCGAGAAATGGAGTGATGGTCCAGGATAAGTGGCTTTAGTAGTCCTCACTATTCTGTGAATTAGTGTGATAATAATTGTAATGAGGACTTCATTGAGTGTGGATATTGTCTAGAAGACAATATTCGTTTTAAAAACTCAGCTATGTTTTATCGTATTTTTACACGACAGTTGTATTAAAGAAGTTTGTATTTGATTTTTATACCATGTATTTGGCGACTCAAGATGGGTGATGCATACCTGTTTTGGGGGCGTCACATGAAAGATATGAAAAATATCATAGTTTATATTTTATGGACTAGATTGAATTTATTTTTATGTCAATTATCAAACAATTTTTTCATTCAGGTTCAAATTCAGAATTAGATTCAAATTCATTTAGTTTTTATCAAATACCCCCTAAGTTTTCAGAAGTCAAGCTTAAGCGCTAAGGGTGTTAGCTGAGCAGAGTAGCTCGATACTCGACTCGAGATCGGTTCGAAAATATTATCCAAAGCTCAAATTTGAAGTTGATTCGATTCGAATATGATCCAGACTCGTTTTCTGTTTAATGATACACGAGTCGAATTCGAGTATACCAGTATTCACTTAGATTAGGGTTCGAGTATTTTATTTTTTTCTTGAACCATACTCGATACCTGCTCGATGTATCATATTCGAATAATGGTTTGATCCATACTAATGAGCTAAATATGTGATATTTGTATCAATCTTTATAATTTATAAAGTGCAATATTAAATTGTGTAAGCTTGTACTTGAATAAATCAGTGAATTGATTGTCAATTCGTATTATATTCTTTGTAATTTCTTTACATAAATAAAAGTAAAAGACTTTTATATATAAACATTAGTTCAATAATCAATTTAGTATGTAGTGGTTCAGTATTAAGAGAAATGATTCATATTCAAAACTCTATTTGAAGGCTCATGAGTAACTCATTTTGTAAACGAGTTGAGTATTTACGAGCCGAGTAGGTCCGAGTAATGATCCAAATCGAATTTGGCGCAAAATTAGAAATTCCTTATCAAATTCGAGCTCAATTTTTTCGAGTCGAGCCGAATTTAAGCGTTAAAGTGTTCGCTGAGATTCGACTCGTTTTCACCCCTATTAAGCGCAACTTAGTAGCACACCAACAAACATCTTACCAACAGTTATTCGTTGGTCTAAGTGACCATTGTATCAATTCTAAGTGACTTGAAGAGATCTTAGTAATTTGGTCTAAGTTGTGACGGGTCAAAGATATTCATTTGTATCACCAGTGGTCATGATCATGCCAAACACATGTCCATCTTTGCACTACGTGTAAAACCCCAACTTTTATGAATAAATATTTAAATTCCTTTATATATTGTTTTTAAATAGTAATGTGTTGATTTGATATAATGTGATAGTTATGGGTGATTTGTGCAAATTTTGCAAAATAAGCAATTGGTCATAAAATATTCATTGTGTGGGAGAATATTCTTTTTGTTGGAGAATATTCGTACGATGGCGCAATTATTGGTGGACCCCACAACAAAATAATTGTCGGATATAGAAAGCGACAAAATAACTTTTTATAAAAATAACGACAAAATAACTTTTTATAAAAATAACGACAAGACTTTTACTATTAAACTGTTGAAATATCCGGTGATAAAAGTACAGTAATACGCGTTGTTGCACAGCAGCACACGGTATCGCACATTATCTTTAATTATTGATGCTTACGTAAGAAGTCACTCATTTTGATTCAATTATTGTCACAATATCATCTGCATAATAATTTTATATTATTAAATCAATAATTGACATTACACAATTATTCATCTTATTATTTGCATTATTGACAACGTCTATAAAGTTTTATCGAGGAAAGGGGTTAGGTTATTTAATTGCACGCCAATAAGGAGAAATCTTTATCGGAAAACCCCATCTTTCCTTGGAACGATCTGGTTGTTAATATTATGAATTATAATGATGAATAAAAATATGCTGATAAGTGAATTGTGATAAATATTTATCCAACTTTTGATATGATAAGAGGGGTTTATCATGAGACGTTTGTTGTAAGTTTGACTTATTATTCTGTGGGGGGACGTGTTAATTATATGGACCGTCAGTTGATGTTTTAATAGTAAATCGATATGGATCGTTGGTTGATGCTTTAATAGTAAATCAATATGTACTACAACAAAATACTAAATAGACAACACTTAAACTATAACATTTTTTATAAAAATATTGTGATATTTTTTTCCACAACATTTAAAAAAAAAAAAAATTGTAGATATATAAGCAAAAACGTTATCTATTTAAAAAGATATTTTTTTTATTTTAATTTAATAACGTTTTTTTTAAAAACGTTGTCTATCTAATAATAAGACACGGAGCTTATTTAAAATTAAAAGACCAAGTCTTTTTCTCTCCGAGGCTCGTCTCATTCTTTTATCTCTGTTCTCGTCGTTCTCCGTGCAGAGCTTCAGTCCAAAATGCCTCATCGGTGCAGCCAAAATGCCTCATCTGAGCGACGTCTGCACTGGTGGAGCTTCAATCCAAAATGCCTCATCTGAGCGACGTCTGCACTGGCCGATCTGCCGTAACATCGCTCAAGCCCTAATTTACAAGGCACCGGCCGATCTGCCTAGCATGTCGGTAACATCGCTCAAGCCCTAATTTACAAGGCTGCCAGCCCCATCTTCTTCTACTGCGGCAATGAAGGCTTCGTCTGGGAACTCGCTCCCCCCGCTTCGGCGCAGCAGCCGACTGTCTTACCTTCCCGCCGTTACCCTAGGTCACCGCCGATTTTGCCGGATGATTGCCATAGTGATTGCGACTCCTCATCATCAGTGATTGATAATAATTGTTATGGAGGTGAAATTGCTTCGTCGTCATTTTCCAAACCCTTGTCATTTGATTTAATAATTTTAATAACCTTGCTACAGGTGTTCAGGGCGATGGATTCATGGCTAGTGGCCTCAGCTTTCCAGTTTACTGGAGCAACTGCTGCAGTTTGTATAGGGTTCATCTTTCCTGCTGTTGTTACTTTGGGGTAAGTTGCCTTCTCTGTTACTGGAATCAAGTAGAAGAGTAGTTGTTAGTTTTTTCTGTTACTTTGGGGTTCATCTTTTTTGTTCTTGTGCTTTGTCTAAGTTTAATTGGATACCTTCATATTTTTGAAGTTGATACACTAGTGATGATATCTGAAACCTTTACTTTAAAGGTTTTTTTTGGGGCTCCATTTTGTTTGATAATCTTCGTAACTTCGTTAGTGAAAGGGGTCTGATTTTTCTGTTTTACGCTGCTTAGTGTGTATAATTTCAGAGTTTTGAGCATTCAACAATAGTGACTTTTAATTTAGCAAAAAAAAAACAAAAACATTGATGACTTTCTCTAGACTTCCTGCCCACTTGGTTAAACGGAAGACATGAAATTTTGAGTATTTGCTTTCAGTTGTTTTAAAAAATTTTGTCGTGAGCTGGTGATTTAGAATATTTCTACTGGTGCTTGAAGTAACCATGGTTTTAAAGAATTTTTTTTTTATTGTTTTGTTATTGGTACAAAGACTTCACAAGATGATCACATCTTGTTATTGAATGGAAATGGGAACTGGGACTTTGAAGCTTTCATTTATTGGTTTGATTTGTCTAGTTCCCTCACCTATTTTTGGGGTATTTGGTTTACAAGAGAATTATGTTAAGTTCGAATTTGGTGCATGTGTCTTTTATAGAGAATTAATGTATCTCGGCAATTGTTGCAACTTCATTTTAATTTTACCAATTTTTAAGTTAATGCTGATTATTTTTATATTTTTAGGAAGTGAGAATAGTTTAAGGTAGAGGAATTATCTGAAGATATCATGTCGGGTGAATGTTGGATTTGTTGCTATTTAGTGGGAAATGTTCATTTGTGCAAATATTGGGGTTTTGGCAGTGGGATGGATATGGAAACTCTTTTGAGATGTGCTTGTTTGGCTATTTTTTTGGGGAGTTTGGATTGAGAAGAATGCTAGGATTTTTTTATATATTTTTTTGGGGTTGTATGATCGGGTAATGATTATAGGTTTGCTTTGGGATCAATCGTCTTTCTTTGCTTCTCTTTGCTCATGCATTGGGAGTTTTTTGAGGAATCTCTTTGTTCATTCTTCATAGGGACGGGTGGGCACTGCTTCACTAATGCCTATATTTTCCCATTTATTTCCTTTGATTTATATTTGTTTTCTTTTGGTCTTTGGAGGACTTCTTGTTCACCACATTAGTCTTAATTTCTTCTATATTCATTAATAAAATATTCTTTTTATCTGAAAAAAACATCTGAAAGTTCATATGTACATGAAAATTTCCAAGCCTATATATTTTCATATAGAAATTTCTTGGTCAGAACTGTTAAAATCTGTTTGTGTTTAGGGGGTAATCTCTCTTTGTTCTTTACTTTGTGGAGTTAGAAATTTCTGCTTCCTACTTGCTGAATGCAATATGTCTTCCTTATGTTTTCCGTGGATCTATCAAACCAAAGGATGTTTTTGCTATAATTATTGGTGATTTAGTTTCTTGTCCCAAAGTTTCCCTCTCTGCTCTTGTTTCACCTGCTTCTACATCCATTTCCTATTGGTTTAATTTGCTTTCATCTTCTATTGCTTTATCCATGAATTATATTTGTATTTTCGCTTCAAATTTTCCTAAAATGGGCATGTCTTATTTTCACAGGAGTGTGTGAACCCCTTTGAATTTTGTGACATTGTTACCACAACAACTCACAAAAGTCTCCGAGGTCCTAGGGGTGGTATAATATTTTACAGAAAGGGTTCCAAGCCAAAGAAAAGAGGGATGCTTTTGAATCAAGGTGAAAGTGACAAATATGACTTCGAGGAAAAGATAAACTTTGCTGTATTTCCATCACTGCAAGGTGGACCCCACAACAATCACATTGCTGCCCTTGCAATAGCCTTGAAACAAGTGGCTACTCCAGAGTACAAGGTATATATGCAACAAGTTAAGAAAAATGCACAGGCTTTAGCATCTGCTTTACTGAGAAGAAGTTGCAGGTTGGTGACTGGAGGCACTGACAATCATTTGTTACTTTGGGATCTTAGGAATCTTGGGCTGACAGGTATTATCTCTTTCCATTACTTGGCTTGCCACCTTTCTTTTTTGTTGAATTCAACTTTAGTAAATACTGATTGATCCTATATAATGCTTTAGCCATACACTCTGTAAGTCTGTATGGTTTTGAAAGAATTAATCATCATCACTTCAATGTTTGTTTCGGACGATAAAAGATTAAAGTCATTGATTTATGTCAACAGTAAAGTTTATAAAATTATCCAAATCCGGAGCATCACTTTCTTAAGATGATTACTTGGAGGAATCAGAGGATAAATTTCTTGTTTTTGTTTGTCTGCAAAATGTTCTAATTTCATTATCATAAATAAGGCCTATTGCCTGCTGTAATTTAGTAATTTTTGTTTAAATAAGTTAAATTTCATATTGGACTGGATGTACTACAGTTTTTCTTTTTGTTAATGCTTTTGTAATGCCAATAATGTTTGTGAGCATGCGCTAAATTGTCTACATGCAAACCTGTCTATATGTACTGTGCCCTTTTTCTGTCATCCCTGTAAACCCCACCCTGGCCCTATTAATCGTAGTTCACGCACAGTGACCCTCTAGTAATTTTTATTTGTTATCTTTTGGAGACTAAGGAGTTATTGTAGTTGAATATGCAATAGCAATCTCTGTAACGGACTCTTAATAATGGATTTTGTCCTTACCTTCACTTTTTTTATTCCATGTTTTTGTAGGCAAGAGTTTTGAGAAAGTCTGTGAGATATGTCACATAACTCTCAATAAAATTACCATATTTGATGATAATGGCACCATAACACCCGGAGGTGTAAGGATTGGTGAGTTAAGATCTGGTGTCTTCAACCAATTGGCTGGCCATCAAGTTCCACTAGTTTGTCCGTACTTCCTTTTCTAATAGCTTTTCATGTTAATGTTCTCAGGTACTCCTGCTATGACATCAAGAGGTTGTCTAGAGGCCGACTTTGAGACAATGGCAGAACTTCTGTTCAGAGCTGCTCAGATCGGAAATTTAGTTCAGAGGCAGAAGGCTTCCTTGAAGGGGGCTTCAGAACAACAAAGATATTGTTAAACTTCGGGCCAGAGTTGAAATTTTTGCAACTCAATTTGCATTGCCAGGGCTTGACGTATAACATCGTTTCTGCATGCAACTGCCCCCGCTACATCACAGCAAACACCAAGTTGCGTCTGGTTTTGTTCTCGGAACATGGCTTGGCTTCTCTATGGTTGCTGGTCTTCATGGTCTGCTAACAGATCACAGTTTGTGGCAAGATGTAGATTGTTGCAAGTATATTGGTAATGCACCCACATTGGATACTTGGGGTGGCAATTAAAGGGAGCTGCCAAGTACTGCACATCTCAGGTCATCATCATGAACCACCCTGGACAGATTGGAAATGGATATGCCCCAGTTCTTGATTGCCACACCTCTCACATTGCTGTCAAGTTTGCTGAGCTCTTGACCAAGATCGACAGCTTAGGTAGTGCACCACAGCTTAGGTAGTGCTCCACAGCTTAATTTTATGGATAGTTTGGTATATTTTATGGGTGTAGTAATTTGAAACTGTAAACGAATGATATTATTGGGATGTATTTTGAATAGTTGATACATTTTGGCTTTAAATTTAAATGAGAATTTAGACCTTTTAATTATATATCATGTTATTAGCATATTGCAGGTGCATTGGTAATATAGGTGAACTACAACTTTTTTTTTTTTTTTTTATCTACAACATTTTAAAAATGTTGTATAAATTGGTTAAAAACGTTGTCTGATATATTAAACTACAACGTTTTTATCCAGAAAACGTTGTGGAATCATACCTTCTACAACGTTTTTAAGCATATGCTAATTTTTGAAAAACAAATCTATAACGTTTTTTCTTAAAAAACGTTGTGTATTGTGCTTAACTACAACGTTTTAAAAATGTCGTGTAAGGGTGTCAAATAGACAACACCCTTAACCACGACGTTTTTCTGATTGAAACCACAACGTTTTTTTCGCGTTGTCTATTTACTGTTTTGTAGTAGTGATGGTTCGTCAGTTGAAGCTGTAATAGATATGACGCCCCTAAAATAGGTATACATCACCCATTTTGAGTCGCCAAATACATGGTATAGAATTTAAATACAAACTTAATTATACAATTGTTGTGTAAAATACGACAAAACATAGCTGAGAGTTTTGACACGAATATTATCTTCTAGACAATTTTTAAACTCAAATGGAGTACTCATTACAATTATTATCACACTATTTTATAAAATGGTGCGAACTACTACAGCCACCATCTCGGACCGTCACTCCATTCCCTGACAAGTCCCGACTACGTTCTCATTTCCTGAAGAGAACAATGAAAGCAAAAGGTGAGCTCAACTATCCCAGTAAGAAATATTATGACTAATATAATGCAGAATAAATTATCGTTAGCCTTCAACAATGTAAAACTGATAAAATACAATAAATACCATGTTTAACTGCAACAGAACAAGCAATCCATTAGAATAGTCAAGTAGAGCATGATATCTACTATCTTTTATGATTTAAAAAGTTTATCATCAATTTTATCGCTGAGACTCAGTTCAATAAATAATCTACATCACTGAATTATCCATGCACTACGGCCAAATATATTCATTAGTATCACATCCATGAATTAATCATGCACTACGGACCAAGGATATTAGTGTTATCACCAATGGTCATAATCATGCCAACAACTGTCCATCAATGCACTACGGACCAATGAGGACTTTTACCACATCATTTGTAACATTACAAGTCATGATTATATCAAATAATCTATGGTCATAATCATACCAATCAATAGTCCATCAATGCATTTCGGGCCAAAGATAACTTTCATCACAATATAAGCATGAGAATGATGACAATGATATAAGAATTTAATTAAATGAAAGTAAAGGATAAATTTTTAAAATTTATAATTCAATTTATACAGAATTCAATAATATTCAAATTGTCAACATGATACTACTTTGTGGAGTAAAATTCAAGAATAATATTGTATCAAAATTAATTTGAACTGAAAAAAAATCAATTTTTGTCATGAATAGTACTCAGGTGAATAGTACCCGAGTGAATAGTACCCCGTAAATAGTACCTCGTGAATAGTATCTCGACATGAAAAGATTAAAAATTATCAAGAATGCTCAAAATAATATTTATATGGAAAGATATTAGATGAAACGCAAGTTTCAAGGATATTCTACTAATTTCAAGGAGTATAAAAATCATACTTTAATAAAATGAGTGTAGAATTCGAAATCTGAAACGAAATAATATTACTTACATACTACAAAGTATGAAAGAAAATATTATTTTTTACGAATATTGAACAAAAATAATATCCCTTACCTTAAAAGAAGAGGATTTTTAACTGGTAGGGCGGGAATATTCTTGAAAAAATTTGAACTATTTTTCTACACTCAAAACTTCCTTAAACTCTAAAGAAATACGCTCAATATTATAGAATAAAAATTCTCTGATTCTGGTGTAATTTTCAATTCTAAACTAAGCATCCTATTTATAGGAGAATGAAACGATACTATTTGAAAATAAAAATCACGGACGCATAATTTGAGAATTCACGGGCGCTGTAATCTGAAGAATTTTTTTTTGATTTTACTATGCAAATATTATACAGACACTATGCATAATAAAATATAATATATTCTATTTTTTTATAAAAAATAAAATTTATTATATATATATATATATATATATATATATATATATATATATATAACTAGGATCCTGTCCGGGAGTCCGGACAGGTCCTAAAATACGGACCCCATTTTATTTTATTTTTTGGCTTTTTTTTTTGAAACAACTAATTTTTTTTTATGGAACTTGAATTTTTACATAATACAGTATTTTGGGTGTGATTTAGATACCTATACTAAAAAATATATGTACAGTGTGCACAGACTGTACAGACATGTTTTGTTATAGGTATCCAAATCACACCCAAAATACTATATTATGTAAAAATTTCAGTTCCATAATTTTTTTTTTAGTTGTTTCAAATAAAAAAGCAAAAAAAAAATGTGACGCCCCCAAAATTAGGTATACGTCACCCATCTTGGGTCGCCACTTACATGGTACATAAATTCAAATACAACTTATTAACCTAAGCGTGGTAATAATACGACATAAACTGTGAGTTTGAATACAAATATTGTCTACTAGATATTATACAAACTCAAAAGGAGTCCTCATTACAACTATTATCACACTATTTCACAGAATAGTGAGGACTACTAATGCTATCCTCTGGACCATTACTTCGTTTCCCGACTCGTCCCAGCTATGTTCTCATTTCCTGAAGAGAACAGTGAAAGAAAGGGTGAGCTCAACTAGCCCAGTAAGAAATATTATGACTAAGATAATGCGAATAAATTATCATTAGCCTTCAACAATGGTGTTAAACCGATAAAATACAATAGACAACCGGTTTAAGCTGCAATGAATAAGCAATCCATTAAAAGAGTCAAGTAGAGAATAAAGTCTACTATCTTTTAGGTTTTAAAAGGTTTTCATCAATTTTTATCGCTGAGACTCAGCTTAATAAATAAACCACCACATCTAATCATCCCCGTACACCACGGCCAAGGATTTTCATCAAATTATCAATGGTCATGACTATACCGAATCACCCCGGTCATAATCATACCAAAAACTATCCATCATCTTGCATTCTGAGCCACCGAGGACTTTTGTCACATCATTTATATCAAGTCATGATTATACCGAATGATCCCCGGTCATAATCATACTAAGTTCATCTATGCACGTAAGCCAAAGATAACATAATATAACATGAGGATGATGACAATGACATAATTATTCAATAAAACAAGTTCAAGAATTATTTAATCCATGAATTATTAACGCCCAAATTGTCAACATGATCATTGTTTTCAGAGAGTAAAATTCAAGAATGATCGGAAGAATATTTCCATGAAAAAAGATATTGGATGAAACGCAAATATCAAGGATATTCTACTAATTTCATGGAGTATAAGTCAAAGTTTTAACCAACTGGGTATAATAAAGAATGGAATAACAAAAGAAATCACCATGCATGCGGTACTGCAGATGATAGGCAAGTTATTCCAACAGAATAATAATAACGGAACCGGTCGGTGAAATTCACACCGGCTGCAGGATGTTCCAACAGAATAATAAAGATGGAACCGGATCCGGTGTAAAACACACAGATAGGATATTCCAACGAGAATGATAAAGAGCGGAACTAGGTCAGGTGTAAAACACATGCATGTGATGTTCCAAATGTAATAATAAAATCGGAACCAGTCCGGTGTAAAACACATGCATGTGATGTTCCAATGTAATAATAGAAGAATGTCACCAAGTATAGGTAAACAGCAGATACAAAAGTTATTCCAATGTAATAATAAGCAATTGAATAACATAAGGATTTCACCAAGTATAGGTATGCTGGCGTATCTGAGTTATGTATAGGGTATGCCACTTTTTTAAAAGTTATTCAGCAGAATAATAATGAATGGAATAATGTAAGTTCTCTTCAAGAAGAAAGAATAAACCCACTTACGGTACAACAAATAATACCCCTTACCGTAGTAAAAGAACCTGAATATAGAAGTAGTGAAGTAAGAGAATACTCTTCTTCTTTCTATAACTTTTCTCTATAGCTTCTCTCTATAATTTCTCTCTCTAGAATTTCAATGAATTAAAAGAAAAAATAATGAAGGAATGAGCTTCTATTTATAGGAAAATGGAATGCATAAGTAACTAATCCATGAACGGTCCAGATTGATTTACTTTAATCGACGGTCCATATTTAAAGAAAAATCTTTTAAATAAAATATAATATATTCTATTTATATAAAAACATTTTACTATGCAAACACTATGCAATACTATGCAAAACACTATGCAAAAAACACTATGCATAATAAAATATAATATATTCTATTTATAGAATAACTTTAATAAAGTATTCTATTTTATATAAAAGATGTTTCGTTTTATTACGTTAATAATCTGAATAAAACAAAACGTCATTATCATTATAATAATTCATATTATTAATCGACAATAATGGAATCAAACCGAGTGACTTCTCACATAGGCATCAATAATCAATACCGGTGTGCTACTATGCAACCACACGTATTCATCGTACTTTTACTACCGAAAGTAGTTCAACAAGATCAACGGTAAAACTTCCACCGTTATTTTAATAAAATATTTTTGTCGTTTTTCAATCCGACAATAATTCATTGTAGGGTCCACCAATGATTGAGTAGTTGTACGAATATTCCCGCTAAACCAAGAATATTCCCGACCAATCGAATATAATATAACCACTTGCATACTTTGCAAAATTTATAAATACTACCCACAACTATAATATTATCTCAAATTCACACCATAATATTAAAAAATTATTTCGACCAAATTTAAATCTTTATTAATAAAATCTGGGTCTCACAATCTCCCTCCTTATGGAATTTCGCCCTCGAAATTAGGGATGCGATACTGGTATGATAAAGAGATGAGGATACCTTGAATACCTTTATCGTTTAAAAATATTAAATTCATCTTTGAAATCTGCCAAAGCTATTCATTAACAATTCATCTTTGCACTACAGGCTAAAGATATACAACTGTAAAACCAATAATGCTAAGACGCAGCTTAATAGTATCACGACCACGAATTATCCATGCACCACTGGCCAAGGATATTCGTGTTTTCAATTTCGGTTATGATTATACCGAACAATCCCTGGTCATAATCATACCAAGTCCATCTATGCACGTAAGCCACAGATGACTTTGAACGCATCCATGAATTAATATTTCATTGCTGAGACTCAGCTCAATAATTAATCCACATCATCGAATCATCCCTGCACTACAGGCCAAGGATATTCATTAGTATCACGACCACAAATTATCCATGCACTACTACCAAGATAATTGTGTTTTCAATTACTGATTATGATTATTATACCCAACAATCCATGGTCATAATCATACCAAGTCCATCTATGCACGTAAAGCGCGTGATGACTTTGAACACATCCATGAATTAATATTTCATTCTTTGAGACTCATTTCAATAATTAATCCACATCATCGAATCATCCCCGCACTACGTGCCGAGGATATTCATTAGTATCACGACCACAAATTATCCATGACTACTACCAAAGATAATTGTGTTTTCAATTACTGGTTATGATTATATCAACAACAATCCTCGGTCATAATCATACCAAGTCCATCTATGCACGTAAGCCACGGATGACTTTGAACACATCCATGAATTAATATTTCATTCATTGAGACTCAAATTTCAATAATTAATCCACATCATCGAATCATCCCCCGCACTACGGGCCAAGGATATTCATTAGTATCACGACCACAAATTATCCATGCACTACTACCAAAGATAATTGTGTATTCATTTTCTGGTTATGATTATACCGAATAATCCGTGGTCATAATCATACCAAGTCCATCTATGCACTTCACAGCCACAAATGACTTTCAACATAATATAAACATGAGGATAATGATATAAAGAATCAATCAAATGAGATAAAGGATAAATATTAAACATTTATAATATAATTTATCCAGATTCAAGAATATTCCCATGTTATCAATCATTTAATAATCTCATAATCTAATAACATTAATATTATAATAATATTTTAATCACTTCTTAAATTTATAAACAATTTATCTTAATTGTTTACACTTTACCATATAATGCATTTAATCATTCAAAATGTCATACTCGTAAGATATCATCACCAATTATCAAATCCTCATCAAAAAATATGCATATACTCTATATAGGATTCTCTAGCCATAAAATCCTATTTTCAACTTTGTTACTTCACATAACATATTTAACTCATATGTTAAATAACTAAACTATTTTCATGAAAATACCAAATCAGCCCCAAAAATATTTCTTTTCTGGGATTTAGCATAATATAGTCCCATAATGAAAATATATTTTCTCGGAATTTTTAAAATTTATTTACTATTTTTTAAAAATCAATTTCCACTTAATTCCTTAAGAAATTAGCTACCTCAAGTTTAACTCCAAAATTCCCAAATCTTGGCAGGACCTTACACATGTTAACGTGAGCTTCCAGTTTGAATTTCATGGTCATCGGAGTTATAGAACTCCGGTTATAGCGTTTTTGTCGGAAAAACCTAAATATTGAAATAGTCATAACTTGCTCATTTAAAGTCAGAATGAGCTCATTTTTGGACAGGAGGTACTTTATACCATATACTTTCATGTCCCAAAAGGCCAGAATTTTTCTCATAATTTAAGTGGCCGAAACAGCCTCTCTAAAATCATGGCAGAAGCTTTTTTTTTTTTTGCAGCTTTGCACTCCTTTGCTAAAATCAGTCCACACAAAAATCTACAACACCTTTTCCAGTAATTCCACTTGGATTAGTTAGGTAACTCATAGATCTAACTCTAGGACTTGACCACATTCAAAATTCAAAATATAATAGGAGATATGGTCAATTTAATTTCATGTTACGTTTTTCACTAAAATCGATTTTCAACTCTTTGTGATTTCTAAGAAACTTTCATGTTTTTACGTACTAACCAACATAACTCATCATAAAACTTACTAATACTTCATATACCCATGATTTTCATTATTCCAATGCTTTTATTATGACTTTCATCATAAACCACGTAAAGCTATTTATTTAGTTGAAGAAATATTTGAGGGTTTAAGAAATGGGTTTTTTCTTTGGGGTCAATACAAAATTCGATTTCACGCTCTAGGGTAGGCTAGGAAATCTTCAAGAATACGTCAAGAAATTTATTAATGATAGAAATATCATTCAAATCATTACTCTTATTCAAGACTTGGATAGTACGTCACATTGATACCAACTGTGACTTCTATCCTTAACCTGAGATAGCACCTCACAATGATACCTATAAACTTGCCATCTTCATTCACGATGTCGCCTACGTAAAGTCCGGCGGTGCATTCCACACAAGGAAGTCAACAACGAAAGGTTCGGAGCTCTTTTCTTATGGCTTGATATAATGATGATTAACTTTAGGGTTTGGTTACTTTGAATTAAGTATAACGCAGTTGGTTATGAATATAAAAGCTAACAACCTTATTTAAAAGCATGATGATTAGCTAACCAATTGATTCTTAAAAATCACATCAAAGGCAAGTATTTTCAAAAGATAAGATCGACGAAGTAACGCGTGAAAATGTTTATTTGAATCAACAAGATTTAAAAATAGTAAGCGATAACGAAGGCTCCTACTAACGAAGTTTCAACCAATAAGTCAAAGTTTAACTTCTTCTTGAGTCAAATTTAAACGTTGAACACAACTAGGTGAAATAAAAGAGTGGGTAGAACTTGTATTGAATAAAGTATAGACTTCGCATTAATTTATAATTAACTTACCCGTAATAACTTCGTTCGGTTTCTCGATAAACGCGCTCGCTTAAATTACCGAGTTTGACTTTTACTATAGGGTACATTCCACCCTTAAGTGCTTCTTCACATTCCCGATCCATTATTTGAATCATTATTCTCGATCCATATCGAATTCGGGTTTGACCGCTATGCATGTGGTAATTCGAATTCGATGTTGGTTCTCCCAATTCTTGTCAAAAGCAAAGTCCATTTCATCTATTTTGGCTTTATTGGATCGGACGTCTTTTTTCTACACTATCAACGCGTTGTCAGTGACTTTTACCCATGCATCGCCTATTCTCCTTCGTTCGATTGTTTCTTCTTTTAGCCGATCTTTGATTTTTAAATTCTCGATTCCAACTTTAATATCTTACACCCCGCCAAAGCGTGATTTTGTTCGAGCATCACATATCGGGTAACCCAATTTTGAATTGTTGTATCCCTTTGTTCCACGACCGCTTGCCGTTCTTCAACTCGTTTCTTCTAGCTCACGAACACGATTTTGTAATTCTAAGTTTTGATCATAAATTTCTTCTAACCAATTCTCCTCGGGTTCCTCTTCTTCCTCTTCTTCCTCTTCTTCCTCACTTTCACCGCTACTCTCAGAACTAGCTCGGGTGCAACAATTAGTTCTTCATTCACTACGTGGATATCTCTAATTTGTTCCTCGCCCGATAATCGCATTAACGATTAGTGATTAAAGGTGTCACAATGGTCACATTCACTCCATTGTGAATATTTTCATTTGCCATTTCCAAACACCGCCACAACACGAGGGTTAATTAATATATCAAATATTATCCCTATACTCGACCAGACCAATTAAATACCAAATAAACTTAGGTAGGTCATACTAGCGAAGGAATTTCCGTCTCTCCCTCCTAGTTCTTATCTCACATCTTAGCCAGGATCATATCCCTAAGCTCGATACCAAGTTGTGGCGCCCCAAAATTAGGTATACGCCACCCATCTTGGGTCGCCACTTACATGGTACATAAATTCAAATACAACTTACTAACCTAAGCGCCGTGGTACAATACGACATAAACCGTGATGAGTTTGAATACAAATATTGTCTACTAGATATTATACAAACTCAAAAGGAGTCCTCATTACAACTATTATCACACTATTTCACGAATAGTGAGGACTACTAATGCTATCCTACGGACCATTACTTCGTTCCCCGACTTCGTCCCGCCTATGTTCTCATTTCACGAAGAGAAAAAAGTGAAAGAAAGGGTGAGCTCAACTAGCCCAAGAAGAAATATTATGACTAAGATAATGCGAGAATAAATTATCATTAGCCTTCAATGAGTGTTAAACCGATAAAATACAATAGACAACCAGGTTTAACTGCTAACGGAATAAGCAATCCATTAAAAGAGTCAAGTAGAGAATAAAGTCTACTATCTTTTAGGTTTTAAAAGGTTTTCATCAATTTTTATCGCTGAGACTCAGCTTAATAAATAAACCACCACATCTAATCATCCCTGTACCACGGTCAAGGATTTTCATCAAATTATCAATGGTCATGACTATACCGAATCACCCCCGGTCATAATCATACCAAAAACTATCCATCAACGCATTATGTGCCATCGAGGACTTTTGTCACATCATTTATATCAAGTCATGATTATACCGAATGATCCCTGGTCATAATCATACTAAGTTCATCTATGCACGTAAGCCAAAGATAACATAATATAACATGAGGATGATGACAATGACATAATTATTCAATAAAACAAGTTCAAGAATTATTTAATCCATGAATTATTAACGTCCAAATTGTCAACATGATACTGTTTCGTAGAGTAAAATTCAAGAATGATCAGAAGAATATTTCCATGAAAAGATATTGGATGAAACGCAAATATCAAGGATATTCTACTAATTTCATGGAGTATAGAAGTCAAAGTTTTAACCAATTTGGGTATAATAAAGAATGGAATAACAAAAGAAATCACCATGCATGCGGTACTTGCATGTAGACACGAGTTATTCCAACAAGAATAATAATAACGGAACCGAAGTCGTGTGAAATCACACACCAAACAGGATGTTCCAACGAGAATAATAAAGATGGAACCAGATCCGGTGTAAAACACATGAGATAGGATATTCCAATGAGAATGATAAAGAGCGGAACTAGGTCCGGTGTAAAACACACATGCATGGGATGTTCCAATGAGAATAATAAAAAAGCGGAACCGTGTCGGTGTAAAAACACACGACGAGGATGTTCCAACAGAATAATAGAAGAATGTCACCAAGTATAGGGTAAACCGCGTATACAGGTTATTCCAACAGAATAATAAGCAATTGAATAACATAAGGATTTCACCAAGTATAGGGTATGCCGCGTATACAGGTTATGTATAGGGTATGCCACTTTTTTACAAAGTTATTCCAATGAATAATAATGAATGGAATAATGAAGTTCTCTTCAAGAAAAAGAATAACACCCTTACACGGTACAACAAATAATACCCCTTACTAGTAAAAACCTGAATATAGAAGTAGTGAAGTAGCGAGAATACTCTTCTTCTTTCTATAACTTTCTCTCTATAGCTTCTCTATATATTTCTCTCTGTAGTTTCAATGAATTCGTAAGAAAATAATGAAGGAATGAGCTTCTATTTATAGGAAAATGGAATGCATAGTAACTAATCCATGAACGGTCCAGATTGATTTACTTTAATCTGACGGTCCATATTTAAAGAAAAATCTTTTAAATAAAATATAATATATTCTATTTATATAAAAACATTTTACTATGCAAAACACTATGCAATACTATGCAAAACACTATGCAAAATACTATGCATAATAAAATATAATATATTCTATTTATAGAATAACTTTAATAAAGTATTCTATTTTATATAAAAGATGTTTCATTTTATTACGTTAATAATACTGAATAAAACAAAACGTCATTATCGCATTATAATAATTCATATTATTAATCGACAATAATGGAATCAAACCGAGTGACTTCTCACATAGGCATCAATAATCAATACCGTGCTTGCTACTATGCAACCACACGACATCGTATACTTTTACTACCGAGTAGTTCAACAAAGATCAACCGGTAAAACTTCCGCCGTTATTTTAATAAAATATTTTTATGCGTTTTCAATCGATCAAATAAATAATTACATTATTAGGGTCCACCAATGATTGAGTAGTTATCACGAATATTCCTGCTAAACCGAATATTCCCAGACCAATCGAATATAATATAACCACTTGCATACTTTGCAAAATTTATAAATACTACCCACAACTATAATATTATCTCAAATTCACACCATAATATTAAAAAATTATTTCGACCAAATTTAAATCTTTATTAATAAAATCTGGGGTCTCACAAAAAAAGTCCGTATTTTATAAAGTCCGGGATCCCGGACTGGATCGACTCTCTCTCTCTCTCTATATATATATATATATATATATATATAAACTGAGATAACTTTTACAGACAGTTTTGAAAAATAGATAAGTGGGGGTCCAAATAATAAGCCCAATATACAACAAATACTTCATAAAAATCTCTTCAATATTTTAACAACATTTATTCATCAATAATATAACTTGCAATATTAACAACCAGATCATTCTCAGGAAAGAGGGGGCTTTCCAATATGGATTTCTCCCTATTGGCGCGCAATTAGGTGACCAAACCCCTTTTCTCGACAGAACTTTCTAGACATTGTCAATAATGCAAATAGTAATATGAATAATTTTGTCAGGAATAAGCATGTGAATGTTATTCCTATTTATATATGATTTGATTATGATATATATATGAATGAATATGCAAGTATGCTTGCATTAAGAAAAGCTGTAAAGTCCTCTGATAGATTATAGAAACATATGTACAAGGACTTAGAATAAATTGATCAAATGTGTTAGGTTGATCCTACTTAAGCAAAACAGCTTTGTAAAGTCCTTAAAAAGAAATGATGTACAAGGACTATAAATATAGAAAGATCAAACTTGTTAGGTTGATCTTATGATGTAATAAATAGGCTGTCGATCATCGAACCTTCGCACGAGTAAATCGTAGTCTGCCAGGAGAGTCAAGGAAAACTCGAAATCTATCAAGGCAAAATCGTAGTCTGCAAGATAGTAGATCTCGGAGTTCGTAGACTTCCAGAAGAGACGAGGAAGGATCGTAGTGTATCGAGGAGAACTTCCTCAGGGCCGTAGTCTGCTGAGGAAGTCATGTTCAGAATCGTAGAGACCGCCTGCCTACGAGCCAACTGAGTATCTGCCAAAGTCAAGTCAAGAATCGTAGACTATACTTAGAGTCGTAGAGTCTACTAATCATATCAGAGGCAGAAATCGTAGTCGAGAAAGATCATATAAAGACAACAAGCATAACGACAGAAATCGTAGAGTGTCAAGATCTGATCTCGAAGTCGTAGTGTCTGCACAGCCAAAGTTGAATCGTAGAATGCAGAACTAAGACCTCAACAGATGTGCTCATAATGCCAAGGAAGAATCGTAGAGCAAATACGATTCTCAATGAATGAGCACTCCCAGAATATCCAAAGGGATGAAGCCTCTGATTGGTAATGAAAAGATACATCTCACCAAGGAAATCAGAGGGCACTCAACGAATGGTATACAAGTTAACAGAAGATCTAAGCACCAACCAAATCAGCATCAAGATTGAGTTGTAAAGCCATTCAAGATAAAGTCTTCCACAAGATGATTATAAGAAGACTTAAGTAGCTGACTAAGGAAAGTCAGCATATGCAGTAGTTGTCCAGAAGAAAGATGACAACGGTCTTGGAAGCAATCAAGATCGTAGTGTTTGCCAAACGAAGAAAGGAACTGATGGAGTACACACTGAGATACTGGTCAGTCTGAATAACAAGGCTAAAGTGATTAAGCATTGGGTCATTCCATTGATGATAAGTGAATGAGAGAACACAAGGAGAAAGCGAGCTGAACACGCCACAAATCTGAAGTGTCTTGTTATTCAGAAGAGATCAAAGCAAGGAATCTAGCTATCAGTATCTGAGAACAATCGAGTCAAACAGAAGCAATGAAGCACTGCATAAAGAGAGGAAGAGATGTGTCTTACACTGAAGATCAAGTAAACACTCCTCATGATCGTAGTATTGTCTCTATCAGTCAATAACATACTACGATCAAGTCCATGAAGACATGCATCAGAATCGTAGAGTTCGAATAGCTGAAGACTAAAGCATTGACAACGGTTCAATCTGAAGGATAATATTCGGACAAGAGCTCATTGAGAACATCGATGCAAGGGCAACCTCTGATCAAGAAATCAGAAGGGTGAAATAAAGTCGTCGACCTGCCCAAGATATCAAAGTGTTATATCGGCGGACAGGTTGGTGAAACGATGAAGCTGCGATGTCGAGGAAGTCGGAAAAAGGTGTCATGTCACATCCGCAATCCGCACCAAATAACTCGAGATCTGCGAAGCAATTTGAACAACTTTCAACGGCTACTTTTCAACGGGAAGATTGGTAAGTAGTATAAAGCAACTGAGCCTCAAAGATCGAAAAAGAGTCGATGATTGTGATGTTGCGAGAATCATTGAGTTGGTGAATGCTATTGTTGACTCTACGAGTTCCACAAAGATCGATAGAATCGAGTCTCAAGTGATGCGGTGAGACTACTACAAGTGGAAGTGAAGCGGTTTTAAAGAGAACACAAAGCAGATCAAAGCTTCACTCAACAAAGATGAGAATGCCATCAAGATGGCGGCCAAGGTGAGAGCCGAGAAGGCCAAGAAGATAGCATTCAAAAAAAGTGGTGAGTCAAAGAAGACCGGAGAGTTACTATAACGAATCACCATGAACCGAAAAGTTGAAACTTAACAAGTGCGGAACCATATACGCAAAGTATTCAAGAAGGGTTCGAGGGGATTGCTAAGTGCCGATTTAAGACTACTAAAAGCACAGAGACCTAGCAAATCCAGATGGTGATGGTGCACAACTGACATCAGATAAAGATGAGCTGAAAAGAGTAAAGATCAGCTGCACCAAAGAAGGTGTGGTTCAGACTCGAAGCAGAATGCAAAGAGGACCACATCAAGCTGCTAAGTACAATAGATGTTCAGAACTTAATTACATCTTAGCAGCTCAGCACCACCAACTACAACAACTACAACCACAAGAAGCCAGGGCCTGAGGGGTCCTTGTCGGGAGGGACTAAATGAAGTTCCAAGCCTGCTGGGCTTGAAGAGTTCCTAGGGAACTAGAGAAGTTTCAAGGCTGCTAGCCTTGAAGAGTTCTTAGTGAACTGAAGTCCCAAGGTTGCTGGCCTTGAAGGAATCTTAGTGATTCAGGGTGATGCCCTTCCTTAGTGGAAATCCTGCTAGTTGAGAGCAGAAGAGTGGATTAGGAGCTTGAGTCTCTGAACCACTTAAAACCCCTTGTGTCTTTTACTTTATGTCATTTACTTTATGTACATTAACTGCTATAACTGCTTTGTATGTTTTAACTGCTTACCATTGAACTAACTCTACGAACAATGTATGTATGACTATGATTATATCAATGAAGGGGATCTTTTACTTATTCCGCTACGCTTGAAAAGATTCTTATGTTTGTCATATGCTAAATTATTAGCAATACAAAATAAACATGAAAAGTATTTAAAATTAAAAAGGATCTATTCAACCCCCCCCCCTTCTAGATCTATTGTGCCTACTGGGAACTAACAATTGGTATCAAAGCAGGTTCTCATGCTACATTCAAAAGCTAATCGCTTCGAGTCTGATCCTAGGCACAAACATTGTTCTAGACTTAGTTTAGTAGTAAGTCATTTGTTATGCAGATAAGCTCACACGTTGGAAAAATTGTGTACAGGTAAATGTGTATATATACCTGAAGCTGCTCATGTTAGTCCATGCTCTTGATTGTCATATCTGCAAAACTAATTTTTGCCCGCAGTCAATCTTGTAGTCTGAAGACCAGGCTAAGAAGCACTAGAGACATCAACAGAAGAGAGTCAAACATCCACCAGGCTGAAAAGATGAAAAGTCCATACATGAAAAGAAATGTTCATTCAGAGAAGAAAGAGATACTTCTCAAACATGTGTCTGGCCAATCAACAGCTGGATGTGAACCTTGTATCCTCAAGGATGTCAAAGAACTAAAGATGTTGAGATTCTCTTAGCCTGCATCCTCAAGACCACGACTGATTGATTGAAGGTCAACTGGAGCAACAAGTTGTCAGGAGTAAATGAGAAACTATGCACATCAATGCCCAATCTCAATATGTAAAAGGTAAATGACTGTTAAGGAACTAACAGTAGAAAGGTACAATTCCTCACTCATATAACTGTGTACATCATGTTGCACCTTCTTATGAACGATAACAGTATTCTTTGAAGGAATCATAATCTACCTAAAAAGGTGAAGAGAGAAAGTACACCGAGGGTGGAAACTCAAATTCCTATAAACTTTCTTTCCATCCAAGTTTTAGGTTGAAGATAACATCGTGAAAGAAATCTTAAATAGGTCATAAGAGCATCACAAGTTAAATTAATTCTATGTGAAGTAATCTTTGCTGGTGGATTAGTGTATATGTACTTATTATGGTTTAAGTTTTTAATGACACACAGAGCATGATCAGATCTACAAGAGAATCTTGAAGATTCATAAAAATTGATCACCTCTATGAATCAACTAGACACTAATAAATCGTAGAGTTGATTCTCGCTCTGTGAATATTTTAAACCCTGTGATCATAACCTAGCAAATGATGAAACCTTCAAAGAAAAAGAGTGTTTTTTAAAATAGCAAATCTTACACACACTCACCTTCATGCATATCAAAATATATTATCTAAATGAATTACATATATGAATATGATTGATTAGTGATCAATATGATGATTATCAAAATATATGAGGAACAGGGGTTTAGAAAACTAACCTAGCAGGACCCACTTAACCATGGGTACCAAAAATAGAAACTTATAACATGTAGGTACTTGGTCTATCTAACCACACTAAGGAATGCTAAAGCAAAAGACTTCAATCAAGAAGAGTCAACCAGCAGAAGGCTTAGGACTGTTCAGAAACAACTCTGACAAAATTCCTATATGTCAAAGCCTGTCTTTGAAGACCCATTGAGCTAATCTAAATGAAGCTCAAAAGGCTGCATATCTTTATATGGAAGCAGGTCAACAAAAGAAGAAAAGGGTCTTATATGCTCAATCATGCAAAACATGTCATAAGAAAAGAATCCTCAAGGAAGCTGACTACAGAGGATCATCGAGCATCAATCATGAGGAACTCACTATGGTAGCAGAACTCAGCAAGCACAAACTGACAAGGAATACTATGTTCGTAGTGCTGTCGAAGGATCGTAGAATGATCAACCTTGAAAATGCCCATGCCTATGATTCAAAGAGATTTAATGACTTCAGCCATAATGAGATATGCATGATTTCCCTCTGCTACATATGAAGAAGAAGAAATTAGGTCTCTCTGAGAAGACAGTATCAACTATGGGGGAGCAAAGAATCGCTAATGAAGATGAAGCTCTAAACCATCAGAGATATACTATGAAGCTGTGTACCAGCTACAGAGTCCCAAAATTTTGTGGCTGATGAACCAAATGAAGATCCATAGTCAGTAGGAACGTCTCAAAACGTATTACTGACAACCTTTCAGCCACCCAACTTAAAATCGTGGAGTACCTACGATCAAACATCTGATTGTAGTGTAAGAGCAGGAGGACACCACAATTGTAGCCAGCGCAGATGCCTAAAGTTGGAAGAGGGACTCCCCAACATAAAAGGTCAAATGAAATATCAGTGCAAATCACTTCTAAAGTATTTCATCTAGAAAGCGCCTCAGGGACAAACCTGACCCTTAGCTCACTCTAAGAGGTTGGCCCTTCCTGAGCTACCTTGACCCAGAAGGAGTGCTTAGTCAAGTTCATCTCAAGGACCAAGTCAGTCAACGATTTTAGAATAGAGTTTTGAGAGAACTCAACGATCGTGATGCAATCTCAACGATCGTAGTGAAAACACAACAATCGCAGAAGCAGACTCGACGATCGCACTAGCTTGGAAGAACGAGACAATTGCTCTACCGTTCTGAAGTATGAAGAGATTAGTTCAATTACAGTTTGGAAAGACATCTTGCAAACGCACATCAGAACTTAAGTGCCCAAACTGGTTTGGGGTACATCAGTGGTTGAGCTATGCGGTTTCGATATGAGGAGAAATGTCAAAACCACACACTGCAACATCTTTCAGAGAATTGATCGTTGAGTCAACAAAGAAAAACATAGAGTCAATAGCTATCCTATCATGCTACTCTACGAACTCAAGAGGTCAAAGGTCAATCCACGTCAATCAAACGCCCACTCTTCTAAAAGAGACACTAAGCGACAAGTTCTTTGGGGAGTTCTGACTTATTCTTGGGCATTGTGCAACCAATAACTAGTTGACACATCACAGCGTATGCAGTGTAAGAAGGAACTGCCATAAAGACAAAGTCAAATCTACAAACAGTTACCAAAATCCCTTGAACTTCTCTCCCTCCCATTTTCAAACCCTAGAATTCTCTTCGAAGACCAAACCAATCAAACTTCCAGAGACCAAAACACACTCAGCTAAATCTCTCCGAACCACATACCATATACCTTGAATTCCTAAAATGGCAGAATGGAAAATTATAACAGGTATTCAACTCGGCTTCACAAAGTTTGAAGAATCAGAAACAAAGTTCAAAGACATACTTGAACTCGTAAAGGAAGCTGGGTTCTCTGAGTGCCTGGAGACCAACACTCCAGTTTATACAGAGCTAGTAAAGCAATTCTACTCAAATGCTTCAACGAACTCCGGGCTTCTGACTACTAAGGTGAAAGGATCTAGTCTGAAGATAAGGGCATCAGATATCAATCAATGTCTAGGATTTCCAAATCATGGTCTGATAAATCTGGATGAAATCGACATTGAAGAAGGCAAGAGGCTAATGCGATACCAAAGAAATCCTAGTCTGAAGGATATGAAGAAGAAGGAATTTCCAGAGGAATTCGAGTTCCTTGCTGAGATAGTGGGAAAATGTATATTGTGCAAAGACACTGCACATGACACTGTCCTTGACCAACAGTTGAAAATTATGTTTGCCATAGTTCTGAAGAAGCAAATCAACTTTGGAGTTATCCTGTTCGATCAAATCTCCAAATGGATAGAAAAAGCTGAGTTGAAGAAATCCACAGATAAACCACTTACAAAAGTGTTCTATGGAAGACTGCTAAGCATAATAATGAAGAAGAAGCTAGGAAGCAAGATCAAGGATAATGAGGGAGAGCCCTTAAATGTTCACAAAGTAATGTCTCCACAACTTTTCGTGAACTAGAAGAAGAATCCCAAGGAAAACAGGAGGCTGACTACTGGGAGCAGTAGCAAAGCCTCTACAAAGAAAAGGAAAGCAAAAGAACCAGAAAGCTCTGAATCAGATAATTCTGTACCAACAGAGACCTCACCAGCCAAGAAGAAACTCAAGAGCATGAGGAAAACTAAGGCCTCTCCAAGAAGTCTATCCACCAAAGACAAGGATATAGAAGAAAAAGCCTCAACTGCTGAAACCACAAAGCGAAGAAGCAGCAGGCTGCTTCAAGAGCCATTCAAAAAGAAAGTTAAAGTAACTAACAGACAAATTCCAGTTCCCTAAGGAAGCACATCTGACAAAGAAGGGGACGAAGAGTCAAAGGAAAAGAAGGGAACTGATGATCTCAAAACTGAGGATCCGAAAAACAGATTCAATGATGAAGGTGGAGCTGAGTTCATGAAAGAAGATGTAAACTCTGCTAATAAAGAAGAATACGTAAGTCCTATGACAAATTCTCAGAGTACTCACTTTGAAGATGAGAAGCTGCAAGATGACCCATCTGAAGGTCAAGATACAAAAGCTCAAACTTGTTCTCATGATGGATCAAATGATGATGAGGTTGAGAAAGAAACATCAGCACCTGCTAATGATGAACTTCAAGAAAGTCTATATGCTGACTCAAAGAACTCAAAGTCTGAAGAAGAAGAAGATGTATCTGATTCACCCACAATTGAACTACCAAGAAGAAGAAGAAGTCACAGATTGATAGCTCAATTTGCCTCAAAGAAGAGAAATGATCAATCTACTGAAATGATTGAACTAAGTGACGGTGAATCCGCATCAAGGGAAGAAAATACTGATGACAGGACCATCTTTGAAGGAGATGATTCCAAGGAAGACATTGCTGAAGAAGATTCTGAAAATGAAGGTCAGCAAGAAGAGTCTATTGATAATTCTGATGAAAGGAAGCAACAAAGTTTAAGCTCAGGAAGGGAAAAGATAGAGAAAGATTCCATCTCTGCAAATCAGGAATCTGAGGAACTAGAATACTATCCTGTTCTCTCTTCAGCCAAAATTAGCAGAAGAATTGTAGTGGAAGTTTTTGATGAGCCATAGAGAGAACCACCAACAAGATGGATAAATCGAGGAAGTGAACAACCCGTGTTGTAAGAATGACCACAGATGAAGTACTCCTGTTGGAAAAACATGGAATTAGAACCGCACAACAATACCGTATGACTCTGAAGACCTTCTGATAAGATGGTTCTTTCCATGGATGCCATGGTTAAAGGCACACACTGAGAAAGATGGAAGTTACTTCAGTTGGTGCTATTCTCATTTCCCAAATTTGGAACTGGTATCACAAAACTTCCCAGAGTTAAGCAGTTTACAACAATGATGATCAACGATGAGCCTCATTACAAAGTCTATCGACATGCTGGCAATCATTATATTCCCTATGATCGTAGAGTGGACACTGAAGGCAGAAGGACAATGGCCAAAGGAATAATCGTAGAGTCTGTTTACTCTACCCTTGATGATGTTCAAATTCAAATTAAGAAGCCTCCATCTGCCCAAGCTCAGACATCTACCATCTCTTCATCTTCCAATATCAATTGGTACTCAACGATTTTTCAGATTGTCAACTCTATCCAAAATCTATCCAAGGATGAAAATCGTAGAATTCAATCTAGTGTTCAACAAAAGACTGCCCAACCAGATGACCAAATTCTCACAGAGCAGGAGCTACTCAAGAATTCTGATGAATTGGTCAAGAAGATCTCTATCATCACTGAAGAAGCAAAGATGGTGACAGTAGCTGGAGATGATTCAATTCAAGATAGACTCCAAACAACTATGGCTGATATATCTCTCAAAATCAAAGAGAGAGATCACATCTATCTGAAAGCCATACAAGATCAGAAAGCTGAAGCTCTACGAGCACAAAAGGCAAATGAAGAGAAACTCAAAGTCCTCACTGACAAGATTGACAACATGAATCAGTCATTCTCTGTGCAACTTGAGTTAAGTCAACAAGAACTCAAGAATGAGATTGGTAACTCCTCTTATCTGATGGAACAACTTATGTACAACATGGAGCAGCTCTATCAAATGATTAATGACAAAAAGGGGGAGAAAAAGAGGCATAGAAAGAGGTAGAGTAAAAAGCATTCAAGTAAGGACAAGAAGAGAAGGAGCAAACAAGAAAGGAAGACAAAGAAGAAGGAAGCAGAACAAGAAGCTGGTTCATCATCTAAGGGGGAGCCAAAGGATGATGAGCCTAAGACTGAGGGGGAGCCAGAAGAAGAGGAGAAGGAGGAGCAAACAAACCAAACAGATGAGTAGCTGATCAACAAACATCCTGAAAACATACATGGAGCCAAAGAGGTACATCTCTAACTAGTTAGGTATGTTCTAGATCCAGGATGTAAAATGTCAGTGTATTAAAATTCCACATCATTAAATGACATTCATGATTATCTGTTTCAGAAATACAGCTGCTCACTGTATATAAGATTCATTCATAACATGCATATGCACTTATTGTTTTTGTCATAATCAAATAGGGGGAGATTGTCAGGAATAAGCATGTGAATGTTATTCCTATTTATATATGATTTGATTATGATATATATATGAATGAATATGCAAGTATGCTTGCATTAAGAAAAGCTGTAAAGTCCTTTGATAGATTATAGAAACATATGTACAAGGACTTAGAATGAATTGATCAAATGTGTTAGGTTGATCCTACTTAAGCAAAACAGCTTTGTAAAGTCCTTAAAAAGAAATGATGTACAAGGACTATAAATATAGATAGATCAAACTTGTTAGGTTGATTTTATGATGTAATAAATAGGGCTGTCTGATCATCGAGCACTGCACCAGAAATCGTAGTCTGCCAGGAGAGTCAAGGAAAACTCGAAAGCTATCAAGGCAAAATCGTAGTCTGCAAGATAGTAGATCTCGGAGTTCGTAGACTTTCAGGAGAGACGAGGAAGGATCGTAGTGTATCGAAGAGAACTTCCTCAGGGCCGTAGTCTGCTGAGGAAGTCATGTTCAGAATCGTAGAGAAAGCCTGCCTACGAGCCAACTGAGTATCTGCCAAAGTCAAGTCAAGAATCGTAGACTATACTCAGAGTCGTAGAGTCTACTAATCATATCAGAGGCAGAAATCGTAGTCGAGAAAAATCATATGAAGACAACAAGCATAACGACAGAAATCGTACAGTGTCAAGATCTGATCTCGAAGTCATAGTGTCTGCACAGCCAAAGCTGAATCGTAGAATGCAGAACTAAGACCTCAACAGATGTGCTCACAATGCCAACGAAGAATTGTAGAGCAAATACGATTCTCAATGAATGAGCACTCCTAGAATATCCAAAGGGATGAAGCCTCTGATTGGTAATGAAAAGATACATCTCACCAAGGAAATCAGAGGGCACTCAACGAATGGCATACAAGCTAACAGAAGATCTAAGCACCATCCAAATCAGCATCAAGATTAAGTTGTAAAGCCATTCAAGATAAAGTCTTCCACAAGATGATCATAAGAAGACTTAAGTAGCTGACTAAGGAAAGTCAGCATATGCTGTAGCTGTCCAGAAGAAAGATGACAACGGTCTTGGAAGCAATCAAGATCGTAGTGTTTGCCAAACGAAGAAAGGAACTGATGGAGTACACACTGAGATACTGGTCAGTCTGAATAAGAAGGCTAAAGTGATTAAGCATTGGGTCAGTCCATTGATGATAAGTGAACGGGAGATCACAAGGAGAAAGCGAGCTGGACACGCCACAAATCTGAAGTGTCTTGTTATTCAGAAGAGATCAAAGCAAGGAATCTATCCATCAGTATCTGAGAACAGTCGAGACAAACAGAAGCAATGAAGCACTGCATAAAGAGAGGAAGAGATGTGTCCTACACTGAAGATCAAGTAAACACTCCTCATGATCGTAGTGTTGTCTCTATCAGTCAACAACATACTACGATCAAGTCCATGAAGACATGCATCAGAATTGTAGAGTTCGAATAGCTGAAGACTGAAGCATTGGCAACGGTTCAATCTGAAGGATAATATTCGGACAAGAGCTCATTGAGAACATCGATGCAAGGACAACCTTTGATCAAGAAATCAGAAGGGTGAAATAAAGTCGTCGACCTGCCCAAGATATCAAAGTGTTATATCTGACAGGGTTGGTGAAATAGTAGACTGCAGTGTCAGGAAGTCAGAAAAAGGTGTCATGTCACATCTGCAATCTGCACCAAATAACTCGAGATCTGCGAAGCAATTTGAATAACTTTCAACGGCTACTTTTCAACGGGAAGATTGGTAAGTAGTATAAATCAACAGAGCCTCAAAGATCAAAGAGAGCTGATGATTGTGATGTTGCAGAATCGTTGAGTTGGTGAATGCTATTGTTGACTCTTCGAGTTCTACCAAAGATCAATAGAATCAATCTCAGTGACAGTGAGACTACACAAGTGGAAGTGAAGTAGTTTTAAAGAGGAACACAAACAGATCAAAGCTTCACTCAACAAAGATGAGAATGCCACTGAAGATGGCAGCCAAGCTGAGAGCCGAGAAGGCTAAGAAGATAACATTCAAAAAAGTGGCTGAGTACAAAGAAGACCAGGAGAGTCACTCTACGAATCACCATGAACCGAAAGCTGAAACTGAACAAGTGCAGAACCATATCTGCAAAGTATTCAAGAAGGGTTCAGGGATTGCTAAGTGCCAGACGAAGACTACTAAAAGCATAGAGACCTAGCAAATCCAGATGGTGATGGTGCACAACTGACATCAGATAAAGATGAGCTGAAAAGAGTAAAGATCAGCTGCACCAAAGAAGGTGTGGTTCAGACTCGAAGTAGAATGCAAAGAGGACCACATCAAGCTGCAAAGTACAATAGATGTTCAGAACTTAATGACATCTTAGCAGCTCAGCACCAACAACAACAACAACCACAAGAAGCCAGGGCCTGAGGGGTCCTTGTCCGGAGGGACTAAATGAAGTTCCAAGCCTGCTGGGCTTGAAGAGTTCCTAGGTAACTAGAGAAGTTCCAAGGTCACGGCCTTGAAGAGTTCTTAGTGAATGAAGTCTTAAAAGTGCTTTGGCCTTGAAGGAATCTTAGTGATTGAGGTGCCGCCTTCCTTAGTGGAAATCCTGCTAGTTGAAAACAGAAGAGTGGATTAGGAGCTTGAGTCTCTGAATCACTTAAAACCCCTTGTGTCTTTTACTTTATGTCATTTACTTTATGTACAATAACTGCTATAACTGCTATGTATGTTTTAACTGCTTACCAATGAACTAACTCTATGAACAATGTATGTATGACTATGATTATATCAATGAAAGGGATCTTTTACTTATTCCGTTGCGCTTGAAAAGATTCTTATGTTTGTCATATGCTAAATTATTAGCAATACAAAATAAACCTGAAAAGTATTTAAAATTAAAAAGGATCTATTCAACCCCCATTCTAGATCTATTGTGCCTACTGGGAACTAACAAATTTGTCATCTCAATTATTTATTTAATAATATAAAATATTGTGCAGATGATACTGTGACAATAATAGAATCAATAATGTGAGATATTATGCACTATTACTACAGTAATAATTGAGTATAACTGAGTGACTTCTCACGTAAAGATCAAAATCTGAGTGCTACTATGCTTGACCACATATTCTTGTACTTTTATTAAAGGGTATTTCAAGCGATTAACGATAAAACTTTGTAGTTATTTTATAAAAAATATTTATGTCGTTTTCTAACTCCGACAATAAATTACATTTGTGGGGTCCACTAATGATTGTCTTGCTGTAAATACGAATATTCCATGTTAAAACGAATATTTCCCGACCAATCAAATATTTTATAACAATTTGATTACTTTGCAAAATTTATAAATATTACCCACAACTATAACATTATAACAAATTCACACCTTAATATTCAAAAATGATATTTAGAGAAAAAAATCCATTTTTATTTATAAAAGTTGGGGTCTTACAACAGTAAACCAATATGGACCGTCGGATTAAAGTTTAATAATAAATCAATCTGAACCGTCCGTGAATCAGTTACTATTTAGTCCATTCTCCTATAAATAGAAGCTCATTTCTTCATTATTTTCTCACCAATTCACGAAGCTATAAAGAGAGAAAATACAGAGTCGACCTCTGACTGTATATATTAGATGTAATCGATGTCATACAACAATAAAAAGTAACGATTAATATATTTTCACTAAAAAATAAAATTTTCAACAAAATCGTTTCATTTATCATGGACGTTGTAAAAATATTAATTTTAATTGTAATACTCTCATTTCCAAAAATAAGCACTCATTTGTTTAAAGATATTTAAAGATATTAAATACAGATCAACTAAGTAGTTTTACCAATTGAACCACCGATTTGACCGGTGATCAAGTAATTTTTGAACAAAATCGATTTAGTAATCCAAACCAGATTGGAGAATATCAATTTCAATTTTTATCGGTCCAACCGACAGTCCAGGTTTCAAAACCATGCTTTTTTTTGTTAGTTTACTCTTTTTATAGAATTTTTACTGAAGTAAAATAAATTTGTATTTATTTTGAATTTTAGAATGCAAAAAGTAAATATAAATCTCTAATTGAAATCTTGATAAAATTAAATAGCATAATGGATGGTTAAAAAAAATTCAAATTTGCCTGTCTAAACATGTTCTAGTTAGGCTTATTTAATGAAGAGTTGAACCAATTAAAACATTATACTTGTAAGATTATCAGCCCAATATTACAAGTTAAGCAAACTAGTTCAATACTTGAAGAACTACAACTTGAAAAAGAAACAAAGATATTTTTATCCCTAGTGCTGTGCATATGTCCATAAGAAACATGATCATCTTCATATTTTACAACAGACTACAAAATAATAGCCAAGTATGATCTAACCTAACCTAATTTCTGGGAATAAGCCACACAGAACCAACTTCTTCTTTTTCACCTATCATGTGTTACTTGTTCTACGTATCGAGATCCGAGCGAATGTCCTGTTTAGCTTGCTGCTTGGTGGCTTCTGGGCCCGCGACTCGGAGAAAATAGTAATAGCCATTCGGCCAAGAAATATCTCAATTCAGGAAAAAATACGCTCCTCAAGTGAAAGGGTAAAAGTTTGAGAAGAGCAAACTGCCGAGAAGAATGTAGGCTGCGCAGTACCTCCAAATTATATATCCCCATCTCTTGCCAGTTTTAAAATATACCGTCAAGTATGAAGCAAACCAGTAAAGAGAAGGGCTGGCGGATAAGAAACGAGTTGCTACCTGCCAATTATCATCTAGTGTCATAAAGGCATCCATCCAAACATGAAAGGTTTTTGGACAATGATATCACCTCAGCTAAACCCATTTTCCAACTTCAAATGAGATAAGTTGAACAGAACAAATTGCTCATAAACTAATAGACATTAAAAGTTGCAAGTCAATCAACAAAAAAATGGCTACAAAAGTAAACAAATTTGACAAGGGCACCAATAGTTAAGAGAGAGTAAAAGAGAGAAGTAAAAGAGGACCTAAGAGCACAACAAGGCCATATAATTATCAGAAGGGTACTTCCAAAGAAAAAGTACATGACAAAGGAGATTATAAAGTGGGAGTCCAACCTGCACATGCATGACAAAAAACGCTGTGGCTGACATGAATCCCAAGTGTAGAACAAACGGAAGAACAATCACAGACAAATATCCTGCCTTGCCTGACGAACTATTATCAAGTGGAAGCATGACCGTATCCTTTCCTTTGATGGTTCGTCCCCGCCGTCTAAGAGTGTGCTCTTCTATTAGGAACCACAGAATCAAATGAAACTGTAATCTGTGAGTCGCAAACAATAAAATATCATGCTAAACAAAGCAAACAGCCTAAACTAGTGCTGGTAGAATTAAGCAGGCCACCTTGGTACAAATTTAACCACACACCTTAGCAGCCAAGTTTCTATATTCATCAGAAAAGAATAGCAACTTGCCACAAGGAAAAATAAAAAGAATGGCATTCTGCATAGAATGCTATATAACCTCCAACTAAAATTTTCACCGCAACACTAAAAGTTTGATATATTGCTGATCAATTTATAAAATCTTTACAGAGAAACATCTATGGTTTCATTGATTTACAAAAGAGTCCAATTTTCAGCTGATATACTGGCACCTCAATATACTCTGAATCGGTTCCGTACTACAAGAACTTGAAGCATAACTATATCTCAATCGCGAGCATAACCACAATATGGCATTCCCTAAATAGAAAAAAATATTTTGTTCTTTGAGCTTACAAAAGACCAAGTAATCATTGTAGAGAAATTCATAAAGCTCACTTAAATGCTATCTGAGTGTGACTGTGTGAGAGAAGAGTGACTTAATGAATGCTCTTGTGCATGTCAGTCCAGAATTCATAAGCTCATTAGATCTGAGAAAAGTTAAAGCAAGCCGGAGAAGATACAATAACATTGGTGAAATATGCATAAACAATCTCAAAATGAGTTGACCAAATATTCAGAAAGATCCAATTCTATAGGAAATAAGACGTGCTTGAACATGCACCATATAGGTGGAACTGAAGTGGGACAGTTTGTCCAGTAAGTATCAAGTATCAACAGTGCATTACCTGTATCACTTTTGAAGGTTTAAGTAATCAATGCCTTAGTTGACAGGTAAAGCTTAAGGCCATGTTTGGTGTGTATGTTGGGTCAGGACTAATGAATTTTTTTACTGCAGTAATCTTTTTCCCAGTATTCATAGATATACATTACGTGGGAGTATCTAATACCACGATAGGGAGTGGGTTATTTAATTATCCATTTGAGGGAATTCATTAAGAAAAAATACAAAACAAAAGATAAGATTTCACTGCAATGCATGTCATGTCATCATGTGGGGATACAAAAACTAAAATGTCATCATTACATTGGATGACCAAGTTATGGTGATTGATTATATAATAAATGTCAACTATTAATTGACCAATGTAATAATGAAGTATTAATTTTTGGTACCCCTAGCATTATTCTAGAACTGTTTTTCTGTAAAATTCATTTTTATACCAACATATAAGAAGTTCCAAATTTTAGGGGTAACATGTCCCTCTTCCCTAATCACTAGCCTCATCCCCAAGTATAAGTGTATAATAATCCACCTTCTCATCAACATTCCATTCAGTCTTCTATAACCATTGTCAAGCCATTACTAGCTTTGCTTTAAGTAGAAAGAATGAGGAATTTTGTTGCCTAGTTTTTATATATGACTCTTACTAAATATGCTCATTAAAAATTAATCTCTTTTTGCATGCACATGATAAGTTTTACTAAAAAAAACCAAGATATATGTCATTGGCAACTTAAGACAGAATTGAGGCCCCAAGTAGACTATTAATTAAGTTGAGAAAACTTGTTGCATTAATGCTAAACATTGAAATACAACTATCTACCATCATTCAAATAAGACATACAAAGAAGAATAAAAGGAATGAAGTAATAATTTGAAGGCCAGTTTATAATTGAAATTGATACCTCGAGAAATTTTAGAAGTTTCACTTTCTGAAACATCAACACTTCTTGATCTTGTGTCTGCCTCCATATTAAAGAGCAGCGGATAATATCTTTTATCCACAGGAGAAGCTTGGAAACCAATTGACCAAAATACATCCGATCGTAGCTTAGCAAAATGGATGATTGAACAGAGAGCCAAGGACAATATTGGGAAGGCAAGTAGGAAATTCGGTAACTGCTTTACTTGGAAATAATTTAAGAACCCTACTCCCCTGACATAAAAGAAACAACCAGCATAAGTTTCTTTTACTAAACAAGAAAAAATAATATTCAGGGGGGGGGGGGGGGTGTTTGATTATATTCAAATAAATGGTGAGATTTTAACAGAAAGGAAAATGTATGTAATTCCTATTTCCAGCATAATTTTTTTTGACTTTGGAAAGGGGAAGGAGGTGAAGAAGCACATGTATTCAATTTCTATTATAAATATAAAAAAAAAAAATAAATTATTAACATAAAAAAAACAAACTTTGGTGATAAAGATAATAATAACAGTAAAAAGTACAAACATACCAATAATGACTTTGGATATAATTGTACAGCAAAGGAAGTCTTGTCTTGCACCAAGGCCTTATCTCATCCGGGAAATGTCCAAGACATACATTGTAATAGCCATATGCTTGAAAAGCAATAAATGGGAGAAAAATGAATATACAACGCAAAGCTCCGGCAATAAGAACCTGTACTGCCAACTGGCAGAGAAGTAGAAGAATCCATGAAAATACCATAATTAAGATTTTAGAAATTCCTTGTGCTAATGACTCAAGATTTAAGGAAACTTGCAACACCTATACAACTTAAAAGGAAAACTTTATGCAATTAAAATGTTGTGCCATATTTTAATATCTAAACTAATAATTCTTGTCAATGAATCAGTATTAACTCAACCGACCTACGCTTTTTCCAAAACTAGTTCGGGTAGGATGCAAATGAATCCCATATGACAATGTAAAGAAAAAAAAGGCAATAAAAAATTAAAGACAATAGAAATAATAAGAAAAAGTTTAAAACACACACACAAAAGAAATAAGATAAAACAAAAAAGAAATTAGAAACTAAGAAATAAGAAATGAATCACTAATCAAGAAAAAAATTAAGTTACTGATTATTATTGGCAAGTTGTATGCGTTGTCAACAAGCATACATAAGGAAGTTATAGGATGTTTAAATGGATTATGTTAATTTTTAACCACCATCATTTTAAAGCTTCTGTAAATTCAATAAGTCACCTTCAAGCACTCTGGAACATTGAACAAAAAACAAAACAGAAAACTTTATTTTTTGACAGACTCACATGCATTTTTCAAGAATGTAAAATTAGAGGAGGCGGGGAAGTTTCAGATTCTTATAAAGATAACATTCTACCCTTCTTGAACATTAAGGAAAAATTCTCATGAAAAATGCATGAGAATCCAATTATAGCTATCATATATAAACAAATCAAATGAAAGGCTTACATAAGCATGCCTTTTAAGAAAGACAGCATCGTAAACTCGATGCATTGTCTGAAAACAAATATAGCCTGCATTAAGCACCCCATTTGATCTTGCAGACCCAGAGAGAGCAAGCCACAGTGTAGCTAAATTATTTGAACCAGACATTAGGTGACATAATCCTCCAATTGATAAAAGGGCATAAAAACTCTCAGAGTATCTGCAAATAACAGAGTCAAGAAATAATCAGTCTAATCACTTTAAATATTGACATGAAATGCAAGGAGAGGAAAAAGTAGTTAGTATACATTGATGAGTAAAATATGGAAGCTGGATTGAAGCAAAACAAGAGTGATGCCCTCATCGCTGCCTCTGCGTCCTTCAGAATGAAAACTGACAGCCTGCAAAGGAATGAGCATGAAAATATTCAGAAACTCGCATCATATTTTGAACATAAATACACAAATGACCATATTGCACACATATTGGAATATGTTTGTACGACTGGATCTTGCACTTATCCATATAGCCATTCATCAATATAAACAATTCATTTGTAATAAGTAACATATGATTGACAATTCCACTTCAATAATAATATCAATTTTGTTGACCACTATTTTCATTTCTAATAATGAAATATCTAACATAAACATTTCATATCAAATGAAAGAAAACTGACAGATAACATCAATTTTCCTCTGTCCTCTGAAGCCTGATCATTTGATTCAAGAATTTCCTTACTTTTCTAAAGGGAAAAGGGTTCCAGACTTCCAGGTATCTCACTCACTACTGACTCTAATCAACTGCATCCCAAATTATTAGACTTCAGCTAAAAGAACTAGTGTTACTGCTACCTAAACAAGCTATATATAGTTACTCACTGTATATGCTATTGCAACCGACACTACAGAGCTGACATAAAGCTTTCTTTGTTGGCCAAGGTGTATAGTGATGCAGTACGGAAGAAGAAATTCAAGAAGTTTATTATTATTTTTGTAATGTTATTTAGAGATAAGTATTGTGTTATTAATGTAATTATTTTAGTAGGATATTTTAGGAGAGTTTTAATTATGGTAGTAGATTTTAATTAGAAGTTTTAAAGCTTAAATATAAATTACTACCTCTGAACTATTCACCCTTTTTTACTTCAGTGATCGTTTTTTCAATTAAATGATTAAACTCTTAAATTTTTTTCAATTCTGTTCAATTGACCGTGTCACACCATAAATTGATGATGCGGCATTATGACACGACAAATGAGTGCTTATGTGTAAAAAGAACATATTTTTAATGAGATAAAAGGTCAAAAAAGAAAAATAACAAATTAAACTAAGAAATTACATAATTAAATTTCAAAATTAACACAAGCTATAGAAAGTTTACGCAATTAATATTAAATAAACAAATTAAACAATTTATCAAAAAAAATTAACAATTTACACACAAAAAACAACGGTAGTAAAAAATTAAAAAAAAAAGGAAAAAAAGTTAAAACATTAAATCAAACCTTTCTACCTGACAAGAATCAACAGTAATAATAAAAAAGAGTAAACAACATCGAAATTAAAAACAAACAAAAACAAAAATCAAAAGCAATATTATATCAAAATCAACACCAAAACTCCATAAACTTCATTCCCGGAATGCCCACCCGATTTCTTCATCTTTTCATCTCTCTCCACACATGCAGAGTTAGATTCAAGTTCATTTGAAATAATTTCTTCATAATCGATTAAAAATATCCTCTAACTTTCACTCATTTAAAACCTCAATCTCACGAATTTGAACTCATCGCATTTTCAGCCCCACCATCACCGTTGCTTAACCTCGGGCTGTTTTCACCAACATCGCGCCGCTCACAATCTTTGCCTTCTCTGAAGAATGGGGTTCACCAACTATTGAAGGTTGCCGATAATGGCATGTTTCGGCAGCTTGGGTTGCGTTTTTCGGGTATGCCTCAGCACTACCAACTTATGATGGTGTACCCTTCCTTCTACTCTCCTCTTTTCATCATTGCCTTACTGGGTTATCAGTATTTAGGCCTTCAAAGCCAAATAATTTTGTTTTGTGTGCGAGTGTTGAAATTTTTGTGGTTACGGATTTGAAGCCCTATTTATATTAGGGGACAATTGGTGGATTTGGACTTTAATTGTGTGAAAACAAAAGTATATGTAAATGATTGTGAGATTTGAGATGGATAAAATTGAAGAACTAAGGATGGATGATGGCGGTTAGCGGCGGAGGCGGGATCACAATGTAAGATGGGGCAGTGATGATTTTGATTAGTTAGGGTTTTGAAGAAGATGATTTTGATTTTTTTGGTATCTAGTTTTTCTATATTATTTAATGATAGTTTTAATTGTTAAATTGTAATGTTATATTATATTGATGCCCTTTAAGTTTTTATAAAATGATTTAAATTAATTACAAAATAAGTCTTCTTTTACCAAATCATCATTCCAACCTATGTGTTAAAGCCACGTCATCAATTTATGAATTGACAACTTCAATTAAAGTGAAAAAAATATTAGTTTGATCACCTAATTGCAAAAATTGAATGGTCGATCACCAAAGTGGAAAAATGTCAATAGTTCAATGTAGTAATTTATATTTAAGCCAAGTTTTAATTATAGTAGTAGATTTTAATTAGGATTTAGAAGAATTTTAATTATGGTTAAGGCTGTAAAATCAGCAAACAGTTTGGACTCGATTCGCACTCGCTCGACTAAAAGTTCGATTCGAGCTCGACTCGAAATATAAATGATTCAAATATGAGCAAACTTTAAAGTTCTATAAATTACTCGAATCTCCTCAAATTACAATTTTTTATTGATACTCAGATCATATTCGTTCGAAAAGCTCAAACTGCTTTGGCTCGATTCGAGATCGTGCTCGACTTGGTAGCTAAACGAGCCTCAATCAAACATTATTTTATGCTCGATAAATTTTGTGAATCAAATATGAGCAACTCAATACTCGGCTCAATTCGGTTCATTTACACCCTTAATTATGGTAGTAAATTTTAATTTGAAGTTTTAATTATACAAGTAGATTTTAACTAGGAGATTGTTTCATTTTTAAATTAAGGTTTTTACTTAGTCCCAAGCATTGGATTTTCTATTTAAGCATTGTAATATTTCATTATTTTATAGATTATTGAATGAATTAATTTGAGATTAAAGTTGTGTACTTTTTTTGTGTTTCTTTACCCATTTTTTACGGAGATAGGTACTCTTATTTCTTCTTTCCACCTTGTCCTACATAATATAGTACAAATATACTCATGCATACCCATATAGAGATTCATGGCATACCTATTTGTAGGCTGTATTAACAAAAAAACTCACCTGTAAAAATATGCTGCCGCAAAAACAAATGATATGTTATTCAGCATATAACCAGATAATCCAAGCACAGCTCTATATCCAATAAGTGGAACTAATGGAGCAAAAACTGCAACATTCAGATTATAAAATTTTAAATTTTAAATCAATATCGGCAGAATCTTAAAAAATTATCAATAATTAACATCATAAGACTTTAAACAGCAATCAAACTCAACAATTGTGCATTTCATTGTACTTAAAATCCAGCTAAGGATGAAAATGATTCTGAGACGAGT
Organism: Panax quinquefolius; assembly: GCA_020205615.1. Lineage (NCBI taxonomy): Eukaryota > Viridiplantae > Streptophyta > Magnoliopsida > Apiales > Araliaceae > Panax > Panax quinquefolius. The sequence goes on from CM035159.1 coordinate 68,948,711, forward strand.
CGAACATTATCTTGCTCTGATTCTACTTGAAACTTTTTAAAGGTGCTCGGATTCGTACTCGAATTTAAACATAATTTTTTTTGCAATCTTTAACACAGATTCGAATTCGTCTCATTTTATTGTACTCGAGTTAGACTCGCCTCCGTTTTTTAGTTGAGCTACTCGCAAGCATTTGAGACATACACGAATCAGAACTGGATCGTTCGGGTAAAATTAACTCAACCAACTATTTGGATTAATTTAGATTTAAACTCTTCAAACTAGATCTCAAGTCTTGTGAAAAATTAATGAGACGATACAATCGTCTCTTGAATTAATTGATTGACATGTACAGAAGACATGAAAATTGCTTCCAGTTCTCAAAATATGTGGACAAATTAATTCTGAATACTATATTTTTAATAAATCGAGTATACTAGATATACTATACGAGTAAGCATCAATGAAATTGTATCGAGTAGGGATCAGAGATGTATGAGAAATTCGATACTTAAAGAGTGAACAATATGCATCTCATATTCAACTTGTATAAGTGTTCGAGTATTAAAATGGATTCGAATTCAACTCGTTTAACTATCAAATTTGAGACTCGCTCGAATTTTTCGAGTCGATCTTGAACTAGGTTTCGAACCACTCGAGCTCACTTTCAGCGCTAAATCCAATTTTCCAATTTGAAGTGATCACAAACCATTCATAAGACCTTTTATTTTATTATTATTATATTTCATATTTGCAAACAAAATATAGATAACCAGCCTAGTTCACTAAAAGTCCAAAAATACTGTCTACTTAATAGCAAACTATTAAAAGCAGAATCATTTATTGCATTTTGGAGATAATTTAATTTTAAATACGACAACCCACAATCTGAAGAAAAGAGGAAAACTCAAATGAATATTACAAATTTTTTGGACAGCAATATAATTAATAAATGTGTTTTCTTGTCACTAAAATGCAGTAATTTTTGCCTCAGACCTTGCACTAAACTTTCCTTTATAAGAAACTTTTACTAAAGTAAGTTGATTACTAGTATATACTAAACCTCACTCACTCATTATATAAATTAGTTAATAGGCCTATCCAGTTACACTACCTAAAACGCGTGTGTGTATATATCTATCTAACAAAATACAACTGATATTGAATTTCCCGCTCACCCTAATAAATCATCTGAGCCGTCCAAAATTTGGGATAAATCCCACCACGGGACACAACTAGTATATATATAAGATTGAATTTTGACAAACCTGTTTGCAAAAAAAAGGAAATGCAGAAATGAAGCAAAGGCAAGAAGCTTTTACTAAAGTACTTCGATTACAAGTACATAATTAACCTTCAAAATATAAATCAGTTAATTGCTTTATAGAGGAATTTGAATTGAATCTATCCAACAATATGGCCTAAATCCCAATCAAGAAATTTCCCTCAATCCCAGAATCACATAACTTAAATATATATTAAAAAAAGCATTCACTGAATTTAAGAAATAATTACATTTCCATGTACAACAAAGCTACCTATAAATTTGCAGGAAAAATAAAATAAAAATTGATGACCAAAAAGATAAAATTTTTGACAAACCTGTTTGCGACAAAAAGGAAATGCAGATAGGAAGCAACGGCAAGAAGGCGTAAGACTGCTCGTATTCGTACCCGCACTGCGCGATACGAACGAAATACACGCTGTCCCATACAATACTCTCTTCAATTATCCCAGCAATTCGAGGAAAGAGAATCGGAACAGATGATTGATGATGATCAGAAGAGAGACAATTAGGGTTGATAGACGCAGATGTGTCATAAGGACTGACGAGAGATCTCCACAGAATAATTAGGGCTAATAACAACAGTCTCGATGCAATTGCTGATCGGAAAACGATGCGATTGTGATCGATTTGAGTTGGGGATTCGCTCGTCATTGATTGATTCGCTGAATCACTGGACTTGGGAGTCATCAAATGTGATCGATTTGAGTTGGAGATAATCCCTCTTTTTGGTGAAGAGTGAGAGATATTAATATTATCTGCTTCTTTAATGATCTCCTTCTTCTTCAGTTGTCGGTTTCACGTTGATCATCTTCCGATAAACCGGAAACCTCCCGCCGCGGCAATCTTCATGATCAGACCCCAACTTTTAAAACATAAATCCCTGTGATATATATTCTACTCCACTTAAATACACTTTAAATATTTAAATTGTTTACATTTTAAACTCAAAAATTTTAATCTTTTAAATTGAGGCATCGTTTGGGAAATATCGTTTATACCCCAGTCCCAACTTTTATAGAAAAAAGTTTAAGCCATTGTGTTTCCTATTTGTCAATTTGTGCCCGTAGTTTTATCCATTTAAAAAAAAAATTCCTTTGGTCTTGGGAAAGGACATTTCATCGGCTGCTCATTTCTTAATTTGTTTTATTTTATAAAAATAGTTGTTACCAACTCTAAGTTGCAAAATTGTTCTTGGGGCCAAAGGTCCAAAAATACCCCTGACGTTTATTCTGATATTCCACTTGCATTTTATATTTTTTTTTCAAAAGTACCTTTAACGTTAAATTTGGGTCGTCTGGTCTTTAAGTGCTCCTCTTGGTTGTGATCTCGCTAACCAGACTAATCGGGTTACAATCTTGATGGTGACATACATGGAACATTTCTTTGAAATTAATGATGGTCAAAACATACTAAAATACTAATTACATATTTACATCAAATACTAAAAATACTAATTAAAAAAATACTAAAAAAATCAAATTCAAAAATACTAAAATTCAAAAAATACTAAAATACTAAAATTCAAATTATTTTGTTAATTAATCAAAACAACAAAAATTCAAATTACATCATTAAAATACTAAAATCATAACATATTTACATCATAACATAACATATTATCATATTTACATCATTTACATCATATTTACATCATAACATATTTACATCATTTAATCAAAATACTAAAATACTAAGATTTTACCATAGTTGTATAACATATCAAAATACTAAATATTAGTATTTTAGTAATATTTTAGTATTAGCGTTATATATTTAGTATTATATTATAGTAATTTTACTAAAATATTAACGTTAAAAATATTATATCAATTAGTTGTATAACATATCATATTTACATCATAACATACTTTTTTTTTTTCTTGCAAAATACCTTTAACGTTACATAATGGCCAAATATTTTTAGTAAAATTACAAAAATATAATACTAAATATATTAAGTATTTTAGTATTACAAATTAACGCTAAATTTTTTTCAATTACTAATTTTTTTTTTAGTAAAATACGAATATATTTAGTATTATATTTTACTAAAATACGAATTTACTAAAATTTAACGTTATTTTTTTTTACTAAAATACTAATATATTTTGTGGCGCCCCCAAAACAGGTATGCATCACCTATTCTGAGTCGTCAAATACATGGTACAAAATTCATATACAAACTTAAATATACAACATGAGCTGTGAGTTTTAATATAATCATTGTCTTCTAGACAGTACACAAACTCAAAATAAATCCTCAATACATTTATTATCACACTATTTCACAGAATAGTGAGGACTACTAATACTATCATCTCGGATCATCACTCCGTTCTCAGGACTCATTTCAAATTTATATTCTCATTTCGAAGAGAACGGTGAAAGAAAGGGTGAGCTCAACTAGTCCGAAGAAAATATTATGACTAAGATAATGCGGGATAAATTATCATTAGCCTTCAACAATCTTAAACCGATAAAATACAATAGACATCAAGTTTAAGCTAATGAACAAGCAATCCATTAAAAAAGTCAGTAGAGAATAAAATCTACTATCTTTTATGATTTAAAAGGGGTTTTCATCACTTTTTATCCGAGACTCAAACTTAATAAATAAACCACATCATCCCCAGACTACTGACCAAGGATATTCATTAGGGTCACGACCACAAATTATTCATGCACTACGGGCCAAAGATATTCGTGTATTCATCAATGGTCATGATTATACCGAATAATCTCTGGTCATAATCATACCAAAAACTGTCCATCAATGCACTACGGTGAATGAGGACTTTTTCCACATCATTTGTAACATTACGGTCATGATTATACCGAATAGTCCCTGGTCATAATCATACCAAGTCCATCTATGCACTACAGGCCACAGATGACTTTCAGCATAATATAAACATGAGGATGATGACAATGATATAATAATTCAATAAAACAAGTTCAAGAATTAATTTATCCAGGAACCAATAACGTCCAAATTGTCAACACGATACTTATTTCAGAGAGTAAAACTCAAGAATGCTCGTAAGAATATTTCCATGAAAAGATCTTTGGATGAAGCGCAAATATCAAGGATATTCCACTAATTTCATGGAGTATATAAGTCAAAACTTTAACCAACCGAGTATAATAAAGAATGGAATAACAAAAGAAATCACCAGGCATGCGATGTAGCGTAGATGTATAAAGTTATTCCAATAGAATAATAAAGAGCGAAACCGGGTTGATTGTAAAACGCATGCATGTAATATTCCAAATGTAATAATAAAGATGGAACCAGTCCGGTAAAACAGAAACACACATGACGTGAAATTTTAATAGAATAATAATAAAGACGGAATTCAGTCCCACAGAACGCCTTATGATGAGGATATTCAAATGTAATAATAAAGAATGGAATAATGTAAGAATTTCACCAAGTATAGTAGTAGTTCGGGTACAAAAGTTATTCCAATGTAATAATAAAGAATGGAATAATGAAGTTCTTTTCATGAATACAAAAGAAATAATACCCTTTACCTCGTAAGAAACCGGATTTGGAATAGTGAGGTAAAGAAGCTTCTTCTTCTATAGATTTTCTCTCTATAGCTTCTCTCTACAATTTTTATCTATAATAATTGCTCTATAGCTTTAGTGAATTGGTGAGAAATGAAGGAAGAATGAGCTTCTATTTATAGAAAAATATAGTTTCGATAATTGCACGTTTTGGGGCTCGAAAAATTACAGTACAATACCTCCAACTTTTCTTTCATTTTTAATTTAGTCCTGCAAGTATTATCAAACTTGCACCACCTCCCCTAATAGTAAATAATGTGAAACAATAGTTATAATCATGTGAAAATACGAATTACGGTATAGTACCTCCATCTATACCTCCATTTTTAATTTAATCATACAAGTATTATCAATCTTGCACCAACTCCCCTAATAGTATAAGAATGTGATTCAATAGTACACACATGTGAACAAATAGTTATATAAGCATGTGAATTAGTAGCAATTAATTGCTCATTTATCCGATAATTTCCCCGATTTATCAATATAACCCTCAAGCATCAATTATCATCAGAATAGATGTCGATTTCCACTAACACTAATAATTCCAACACAATGGAATTATCAAATTCATCTTTAATCAACATGAACTTATTCATCATTAATATTATAACTCACAATATTTAACAACCAAATGTCGTTCTCCAGGAAAAGGGGCTTTCAATAAGGATTTCTCCCTATCAAGCGCAATGATTGGGTGACCAAACCTCCTCATCAAGCGTAACTTCTAAACATTGTAAATATTACAATTTAATAATATGAATACTTTTATCGTTCAATTATTGATTTAATAATATATCATATAATGCAGATGATCTTTATGACAATAATCGAATCGATAAATAGAGAGATATGATACAACAATTCTTGTAGTGATAATTGAGTATAATGCGGTGACTTTTCACGTAAGCATCGATAACCAATCTAGTGTCTTCTTATACGACCCACGCGTATTCTTTGTAGTTTTACTAAAGAGTAGTTCAACGTATTAAGCGTAAAACTTCCGCTGATTATTTTCATAGAAATATTTTTGTCATTTTTCAATCAAATGATAATTTTGTTGTGGGGTCCACTAATGATTCGTCGTTTATACGAATATTCCCTCGCTAAGCGAATATTCCCCACCAATCGAATATAATATAACAACTTGCATACTTTTGCGTAATTTATAAATACTCTTTGTAAGACCCCAACTTTTATAAACAAAGATGAATTTTCTATAAATATTATTTTTGAATATTATGGAATAAATTTGATATAATGTTATAGTTGTGGATAATATTTATAAATTTTGCAAAGTAAAGCAAGTTGTTATAAAATATTCGTTTTGGTTGGGAATATTCTTTTTGTTTGTGGAATATTTCATGACGACTACCAATCATCATTGGTGGACCCCATTAACTAAGTATCATCAGTAGTTAGAAAAAACGACAAAATTATCTTTCTATAAAAATAACGGCAGAGGTGTTACCGTTAAAACTATTGAACTACCCTAAGAGTAAAAGTACAAAGAATACGCCGTAGTCAGATAAGTAGTACACGATATTGATTATCGATGCTTACGTGAGAAGTCACTCACCTACGCTCAATTATTGCTACAAAGAATCACGATCATATCTCTTATATTATTGATTCAATTATTGTCACAAAGATCATCATCAGATAATATGTTATAGATTAAATCAATAATCGAGACAACAAGTTATAAATGATTAATAATTGTTGAAAGATTAAATATGTGTTGATTAAAAATAAAATGATTTGTGGTAATATTTATTCAATCCCTTGATGTATATAAAGAGTCTCATTATGAGACGTTTGTGGTAAGTTTGATTATTTTATGGGGGCCGTATATGTCATCATCTAAGAGTCTCTTAAATCGATAGTAATTACCTTCGTCAATAGTAATTACCTTTGTGAATAGTAATTACCTTCGTCAATAGTAATTACCTATACCAGACGTCGAACCACTTATCGTTTCACATTCTGCGCCGAACCACTTGTCGTTTCACATTACAAAAGGCCGAACCACTTGTTGTTTCACATTACGTGTGGCCAAACCACTTTTCTTTTCACATCACTACCGTCAAGCCACTCGCTTTTTTTCACATGGCGGTCTTTAAGCTATAAATCTTCTATAAATAGAGGCCTAGTGCTTCATTATTTTTCACTTAATTCATTCAAGCTATAGAGAGAGAAAGTATAGAGAGAATAAGAGAGAAAGAAGAAGAGTATTTTGTTACTACACTCATCTGCAGATTCAATCTCTTACCAAAAGTAAGGGGTGTTATTCTTTCTTATTCATGAAGAGAACTGTTGTTATTCCATTGCTTATTATTCTCATTGGAATAACTCAGATACGTGGTTTACCCTATACTTGGTGATATTCTTCTATTATTCATTGGAACATCCCGTCGTGTGTTTTACAGGACTGGTTAAATCTTTATTATTATTCGTGGGAACATCTTGTCTGCATGTGTTTTACGCGGGACTGGTTCCATTTTTTATTATTCCGTTTGAATATCCCGTCATGCGTTTTTATGGGACCGGGTTCCGTTATTTATTATTCTTTTGGAATAACTCACTCTGCAAGGATTATCGCGTGCATGGTGATTTCTTTTGTTATTCCATTCTTTATTATACCCGGTTAAGTTAAAATTTTGACTTCTATACTCCATGAAATTAGTGGAATATCCTTGATATTTGCACTTCATCCAAAGATCCTTTCATGGAAATATTCTTCTCAAGATTTTTGAATTTTACTCTACAAAGCAATATCATGTCGATAGTTTGGATGTTATGGTTCCTAGATAAATTAATTCTTGAACTTGTTTTATTCAATTCTTATATCATTGTCATCATCCTCATGTTTATATTATGTTGAAAGTCATCTGTATTCAGAAGTGCATAGATGGACTTGGTATGATTATGACCAGAGAGACTATTCGGTGTAATCATGGCCGTAATGTTACAAATGATGTGGTAAAAATCCTCGATGGTAGAGAGTGCATTGATGGATGATTGTTGGTATGATCATGATTATTAATGAATACACAAATATTCTTGGCCCGTAGTGCATGAATAATTGTGGTCGTGATACTAAAGAATATCCTGGTCAGTAGTGCGGGGGTGATTCGATGATGTGGTATATTTATTAAAGTCGAGTCTCATTTATAATAAATGATGAAAAACCTTTAAATCATAAAAGATAGTAGATTTTATTTTCTACTTGACTCTTTTAATGGATTGTTGGTTCATTTGTAGTTAAACTTGATGTTCATTATATTTTTTATCGTTTAACATCGTCAGAGGCTAATGATAATTTATTCTCGCATTATCTTAGTCATAATATTTTTCGAGCTAGTTGAGCTCACCTTTCTTTCACCGTTCTCTTCGTGAAATGAGAATATATTTGGGACGAAGCCTGGGAGCGGAGTAATGGTCCAGAGGATAGCATTAGTAGTCCTCACTATTCGTGAAATAGTGTGATAATAATTGTAATGAGGACTCTTTTTGAGTTTGTATGATCTCTAGTAGAGACAATATTTGTATTCAAACTCACGATTTATGTCGATTGTATACTACTACAGCTTATATTAGTAAGTTGTATTTAAATTACGTACCATGTATCGACTACCCAAGATGGGTGATGTATACCTAATTTTGGGGGCGTCACGGTTGGTATCGAGCTTAGGATATGATCCTGGCTAAGATGTGAGAATAGTACTAGGAGGGAGAGACGGGAATACTTTCGCTAGTATGACCTACCTAAGTTTATGTGCTATTTTTTGGTGAATTCGTAATATAGGGATAATATGTTATATGTCAATTAACCTTTGTTTTGTGGTGGGATGATCGAAAATGACATCCGAGAATGTTGAGAATAAGAATGGAGCACAAAAGCGATCGTTGATTCACCACATATCAATAATCGAGGATAATGTGCATCAGAAGGCGATAATCCTCATGCAAAACAACAACACCGACCAAATGATGAATGATCAAATGTTCAGAGGCTTTATATAATTCATATGCAAAGAAAGAGAGAGCGACTCTCGCCCAAAACGTAGGTGGAAACACGAAAAACTCTCGGTGGCCACCGCTAAGCGATTCAAGGAGCTGGGACCACCGGAGTTTAAGGGAGAGCCAAAAACACTTTCGCGGAAGCATGGATAAAAGTGATTACCAAGATATTTGATGTCTTGGGATGCTCCGAGGCAAAAGGTTCCTTTGCCGCTTTTATGTTGGCGAGAGGCGATTCATCGGTGGGAATCGGAAAACGTACTCAACTTCTTTGTCAGATCAAGATATCTTGGGAGAAGTTCCAGAGTCATTCAACGACAAATACTTTCCGAAAGTATTCGCCATACATGAAGGAGGTGGAGTTTATCAAGTTGGAATAAAACAATATGACCGTGTTGCAACACGAGGCAAAATTTGTGGAGTTATCACGGTTGCGTCCCACTGGTGGATAATGAAGAGAGAATGGGCGCGAATGTCTTTAAGAGGTTTGAAGTCGAGATACGTCAACATCTTATTTCTCATAAACCGTGTTTGTATTCAGATGTTATAAATAGGCTCGATTAGTGGAGCGCGATAACCAATCAACTTAACAAAAGAGAGTCACGACAAAATTATAATACCAATGAGAGTAGTCATCGAAGCGGTGACAACAAGCGTGGAGGAATCAACAAAGTTAGATATGGTAACCACCGGTGGTAATCGAGGCCAAAACATTAAGAATGGACATTTCAAGAAAAGGAGATTCAACAATGATGGAAAGACGTCAAGACCAAAGACCGTTGTTAAGGAAGGAGAAAGACCACCTATCATATGCTTCAAATGCGGAGGAGAGGGACACATCATCAAAGCTGCGTCATAAATGCGTCAAAGCATGTTATAATTGTGGAAGAGAAGGTCACTTAGCTCGATTTTTGTCGTTCATCAAGAAAAATTCAACTAGGATGGAGGCACCAAAGGCCGTCGGAAAATTCAAAACCCAGGTAGTGCTGAGGAGAGCATTTGTTGTGACCTCCCGAGAGAGCAAGGAACCCAAACGAGGTCATCACACGGTAAGCTTATCATAAACTCTAATGAAGTCTATACTTTATTTGATAATGGGTTCTACCCATTCTTTTATTTCTCCTACTTGCGCCATCGATTAAATTTGACTCCCAAGAAATTAGACTTTGACTTATCTGTGGAAACTCCGTTGGGAGAAACCTTCATTACATCCACTGTTTATAAGTCTTGTTTGGTTCAAATCGGTACCCTCACATTACCTGTCGATCTTATTTCATTAAAAATACTTGCATTTGACGTGATTCTAGGGATTGATTGGTTAACTACTTATCATGCAAAAACTGATTGTTTTTGTAAGGTTGTTAGCTTTCATATTCCTAACCAACCTATTATGCGAATTTAAGCGACCAAACCATTAAAATCAATCATGGTCATCTCAAGCCATAAAGCTATTCGTTTATTGAAAAACGGATGTCAAGCTTTCTTAGCTCATGTCACAGATTTAAACAAAAATACGTCAGTTTTGAACAATAGTTCTATTGTTAATAAATTTCCTGACGTATTCCTCGAAGAACTTCCTGGCCTACCCCCAGAGCGTGAAATTGAATTTTGTATCGACCTTGAACCCGGACAAAACCTATTTCCAAAGACCCATATCGAATGGCTCTATTGAACTTCGAGGAGTTAAAGACCCAATCTGCAGGAATTGTTAGACATTGGCTTTATTCATCCTAGTACTTCTCCTTGGGGTGCTCCTGTTCTATTCGTGAAGAAGAGAAAAGATGGGAGTATGCGATTTTGTATTGATTATCGGGAGTTGAATCATGTCACCATCAAAATAGGTATCCATTGCCACGTATTGATGACTCGTTTGACTAGTTACAAGGAGCCAAATTCTTTTCAAAGATTGATCTTCGTTAGGATATCACCAATTGAAGATTAGAACCACCGACATTCCAAAGACTGACGGCCGATTTGATAAGACGGCATTATGAATTCCTAGTCATGTCTTTTGGATTGACTAATGCTCCTCGCCGCCTTCATGGATATGATGAACCGAGTATTCAAGGAATATTTGGATCACTTTGTGGTCGTCTTTATTGATGACATCCTTATTTATTCCAAAAGCCATGAAGATCATGAGCAACACTTGAGGCTGACACTCCAAAAGTTTCGTGAATATAAGCTTTATGCCAAGTTGAAGAAATGCGAGTTCGGCTTGAAGAAGTAGCATTCCTTGGGCACGTGGTATCAAGTCATGGAATATCTGTTGAACCAAAGAAAGATTGAAGCTATTCAAAGTCGGGAACAACCTAAATCGATGATCAAGACGTAGCTTTCTCGGTTTAATTTGGTTATTATCGGAGATTCGTGGAAGGATTTTCTCGAATCGCTACTCCATCGACTCGGTGACTCGTGAAAGATACAAAGTTCGGTTGGAGCGAATAATGTGAGAAGAGTTTTCAAGAACTCAAGAGGAGACTTATTTCAAGACTGCTCGACAATACCATCCGGCTCGGAGGATTTGTCATCTCATGATGATGCTTGAGCAAAGGGTGGGATGTGTTCTCATGCAACATGGAAAATTTATAGTTTATGCCTCATGACAACTCAAAGAATATGAGAGGAATTATCCTACTCATGATCTAGAGTTGGCGGTATTGTTTTTCACTTAAAATTTGGAGGCATTACTTGTATGGGAAAAAGTGGAGATCTTTACGGATCATAAAAGCCTCAAATATTTCTTCACTCAAAAGGAACTCAACACGCGACAACGACGTTGGCTTGAACTGCTGAAAGATTATGATCATACCATCCAATACCATCCTCGAAAAGCGAACGTGTAGTCGGCGATTGAGTAGAAGATCATATGCAAGCACGAAAAGCGATATTGTCAACGCAAAGGCCCATTTGTGTGACTTGCAAAGGATGGAGATAGAGTTAAAGACTCCAGGACGCATGTGATGATAGCGAAGTATCTGAGTAGAACCGACTTTAATCGATAGTTTAAAGCCGCTCAAGTTGCTGAGACTTGGAGTCGATGCGTATGAGGAAGAAAGTGCAAGAAGGTGCTACGCCTAGGAAGCAGAATCGATGAAGAAGGAATACTTGAGTCAACTCCGGACTTTGTGTTCCTAACGACCTCGATTTAAAGTATAATATCATGATGGAGGCGCACAACACACCATTTGCAATCCATCTCGGGAGTACCAAAATGCATCATGATATTCGTCATACATTTTGGTGGAAGTGGATATGAAAGAGAGAGATAACGTCATTTATCTCAAGGTGTCTAACTTGTCAACGAGTTAAAGCGGAGCATCAAGTACCAAAAGGTCCATTGCAACCACTTGAAATTCTATAATGGAAGTGGGAGCACATTACCATGGATTTCGTTACCGGTCTTCCTAAGGTTTCTCAAGGCATAGATGCGATTTGGGTCATTGTTGATAGATTGACCAAAGTCCGCTCATTTCTTACCGATCACGAGAAACTTATACACTTGAACGTCTTGCTCAGATATGTACATAAACGAGATTATAAGATCGCATGGTATGCTGCAGTATCCATAGTTTCGATCGAGACCCAAGATTCACTTCACGATTTTGGGTTAGTTTGCAAAAAGCTATGGGCACAGACTTACGATTTAGCTCGACATATCATCCTCGACGGACGGACAATGGAGAGGACTATTCAAACTCTTGAAGATCTATTAAGACTCGTGTCCTTGGTTTCAAGGAAGTTGGAATAAGTTCTTACCATTGGTGGAGTTTTCCTACAACAACAGTTATCAAGCAAGTATTGGCATGGCTCCATTCGAGCGTTGTATGGAAGAAAGTGTCGCTTCAAGATATCTTTGGGATGAGGTGGGTGAAGTAACGTTGTTGGGACCGGAGTTGAGTACGTATGACTACTTTAAAAGATTCAAACGATCCGACAACGTATAAAAACCTCACAAAATCGACAAAAGAGTTATCTTGATCTTCATCGAAAGGACGTGGAATTCGATATAGGAGATCATGTGTTGTTAAGAGTTGCTCCATGGAAAGGAGTTACAAGATTTGGAAAGAGAGGAAAACTCAATCCTCGATTCATCGGTCCATTTTAATCCTCGATCGAGTAGGAATCGCGTGGCCTATAGACTCGCCATCGCCAAGTATGTCTCGTGTTCATAACGCTTTTCACATATCCATGTTATGTAAATATGTGAAAGACCCAAACCACATTATTGAGTTAGAACCGGACGAAATAGCGGAAGATTTGACTTATGAAGTTGTTCCTGTTCAAATCTTGGATAAGAAGGAACATATTCTATGCTCCAAGGTTATACCTCAAGTCAAAGTTTTGTGGAGGAACTACGATGTTGAGGAAATGACTTGGGAGTTAGAATCTGAAATGAAATCAAGGTATCTTTACCTCTTCGACATACCAGGTACGTACCCTAATTTCGAGGGCGAAATTTCATACGAAGGGGAGGTTGTAAGACCCCAACTTTTATAAACAAAGATGAATTTTCTATAAATATTATTTTTGAATATTATGGAATAAATTTGATATAATGTTATAGTTGTGGGTAATATTTATAAATTTTGCAAAGTAAGCAAGTTGTTATAAAATATTCGTTTGGTGGGGAATATTCTTTTTTTGTGGGAAATATTCGCACGACGGCTCAATCAATAGTGGACCCCATTAACGGAAGTATTGTCGTAGTTAGAAAACGACAAAATTATCTTTTATAAAAATAACTAGCAGAGGTGTTACCGTTAAAACCGTTGAACTACCCAGTAGTAAAAGTAGTCGATGTCTGGCGTAGTTGTATAGTAGCACACGATATTGATTATTGATGCTTACGTGAGAAGTCACTCAACTATGCTCAATTATTGCTACATAATAATCACGATCATATCTCTTATATTATTGATTCAATTATTGTCACAAGATCATCATCGTATAATATGTTATAGTATTAAATCAATAATTGAGACAACAAGTTATAAATGATTAATAATTGTTGAAAGATTAAATATGTGTTGATTAAAAATAAAATGATTTGTGGTAATATTTATTCAATCCTTGATGTATATAAAGAGTCATTATGAGGCGTTTGTGTAATGCGTTTGATTATTTTATGGGGGCCATATGTCATCATCTAAGAGTCTCTTCGTCAATAGTAATTACCTTCGTCAATAGTAATTACCTTTGTGAATAGTAATTACCTTCGTCCAATAGTAATTACCTTTACCGACGTCGAACTACTTGTCGTTTCACATTACAAAGCGCCGAACCACTTGTCGTTTCACATTACTGCGCCGAACCACTTGTCGTTTCACATTACAAGCGCCGAACCACTTGTCGTTTCACATTACAAACGTCGAACCACTTTTCTTTCACATCATCACGGTTGTCAAGCCACTCGCTTTTCACATGGCAAAGGCTAACCTAGAAATCTTCTATAAATAGAGGCTTAGTGCTTCATTATTTTCACTTAATTCATTCAAGCTATATAGAGAGAGAAAGTATGAGAGAATAAGAGAGAAAGAAGAAGAGTATTTTGTTACTACACTACTGCAGTATTCAATCTCCTACCAAAAGTAAGGGGTGTTATTCTTTCTTATTCATGAAGAGAACTTTTGTTATTCCATTGCTTATTATTTTGTTGGAATAACCTCAGATAACGTGGTTTACCCTATACTTGGTGACATTCTTCTATTATTCTCATTGGAACATCCCGTCGTGTGTTTTTTACACGGACTGGTTCCGTATTTATTATTATTCTGGTTGGAACATCCCGCTCATGCGTGTTTTACAGGACTGGTTAAAATCTTTTTATTATTATTCTATTGGAACATCCCGCTCGTGTGTTTACACCGGACTGGTTAAAATCTTTTTATTATTATTCATTTGGAACATCCTCGCTCATGTGTTTTACGCCGGACCGGTTCCATTCTTTATTATTCTGTTGGAATATCACATGCATGCGTTTTTTACGACCAATTCGGTTCCGTTATTTATTATTCTCATTGGAATAACTCGCTGCGCGGCTATCGCATCGCATGCATGGTGATTTCTTTTGTTATTCCATTCTTTATTATACCCGGTTGGTTAAAATTTTGACTTTATACTCCATGAAATTAGTGGAATATCCTTGATATTTGTGCTTCATCCAAGATCCTTTCATGGAAATATTCTTCTCAAGATTCTTGAATTTTACTCTACAAAGCAAAAGATCATGTTGATAGTTTGGATGTTATTGGTTCCTAGATAAATTAATTCTTGAACTTGTTTTATTGAATTCTTATATCATTGTCATCATCCTCATGTTTATATTATGTTGAAAGTCATCGTGGCTCAGTAGTGCATAGATGGACTTGGTATGATTTACCGAGAGACTATTTGATTGTAATCATGACCGTAATGTTACAAATGATGTGGTAAAATCCTCGGTGGCCCGTAGTGCATTGATGGGACGATTGTTGGCATGATCATGACCATTAATGAATACACAAATATTCTTGTCCCGTAGTGCATGAATAATTGTGGTCGTGATACTTAAAGAATATCCTTGGCCGTAGTGCATGGGTGATTCGATGATGTGGTATATTTATTAAAGCTGAGTCTCAGCTATAACAGTGATGAAAAACCTTTTAAATTATAAAAGATAGTAGATTTTATTTTCTACTTGACTCTTTTAATGGATTCTTGATTCATTGTAGTTAAACTTGATGTTCATTATATTTTATCGGTTTAACATTGTCAGAAAGGCTAATGATAATTTATTCGCATTATCTTAGTCATAATATTTCTTCTTGAGCTAGTTGAGCTCACCTTTTCTTTCACCGTTCTCTTCGTGAAATGAGAATATAATTTGGGACGAAGTCTGGGAGCGGA
Organism: Panax quinquefolius; assembly: GCA_020205615.1. Classification (NCBI taxonomy): domain Eukaryota; kingdom Viridiplantae; phylum Streptophyta; class Magnoliopsida; order Apiales; family Araliaceae; genus Panax; species Panax quinquefolius. Next base: position 68,964,459 of record CM035159.1, read on the forward strand.
GTAATGGTCCGGAGGATAGCATTAGTAGTCCTCACTATTACGTGAAATAGTGTGATAATAATTATAATGAGGACTCCTTTTGAGTTTGTATGATCTCTAGTAGACAATATTTGTATTCAAACTCACGCTTATGTCGTATTGCATACTACGCTTATATTAGTAAGTTGTATTTAAATTCTGTACCATGTATCTGACTACCTAAGATGGGTGATGTATACCTAATTTTGGGGGCTTCACAACTACCCACAACTATAACATTATCTCAAATCCATACCATAATATTAAAAAAATATTTCGAGAAATTTAAATCTTTATTCATAAAATCTGGGATCTCACATATTTAGTATTATATTTTACTAAAATACTTAATTTACTAAAATTTAACGTTAAATTTTTTCAATTACTAAACTTTATTTTTTTTAAACTAAAATACAAATATATTTAGTATTATATTTTACTAAAATACTGAATTTACTAAAATTTAACGTTAAATTTTAGTAAATAACGTTAATAATTTACTAAAATATGAATTCGTTAATATGTCAATTTACTAAAATACTAATTAGTTAATATTTACTAAAATACGTTAATATGTCAATTCACACGCATTATATTTACTAAAAAATTTACTAAAATACAAATATATTTAGTATTATATTTTACTAAAATAAGAATTTACTAAAATTTAAATAAATTTTAAATGCCATATTAATAAAAAAAAAATAATCGACGCTACTTCTCAAATTAACGTTAATTTTTTTTCAATTACTAAAATTTTTTTAGTAAAATTTGATATGTTATACAACTATGGTAAAATTTTAATATTTTAGTAAAATTTTAGTATTTTAGTATTTGAATTTTAGTATTTTGATTAAATGATGTAAATATGTGATGATGTAAATATGATGTAAATGATGTAAATATGATAATATGTTATGTTATGATGTAAATATGTTATGATTTTTGATAGGTATACTTTTATTTTAGATTTTGATGATAATAATTATGCTTTAAATAAATACATAATTATTTATTTAATTTATTATTTTCTATTTTTACTTGAATTAATTTTTATTAACCTTGATTAATTATATGTCAAGTGTTAAATAAATTAATTCATATATATTTAAAGCAAGGAAACCCTATTTTTTCTAAACTAAAGTTGGGCAAATTTTTTTAATAAACAAATAATACATATATTATATTAGGTAGTGTATATATAAACTAAAAAAATATATATATATATATATATATATATATATATATATATATATATATATATATTGTGCATGCGTAAATCACGAGTGTGTATAAATAATCTTATATACATTCATTAATTGCTAGAAGCATGTGTTGGCAACATTTGTAGACCAAAATCGAGACATCTGTTTTGGGACAAACGCGTGAGTGGCGGGCTTTAATTGTTTTGTGTGAAAAATGAGTAGTCAATATCCACAATAAATACAAAGTTGATGATGTGTAGCCTAGGCGAAAATTAATCTACTACCACGTAAATAATTGCTTTAATCTGGACCATTCAATTCAAAAATATTTGATCATAACCATACATTCAAAAATCAGCTTTCAAAATTATATTTTTGCCCCAACTTCAAAAATTATATAAATAGGGAGTATTTCATTCATATGATTTTTACCAATTTAGTGAAAAGAAAATCATACTTTCCTTGCCTACATTCTATTTAAAGCTTTATATCTCTTCTTACAAAGGTTCTGAATTTTTTGAAGAGAAAAATTGTTCCAAGTATTGAGATAAGTTTGATTTCCGTTAAAATTATTTCTTACTTGTATTTATCTATAGATATACAAATACATATTATTCTACACAATTTTATATATCTATATTTCATCTATTTATCAAATAAAAGGATACTTGGGCGCCGCAAGGCTACGGAGATAAACCTCTACTAAGAGGAATTCGACCGTACGATTCCTTATAGTCTTCAATAACCCTTTATTGATATTATTTATATAAATATCATAAAATAAATACGACATTTGATAGCTCAAAACAACACTGAGATACTACTCCAAAAAGAGTAGTTATCCGAATCGGATTTGAGAATCGTAGTAATCTATTGAAAATATTTATATAAATATCAATTGTGAAAAAAATAAATACTGTTATACTTGGACGCCGCAAGTGTAAGACCCCGAATTTTATGAAATAAAAGTATTCAATTTTTCTATTCAGTAAATGGTTAAATTGATAAAAGTTAAAGTTAAGGGTGATATATGAAATTTTTTTCAAAATACGCAAGGGGGTATAAAGTATTCATTATTGTAGGGGAATATTCGTTTGGTCGTGGAATATTCTTTTCGCTTGGGAATATTAAATACTGCCGGTAAAATGACCATTTGTGGGCCCCATAACGAATAAGCGCGGATGAAGAAAACGACAAAATTTGAGTTTTTATAAATAATTGGCGTAGTTATTCGCTAATTAACCTTTGTTGGAATACCCGGTGGTTAAAATACGATGTCTGGCGTGGTTGCACAAAGAAGATTACCAGACAGTATTAAAGATTGTTGAATTATTGATCCTTACGTAAGAAGGCACTACTCAATAATTGTTAAAGTAATTACTGTTCAATATTTTATTTTATTGATTCAATAATTGTTGCGTTGATATTTTATATTATTGTTGTTTCAATAATTATCACTGCACAATATTTCTCATTATCAGATCAATAATTCATATTATTTGAATAATATTATTAGATAGAACTATTAGCAATGTCTAGAAAGTTCTGTCTAAGGAGAGGTTTGGTCACCTAATTGCGCGCCAGTAAGGAGAAATTCTTATTGGAAAGCCCTCTTCTCAGGAACCGCCTCTTGTCATTATCGTGATTGTCGTAATATTATTTGTGAATAATTAGTTATTGATTTATATGATAAGAAAATATTTATTTGATGTGGATATAAATGATGGATTTATTTATGTATTTATAAGTGAAGGAATTAATGATGAGGTGTTTTATCAGTATTTGTCGAAATGGAGAACAAAATATGGGATTTTCAGAAAAATTAGTTTATTACTTGATTTTGTAAAATCCATAACTCTTTGTGTATAATGAGTTAAGAGATGAGCCATATATCAAAAGAAAGCCCTAGAAGTAAGCTAACTGTAGAAATTTGAATCACCCAAAAATTCTTTGTAGATATTTCGTGGTGAAATTTTGAATGAAACTGGTCCGAAGGACTAATAGTCCGAAAAATCAGTGTTCTTCAGCTATATTGCGTGAGTTATAAATTTTGATCCGACCGTTGGATCGTTGTAATTTTTGGATATGTTATACATATATAAGTTGAGTATATGTCCACAAATTTTGAACCGTTAAAAATGAACGTATGATTTGTTATGAATTTTAAGAGGTAACTGATTCGGAAATTAGGTTTTGGTGGAAAATTCTAGAATTGAGTGGGCCCCACTTTTGGTTGTTGGGGAAGATGGCTGATTTTTGGTGGGTGTAATAGTAACAGGTAAAGCCATCAGGTAGCAGGTCAAGTCTGCTTCGGCGTGCTAACATTTTCCTATAAATAGAGGGCTAAGTTAGAATTGAAAATCACACCAGAAACAAGTTTTCTCTCTTTCTCTCTCTATATTATCGAGCGTATTCTTGTGAGTATTTTGAGTATACTTTGAGTATTGTTAGATGATTGCAAGTTCTTCAAAGACTATATCCGTGTTTCAACTAGAAGTCTTGGCTTTTTCGAGGTAAGGGATGTTATTTTCTTCTCAAATGATATTATTTATTCAATATCATTATGCTGAAATATTGGTTGGAACTTTTTATCAAATTTGGAACTTTTTCATATCGGGATTACTATTCACGAGTTACTATTCACGAGTTACTATTCATGAGTTACTATTCACGAGTTACTATTCGTGAGTACTATTCATGAAGCGTGAAGATGTTTTTTGTGGAATTTCTATCTTTTGGTGTTTGAGTTACTATTCACGATACCAAGACTATTCACGATATCTGACTATTCACGAATATTTCAAGACTATTCATAGAAAAATGAAAATTTTTCTTTTTCGTCTAAAATTCTATTCTGGATACTAGCTTTGATTGTATCCATGTTTTGATCATTCTTGAATTTTACACCACTATGATTATTTTTGAGGTATTTTTGGACGTGGATAAAACCAATGCAAAGATGAATGATTTCTGAAGAATATCTTTGGCACAGAGTGCAAAGATGAATAGGTGTTTAAATGAACATAACCAACTGATGAATATCTTTAGCCAGTAGTGCAAAGATGAATTATTGATGAATATCTTTTGCTCGTAATGCAAAGATGACCTGTTGTTGAATATCTTTAGCCGGTAGTGCAAAGATGAATTATTGATGAATATCTTTTGCTTTCGTAATGCAAAGATGACTGTTGTTGAATATCTTTAGCCCAGTAGTGCAAAGATGAATTATTGATGAATATCTTTGGCTTGTAATGCAAAGATGACTGTTGTTGAATATCTTTAGCTCAGTAGTGCAAAGATGAATTATTGATGAATATCTTAGGCTCAGAATGCAAAGATGACCGTTGTTGAATATCTTTAGCATGTAGTGTAAAGATGAATCTGTTGATGAATATCTTTTGCCCGTGGTGCAAAGATGAATTTATTAGTATGATTATGAGCAGAGGCGTGATTTGGTATAACCATGATCTTTGATGTTTCGTAAAGACAAGTGATGAAAATTATCTTTGTCTTGGATGAGAAAGGAATTTAGAACTACAATTACGATTATGAGTTATACACGTGATTGTGGGATGAGGAATTGTTGATTGATGTTACGAGGATAAAACATTGTTGGTGGATTTTTAACATGGAGAAGACAATAGACTTTATAGTCTATTTGACTCTTCTAATGGATCGCTCATTCATTCACGCAACTATGGTTGAAAAGTTTTATCATCTACCATATGTTCTAAATCTCGATTTATGACATCGATGAAGACTATTGATAATTTATTTATCTTTAGTCATAATATTCTTTATTGAACTAGTTGTGCTCACCCTTTTGTTTCACAATTCCTTTCGTGTAATAAAAGTGTATTTGGGTCGAGCGAGGGGATAGCGAGGAATAGAGTGGTGGTCTATAGATGTTGAGGGTGAGGTGAATTTAACTTGGAAGGGTGTTTTGTCACTATCATACAAGATGTCTAATGACATACAACCTCGTGTTATCATAAGACATGGTTGGTTTCATCCACTTCTTTGAGTATATTTACAAGCACTACCTATATAATCTTGGTGTTTGTTTGGAGTATAATACCCAATTAGAGACGGTGGAGATAATGATATGTCAAGAGAAGACTCACCATTGGGAAGAATACGATAGTAATCTTCTTGTTTTTCTTTGGGGTCTATTGGGTCAACCAAGGATAATTCTGTGGCCATATGATATCTACCATAACCTAAAAGCATGGCCTCCCATGTACGAAGGTTTCTTTGAGCACTTCCCAAAGATTCTAATTTCTAAAACAGTTTTTGACTATACCTTTATGTAAGGTGTCATTGTAACGTGCTACAGTTGATATATTTTTGTATCCAAACTCACAGCATATGTGTTGTTGTATTTTGCACGACAATTGTTGTAATAAAGTTGTAGTTGTTTTTCGTACCATATATTTGGCGACTCAGAATGGGTTGGATGGAATGGACCTATTTTGGGGACGTTACAGCAAGGCTACGGAGATAAACCTCTACGGAGAGGAATCCAACCGTACGATTCCTTATAGTACCAAATGACACTATTTATAAAAGTTCACATAATAGATAAAATATTCTTATATATTATTTGAGGGTTAAATGCTTCCTAGGTCACTGTACTATAGGTCGACATACAAATGGGTAACTGAACTTTTTTTTCTTACAGTCAACTCACTGAACTTTAATTTACTAACACTCCGTTACAAAAACCGTTAAGTCAAAGTTGACTTAACGAAAATGATGACGTGGCGGTGATTTGTAAAAAAAAAAAACTTATGTGGCGCTAAGATGACGACGCATAAATGATGATGTGGATTTGGATGAAAATTTTGATGAAAAAATGGGAAAAAATATTTTAAAGTATAATATAAATTATAAAATTAGCAAAAAATAAGAAAATAAATAAATAAAATAATTATTTTTAATAAAAATTAAAAAAGTAGTTTTTTCAATTTTTATTTTAAAAAATTAAAACACATTCTTTTAATAAAAATAATTGGTTTTTTATTTAAAAAAAATAAAACATAATTTTTAAAACAAATAATAAATAGTTTTAATAAAAATAAAACAAAATGCGCTTTTTTAATAAAATTATTTTTTATATAAAATACAATTTTTTTAATAAAATAAAAAAATGCATTTTTTAATAAAATGCATTTTTAATAAAAAAATGCTATTTTTATTAAAAAACGTTGTTATTAAAAATAACAAGAATATTATTAAAAAGCAGTGTTATTAAATAACAACATTTTTATTTTATAAAAAAACAAACATTATTTTAAAAAATAGTTTAAAAAATAGTGTTTTTTTAATAAAAGAACAACAGATTTATAAAAAATAGTTTATTTTTTTAATAAAAATAACAACATTTTATTTTAATAAAAAACCGCATTATTTAAAAAAAAGCAGCTTTTAAAAATAGCATTTTTTTATTTTTATTAAAAAAAAGCGCATTTTATAAAAAATTAATAATTTTATTAAAAAAAGCGCATTTTTTAAAAAAATTGTGTTTTACTTTTTTAAAAAAAAAAAAAAACCAATTATTTTTATTAAAAATGCTTTTTAATTTTTTTTTTAATAAAATTGAAAAAACTATTTTTTTAAATTTTATTAAAATAATTATTTTTATTTATTTATTTTCTTATTTTTTCTTTGATTTTTATAATTTTATTATACTTTAAAATATTTTTTCCATTTTTCATCAAAATTTTCATCTAAATCCACATCATCATCGCCACGCCGCATCGCTAACCGCCACATAGGTTTTTTTAAGATGCCAATTTACACGTTCATCATTTCAGATTAAGTCAACTTTGACTTAACGGTTTTTGTAACGGAGTGTTAGTAAATTAAAGTTCAGTGAGTCGACTGTAAGAAAAAAAAGTTCAATGACCCATTTGTAAGTCAACCTATAGTACAGTGACTTAGGAAGCATTTACCCAGTTAAACAAATAATATTTGTTATATTAGTTTGTGCTTAACTGAAATTATACTTGATCTAATTTATTCTATTATACAAGTATTATTTTATAAAAATAGTTCATATAATACTTGGTAAAGAATAACTCAGAAACAATTCAATATTATCCATAGAAAAACACTCTTTATTTTAATATTATCCACTAACGCATTAACGCATGTGTATGTATATCAGATTTGCAATAGCAATATCAGAATTTATAACTTTCAGTGTACCGCCACTATTAAAAAATTATTAAATTCTTCAATCTCAAAGTTATCAAACTTAATTCAGTATAGCCCCTCAATACAATTAAACTGGTTTAGTTGAAATCCTTACTATGTTTTCACATGATAATAAGATAACATCTATTTTACAAGTTTTTCAACATAAAGACAAAAAATAGATGTCTTAAACTCGTTTACGTTAACAATACTATGTAAAATGATCAAATGTAAGACCCCAACTTTTATAAATAAAGATGAATTTATTAAATAAAATTTATTTCGAATATTATGGAATAAATTTGATATAATGTTATAGTTGTAGGTAATATTTATAAATTTTGCAAAAAGTAAGCAAGTTGTTATAAAATATTCGTTTGGTCTGGGAATATTCTTTTTTTGGGGAATATTAGATACGACTACTCAATCATTAAGTGGACCCCTAACGAAAGTATTGTCGTAGTTAGAAAACGACAAAATTATTTTTCTATAAAAATAACGGTAGAGGTGTTCATTAAACTGTTGAACTACCCGGTAGTAAAAAAGTACGATGAATGGCGTAGTCAGATATAGTAGCACACGATATTGATTATTGATGCTTACATTGAGAAGTCACTCACCTATGCTCAATTATTGCTACGATGAATTCACGCATCATATCTCTTATATTGTTGATTCAATTATTGTCACAAGATCATCGTATAATATGTTATAGTATTAAATTATTAATTGAGACGACAAGTTATAAATGATTAATAATTGTTGAAAGATTAAATATGTGTTGATTAAAAATAAAATGATTTGTGGTAATATTTATTCAATCCTTGATGTATATAAAGAGTCTGTTATGAGACGTTTGTGGTAAGTTTGATTATTTTATGGGGGGGCCCATATGTCATCATCTAAGAGTCCCTTTCGTCAATAGTAATTACCTTTGTGAATAGTAATTACCTTCGTCAATAGTATTTATCTTCGTCAATAGTAATTACCTTTGTGAATAGTAATTACCTTTGTGAATAGTAATTACCTTCGTCAATAGTATTTACCTTCGTCAATAGTAATTACCTTTGTGAATAGTAATTACCTTTGTGAATAGTAATTACCTTCGTCAATAGTAGTTGTCCCTTCAATATTACCAAGAGTTAACTGCCTCTTCGGTGTTCCAAGGGTTAATTACCCCTTCGCAAATAGTAGTTGTCTCTTCAATATTACCAAGAGTCATTTTGACCCTTCGTTAAGACCAAGAGCCACCCTCGCTTTTTTCTATAAATAGAAAAGCTCATTTCTTCATTATTTCTTACTTAATTCATGAAACTCTAGAGAGAGAAACTATAGAGAGAGAAAGAAGAAAAGTATTTTGCTACTTCACTTTTCCAATATTCAAATTTCTTCTAAGGTAGGAAATATTATTTGTTGTACTCGTAAGTGGGTGTTATTCTTTCTTATTCATGAAGAGAACTGTTGTTATTCCATTGCTTATTATTCTGTTGGAATAACTCGTATCTGCTATTATTTACCTATACTTGGTGACATTCTTCTATTATTCGTTGGAACATCTTATTCGTGTGTTTTACACCGGACCGGTTCCAATCTTTTATTATTATTTTGTTGGAACATCCCATGCATGTGTTTTACACGGGACACGGTTAAAATCTTTATTATTATACATTGGAACATCCTGCTCAGATGTTTTACGACTGACCTGGTTCCGTCTTTATTATTATTCGTTGGAACATCACATCCTGTGTGTTTTACATCGGACGGTTCCGTTATTTATTATTCTCGTTGGAATAACTCGCATATGGGCCTATCGCATGCATGGTGATTTCTTTTGTTATTCCATTCTTTATTATACCCAGTTGGTTAAAATTTTGACTTCTATACTCCATGATTTTAGTGGAATATCCTTGATATTTGCGCTTCATCCAGTATTTTTCATGCAAATATTTTTCTGAGCATTCTTGAATTTTACTCTACAAAGCAGTATCATGTTGACAATTTGGACGTTATTAGTTCCTGAATAAATTAATTCGTGAACTTGTTTTATTGAATTATTATGTCATTGTCATCATCCTCATGTTATATTATGTTATCTTTGGCTTACGTGCATAGATGAACTTAGTATGATTATGACCAGGGATCATTCGGTATAATCATGGCTTGATATAAATGATGTGACAAAAGTCCTCAATGGGCCTCAGAATGCAAATGATGAATAGTTTTTGGTATGATTATGACCGGGGGTGATTCTAAGATAGTCATGACCATTGATAATTTGATGAAAATCCTTGACCGTGGTAGTACATGGATGATTAGATATTGTGGTTTATTCATTAAACCGAGTCTTAGTGATAAAAATTGATGAAAACCTTTAAAACCTAAAAGATAGTAGACTTTATTTTCTACTTGACTCTTTTAATGGATCAGATATTCATTGCAGCTTAAACTGGTTGTCTATTGTATTTTATCGGCTTAACATTATTGAAGACTATTGATAATTTATTCTACATTATCTTAGTTATAATATTTCTTATCGGGCTAGTTGAGCTCACCCTTTCTTTTCACCGCTTTTCTTCGTGAAATGAGAATATATTTGGGACTTAGTCGGGAAAAGAGTGATGGTCCCGTAGATAAGATTAGTAGTCCTCACTATTCTATTCATTAAATAGTGTGACAATAAATGTAATGAGGACTCTTGAGTATGGATATTGTCTAAATGACAATATTCCTATTAGAATTCTCGGTTTATGTATCGTCGTATGTTACACCTACGATGTATAATTAAGTTTGTATTTGAATTTATGTACCATGTAAGTGGCGACCCAAGATGGGTGACGATATACCTATTTTGGGGGCGCCACGGTTGGTATCGAGCTTAGGATATGATCCCCGGCTAAGATGCGAGATAAGAACTAGGAGGGGAGAGACGGGAATTCCTTAGCTAGTATGACCTACCTAAGTTTATTTGTTATTTAATTGGCTCACGAGTATAGGGATAATATTTGATATATTAATTAACCCTTGTGTTGTGGCGGTGTTTGGAAATGGCGGTGAAAATATTCACAATGGAGTGAATGTCACCGTTGTGACACCTTTAATCACTAATCGAGTTAATGCAAAGGTCGACGAGAGAACAAATTAGAGATATCCACGTAGTGAATGAAGAACTAATTGTTGCACCCGAGCTAGTTCTGCAGAGGTAGCGGTGAGAGTGAGGAAGAAGAGGAAGAAGAGGAATCGAGGAGAATGGTTAGAAGAAATTTATGATCAAAACTTAGAATTACAAAATCGTGTTCGTGAGCTAGAAGAACAAAGTCAAGAAGAACGGCAAGAAACTCGTGGAACAAAGGGATACAACAATTCAAAATTGGGTTACCCGATATGTGATGCTCGAACAAAATTACGCTTTGGCAGGGTGTAAGATATTAAAGTTGGAATCTGAGAATTTAAAAATCAAAGATCAGCTGAAAGAAGAAACAACTGAACGAAGGAGAATAGACGATGCATGGGTAAAAGTTGCACAACGCGTTGATAGTGTAGAAAAAGACGTCCAGATCCAATAAAGCCAAAATAGATGAAATGGACTTTGCTTTTGGACAAGAATTGGGAGAACCCAACATCGAATTCAAAATTACCCTATACATAGCACAACCCGAATTCGATATGGATGGGAGAATAATGATTCAAATCATGGATCGTGAATGTGAAGAAGCACTTAAGGGTGGAATGTACCTATAGTAAGAAAGTCAAACTTCGGTAATTTAAGCGAGCGTTTTGTCGAGAAACCCGAACGAAGTTATTACGAGTAAATTAATTATAAATTATTGCGAAGTCTATATTTTATTCAATACAAGTTCTACCCACTCTTTTATTCTACCTAGTTGTGTTCAATGCTTAAATTTGACTCCAGAAAAATTAGACTTTGATTTATTTATTGAAACTTCGTTGGGAGATACCTTCGTTACCTCCACTGTTTATTAATCTTGTTGTTTCAAATAAACACTTTCACGGTCTTATCTCTTTGAAAATACTTGCCTTTGAGGTAATTTTTGAAAACGATTGATTAACTACTTATTATTCTTTTTGTAAGGTTGTTAGCTTTCATATTCCTAACCAACCTGTTATACGAATTCAAAGTAACCAAACCCTAAAGTTAATCACTGTTATATCAAGCCATAAGTAAAGAGCCCCGATCCTTTCATTGTTGACTTCCTTGTGTGTAATGCACCGAAGCCAGACTTTCTATAGGCGACGTCGTGAATGACGATGACAAGTTGATAGGTATCATTGTGAGGTGCTATCTAGGTTAAAGGATAGAAGTCACAGTTGGTATCAATGTAACGTATTATCCAAGACTTGGATAAGAGTAGCGATTTTGAATGATATTTCTATCATTAATAAATTTCTTGATGTATTCTTGAAGATTTCTAGCCTACCCTAGAGCGTGAAATCGAATTTTGTATTGACCTCAAAGATAAAAACCCATTTCTTAAACCTCAAATATTTCTTCAACTAAAATGATCTGCATTTACGAGGATTATGATGAAAGTCATAATAAAAGCATTGGACTAATGAAAATCATGGGTATATGAAGTATTAGTAAGTGTTATGATGAGTTATGTGGTTATTATGTGAAAACATGAAAGTTTCTTAGAAATCACAAAGGGTTGAAAAATCGATTTTGGTAAAAACGTAACATGAAATTCAATTGACCATATCTCCTATTATATTTTGAATTTTTGAGTGTGGTCAAGTCCTAGAGTTAGATCTATGAGTTTTTTAGCTTATCCAAGTGGAATCACTGGAAAAGGTGTCAGAGATTTTCGTGTGAATTTGAATTTAGCAAAAGAGTCCAAAGTCGCAAATTACAAAAACGCTATCGCCCAGAAACTTTATAAGGGCTGTTTCAGCCACTAAATTTATGTGAAAAATTCTGGCCTTTTGGGACATGAAAATATATGTTATAAAGTACCTCTGTCCAAAAATGAGCTCATTCGACTTAAAATGAACAAGTTATGACCATTTCAATATTTAGGTTTTTTTGACGAAAAAAATGCTATAACCGGAGTTTATAACTCCGATGACCATGAAATTTAAATCGAGGCTCACATTAACATGTGTAAGGTCTTGCCAAGATTTGGGAATTTTGGAGTTAAACTTGAGGTAGCTAATTTCTTAAGGAATTAATTAGAAATTGATTTTGAAAAATAGTAAATGAATTTTAAAATTCCGAGAAAAATATATTTTCATTATGGGACTATATTATGCTAAATCCGGAAAAGAAATATTTTTGGGACTGATTTGGTATTTTCTTGAAAATAGTTTAATTACTGAACATATGAGTTAAATATGTTATGTGAAGTAACAAAGTTGAAAATAGGATTTTATGGGCCAGAGAATCCTATATAGAGTATATGCATATTTTTTTGATGAGGATTTGATAATTGGTGATGATATCTTATGAGTATGGCATTTTTGAATGATTAAATGCATTATATGGTAAAGCGTAAACAATTGAGATAAATTGTTTATAAATTTAAGAAGTGATTAAAATATTGTTATAATATTAATGATATTAGATTATGAGATTATTAAGTGATTGATAACATGGGGATATTCTTGAATCTCGGATAAATTATAGTATAAATGTTTAATATTTATCCTTTATCTCATTTGATTGATTCTTTATATCATTATCCTCATGTTTATATTGTGTTGAAAGTCATCCGTGGCTTACACGTGAATAGATGGACTTGGTATGATTATGACCGATTGATTGTTCTAAGATAATCATAATCGTAATTGAAAACATGATTATCTTTGGTAGTAGTGCATGGATAATTTGTGGTCGTGATACTAATGAATACACGATTATCTTTGGTAGTAGTGCATGAATAATTTGTGGTTGTGATACTAATGAATACACGATTATCTTTGGTAGTAGTGTATGGATAATTTGTGGTCGTGATACTAATGAATACACGATTATCTTCGGTAGTAGTGCATGGATAATTTGTGGACGTGATACTAATGAATACACGATTATCTTTGGTAGTAGTCATGAATAATTTATGGTCGTGATATTAATGAATACGCGATTATCTTTGGTAGTAAGGCATGGATAATTCGTGGTCGTGATACTAATGAATATCCTTGGCTCGTAGTGCGTGGATGATTCGATGATATGGATTAATTATCGAAATGAGTCTCAAAGAATGAAATATTAATTCATGGATGTGGTAAAAGTCATCTTTGGTAGTAGTGCATTGATAGACTTGGTATGATTATGACCAAGGATTATTCGATATAATCATGATCAGTAATTAAAAACACGAATATCCTTGGCCAAGAAGGTATGGATAATTCGTGGTCGGATACTATTATTAAATTAGCGTTCAAAGATTATTGGTTTCTGATTGTATATCTTTGGCCCAGTAGTGCAAAGATGAATTGTTAATGAATATATTTGGTAGGATTGCGAAGATGAATTTAATATTTTTAACGATAAAGGTATTCAAGGTATCCTCACCTCTTTATCATATCAGTACGTACCCTAATTTCGAGGGCTTAAATTTCATAAGAAGGAAGGTTGTAAGACCCCACTTTTATAAATAAAGATGAATTTTTTATAAATATTATTTCGAATATTATGGAATAAATTTGATATAATGTTATAGTTGTGGGTAATATTTATAAATTTTGCAAAGTAAGCAAGTTGTTATAAAATATTCGTTTGGCCTGGGAATATTCTTTTTGTCGGGAATATTCGAGACGACTCAATCATTAGTGGACCCCATTAACGGAACTATTATCGCAGATTAGAAAACGACAAAATTATTTTTCTATAAAAAAATAACTAGCAGAGGTGTTACCATTAAAACTGTTGAACTACCCGGTAGTAAAAAAGTACGAAGAATCGTAGTAGATGTAGAGAAGCACACGATATTGATTATTGATGCTTACGTAAGAAGTCACTCATTTATGCTCAATTATTGCTACGAAGAATTCACGATCATATCTCTTATATTATTGATTCAATTATTGTCACAAAGATCATCTCAGTATAATATGTTATAGTATTAAATTATTAATTGAGACGACAAGTTATAAATGATTAATAATTGTTGAAAGATTAAATATGTGTTGATTAAAAATAAAATGATTTGTGGTAATATTTATTCAATCCTTGATGTATATAAAGAGTCTGTTATGAGACGTTTGTGGTAAGTTTGATTATTTTATGGGGGGCCCATGTCATCATCTAAGAGTCCCTTTCATTAATATAGTAATTACCTTTGTGAATAGTAATTACCTTCACAATAGTATTTACCTTCGTCAAATAGTAATTACCTTTGTGAATAGTAATTACCTTTTGTGAATAGTAATTACCTTCAATAGTATTTACCTTCGCTAATAGTATTTACCTTCGTCAATAGTAATTACCTTTGTGAATAGTAATTACCTTTGTGAATAGTAATTACCTTCGTCAATAGTAATTGTCCCTTCAATATTACCAAGAGTTAATCGCCTCTTGATTGTTCCAAGGGTTAATTACCCTTCATGAATAGTAATTGTCTCTTCAATATTACCAAGAGTCATTTTGACCTTCGTTAAGACCAAGAGCCACCCTCGCTTTTTCTATAAATAGAAAGCACATTCCTTCATTATTTCTTACTTAATTCAATGAAACTCAGAGAGAGAAACTATAGAGAGAAAGAAGAAAAGTATTTTGCTACTTCACTTTTCCAATATTCACTTCTTCTAAGGTAGGAAATATTATTTGTTGTATCTGTAAGGGGTGTTATTCTTTCTTATTCATGAAGAGAACTGTTGTTATTCAATCGCTTATTATTACGTTGGAATAACTTTGATAACGTGGTTTACCCTATACTTGGTGACATTCTTCTATTATTCTCGTTGGAACATCCTGCTCATGTGTTTTACAGGACCGGTTAAAATCTTTTTATTATTATTTCATTGGAACATCATGTTCGTGTGTTTTACACGGACTCGGGTTCCGTCTTTATTATTATTCTACATTGGAAACATCTCGTCTGCGTGTGTTTTATGGGACCGGGTTTCATCTTTATTATTATTCGTTGGAACATCTCATCGTGTGTGTTTTACGTAGGACTGGTTCCGCTTTTTATTATTATTCATTGGAACATCCACGTCATGTGTTTTATGGGACTGGTTCCGTTATTTATTATTCGTTGGAATAACTCGCCTGCTTTGCGATCTTCATCCATACGCATGGTGATTTCTTTTGTTATTTCATTCTTTATTATACCCAGTTGGTTAAAATTTTGACTTTATACTCCATGATTTTAGTGGAATATCCTTGATATTTGCGCTTCATCCAAAGATTTTCATGAAAATATTTTTCTCGAGCATTCTTGAATTTTACTCTACAAAGCAAAGATCATGTCGACAATTTGAACGTTATTAGTTCCTCGAATAAATTAATTCGTGAACTTGTTTTATTGAATTATTATGTCATTGTCATCATCCTCATGTTATATTATGTTATCTTTGGCTTACGTGCATAGATAAACTTAGTATGATTATGACTGAGGATCATTCTAAGATAATCATGGCTAGATATAAATGATGTGACAAAAGTCCTCAATGGCTGTAATGCACGTTGATGAATAGTTTTTGGTATGATTCGACCATGGGTGATTCTAAGATAGTCATGACCATTGATAATTTGATGAAAATCCTCGACCGTGGTAGTGTACAGGGATGATTAGATATTGTGGTTTATTCATTAAACCGAGTCTTAGTGATAAAAATTGATGAAAACCTTTTAAAACCTAAAAGATAGTAGACTTTATTTTCTACTTGACTCTTTTAATGGATTGCATATTCCACCGCAGCTTAAACCTGGTTGTCTATTGTATTTTATCAATTTAACATTGTTGAAGACTATTGATAATTTTTTTCGCATTATCTTAGTTATAATATTTTTCATCGGGCTAGTTGAGCTCACCCTTTTTTTCTTCGTTTTCTTCTTGAAATGAGAATATATTTGGGACTTAGTCGGGGAAAAGAGTGATGGTCCCGAAGATAAGATTAGTAGTCCTCACCATTCGTTAAATAGTGTGACAATAAATGTAATGAGGACTCCTTGAGTATGGATATTGTCTAAATGACAATATTCCTATTAGAACTCTCGGTTTATGATTGTCGTATGTTACACGACAGATGTATAATTAAGTTTGTATTTGAATTTATGTACCATGTAAATGGCGACCCAAGATGGGTGACGTATACCTAATTTTGGGGGCGTCACATCAAACATATCATTAATATACACAAAAACTATCACATTATAGTTTATACAATTATATTGTTAGTGTAAACATATAAATAATTCTATATCCAATAGAATCTCAAGGTAAATACGCACATATTATCACCTAATATATATCCACTTTAACTTAGTTTCAATCTCACTATTGAACTAAATCACAATAAATAGATTGGATCATATTTAGGCTAATAAAATAGGTATTTAATTTACCAAATTATTATATTGATTTCCTTCACCAAATCAATATTGCTCTTTCTAGGTTCAGTTTATAACTTTGTTGAACCTTAGATAATTAATTAAGTGAAATAAGTTCACACTTCAATATTATTCAAAAGTTTGTGTTTCAAAAACTTTCATTTCAGAACTACACAATCAAATTGAATTTCGCAACAAGAAATTCATAAGCCTTACTATTTTTTACATAAATAAAATTATGCTCCAAATAGTTCAAAGACCAAAATAAAAATATTAACGAATCACCCCCACACGTTTAAATAATTGATATCTCATTAAATAATTTCACTTCACAATATTATGCTCACTAGCTACTTAAAATAAATTTTAGATTAATTGACATTTTATGTGACAATGTTCCTATAAATATTACTTCCACATGAGAATATTAAGGAACACTTCTCAAATAAAAAATAAGTTCTTGTACATTTTATGTATTCATTTAAAGATTGCTTCAACTTAAGAATCTTTTAGACACCCCATATAAGAAAACAATCTATTATTTTCGAATTACATAAAATCTCAAATTCAAAAAAATTATTTAATATAAGCACTTAAAATTATACATGTACAATTTTCAAGTATACCAACACGTAACACTTGACTCTATGTAAATAGTATAAAATTCATTATATACAAATTATAGCACAACTCATCATATATATTGCACAAATTTATTTGCATATAAATCATAAAATATAAAATTTATATTTATTTTCTAAGAAATTAATTTATCACAAACAAAATTAATTTATGTAGAAAGCAAATAAAATTTACACACATGAATCAAGATATCTTAAGTGTTTTCTTATCCCGACTTAGACATGAAATACCATAAACATTATATCTTTTGAAAATTATAAATATAAAATTTAAGACAATTATCATAATAATATGAAATTCTTGAACATCACTATATTTATAAAAAGTCAAAAAATAAAATATTTACCTCAATTAGAATATACAAAATTCATATAATCACCTTAAAATTTACTACTTCTTGGACAAGAAGTACACATAAAAATAAATCAACATATACCAATTATGATTATCCCAAAAACACTACGAATATCATTTCTAAGTGTTTTCTCAACAACAAAATCATATTGTATATAAGATTTACTCACCAAATTTACTTCTACAAAATCTTGTCTAACAATTAGTTGATATATAATATATTATCCACAAATAAAGTAATTTATCTCAAAATTCATGTATACAAATACCAAGTAATATTACACACTAAATATTATCTCGACTTTATATGCATAATTTTGTTCAAGAAGAACATAAATTTACCTTATTCTCAAAATAAATTAATTTACAACTAATTTGTTATACATAGAGACAAGTAAACTTCTCAAATTTTACAACAACTTTCTCATAATAAATTAATCTCAGTTAGTGTATAAGAAAAATAATTGTCTCAAATTTCATATATACATACATATACACATCATAATAACGTTATCTACTCATAAAATATTATAAATAAAATAGATATACACAAAATTAAATTTATTCCATCATGAACAAAAATTTAATTACTTTTTTTATCCCATAAAACTAATTAATTAATTTATTACAACAAAATGTAGGTAAAATAATACTCAAACATATAATATCATCTCCACATGATATAATAAATAAAACATATATTTTCAAGTATATACACATACAAAATAATACACAGTTATCATTTATAAAAATAAAGGCAATCGTTATAAAACACACCTTTTGAAATTAAATTTGAAGAACACCACAATCTCTTTAGAAAATTTTTTAGACATTAACATTTGGTGTTTATCATGACGACTCGTCTCCTCCACATCAATTTACAAACTTGTAAATTGCAAATCTTTTTCACTTTTATTTTTCTTCCCAATCCATCTTCTAACAGGAATTATCAATAAAGATAATTAGCTTAATTTATCTCAATATATTACTAATTATCATAAAAATTTTATTGATAAAATAGATACAAGAAAAATGACACTTATCTTTGAAAACCGTATTGTTTTCTATCTCACCAAAATCATGACTCCAACAAAGAAAATAAAGACATTAAGATTGTTAAAATCGTAACTTCGTAGAGTCAAGATTGTTGTAGAAGACGTGACACGAGTGATTCTTGTCCTTAATGTCTTTATTGCCCCCACCACAATCGGTTTGCTATGAGTTGCAGACGATATACCTCCAGGATATATGTCAAGCCTCAAAATTGAATAAATTTGTGATAGCAATTCACATTTGATCCACATGGACACTTCTTTGTAGTAGTTGCTTGTTTATAAGAAGAATAGCTAAAAGAATGAGAGATTTTCATAATGCAAAATTATTATGTCTAAAAATGTATATATATATATATAAGACTTCTCTCAATATACATATATGTAGTATATCTATATCTACACATATAGATACATACATATATCTATAATAGTTTCACCAGTAAACTATTATTTATTTCTATTTTAATTATACTTATTACTACTAATGATGTAGGTTACATATTAGTAATAAAATTATAATAATTAAATAAAATTTCAAAAGTCTCACAAAAATATCTCTTGTTCCAAAATAAAATAAGATTATACACTTGTACTTATAAAGTGTCAAGTAGTCTTTTTATTAAATGAGACAAGAAATAATAGTTTTATCAAACAAATTCGCACATTATTATTAAATGTCTCACTAAAGACAATAATCAAATGATTTCTACACAAATTAAATGAAATTTCTCTTATTCTCCACATATAATACATTAAGATTGTGTTTGATAAAATTAATTGTTAAGATTCGAATAGTTTGTACATCTATATAATATAAAAAGATCTAAATAGAATTATATATAAATGAAAAAATGTTATTTGATAATTACTTTTTTCAAAATGTCTGAATCACATGTTTATACTATTTTAACTCTTCTTCTCCCTCTCCTCCTCCTCCCTCCTCCCTCCTCCCTCCTCCCTCCCCCGCCCCACTAAATAATATTATGTCTGAATAATATTATAGTTGAAAAGCTAGGACTTTGAGGTCCGTTTAAATTTAATTCATTGAAATTCCATCTAATAAAAAAGGGGAGCTAATATCACTCTAAATGAAGAAAAAATACTCAAAAATAACATAGTACCAAAGGTGATATCATATCTAAATTTCTGCATTTATCTTTTAATTAAACACTAGACAATCATAAAATCAGGTCAAGGCCATGCGTCAACAGGGGGCCTTCTGCAGATTTCAAACAAAAAACTAAGCCTTCCAGTACTCGTGGCTAATCAAGCTGTAACAGTAAAAGGAAATCAACAAACTATACACCTAATGTTGTCCGAGGGAGATAACTTAGACGTCGTTAAGGCTGTTAATGCGATGGTACAAGTTTTCTTTTCATGAAATTAATATATACAGGTGTGAAATTAGATACATATAGAGACACTAAATCAAACAGAAGGACCAGACCTGAGCACCTTCTCTAATTTCTCAGCCTTGTCGTAATCCTTATCTGTAAGAGGACCAGCAGGAAATGGTGTAATCTCCACAGTCAAGTGTGGGGTTGGCAGCTCATCAAACAAAGCTCTCACATTATTACAACAAACGGTTTCTCCATGAGCGCTCTCCCTCCTTATCTGACAACCCTACAAGCACCATGAGAATTCGTAAAAGCAAGGATCGATGCATCGACTTTCGGATTATTTTTTCTTTCACCAGAAATATAGTAAAATTTAAGATGAAATTAGCGTGAAAAATGATGCTGAGGAAAGAAACATTATGTTGAGTTTTATTACCTTGTGAGAGGTGGCGTCTCTAAATTGATCGTCATCAGATAGTAAGGAAGCAATTGCTTTGAGAAGGCGTCGCCCTTCAGATTTGGAAGGTATCCTGTAATTCCGCCTAAGCGTACCCTTTGTTGTAGGATGCCATTTGCTCACAAGTTTCCTTTTATCAGCTGCATCTTTTTCTGTATGAACAAAAGAAGAATTGCATATTCCTTCACTACCAGGAAAAGAGTTTGCAAACATAGTACAAAGGACTCTATGTAAGCAAGGCCTCGGCAAATCTAATAACTGTGTAACTGTTAATCATGGATACAATTCAATTGACATTTGGAAACTCAAAAACTTCTTATCATGATTACTCAGAATCATCTCGAAGTTGAACCATAGATCTCTCATAGCTTGCATTGATATTTGATCATCTTTTGCCCATGCCCCATGGCATTTTGGGAATCTTGAAGTTATGCTAACAAAGCATACACGCAATACCATTACCATCCCTCTTGTTTTCTAGTTAAAACCCTCTTAGTAAAGATTTATATTAAACAAACAACCTATACAATTACCACTCAAAAAAACATAAATAAAAAGATCTGTTCAAGCACAAAAGGATTCCCAAGTTGGAGTGTTGGGCATTGGTTAGTGGAGAGGGAGAGGGATATTTCAATCATGATTTCATTTGTTTCCTCATCTTGTAAATGGCTATAACTTCAGCACAAGTCAGAAGCAAGAGCATGCTAAGAGAGGATAAAGAACCTTCAAAATATGACATCGTGCTTCAGTAAAACCACAATTTTCCATAACATGTTTAATGGTTTGATACATAATTCCCTCAGTCATCAAGAGATAATAAAAAGTTTGAGGACCTCTAATATGACATATTAACATCCTCTAGTAAACCCTTCCCCCTTAAAAGGTGAAGCTGTGCAACTCCTACCCTACCAATGCCTTATCTTGTGCACACAAGTATTGATATGTGTCCTCTATTTATTTCAGATAGCTGTTATTTCTTAAGTTTTTAAAATTGATTGAAAACAAGATAAAGCCATTTTTGATATTAACTAGATGCACCTTGTATTTTTGTATTAAAACAAAATACCAAACCTCAAAGAAGATAATTTCCAATTTTTTCTCTAGAACCCTGGGCAATACAAGTTCATTTTTTGCAGCAAAAAACAGAAAGTATGTTCATTTTATGGTGTATTAGTGCCATTCTATTTACATATTAAAAAAAGGTGAATGTACATCTAATGGTGTGTTGGTGTTATAGTGTTATAAAATTATTTTATTTGTCTATAAAGAAAAATAGATGTACAGTACAACGTCTACTTAGGTACTGGCACTGAGCAAAAGACATGTTTCACATCCTTTTTTGAGAGACAAGGTGATAAATACATATGAAAAGTGTGCTTTTGCTGCAAAAGATATATAAATTGGCAAGTCTTTGCAATCCTTGCATTTGATATTGAATGACCTTCCCTTCCTTCTGAGCTCCACCATAAGCATAATTTTCTTTAATCTCATTTTTATGTTATACCTTTAGTAAAAGATTTACTGAATATTACAATCGCAGTCAGTTGTGTATTAGTGCAAATGTGCAATTCTATTGGTTTCGACTTTCAATATTTGTGTCAGTGTATACATGAGTAATGAGTTCATGGATGGAGCTTGATACCATGGCAGGAGAAGGTAGCACCTCATGGTGCATTTTCATGAGGACTTGAATAAAATTATACTAATATTCAAAATCACATAAATTATTGATGCATCCTCTGAGACTTAGCAGATAAGTATCAATGACTTTGCAACAATGGATATTATCGGTTTATTGCTGTTCTTATTTGTCACTTGAGTTTATTTCTTGTACAATCTAACCCTTGCATCTATTCATTAAACAAATAAACCTTGGCAGAGAGACAAAAAGAAAATACTTTTTTTTTTTGCAAAATGAAAAGAAAATACTTCAAAAGTCAAAAACAAAGAAAATATACAACTGCCGGATTTATTAAAAGTTAAAAAAAAAAAAAAACTTGAATCAAAATCTAGCTCTGAAATTCATTCTATGACAACAAAACATCCAGATTCCCAAGCAGCAAACCAATATTAATTTTTTTAAAAAAAGAAAAACTATAAAAATATAGAAGAATTATCTGGGTATTACTCCACAATCCGCACTAACTGACAAGTATTAGAATCAGCAATTAAATGAAAAAAGGGAATATTTTTTAAAATTTTACCTGGTTTGCCTTGTAACTCCTCGAACCACTTTGAGAACCCCAAATCATCACCACCATTTTCCAATTCTGCAAACCAAAAGAATCAACAATTACTAAACAAAAACAGAAAGAACCCATCAAACTCCACAAACAAATAAACCCCATTTCAAGAAAATCAAGACCTGATGAAAAAATTGGATTAGCTGGAGATCCAGCCAAACCAGCTTTCAAAAGGGCATACTGAATACAAATCCTGCCCGCCCACAACACAGGAGCCTCGATCAAAGAAGCCTGAATTTTTGGTCCATTGGTAGCAGAGGTAGAAATGAACTTGGTTTTGAGCTTACCCTTTTTCCTATTGAAAAGATTCAGCTCAATATGAAAACTAGGACAAAGAGTTTTAGGAAGAAAACCAGAGGTAGGGCTTAGATTGTTGGTGTGTAGAAGCATTTCTTTTTGCAAAGACTGAAAATGGTGTAAAATTGAAGTTTGAGATCAGTGATGATTGTTATACAGATAGATTCAGCAGATATACACTTACTTTAAAATAAATAAATAAATAAATAAATAAATAAAAGGAAAAGGAAGAGATATTTTTTTAATCTGATCTTGCCAAGGCAACGCTCACTGAGAGGACAAGGCAATAATTTGCATAGAGGATAACATTTTCAAATGGAAGTGACATGCGATAGTTTGATGAGATTTTATCAAATTTTTATTTTTATTAATAGAAATATTAATTTTATTTTTAAATTGATTTTTTTTTGTAATTTTTTTTAATTTTTTAACATAAATTGTCAAAAAAAAGGAAATGTTTATGAAAGTACTCCATAGCTTACTTTCAAAAGGAAATAAATATAAAGCATGTAAACAAAATTAACCTTGTTTAGTCATGTGCATTTTAACCTTTTTGGGTGATGTTTAAAAAAGGAGAAAAAAGGGATAGTAATTGAAAACATGGGAGTTTATTGGAATTTTTTAAGGGAATTGTTATTTTTATAATTAAAAATTGATATTTCTGCAAAAATCTTTTCCTATAAGTGTGAGACTTGTTAACTATTTATGTGAGAAAAATCTTATAAAATTATTATTTTTACTTGAAGAATGGATGAGAAATTTAAATAAATGGAGAGAAAGGGAGGGATAGTTAATTGAAAATTAGGTCTTAAATACATTCTCCACCATAACATGTTAACTTGTTTGAGCATTAATAACAGTACAACAATTTCTTCAATAAATTCTCTATTCCTAATTTTAAAAAATACATCAACAAATTATTATTCAACAGTTTATTTATTCTTATTTAACTCTCTATTCTAATATCTATATATGATTTTACTCTCCAGGGTGAGAGAGTCAAAAGATTGTTCTCTATATATGTGACGACTCCAAAATTAGGTATACGCCACCCATCTTGGTCGCGCACTTACGTGATACATAAATTCAAATACAAACTTAATTATTATACATCGTAGGTGTAACATACGACAATACATAAACCGAGAGTTCTAATAGGAATATTGTCATTTAGACAATATCCATACTCAAGGAGTCCTCATTACATTTATTGTCACATTATTTAACAGAATAGTGAGGACTACTAATCTTATCTTGGGACCATCACTCTTTTTCCAAGACTCGTCCAAATTTATATTCTCATTTCACAAGAGAATAATTGAAAGAAAGGGTGAGCTCAACTAGCCCAGAAGAAATATTATAACTAAGATAATGCAGAATAAATTATCAATAGTCTTCAACAATGTTAAAGCGATAAAATACAATAGACAACCGGTTTAAGCTGCGGTGAATATCTAATCCATTAAAAAGTTGAGTAGAAAATAAAGTCTACTATCTTTTAGGTTTTAAAAGTTTTTCATCAATTTTATCACTAAGACTCGGTTTAATGAATAAACCACAATATCTAATTATCCATGTACCACGGTCAAAGATTTTCATCAAATTATCAATGGTTATGACTATACCGAATCACCCCTTGGTCATAATCATACCAAAAACTATCCATCATCGCATTTACAGCCACCGAGGACTTTTATCACATCATTTATAACAAGGTGATTATACCGAATGATCCCAGTCATAATCATATTAAGTTCATCTATGCACGTAAGCAAAGATAACATAATATAACATGAGGATGATGACAATGACATAATAATTCACTAAAACAAGTTCACGAATTAATTTATTCAGGGAACTAATAACGTCCAAATTGTCAACATGACATCGCTTTCAGAGAGTAAAATTCAAGAATGATCGGGAAGAATATTTCCATGAAAAGATCTTTGGATGAAACGCAAATATCAAGAATATTCTACTAATTTCATGGAGTATGAAGTCAAAGTTTTAACCAACTAGGTATAATAAAGAATGGAATAACAAAGGAAATCACCATGCATGCATGCGATGCTTGGCATGCGAGTTATTCCAATGTAATAATAATAACGGAACGGGTGGGGTGAAATTCACACAAGCGGGATGTTCTAACAAAATAATAAAGATGGAACCAGATCCGGTGTAAAATACACAAATAGGATATTCCAACGAGAATGATAAAGCGGAACCAGTCGGTGTAAAACACACTGACAGGATGTTCCAATGAGAATAATAAAGGCGGAACCAAGTAAATTGTAAAACACATGACGGGATGTTCCAACAAAATAATAGAAGAATGTCACCAAGTATAGGGTAAACCACGTATCTGATTTATGTATAGGGTATGCTGCGTATCTGAGTTATTCAATGAGAATAATAAAGAATGGAATAACGAGAGGATTTCACCAAGTATAGGGTATGTCTGGCGTATCTGAGTTATTCCAATGAATAATAAAGAATGGAATAATGAAGTTCTCTTCATGAATAAGAAAGAATAACACCCTTACAGACAACAACAAATAATATCCTTACCCAAGAAAGTGAATATTGGAAAAGTGAAGTAGCAAAATAATTTTCTTCTTTCTCTATATAGTTTTCTCTACAGAGTTTCAAAGTGAATTCGTGAAGAAATAATGAAGGAATGAGCTTTTATTTATAGAAAAAGCGAGGGTGGCTCTTGGTCTTAACGAAGGGTCAAAATGACTCTTGGTAATATGAAGAGACAACTACTTATTCATGAAGGGGTAATTAACCTTTGGAACAATCAAGAAGCGATTAACTCTTGGTAATATTGAAGGGACAACTACTATTTGCGAAGGGGTAATTATTATTGACGAAGGTAATTACTATGAAGAAGGTAATTACTATTGGATTTGAAGGTAAATACTATTGACGAAGGTAATTACTATTCACAAAGGTAATTACTATTCACAAAGGTAATTACTATCGATTGAAGGTAAATACTATTCACAAAGGTAATTACTATTCACAAAGGTAATTACTATTGACGAAGGTAAATACTATCGTGAAGGTAATTACTATTCACAAAGGTAATTACTATTCACAAAGGTAATTCTTATTGACGAAGGTAATTCTTATTCACAAAGGTAATTACTATTGAATGAAGGGACTCTTAGATGATGACATATATGGGTCCCCCATAAAATAATCAAACTTACCACAAACGCCTCATAATGACTCTTTATATACATCGAGGATTGAATAAATATTACCACAAATCATTTTATTTTTAATCAACACATATTTAATCTTTCAACAATTATTAATCATTTATAACTTGTCGCCTCAATTAATAATTTAATACTATAACAAATTATACTGATGATGATCGTGACAATAATTGAATCAATAATATAAGAGATATGATGCAAAGAATTATTCGTGAAAGTAATAATTGAGTATAGCTAAGTGACTTCTCACGTAAGCATCAATAATCAATACCGTAGTGCTACTTACGCAACCACGCCAGACATATTCTTGTACTTTTACTACCGGGTAGTTCAACGCTTTTAACGGTAATATCGCCCTGCCGTTATTTTTATAGAAAGATAATTTTGTCGCTTTTTTAACTACGATAATACTTGATAATGGGGTCCACCATCGATTGAGTAGTCGTCATTTAATATTACCCGACAAAAAGAATATTCCCCACCAAACGAATATTTTATAACAACTTGCTTACTTTGCAAAATTTATAAATATTACCCACAACTATAACATTATATCAAATTTATTCCATAATATTCAAAAATAATATTTATAGAAAATTCATCTTTATTTATAAAAGCTGGGGTCTTACAATATATGCAAAATGACATTTTACACCCTCATTTAAGTGGACAACTCATCAATCATACATATCTTGACATTGTTGTCACATGACTTTTTTACTACTTTATTTTCAAATTATAAAATTAATATTGACTTATTTTTTAAAAATTAATTTCAAACGTATTCAAATTTAAAATTGATATAAATTTATTTAATTTATGTCCATATAATTATAAATATTCTAAAGTACTATTAATTATAAATTTATTATTTTTAAAATTTAAATGAATCATATTTAAATTTAAAATATCATAAATTAACTTTTTAAAGTTAATATTGATCTTATGTACATTTGCATCTACAATCTCATAAATTACTTAAAATTTAAAAAAAGAAGAAGTTATTTTACTGATTGGAATACAATTGATATATTATACTCTTTTTATAAATTATAAGATTATTATTAATTTTTATAAGTCAATTTGATGCATTCTCAAACTTAATAGTTTTGCTAAGAATTGTAAAAATAATAAATTTTATAAGTAATAGTATTTTTTTTTTCTAAATAAGTTTCAATATGTATTGAT
The DNA here is from genome assembly GCA_020205615.1 of Panax quinquefolius. Classification (NCBI taxonomy): domain Eukaryota; kingdom Viridiplantae; phylum Streptophyta; class Magnoliopsida; order Apiales; family Araliaceae; genus Panax; species Panax quinquefolius. Next base: position 68,992,191 of record CM035159.1, read on the forward strand.
TAAATTTATATTAATTTTAAATTTAAAAATATCACACACTTACTTCAAAAAAGATTCATAAATTAATAGAGATTTTATAATTAAAAATAAGAAGTTGTAGTATATTATATTTATCATAAGCTCTAACGCATGAAGCCAATACAAAAATCAAATGGTTATAACGGTCAAAACATGCTTTGACTATTGAAACTTTTAAATTTTAAATTTTAAATTTCATTATTTAAGGAATCAATATAAAGAACTTGTTGGGTATATAATGAAAAAATTGAATCCCTATAGAATGACTCAACGACACTGTAAAGTATGAATAAAAATAAAAAAAACTGTAAGACCCCAGCTTTTATAAATAAAGATGAATTTTTTATAAATATTATTTTGAATATTATGGAATAAATTTGATATAATGTTATAGTTGTGGGTAATATTTATAAATTTTGCAAAGTAAACAAGTTGTTATAAAATATTCGTTTGGTGGGGAATATTCTTTTGTCGGGGAATATTAAAGACGACTACTCAATCGATGGTGGACCCCTAGCGAAAGTATTGTCGTAGTTAGAAAATGACAAAATTATCTTTTTATAAAAATAACTAGCAGAGGTGTTACCGTTAAAACCATTGAACTACCCGGTAGTAAAAAATGAAGAATGGCGTGGTTGAGTAGTAGCACTACCGGTATTGATTATTGATGCTTACGTGAGAAGTCACTTAGCTATACTCAATTATTACTACGAGAATTCTTTGCATCATATCTCTTATATTATTGATTCAATTATTGTCACAAAGATCATCGTGATAATATGTTATATTATTAATTGAGACGACAAGTTATAAATGATTAATAATTGTTGAAAGATTAAATATGTGTTGATTAAAAATAAAATAATTTGTGGTAATATTTATTCAATCCTTGATGTATATAAAGAGTCTCATTATGAGAGGTTTGTGGTAAGTTTGATTATTTTATGGGGGCCCATATGTCATCATCTAAGAGTCTCTTCGTCAATAAGATTTACCTTTGTGAATAGTAATTACCTTTGTCGATAGTATTTACCTTAAATCAATAGTAATTACCTTCTTCAATAGTAATTACCTTCATCAATAGTAATTACCCCTTCGCAAATAGTAGTTGTCCTTCAATATTACCAAGAGTTAACTACCTCTTGATTGTTCCAAGGTTAATTACCCTTAAGAAATAAAGATTGTCTCTTCAATATTACCAAGAGTCATTTTGACCTTCGTTACACCAAGAGCCACCTCGTTTTTTCTATAAATAGAAAGTTTCATTCCTTCATTATTTTACTTAATTCATCAAACTACAGAGAGAAACTATAGAGAGAAAGAAGAAAAATATTCTCGCTACTTCACTTTTCCAATATTGAGTTCTTCTAAGGTAAGGGATATTATTTGTTGTACCCATAAGGGGTGTTATTCTTTCTTATTCATGAAGAGAACTTCAGACATATAATCATGTATCGTGGTTTACCCTATACTTGGTGACATTCTTCTATTATTCTGTTGGAACATCCTGTCATGTGTTTTACAGGGTTCCGCTTCTTTATTATTACGTTAGAACATCCGTCTCGTGTGTTTTACACAGGACTGGTTAAAATCTTTTTTATCATTATGTTGGAATATCCTATCCGTGTGTTTTACACCGGATTTGGTTCCATCTTTATTATTCATTTGGAACAACTCCGCTTGGTGTGAATTTCACACGACCGGTTCCGTTATTATTATTATTCGGTTGGAATAACTCTATGCATCAAGGCACCGCATGCATGGTGATTTCCTTTGTTATTCCATTCTTTATTATACCCGGTTGGTTGTTAAAACTTTGACTTTATACTCCATGAAATTAGTAGAATATTCTTGATATTTGTGTTTCATCCAAAGATCTTTCATGGAAATATTCTTCCCGATCATTCTTGAATTTTACTCTACAAAGCAAAAGATCATGTTGACAATTTGGGACGTTATTAGTTTCTGAATAAATTAATTCGTGAACTTGTTTTAGTGAATTATTATGTCATCATCATCATCTCGTGTTATATTATGTTATCTTTCGCTACGTGCATAGATAAACTTAGTATGATTATGACCGAGGATCATTCGGTATAATCATGGCTTGTTATAAATGATGTGATAAAAGTCCTCAGTGGCACTGTAATGTTGATGGATAGTTTTTGGTATGATTATGACTGGGGGTGATTCTAAGATAGTCATGACCATTGATAATTTGATGAAAATCCTTGACCGCAGTAATACGAGTGGATGATTAGATATTGTGGTTTATTCATTAAACCGAGTCTTAGTGATAAAATTGATAAAACCTTTTAAAACCTAAAAGATAGTAGACTTTATTTTCTACTTGACTCTTTTAATGGATCAGATATTCATTTGCAGCTTAAACCTGGTTGTCTATTGTATTTTATCGTTTAACATTGTTGAAGACTATTGATAATTTATTCTCGCATTATTTTAGTTATAATATTTCTTCTTGGGCTAGTTGAGCTCACCCTTTCTTTCTTTGTTCTCTTCGTGAAATGAGAATATATTTGGGACTAGTCTGGGAAAAGAGTGATGGTCCGAAGATAGATTAGTAGTCCTCACTATTCGTTAAATAGTGTGACAATAAATGTAATGAGGACTCTTGAGTATGGATATTGTCTAAATGACAATATTTCTATTAGAACTCTCGGTTTATGTATTGTCATATGTTACACGACAGATGTATAATTAAGTTTGTATTTGAATTTATGTACAATGTAAGTGGCGACCCAAGATGGGTGACGTATACCTAATTTTGGGGGCGTCATAGTTGGTATCAGAGCTTAGGGATATGATCCCTGGCTAAGATGTGAGACTAGAACTAGGAGGGAGAGATAGAATTCCTTCGCTAGTATGACCTACCTAAGTTTATTTGGTATTTGATTGGTCAATTCGAGTATAGTAATAATATGTTGCATGTCAATTAACCCTTATTTTGTGGCGGTGTTTGAAAATGGCATCCGAGAATGTTGAGAATAGCAATGGAGCACGTGAGGTATTGATTCTCCACAGATTAATAATCATGACAATGTGCAACAATGATGGCGATAATCCTCCGTAAACAACAACACCGATCAATCGATTTAACGACAGATGCGTTTAAGAGGTTTTAGAATTCATGCAACATCGGTAAAGCGACTTACATCCAAAACGAGGTCGAAACACGAAAAACTCTCGGCGGTCACCGCATTAAACAATTCAAGGAGCTGGGACCACCGGAGTTTAAGGGAGAGCCAAAACTACTTGGCGGAAGCATGGATAAAGCAGATTACCAAGATATTTAATGTCTTGGGATGCTCCGAGAGCAAAAGGTTCCCTTCACGCCTTTATGTTGCAGCTTTGGAGAGGCAGATTCTTGGTGGGAATCGGTAAAAGCGTACTCAACTTCTTTCAGATCAAGATATCTTGTGAGAAGTTCGAGAGTTGTTCAACGACAAATACTTTCCGAAAGTATTTGCCACATGAAGGAGGTGGAGTTTATCAAGTTGGAACAAAACAATATGACCGTGTCGTAATACGAGGCAAAATTTGCGGAGTTATCAGAGATTCGTCCCACTTGGTGGATAATGAAGAGAATGACGCGAATGTTTTTAAGAGGTTTGAAAGCGGGAGATACGTCAATATCTTATTTCTCAAAAGCGTGTTTGTATTCGAGATGTTGTAAATAGGGCTCGATTAGTGGAGCGCGATAACGAGTCAACGCGAACTAAAAAGAAGCGGTAAGCAAAATTATAATACCGGAGAGTAGTCATCGAGCGGTGACAACAAGCGTGGAGGAATCAACGGGCGGATATGGTAACCGCCGGTGGTAATCGGTCAAAGCAATAAGAATGGATATTTTAAGAAAAGGAGATTCAACAATGATGGAAAGACGTCGGCACCAAAGACCGTTGTTAAGGAAGGAGAAAGACCACCTATCATATGCTTCAAATGCGGAGGAGAGGGACACATCGACCAAACTGCGCCATGTAGTCAAAGCATGTTATAATTGTGGAAGAGAAGGTCACTTAGCTCGATTTTGTCGTTTCTATCAAGACAAATTCAACTAGGATGGAGGCACCAAAGGTCGTCCCCAGACAAACCAAAGCCGATGAGTTTAAGAGAAGCGTTTTTTTCTCGTGACGAGGAACACGAATAAAATTATCACGGGTAAATTAATCATAAGCTCTTGCGAAGTCTATACTGTAGTGTTAGATACCGATTCTACCCACTCTTTTATTTCACCTAGTTGTGTTCAACGTTTAAATTTGACTCCGAAGAAGTTAAACTTTGACTTATTGGTTGAAACTTCGTTAGTAGGAGCCTTCGTTACCGCTACTATTTTTAAATCTTGTTTGATTCAAATAAACATTTTCACGTTACCTGTCGATCTAATCTTTTTGAAAATATTTGCCTTTGATGTGATTTTAGGAATCAATTGGTTAACTACTCATCATGCTTTTCGTGAAGGTTGTTAGCTTTTATATTCATAACCAACTTGTTTGTGCGAATTCAAGTAACCAAACTACTAAAGTCAATTATTGTCATATCAAGCCATAAGTAAAGAGCCCCGAACCTTTCGTTGTTGACTTCCTTGTGTGGAATGCACCGAAGCCAGACTTTCTGTAGGCGACATCGTGAATGAAGATGGCAAGTTTATAGGTATCATTGTGAGGTGCTATCTAGGTTAAGGGATAGAAGTCACAGTTGGTATCAATGTGACGTACTATCCAAGTCTTGGATGAGAGTCACGATTTTGAATGATATTTCTATTATTAATAAATTTCTTGGCGTATTCTTGAAGACTTCTTACCTACTTAGGCGTGAAATCGAATTTTCGTATTGACCCCGAAGATAAAACCCATTTCTTAAACCCTCAAATATTTCTTCAACTAAATGAATGAGCAGGTTTACGTGGTTTATGATGAAAGTCATAATAAAAGCATTGGACTAATGAAAATCATGGGTATACGTGGTATTAGTAAGTTTTATGATGAGTTATGTTGGTTAGTATGTGAAAACATGAAAGTTTCTTAAAAATCACAATGAGTTAAAAACCAGATTTTGGTGAAAAACGTAACATGAAATTCAATTGACCAAATCTCCTATTATATTTTGAATTTTTGAGTGTGGTTAAGTCCTAGAGTTAGTTCTATGAGTTACCTAACTAATCCAAGTGGAATCAATGAAAAAGGTGTTTTAGATTTTCGTGTGGACTGATCTTAGCAAAGGAGTCAAAACTTTAAAATGTCCAAAAAGCTGCTGCCACGTTTTTGTAAGGACTGTTTTGGCCACTTAATTAGTGAGAAAAATTAAGGCCTTTTGGGACATAAAAGTATATGGTATAAAGAACATCGTGTCCAAAAATGAGCTCATTCCGACTTAAAATGAGCAAGTTATGACCATTTCAATATTTAGGTTTTTTTTGATTTAAAATGCTATAAGCGGAGTTCTATAACTCAGATGACCATGAAATTTAAATCAAGGCTCACATTAACATGTGTAAGGTCCTGCCAAGATTTGGGAATTTTGGAGTTAAACTTGAGGTAGCTAATTTCTTAAGGAATTAATTAGAAATTGATTTTTGAAAAATAGTAAATGAATTTTAAAAATTCGAGAAAATATATTTTCATTATGGAACTATATTATGCTAAATCCCAGAAAAAAATATTTTGGGACTGATTTGGTATTTGTCATGAAAATAGTTTAATTACTGAACATATGAGTTAAATATGTTATGTGAAATAACAAAGTTGAAAATATGATTTTATGGCTAGAGAATCCTATATAGAGTATATGCATATTTTTTTGAGGATTTGATAATTGGTGATGATATCTTATGAGTATGGCATTTTGAATGATTAAATGCATTATATGGTAAAAGCGTAAACAATTGAGATAAATTGTTTATAAATTTAAGAAGTGATTAAAATATTGTTATAATATTAATGATATTAGATTATGAGATTATTAAGTGATTGATAACATGGGGATATTCTTGAATCTGGATAAATTATATTATAAATGTTTAATATTTATCCTTTATCTCATTTGATTGATTCTTTATATCATTATCCTCATGCTTATATTATGTTGAAAGTTATCGTGGCTTACGTGAATAGATGAACTTGGTATGATTATGACCGAGGGATTGTTGGTATAATCGTGGCAAGTAATTGAAAACACGATTATCTTTGCCGTAGTGCATGGATAATTTGTGGTCGTGATCTTAATGAATACAAGATTATCTTTGGTAGTAGTGCGTAGATAATTTGTGGTCGGATACTAATGAATACATGATTATCTTTGGTAGTAGTGCATGAATAATTTGTGGTCGTGATACTAATGAATACGATTATCTTTGGTAGTAGTGCATGGATAATTTGTGGTCGTGATACTAATGAATACACAATTATCTTTGGTAGTAGTGCATGGATAATTCATGGTCGTGATCTTAATGAATATCATTGGCACGTAGTGCGAGGATGATTCGATGATATGGATTAATTATTGAAAGAGTCTCAAAGAATGAAATATTAATTCATGGATGTGGTAAAAGTCATCTTTGGTAGTAGTGCATTGATAGACTTGGTATGATTATGACCAAGGATTATTCGGTATAATCATGGAGTAATTGAAAACACGAATATCCTTGGCGATGGTGCATGGATAATTCGTGGTCGTGATACTATTAAACTGCGTCTCAGCATTATTGGTTTTACAGTTGTATATCTTTAGCCTGTAGTACAAAGATGAATTATTAATGAATATCTTTGGCGGATTGCGAATATGAATTTAATATTTTTAACGATAAAGGTATTCAAGGTATCCCCACCTCTTTATCATATCAGGTACGTACCCTAATTTCGAGGGCGAAATTTCATAAGAAGGGGAGGTTGTAAGAAGAATTATATTTGAATATTATGGAATAAATTTGATATAATGTTATAGTTGTGGGTAATATTTATAAATTTTGCAAAGTAAGCAAGTTGTTATAAAATATTCGTTTGGTGGGGAATATTCTTTTTGTTTGGGAATATTAGATACGACTGACTCAATCGATGGTGGACCCCTAGCGGAAGTATTATCGTAGTTAGAAAAGCGACAAAATTATCTTTTATAAAAATAACGGCGAGAGGTGTTACCGTTTAAAGCTGTTGAACTACCGGTAGGAAAAGTACGATAATATCGCGTGGTTGCGTAGTAGACACTGCGGTATTGATTATTGATGCTTTACGTGAGAAGTCACTTAGCTATACTCAATTATTACTACGATAATTCTTTGCATCATATCTCTTATATTATTGATTCAATTATTGTCACGATATCATCGTATAATTTGTTATAGTATTAAATTATTAATTGAGGCGACAAGTTATAAATGATTAATAATTGTTGAAAGATTAAATATGTGTTGATTAAAAATAAAATGATTTGTGGTAATATTTATTGATCCTTGATGTATATAAAAAATTACATTATGAGGCGTTTGTGGTAAGTTTGATTATTTTATGGGGGACCCATATGTCATCATCTAAGAGTCCTTCATCAATAGTAATTACCTTTGTGAATAGTAATTACCTTCGTCAATAGTATTTACCTTCATATAGTCCAGTATAGTAATTACCTTTGTGAATAGTAATTACCTTCGTCGATAAGTAATTACCCTTCATGAAATAGTAGTTGTCTCTTCAATATTACCAAGAGTCATTTTGACCCTTCGTTAAGACCAAGAGCCACCCTCGCTTTTTTTTATAAATAGAAAAGCTCATTCCTTCATTATTTCTTACGAATTCATTGAAACTCAGAAAGAGAAACTATAGAGAGAAAAAAAAAAAATTTCGCTACTTCACTTTTCCAATATTAGGTTCTTCTAAGGTAAGGGATATTATTTGTTGTACCCGTAAGGGGTGTTATTCTTTCTTATTCATGAAGAGAACTTACATTATTCTATTCTTTATTATACATTGGAATAATCATGTATCTGTGGCATACCCTATACTTGATGAAATCCCTCTGTTATTCCATTCTTTATTATTCTGTTGGAATAACCTGTATACGCGGCATACCCTATACTTGGTGAAATCCCTCTGTTATTCCATTCTTTATTATTCTATGGAATAACTCAGTATACGCGTGTGACACCCTATACATAATCTGTATCGTGGTTTACCCTATACTTGGTGACATTCTTCTATTATCTTTGTTGGAACATCACATGCATGTGTGTTTTACACAGGACTGGTTAAAATCTTTATTATTCTGTTGGAACATCACATGCATGTGTTTTACACAGGACTGGTTCCATCTTTATCATTATGTTGGAATATCCTATCTGTGTGTTTTACAGGATCCGGTTCCATCTTTATTATTACATTGGAACATCCCATCGGTGTGAATTTCACACGACTGGTTCCGTTATTATTATTACATTGGAATAACACCATACATCTGCAATCGCATGCATGGTGATTTCCTTTGTTATTCCATTCTTTATTATACCCGGTTGGTTAAAACTTTGACTTCTATACTCCATGAAATTAGTAGAATATTCTTGATATTTGTGTTTCATCCAAGTATCTTTTCATGGAAATATTCTTACGATCATTCTTGAATTTTACTCTACAAAGCGATATCGTGTTGACAATTTGGACGTTATTAGTTCACGAATAAATTAATTCGTGAACTTGTTTTAGTGAATTATTATGTCATTGTCATCATCCTCGTGTTATATTATGTTATCTTTGGCTTACGTGCATAGATGAACTTAGTATGATTATGATCGAGGATCATTCGGTATAATCATGGCTTGTTATAAATGATGTGATAAAAGTCCTCGATTGGCACGTAATGCGATAATGGATAGTTTTTGATATGATTATGACTAGGGGTGATTCGGTATAGTCATGACCATTGATAATTTGATGAAAATCCTTGGTAGTAGTGCATGGATGATTAGATATTGTGGTTTATTCATTAAAGCTGAGTCTTAGTGATAAAATTGATGAAAACCTTTTAAAACCTAAAAGATAGTAGACTTTATTTTCTCTTGACTCTTTTAATGGATTAGATATTCATTATGATTAAACTGGTTGTCTATTGTATTTTATCGGTTTAACATTGTTGAAGACTATTGATAATTTATTCTACATTATCTTAGTTATAATATTTCTTCTTGGGCTAGTTGAGCTCACCCTTTCTTTTCTTTATTCTCTTGAAATGAGAATATAGGCTGTGACGAGTCGAGGAAAAGAGTGATGGTCCCGAAGATAGCATTAGTAGTCCGCACTATTCTGTTAAATAGTGTGACAATAAATGTAATGAGAACTCCTTGAGTATGGATATTGTCTAAATGACAATATTTCTATTAGAACTCTCAGTTTATGTATTGTCGTATGTTACACGACAGATGTATAATTAAGTTTGTATTTGAATTTATGTACCATGTAAGTGGCGACCCAAGATGGGTGACGTATACCTAATTTTGGAGGCATCACAAAAACTGTTATAAATGCTCTTATTCAGCTTTTATAAGAGGTTTGCATTGCATTCCTCTTTAATTTGAAATTAGTGATCTTTTATATGAAGTTAATTGTAAGACTCCAACTTTTATAAATAAAGATGAATTTTCTATAAATATTATTTTTGAATATTATGGAATAAATTTGATATAATGTTATAGTTGTGGGTAATATTTATAAATTTTGCAAAGTAAGCAAGTTGTTATAAAATATTTGTTTGGTGGGAAAATATTCTTTTTGTCGGGGAATATTAAGACGACGGCTCAATCATTAAGTGGACCCCTGGCTGGAGTATTATGTCGTAGTTAGAAAAGCGACAAAATTATCTTTCTATAAAAATAACGGCGGAGGTGTTACAGTTAAAAGCATTGAACTACCGTTAGTAAAAAAATGCGATGTCTGGTAGTTGATATAGTAGCACACGATATTGATTATTGATGCTTTACGTGAGAAGTTACTCACCTATGCTCAATTATTGCTACGATAATTCTTTGCATCATATCTCTTATATTATTGATTCAATTATTGTCACAGATATCATCGTATAATATGTTATAGTATTAAATCAATAATTGAGACGACAAGTTATAAAAGATTAATAATTGTTGAAAGATTAAATATGTGTTGATTAAAAATAAAATGATTTGTGGTAATATTTATTCGATCCTTGATGTATATAAAGAGTACATTATGAGACGTTTGTGGTAAGTTTGATTATTTTATGGGGGCCCATATGTCATCATCTAAGAGTCTCTTCGTCAATAGTAATTACCTTCGTCAATAATAATTACCTTTGTGAATAGTAATTACCTTCGTCGATAGTAATTATCTTTGCAGACGTCGAACCACTTTACTAGTTTCATATTACAAAGCGCCGATCCACTTGTCGTTTCACATTACGGTGTCAAACCACTTTTCTTTTCACATCACCAGTTGTCAAGCCACTTGCTTTTCACATGGCAGGTGCTAAGCTAGAAATTTTCTATAAATAGAGGCCTAGTGCTTCATTATTTTCACGAATTCATTCAAGCTTTATAGAGAGAAAGTATATAGAGAATAAGAGAAAGAAGAAGAGTATTTTGTTACTACACTCTGCGCAGATTCAATCTCCTACCAAAAGTAAGGGTGTTATTCTTTCTTATTCATGAAGAGAACTGCATTGTTATTCCATTGCTTATTATTACATTGGAATAACTTTGTATACGCAGTTTACCTATACTTGGTGACATTCTTCTATTATTACATTGGAACATCACATCTCATGTGTTTTACACGGACTGGTTAAAATCTTTATTATTATTATTCATTGGAACATCACATGCATGTGTTTTTCTGGCAGAACTGGTTCCATTCTTTATTATTACATTGGAATATCCTGCTTTGCATGCGCTTTTCTGGGGACTGATTCCGTTATTTATTATTACATTGGAATAACTTGCTTTTGTCTTGATCTATCGCATGCATGGTGATTTCTTTTGTTATTCCATTCTTTATTATACCCGGTTGGTTAAAACTTTGACTTCTATACTCCATGAAATTAGTGGAATATCCTTGATATTTGCGCTTCATCCGATATCCTTTCATGGAAATATTCTTCTCGATATTCTTGAATATTACTCTACAAAGCGATATCGTGTTGACATTTTGGATGTTATTGGTTCCTAGATAAATTAATTCTTGAAGTTGTTTTATTGAATTCTTATATCATTATCATCATCCTCATGTTTATATTATGTTGAAAGTCATACGTGGCACTGTAGTGCATAGATGGACTTGGTATGATTATGATGAGAGACTATTCGGTGTAATCATGGTAGTAATGTTACAAATGATGTGGTAAAAATCCTCGATGGCCCGTAGTGCATTGATGAATGATTGTTGGCATGATCATGACCATTAATGAATATACAAATATTCTTGGCCCGTAGTGCATGAATAATTGTGGTCGTGATACTAAAGAATATCCTTGGCGTAGTAGTGCGGGGTGATTCGATGATGTGGAATATTTATTAAAAGTGAGTCTCAATTTATAATGATGATGAAAAACCTTTTAAATCATAAAAGATAGTAGATTTTATTTTCTACTTGACTCTTTTAATGGATTCTTTGGTTCATTGTAGTTAAACTTGATGTTCATTATATTTTATCGGTTTAACTTTGTTGTGAGGCTAATGATAATTTATTCTGCATTATCTTAGTCATAATATTTCTTACTGAGCTAGTTGAGCTCACCCTTTCTTTCACTGTTCTCTTCAGGAAATGAGAATATAGCTGGGACGAGTCAGGGAACGGAGTAATGGTCCAGAGGATAGCATTAGTAGTCCTCACTATTCTGTGAAATAGTGTAATAATAATTGTAATGAGGACTCCTTTTGAGTTTGTATGATCTCTAGTAGACAATATTTGTATCCAAACTCACAGTTTATGTCATATTGTACCAGCAGATTATATTAGTAAGTTGTATTTAAATTACATACCATGTATCGACTACCCAAGATGGGTGATGTATACCTAATTTTGGGGGTGTCACGGTTGGTATCGAGCTTTAGGATATGATCCTGGCTAAGATGTGAGAATAATACTAGGAGGGAGAGCGGGGAATACCTTCGCTTAGTATGACCTACCTAAGTTTATGTCTTTATTTTATTGGTCGGTCGAGAATATAGGGATAATATGTTACATGTCAATTAACCTTTTGTTTTGTGGCGATGATCTCGAAAATGACATCCGAGAATGTTGAGAATAGCAATGGAGCCACAAAGCGATCGTTGATTCACCACATATCAATAATCGAGGATAATGTGCATCGTCGAAGGCGACAATCCTCATGCAAACAACAACACTTGACCAAATGATGAATGATCAAAGGTTCGAGAGGCTTTATGCAACTCATGCAACAAAGCAATGTAGAGGCGACTCATGTCCAAAACGTAGGTGGAAACACGAAAAACTCTTGGGCGGTCACTTAAAAAGCGATTGGAGGCTGGGACCACCGGAGTTTAAGGAGAGCCAAAACTACTTGGCGGAAGCATGGATAAAGCAGATTACCAAGATATTTGATGTCTTGGGATGCTCAGGAGAAAAGGTTCCTTTCTTGCCTTTTATATTGTGGAGAGTGATTCTTTGGTGGGAATCGGTAAAACGTACTCAACTTCTTTGTCTTGAAGATATCTTGGGAGAAGTTCCAGGGAGGCATTCAACGACAAATACTTTCACGAAAGTATTCGCCACATGAAGAAGGTGGAGTTTATCAAGTTGGAACAAAACAATACGACCGTGTCGCAATACGAGGCAAAATTTGCGGAGTTATCACGGTTCGTCCCACTTGGTGGATAATGAAGAGAATGACGCGAATGTTTTTAAGAGGTTTGAAGCCAGGAGATACGTCGACATCTTATTTCTCATAAATTGTGTTTTATTAGGATGTTGTAAATAGGGCTCGATTAGTGGAGGCGATAACGAGAGTCAACTTAACTAAAAGAAGCGGTAAGACAAAATTATAATACTAGCGAGTAGTCATCGAGCGGTGACAACAAGCGTGGAGGGAATCAACGGGCGGATATGGTAACCACTTGGTGGTAATCAAGGCCAAAACAATAAGAATGGACATTTCAAGAAAAGGAGATTCAACAATGATGGAAAGAGCGTCAAGACCAAGAGACCGTTGTTAAGGAAGGAGAAAGACCACCTATCATATGCTTCAAATGCGGAGGAGAGGACACATCACCCAATCAAGCTGCGCCATCCAGTCAAAGCATGTTATAATTGTGGAAGAGAAGGTCACTTAGCTCGATTTTATCGTTTATCGAAGACAAATTCAAGCTAGGATGGAGGCACCAAAGGTCAGTCGAGAAAAGTCAAAACCCGGTAGTGCTGAGGAAGCGTTTGTTGTGACCTCCCAGAGAGCAAGGAACCCGAATGAGGTCATCACGGGTAAGCTTATCATAAACTCTAATGAAGTCTATACTTTATTTGATCCGGTTCTACCCATTCTTTTATTTCTCTACTTGCGCTCATCGATTAAATTTGACTCAGGAGAAATTAGACTTTGACTTATCTGTGGAAACTCGTTGGGAGAAACCTTCATTACATCCATTGTTTATAAGTCTTGTTTGGTTCAAATCGGTACCCTCACATTTACTGTCGATCTTATTTCATTAAAATACTTGCATTTGACGTGATTCAGGGATTGATTGGTTAACTACTTATCATGCAAAAATTGATTGTTTTCGTAAGGTTGTTAGCTTTCATATTTCTAACCAACCTATTATGCGAATTCAAGCGACCAAACTATTAAAATCAATCACGGTCATCTCAAGCCATAAAGCTATTCGTTTATTGAAAAGCGGATGTCAAGCTTTCTTAGCTTTCGTATCACTGATTTAAACAAAAATACGTCGATTTTGAACGATATTTCTATTGTTAATAAATTTCTGACGTATTCCCGAAGAACTTCCGACCTACCCCCAGGCGTGAAATTGAATTTTGTATCGACCTTGAACCCTAAGATACAAAACCTATTTCCAAAGCCCCACATCGAATGGCTCTATTAAACTTCGAGGAGTTAAAGACCCAACTGCGAGGAATTGTTAGACATTGGCTTTATTCATCCTAGTACTTCTCCTTGGGGTGCTCTGCTGTTCTATTCGTGAAGAAGAAAGATGGGAGTATGCGACTTTGTATTGATTATCGGGAGTTGAATCATGTCACCATCAAAATAGGTATCCATTGCCACGTATTGATGATTTGTTTGACCGATTCTGAGCCAAATTCTTTTCAAAGATTGATCTTCGTTAGGATATCACCAATTGAAGATTAGAACCCGTGACATTCCAAAGGCGGCTTTCAAAACTTCGATGCGGGCATTATGAATTCTAGTCATGTCCTTTGGATTGACTAATGCTCCCGCCGCCTTCATGGATATGATGAACCGAGTATTCAAGGAATATTTGGATCACTTTGTGGTCGTCTTTATTGATGACATCCTTATTTATTCCAAAAGCCGTGAAGATCATGAAAGCAACACTTGAGGGTGACACTCCAAAAGCTTCGTGAATATAAGCTTTATGCAAGTTGAAGAAATGCGAGTTCGGCTTGAAGAAGTAGCATTCCTTGGGCACGTGGTATCAAGTCATGGAATATCTCATTGACCCAAAGAAAGATTGAAGTTATTCAAAGTCGAGAACAACCTAAATCGATGGATCGAAGACGTAGCTTTCTCGGTTTATTTGGTTATTATCGGAGATTCGTGGAAGGATTTTCTCGAATAGCTACTCCATCGACTCGGTGACTCGAGAAAGATACAAAGTTCAGTTTGGGCGAAGAATGTGAGAAGAGTTTTCAAGAACTCAAGAGGAGACTTATTTCAAAGACTGTTCGACAATACCATCTAGCTCGGAGGATTTGTCATCTCAATGATGCTTGAAGCAAAGAAGGTTGGGATGTGTTCTTATGCAACATGGAAAAGTTATAGCCTATGCCTCGCGACAACTCAAAGAATATGAGAGAAATTATCCTACTCATGATCTAAAGTTAAATTTGTTATCTTTACACTTAAAATTTGGAGGCATTACTTGTATGGGGAGAAAGTGGAGATCTTTACGGATCATAAAAGCCTCAAATATTTCTTCACTCAAAAGGAACTCAACATGCGACAACGACGTTGGCTTGAAGCTGATTGAAAGATTATGATCATACCATCCAATAACATCCCGAAAAAGCGAACGTGGTAGGCGACGCATTGAGTAGAAGATCATATGCAAGCACGAAGTGCGATATTGTCAACGCAAAGGCCCATTTTGTGTGACTTGCAAAGGATGGAGATAGAGTTAAAGACTCTGGGGACGCGCGTGATGATAGCGGTATATCTGAGTAGAACCGAATTTAATCGATAAAGTTAAAATTTCGCTTCAAGCTCTGGACTGGAGGTCGATGCGTATGAGGAAGAAAGTGCAAGAAGGTGCTATATCTTAGGAAGCAAGAATCGATGAAGAAGGAATACTTCGAGTCAACTCCGGACTTTGTGTTCCTAACGACCACGATTTAAAGTATAATATCATGATGGAGGCGCACAACACACTATTTGCAATCCATCTCGGGAGTACCAAAATGTATCATGATATTCGCCATACATTTTGGTGGAAGCAATATGAAGAGAAAGATACTTATTTGTTTATCTCAAGGTGTCTAACTTGTCAATGAGTTAAAGCGGAGCATCAAGTACCAAAAGGTCCATTGCAACCACTTGAAATTCCGAGAATGGAAGTAGGAGCACATTACCATGGATTTCAATTCACGGTCTTCCTAAGGTTTCTCAAGGCATAGATGCGATTTGGGTCATTGTTGATAGATTGACCAAGTCCGCTCATTTCTTACCAATCTGAGAAACTTATACACTTGAACGTCTTGCTTTCAGTATGTACATAAACGAGATTGTAAGATCGCATGGTATCTTGCGGTATCCATAGTTTACGATCGAGACCCAAGATTCACTTCACGATTTTGGGTTAGTTTGCAAAAAGCTATGGGCACAGACTTACAATTTAGCTTCGGCAGATATCATCCTCGGGACAGATGAGACGATGGAGAGGACTATTCAAACTCTTCAAGATCTATTAAGACTCTATGTCCTTGATTTCAAGGAAGTTGGGACAAGTTCTTACCATTGGTGGAGTTTTCCTACAACAACAGCTTATCAAAAAGTATTGGCATGGCTCCATTCGAGCGTTGTTTGGAAGAAAGTGTCGTTCTCCAGTATGCTGGGATAAGGTGGGTGAAGCAACGTTGTTGGGACCGGAGTTGGTATGTATGACTACGAAAAAGATTCAAACGATCCGACAACGTATAAAAACCTCACAAAATCGACAAAAGAGTTATGCTGATCTTCATCGAAAGGACGTGGAATTCGATATAGGAGATCATGTGTTGTTAAGAGTTGCTCCATGGAAATGAGTTACAAGATTTGGAAAGAGAGGAAAACTCAATCCTTGATTCATCGGTCCATTTTTAATCCCCGGTCGAGTAGGAACTGTGGCCTATAGACTCGCTTTACCGCCAAGTATGTCTCGTGTTCATAACGTTTTTCACATATCCATGTTACGTAAATATGTGAAAGACCCGAACCACATTATTGAGTTAGAACCGGACAAAATAGCGGAAGATTTGACGTATGAAGAGGTTCATGTTCAAATCTTGGATAAGAAGGAACATATTCTACGCTCCAAGGTTATACCTCAAGTCAAAGTTTTGTGGAGGAACCACGATGTTGAGGAAATGACTTGGTAGTTAGAATCTAAATGAAATCAAGGAATCCTTACCTCTTGACATACAGTGCGTACCACTAATTTCGAGGGCTTAAATTTCATAAGAAGGGAGGTTGTAAGACTCCAACTTTTATAAATAAAGATGAATTTTCTATAAATATTATTTTTGAATATTATGGAATAAATTTTATATAATGTTATAGTTGTGGGTAATATTTATAAATTTTGCAAAGAAAAGCAAGTTGTTATAAAATATTTGTTTGGTGGAAATATTCTTTTTGTCGGAAAATATTCGTGACGACTCTACTCGATCATTAAGTGGACCCCATTAACGGAAGTATTGTCGTAGTTAGAAAGCGACAAAATTATCTTTCTATAAAAATAACGGCAGAGGTGTTACTGTTAAAAGCCATTGAACTACCGTTAGTAAAAGTACGATGTCTGGCGTAGTTGTATAGTAGCACACGATATTGATTATTGATGCTTTACGTGAGAAGTCACTCATTTATGCTCAATTATTGCTACTGATAATTCACGCATCATATCTCTTATATTATTGATTCAATTATTGTCACGAAGATCATCAGATAATATGTTATAGTATTAAATCAATAATTGAGACGACAAGTTATAAAAGATTAATAATTGTTGAAAGATTAAATATGTGTTGATTAAAAATAAAATGATTTGTGGTAATATTTATTCAATCCTTGATGTATATAAAAAAGTGCATTATGAGGCGTTTGTGGTAAGTTTGATTATTTTATGGGGGCCCATATGTCATCATCTAAGAGTCTCTTCGTCGATAAGTAATTACCTTCGTCGATAATAATTACCTTTGTGAATAGTAATTACCTTCGTCAATAGTAATTATCTTTTGGGAGACGTCAAACCACTTGCCGTTTCATATTACAAAGCGTCGAACCACTTGTCGTTTCACATTACAAGCGTCGAACCACTTGTCGTTTCACATTACTGAGCGTCAAACCACTTTTCTTTTCACATCGCGGTTGTCAAAGCCACTTGACTTTTTCACATGGCGGTCTTGTTTAGAAATCTTCTATAAATAGAGGCCTAGTGCTTTATTATTTTCACTTAATTCATTCAATTTATAGAGAGAGAAAGTATAGAGAGAATAAAGAGAGAAAGAAGAAGAGTATTTTGTTACTACACTATCTCTGCGAGATTCAATCTCCTACCAAAAGTAAGGGTGTTATTCTCTTCTTATTATTCAGAAAGGTTATTGTTGTTATTCCATCGCTTATTATTACATTGGAATAACTTTTGTATCTGTGATTTTACACTATACTTGGTGACATTCTCTATTATTACATTGGAACATCATGCGTGTGTTTTACAGGACTGGTTAAAATCTTTATTATTATTATTGTTGGAACATCCGTCACATGCATGTTTTACTGCTAAGCACTGGTTCCATTCCATTCTTTATTATTCATTGGAATATATATATCATGCATGCGTTTCGTGGGACACAGATTCCGATTATTTATTATTACATTGGAATAACTTTTGCATGCGCATCGCATCGCATACGTGGTGATTTCTTTTGTTATTCCATTCTTTATTATCTGGGTTAGTTAAAACTTTGACTTATCTTTCCATGAAATTAGTGGAATATCCTCGATATTCAAGGCTTCATCCAAAGATCCTTTCATGGAAATATTCTTCTCAAGATATTCTTGAATATTACTTTCTACAAAGCGAGATCGTGTTGACATTTTTGGATGTTATTGGTTCCTAGATAAATTAATTCTTGAAGTTGTTTTATTGAATTCTTATATCATTATCATCATCCTCATGTTTATATTATGTTGAAAGTAAATACGTGATTCAGTAGTGCGTAGATGGATTTGGTATGATTATAATAGAGAGGCTACCGATTGTAATCGTGATCGTAATGTTACAAATGATGTGGTAAAAATTCTCGGTGGCGTAGCATCGTTGATGGACGTTGTTGGCATGATCACGTAATTATTAATGAATACACAAATATTCTTGGCAGAGTGCATGCGTGAATAATTGTGGTACGTGATCTTAAAGAATATCATGGCGTAGTAGTGCGGGGGTGATTCGATGATGTGGAATATTTATTAAAGTTGAGCCTCAAATTTATAACATGATGATGAAAAACCTTTTAAATCATAAAAGATAGTAGATTTTATTTTCTACTTGACTTTCTTTTAATGGATTCTTTGGTTCATTGTAGTTAAACTTGATGTTCATTATATTTTATCGGTTTAACATCTTTGTTGTGGCTAATGATAATTTATTCTGCATTATCTTAGTCATAATATTTCTTCTTGGTAGTTGAAATTTCACCCTTTCTTTCTTTCATTTTTTAGGGAAATGAGAATATAAATTTTAGGACGAGTCGGGGAGCGGAGTAATGGTCAGGAGGATAAGATTAGTAGTCCTCACTATTCTATTACGTGAAATAGTGTGATAATAATTGTAATGAGTAACTCCTTTTGAGTTTGTATGATCTCAGTAAACAATATTTGTATTCAAACTCGCGGTTTATGTCGTATTATACTGTGACAGAGTTATATTAGTAAGTTGTATTTAAATTACATGCAGTATGTCCACTACTCAAGATGGGTGATGTATACCTAATTTTAGGGGCGTCACATTAATGATTATGGTAAGTGACAGTTTTGTTGTAATCTAAATGAGAAAGTTAATCTCAGAAATTGAGAATAATTAATTTAGAGGAGCATTATTTTCGCATTTGTTTTTAATATTTTTATATTATTATTTCTCACAATAAAACCCACTGCATAATTATATAAGAAAGTCATATAAAAATATAAAAAATATATGTGAAAATATGGGTTCTCTTAATTTAAAATGGGATTCCATGCCATGCTTGAACAACTTGAAAGACGCTCCATCAAATAATAAAATATTTCAATTGGCTGAATCCTATCCATAACAATAAAATTACTCAACATTATCCACTTCTTGACAACAACATCCCATTTGTATTCCCGTGCATGTCACTCAAAATTTGGATTAAGGGGATGTTTGTTTAGCATTAAATAATTGAATCTTTCAGTCATTCAGTACGTTTATTTTGAAAAAATAAAATAAAATATCTGAATGACTAAGTCCTATTTTTTGGTTGAATGGGCTGAATGATGACTGAATGTAAGTATTTTATATTTAATTTTTTTTACAATATTAAATAAATTTATAATAATTTTGAATTTTTCCATACGGGTAAAATAATAAAAATCTGTTATTCAGATATTTCAGACATGTCAATTATCAAACAATTTTTTTCATTCAAATTCAGCTCATTCAAATTCATTCAATTTTTATCAAACACATCCCCTAAATCACAAATCTCACCCATAATTTAGACTTAAAAGTCAATTGTCACTCCAAATTTAGTTTTGATTCACACCCTAAAACTTTGAGCAAAAATAATTTACACCCTAAACTTTGACCACCAAATAATTTACACCTAAATTTTGAGCACTAAAACAATTTGCACCCTCTGCGCTGAAATCCAAGTATATAAGCCGTATCACACATATTTCAATTCTATTGTTAGATAATTAATATTAATTTAACATATCATTACTATCCATGTACTAATTAATTACTCTTTCTCCCCTCTTTCAATTATTCTATTTATTTAAGGACAAAATAAAAAATAATTAATCTTTTCTCCTAAATATATGTAAAATATCTTATATTATATAAATATTTTTTTAAAATGACTTGTATAATAAAAAGGAGGGAGTAACATTCATCGTTTACAAGTTGAACCTTAATTATATATCATTGTACTCTTTTTTAAATTCCACAATTATATAAGCACAAAGTAAAAAACTAATGATTAATTTCTCAGTTGTTTATTTTATTTTTTAATCAGAAACTGCATAGTTCCATTTTCACAATTCTTAAATTATGTATCATCTTAGTAATAGGGTTAGTTAAGCTGAACGGATACTTTTTATGTCCCACAACCTCATCAGGCCAAATATATGAAATAAATAAATAAATACATGAACTGGGAGAATACCAAGAACCAGTTTTTTTACAACCTGATACTACTAGGATACCACCCCTTGTCTAGAGCTTTTCTTCCAAAAAGATTAAAGCTTTTAGCTTCAACTTTTGAGGTACCTTTCAGCTTACAGTAGGGGGATTCTTTCATCTTAGCAATGGAGAACTAATAGTAGGGATTCTTTCATCTTAGCAACTGCACAAGGGATTAAACTAGAGTCCCTTGGTGATATCAAAGAGAAGATAATCAAAGTGGCCTGTCCCTACGAATCGATGCAAAGACAACTAGATGCAGACCTACATGGCGAAGCTCGTTCATATCTTTACAAACCTAACATCACTTTGCCCAAATGCAGTTCCACAACCTGGACACTTGCGATGGCGGATCTCGAGATTTCTTTGAATGCAAGGATTGCAGAATAGATGATAGCACTTCACAATTACAACCTGCCAAATACAGAGCAAACCAAATCTTTTGTCATTAAATAATACATGCACACCATACCCCACTTATGCTTTCTGTGTGACATATTTACATTCTGAAATCTAAATTTGCAGATGGAGGATGCCCATTAAACAGGGTTCAAAATATCCCTGCCTAGGTGATATGCGGGTCCTCTACTACCTAGATTTGATTGGGCTCCTAACCCAGCCGCCAAGGCGGAAGCAGACCATTACCGCGTCGATTTAATAAGGCTTTGAAACTCAAATGAATTTGTGAAGTTTTAAAAGATTTTTTTTTGGGGTAATCTGTCATGTAAAATTTTTAAAATAGAACATCTAATATATGTTTTATATAGTATTAGTGGCCACCGCAATTATGTGGGGTAAAATAGGAACTTCATTAAATTTAGAGTAAATAGAAAGACATAAAAAATTATTATTAACAAGGGAAAAATAATAATATATCTAAAATTGTATGGGCAATAGAGTTAAAAAGAAGGGGAAAAAAAAGAAAAAAGAAGCAAGTCAGTGACCCAAAATTACCAATCTTGCTGGGCAAGCCTCACAGAGGCTTTATATTAACAGCACGAGGATCAAAAAATTTGGAGCAAGTAACATTTACCCAAATATTGTTTCAAAAAAATAATGGAAAAGAAAGGCGACACCTGCATGCTTATGTAGCGAGTATAACCAGAGACCAAAGTAAGCTTCAAAGATCATAACCTTGCATGTGTACGTACCTCTTTTGGTCTATCAAAACACACCCCACACTTGAGAATAGATTTGCAATCCTTGATTTCATCCTGGAGCTTTTGAATGGCAGCCTCCCCGCTTTCAGAACTAAACTCCTCAACCTTTCTATTTAGTTCCATGAGCTCATCATCAAGCTTCTTCCTCTCACCTCTGGTGTATACATGAAATCACCAAGTTAATTCAGATCTAGCTTCAGGAACCAGTAAATAGATGCACAAAAAAAGCTATAGGCCTTCACAAACAAATTTCTATGCCAAGTACTTGGGAATTTTTTTTGTTATGCACTCATATCTTCCTCATTTGAAAAGTAACTCGAGACATTTGACACAGGTAGGCAGTAGAGTGGTAGATCTTCTGATGAACATGCACATCAAATATCAGTCCACATGGAGCAGCTCTCAAGATTCTTTAATGCACATGCCTAAGAAAAATTGTTACAAATCTCTAATGGCACAAAAATTACATCACATCATCAAGTTTACTTTTGGTTTCAGGTTTACAATCTTCCAATTGCTAAGGTAGAAAACAGGAAATTGAATGACACATAATTAAAAGTAGAAGCTCCATCTTATGACAATAAAAATAAATACTAAAAATTAGAGACAGAAAAAACGACCTTTCGATATCCAGTTCCTTTTGAGTTTCATCAATCTTTCGCTGGACCTGCTCGTATTCCTTCTCAGATGAAGAAACTACAGATTTCAGCCACTTTAATTCCTTCTCAGCATCTGCAAGTTCCCACTTTGCAGTTTCCAGGTTGACTGCTAGATGTCTATCTTCTTCAGTAGATTTCAAAGCTTCCGTAATGGAAATTTTCATCTGCAAGGTTTAACATCTGCTGTTGGAGAAGGATAAGCAGCAGCAAAGATGTCTGTTAAGTTGAAGAATCCTTACCTGCTCTTCACCATGAGCAATCCTCAATTTCAAAGATTCGAGCGATGTATTGACCTGTTGAAGCTGTTTTGCTAGTGCTTGCTTCTCAGAAAGTAGAAAATTATGCGCCTGCTTTGTCTTCACACTCTCAGAAACCAGCTGCACACAAAAAGCCACACTAAGATAACGAACAACCAGCCCTAGCATCCTATTGTAACACTTGGTCAGATTAAAATGTTGCAAGCAAAAAAGGAGACCTTGATATTGTACTCGTCCCTTTCAGTAACCTGCTGTAACAGATGTTGGTTTTGTGTTTGCATATCTTCATATGCTTGACCAATAGTCTGCATCGCAAAAGAAGGGAGTCAATAGAGGCGCGAATGGATAGAACATGATTGTATCGATCTAGGTACCAAACTGCACAACATTGAACAAGCACATGAAAGAATCTTTTCAGATAAATATAGTTTCTAAACCTCCATTTCAGAAATATAAGCCTCTGCCTCTCCATCCTTAATTTTGATAGCCTCTGTAAGCTCCAAAACATCTCTGAAGGTGAAGTGACATTCAAACATTATCAAAGAA
Source organism: Panax quinquefolius (assembly GCA_020205615.1). NCBI lineage: Eukaryota > Viridiplantae > Streptophyta > Magnoliopsida > Apiales > Araliaceae > Panax > Panax quinquefolius. The sequence goes on from CM035159.1 coordinate 69,015,691, forward strand.
AGCACAGTATCGTAAAGAAAGTATCTTACAAAGAAACAGAAAAACAATTTGATGAAAAACTAATCCAGGTGTAAGCACTATGAACATCTTAACAGTAGAAGAGGAGAGAACAAAGTATAAAAATATTTAAAATGTTCGTTTAACCAAATATTATACTTATGCAAATAATGTAGCCTAGCAAATTATGCAGATGATCAGCTTTAGTAAGATAAAACAACAGAAGTTTGTGCCATGCTAAATCCAGGAAACAGAAACATGTAGATCAATGTTGCAATAATATGTGAGTTCTATTATATTGGTTGTGTCATCTATGTATATTACTAAGTTATATATTATTTTTTATTTTTTAAAATATATTAGGTTTTATGTTTATATGTGAGAATCGTTTTTAGCTCCCTCAACAAATATGGGCTAAGAAGAATTGTTGAGTTAAGAAAAACACAAGGTACTACTACAAAGATAAAACATAACCACTTTTCACAGCAGATGAGCTAGAAAAGAAAAACACAACTTTTGAATTAATAAATATAAACCAACTTGCATGATACTGCTTCAAAGCAGAAAATGAAATTTCATACATGTTTTCAAAAAAGATAGAACCAGAGATGAGACCTTTCAGCGGCACCCAGTTTAGCCCTTAGATCAGCTATTTCAGATTCAGCAGCAGAGAGCCTTTGTTGGCATGCAGCCTCGGCTTCATTTGCAGCTTTCACCCTCAATTCTAAACCATGCTCTTCCAAAGCATTTCTCAAAACAGCTACTTGAGAGAGAGCTCTCTGTTCCGATTCATTAATTTCCATCACATCTCTGGATCAGATAGTTGAATTTTTTTGGTGTCAAATATTCATTTATCCATTATAAAAAAGGTTTCACAAACTAGAATGAACCAGTATAACACTTGCAGCAATATATCGATCCATAACTCAACATAACTAGTTCAAGAGAATTGCAGAATGAGCTAATTGACTCAATATTCCCTTTCTATCAGTTAGTTAAATACCAAAACTCACATGTGCAAAATTATCAGGTGCTTCTTACTTATACATACTTAAAGAAATAATAAATTATTCTATCATTAAACGCTTAACGGATTTGCGTCTACGAAAATAAAAAGTTCCAATAAATGGTCTAAAACAGAGCTAATTGTCAATTAAATGGTCATGTTGATAAACCTTAAGAAACAATTATTAAAAGTGGGATAGGATGAAAATGAATCTCATTAAAAGTGGAAAGGCAAGAAAGAAAACTAAATACAGAATAAGTAAATAAATATATAAGAAAATAAAGAAAGAAAATTAATAAATGAAAATAAAAGAATAAAAATGAAAGGAGATAAGTAAAATAAAGTTCCTATCACAAATCATGTTCTCAGTTATGTTCCGCTCGTTCAAATCTCTTTGTACGACTTTTCCTTTAGCCTTTTTCTGCCTAACCCTCCCTCTTCTAGTATCTTCCTCTTAATATACAGGACTCCTATTCTAATCTATTAATCTCTAGGCCAATTTTGAATACAACCAATCCATCTCAACTTAAATCTTTAGAGACTGGCAAAAACAAATGCTTAAAAATGAGCAGTGGCTTTATTAGAGAAAGCACAGTAAAGTTGGGCCAACGTGATAAACCACCCATGGGTGGCCCGAATAAAGGTGGAATTATTTTTTAAAAAAAATTAAAAACAATGCTACTTTTGAGGGTTGAACACAAGGCCTCCAAATCATTAAATAAAAGTTCAATCCAACTAAACTACAACAACTACTTGTTTTAACATGTGTCTAAATAAAAGTAAAAAATAAAATAAAAAGACAGCCGTTTAGACAAAATGTACAATTTCTAGTTTTAATTTGTTTGTCTTTTTAAATGAGTTAAATTTGAATCATAATTCAAAATATTAAATTTAAATTATTTAAAATTTAATTTTATCTAATAAATAAGTTTCTCAAACATCAATATCATTTATAAAAGATTCTCCATTTAACCCTAAAAATTATATTGGAAAATATATTTCTTAACTCTAAATAATATAAAATTTTGAGATTAATAAAATTTTAGATAGTTTTACTATATTAATACTCTATATTGATTAAAATTAAATACATTTATATTAATCCTAAATTTAATCATATCATATATTTATTTTTAAAAGTTAAAATAACTCTTTTTATCAATTAGATGTTGTAATAATATTCTTGATTTGGGCATGGACATACTGAATTACCTAAATTATTTAATTTAAATATAATAAAAATATATTTCCAACTTTGCCCCTCTTCCGAGGAAAAAAGAAAGTAATATATTTTATTTTGCTTGTATTTTTATTGTTCATCTTGATATCTCTTTCACCAAATATATATAATTTCTATTAATCTCAAAATTTTATATTATTTAGAGTTAAATAAATACATTTTCCAATATAATTTTTAAAGTTAAATGGAGAATCTTTTTATAAATAATATTGATGTTTGAGAAACAGATAAAATTAAATTTTAAATAATTTAAATTGAATATTTTTAATTATGATTCAAATTTAACTTATTTAAATAGACAAACAAATTAAAACTAGAGATTGTACATTTTGTTTAAACGGTTGTCTTTTTATTTTTTTTATTTTTATTTAAACACATGTTAAAACAAGTAGTTGTTGTAGTTCAGTTGAATTGAACTCTTATTTAATGACTTAGAGGTCTTGTGTTCAACCCTCACAAGTAGCTATATAGTCTTTATTCTTTTACTTTGAGTTAAATTGACAAATTGTGTAGCATTGCTGGCCCAACCCAGGCCTCACAATTCTAGCCCAAGAAAAGCTTGGCCATGTAAACTTCTAGCCCCCTTCAGGTCTTGACTAAATCGATGCACCAAAATATTACGATCGCAATACCCCCCAATGCATTCCACACCTTCATCCATCATGCTCAAATCCTATGCTTACATCCTCATCAACATCTCCATCTCTTATACAATATTGATACCAAATATTAAAATATATCCTTCTTGAGAACCTCACATGTCTCCACATATTCACAATGCCTGCATCTCTTCTTCTTACATTTCTGAACTCGCACTCTAATTGTCTTTCATACGATAACTTAATCAAAAATCTTTAGATTCCAATGTACATCTCCATATCTCCAACTTAGCATTAACACCTACTCTAGTCTAATCGATTAACATAATATCATCTGCCAAAACACATACATCATATCACTTTCTATTAATTGTACAAGGATCATATACTAAGGCCATAGGTCAACATTACCAATTTTTCTTCCTTGAACCTCGGGGACAGAACACTTACATCGCTACATATGTATCATCAGTGAAAAATCAGAAAAAAACATGATACTGAAATACAATATTAGGCATAACTACACCAACAATGGAGCCACAGTAATAATGGCAAAGCAAGTGTGTGCAAGCAACCACTAACACAATTCCCCGACTCCAAACTCTTTAAGGGCACTTCAACTACCAAGATAAGAAAGAATCCATTAGACAACAGTTAGTTATATGGGTGGTGTTGTTTGGGCTATCAAAGTTTGCAGATTCTAGAATTCTACTATATTCATGCATACAGTGTTAGCATTTTCATCTGTTTAAGAAATTAGCGTATTATAGTTACTTCTAGTATAATCATCGCGTTCAAAACACTTTCAAGGTCCCAAAAAAAAGGGTGTATCCCTTTACTTTTGAGTTGGTATCGGGGATTCATGCCATTTTAAATAAAAATAATAATATTCAAATACCCAGGAGCAACACAACTCCCTGACGCTTGATTGAACAACAGCCCAGACAAGTACCTGCTGTCATGTATTTGTTGTCCAAGCATGTCCAGGAAGATCTGCAGTTCTTGTTTTTCCTTCTGTGATTTCTCAATCTGTAACAATTTTTCCCCAACATAAACTACCAAAATGAGCTCAGTGCCACATTAGTATGATTATAGGGAAGGAAAAAAAGGATGCATATATGAAAAAACTAGCAAAACCAGAGTGAACTAGTGTAAGAAACTTACAAGTTCCTTTAGAGACTTGATATCTGCCACTTGCTCAGCACATTTATCTACCAAAATCTTCTGTTCACTAGTCTACCAGAAAGGAATAGATACGTTAATCTCAGAAGACAGACGGAACTGAAGCAGCATACAACAATCAAACAGTTTAATATTCGGTAGCAAATCTCAACATATTTTGGATGTGTTTTGCAATTAACAACTTCATCTTAGATTTCTCTTGAGTTTTGCAAACTAGGATGTCTGATTGTTTTGGTAATTGTTCATAGTATTCCATAACTACTAATTTACATAGTTGTCACGGCGACGCCTAGGCGTCCAGGCGATGGAGAAATGGCACAGTGAGAGGTCGACTTGAGATGGAGATGCTAAAGATGCTTGGCAGCAGCGCGAAGCCTTTGGCAATAGCAGCTCTGGCCCAACTTAAATGTTTACCTCATCTACCCTCTGACCCATGAACATAATACCATGACCCATCAATTTAAAAAAAATGAGAAAGGGAGAAAAGCTCTTATGTTTTGGGTTTTAATGTATATGAAATTTTATTACCAATATACTTGTTAAGTAATATAAATAATATATAAATTACACATTGTAAACAACTTGTCGCCATATGGACGCCATGGAGTTCGCCTTGTCGCCTAGGCGTCCAGGCAGTCGGCTACCGCCATGATTCGCCGTGGTGCCGTGACAACTATGCTAATTTATACTTGCGGTCATAGAGAACACCATATAATGAAAGGAAGACAGAACCTTTCTGCTCAATAAATCTTTTAGTGATTGGGTTTCTTCACGTAGGGAAACAGCTTCATGGGCTGTCTCCTTCCACCGATTCAACTGAGCTTCCATCAATCCCATCTCTTTAGACAAAGCAGATGCCATCACCTGAAACTCTGCTTTAATATCTTTTCTTCCTGGAGGAACTACCATTCTTCAGAAACAAACTTACTGAGTTCCACTAAATAAAAAAACTCAATGGGTAAGCAATTCAACCTGAATCTTGCACAGCTTCTTCCATCTTAATTTCTAACTCATTATTCTCAGTGACACACTTCTGCAATTGCTGTTCAAGTTCTTCAATTTTAGAGTCAGCATTATTAATGCCACTCTTCACAACATCTACTGAATCTGCTTTTACGTTCAACTCTTTCTCCCTTCGCATAACGGAAGACCTGTCAGCCTGGAATTGAACTTTTAAGAAATATAACATAACTAAAGCAGCAATTAAAAAATTTTATATAGCAACGCAGCTTCACCTGCAGAGTATCTGTCAACGTTTTGTACCGATCTAATTCAGCAGACCAGTGTTGGAGCTGATCGTTCAGTAAAGTATACGAACGTGATGAGTGAACATAATTATCATCCTTCAGTTCATTCTAAAAACAGCACCAACACAAGTTAGATTAACGCTTAACAAAACTAAACAACTTCGCCAATTTTTCTGCCAAAATGATGGTATCACATACAAAGACGAGAAATCCATAAACACCACCTGAAGATCTTGCAATTGTTTTGACAAGATTAGATTGTCCTCCTGTACATCTTGTAGCTCAGCAAGACGATCAGCTGCCAATATCTACATAAACTCGAATAATATTAGAGAGAGAGTGTGCTAGAGAGTGAATCAACTACATCTACAAGATACCTTAGTTTCCTCGATAGAATCTTTCAACTCCCGCAAACCCATTGTCTTGTCTGCAATTTTTTCAGGTGACAAGGTTCCATTTACTGCCCCTGACACTGGAGTTTGCACACCAGATGCCACATCCGTCTGCATTTTAAGATTGACCAGTTTTCTTCTACTTTCTTCAAGTTCAGTCATGCTTTCTTCCAGATCACCTTTTAAGCATAGGCAAATATATATGCTCGTCGGTCAAATACAGAATCTTGATGAATGAAATTGCAGTATAAAACCATAAATACTTATCAGTCACCAAACTCTTGGAAATTAAAAAGCAATTTCTAAAAAATGAATGTCCTACTAATTTTGTTGACCATTTTTTAAAAATATGTGATTAAAAGGACATGACAATAATAATTCCAGCCTTTAAAGTTAACACACAAAAAACACATCCACAAATTATGTCTTATGCAAACCTAAACATTCAAAAAATTACAGTAAGTCGATAAAAGAAAAAAATATTCTCTTAGGGAGGGAGTATTAATTTCCAAATCACATTATCAACCAAATACAATATTAATGAGACTGACAAAGTAAAAAATGAGGTGAAGGAACTATTAGGAACCTGTAAGACGTCTTATCTCAGATTGGCCCACTGAATGGCTATGAATACATGTCTGAATCCCATCAGCATATTCTTTATGCTTCAAGCGTAGAATATCAATCACCTCATGCAGATTATTAGCCTCCTCTTTCATCAAATTCTCAATCTTACTCAATTGGATAATAACATCTGAGGACTCCATATTATAACAAAAAACAAATCATCAATACAAAGTCTAGTCTCGAAGATATTTGACAATGTTGAAAATTTTAATACATGGAATTGACCCACCATTACCAATGCCTCGATTCGGCCCAGATCGCTACAAAAAATTGTTTTTTCCTTCTGATGATGTTTAAGAGAATAAAAGAAAAGTTATTTCGTACAAATACTTAAAATCATAGTTGTCACGGCGCCAAGGCGGGACACGACGGTAGTTGACCGCCAAGAAGCCTAAGCGATAAGGCGTCCGCCATGGCGTCCTTATGGCGACAAGTCGTTAACAATGTGCAATTTATACATTATTTATTTTATTTTAAAAATATATTGCACAACAAAATTTTATATACACTAAAACCCAAAACATAATAACTAACACTATGAAAAAGTCACCACTCTTTATTCTGTTTCTAGTCACAGTTCAAGCAAAGTCATCAACTACGAAGTCATTTCTGCCTCCCTCACGAGCATTACTCTCATTCAAAAGAGTAGGGTCATGGGTTAGGTTAAGGTCATGGGTTGAGTTACTTGAGTAATTGGAAAAGTCCATGGATTATGATGGGTCAGGATAAAAAATGACTTAATTACTTAACTTGGTTTGCTACCAATGTGTGAGCCTTGGCGGTTTAGCGTCTTGCCCTTCTCCAACACCAGGACGCCTAATCGTCGCCTAGGCGACACCATGACAACTATGCTTAAAATGGATTAGTTGTGCCTTAAAAAAAATTCTGGATAATTTTCATGTACAATTTAGAATCTTGACATCTAATATATGCTTTATATATTAATATAAAAAACATAAGATAAATAAACAAATGAATAAAGCTGCCTAAGAGCTAAAACACTCATAATTTGAGAACAATAATTGTTTTTATGGGGCAGGTATCCCCGACCTTCTGCAGATGGCTTCCCATTCAAAACCTGAGATATGCATTCGGCTTTCGCTCTTTGTGCTTCGATGGTATCTTCCAAGAATTTCATCAATTCCTGAGTCATGAGAATGACGCCTTGAAGCAAGTGCTTCTTTAACATATAGAGATCCATCACTTCCATTGCTTTCACTAAAATCCAACTCTAACAGTTTATAAAGAAAGATATCCTCCGCTGGACATGATGGTACTAAACCTACATAATAGAATCAACTATTTAATATCTGTGTAACCGAAAATTCTGATCTCATATGAAACAGAAGATTAACTCTAAAAACCTCTAATACAGTCTGCACGATCCATAACTTTTAAAGTACTTTTCCCTGCCCCAGCACGTACACCAAGGAGGATTAAATCATCAACCCACTACATAGAGAACGGAGAGGGGAAACTTAGAGAAAGTAATATGTAAAAATAGACCACATATAACGGGACATGAATAGATGGTAACCTGATTCCATAGTTGGTTCACTGTAATCAAGATCTTATCATATGACGTCTGGTTATCCTGTAATTCTTTTATTTTGGCTTCAAGATCATGCAACTCATGCTTCTGCACGTCTAACTGTTGAACAAGTTTTTGATTCTGATACTGGAGAACTGCTGCATCAACCTGCAATAAACTATAATCCATGAGTTTCATGTATGAATATAGGTATGTGAAAAATGAAGAACATGGCAGAAACAAGAGTTGTGTTACTCTTGAAGATGGACACCAACAGCAGGCATAATGAAATTCAAAACCGAGGGGCGAGGGGGGTTGTGTGAAGGGATTGCACTACATGAAAGACAATAGAAGAAAATAGAGAATACAAGAAGAGGGAGACCAGAAGTACACTGCCTTACAGCAAGTGGTAAAAACAACACTTTTAAAAAGAGCAGCTTTCGAATCTCTACAAACAGAAGAAACAGAAATGCCCCTAGAGGCAACCATGGTAGAAGCCCATATGAAGCAAAAGAACGATTCTATCTTGCAACAAACAAGATATATAGTTGAAGTCAAGCAAGCTCACCCAAATCCCCAAAAGAACAAAAAATAGTAGCACATTTCCAAAGCATCTTAGATACTTCCTCCAAGATCTCTGAAATGAGTAAGCAACAAATCTTACACAGAAGCGGGATACACCTAACAAGTGTTGTAATCTTTATTACTCTCTCCATCCGACTTTAGTTGTCCTAATTGACTTTTTATTGTCAAATTGACCGATTCTAATATTAGCAAATAAACAAATGTATCAGAAATTTTGAAATGACTTTGATAGTATATTCAATTAAGACAAATAAAGCTAGACAGAGGGAGTATTTTTCAGATTATAAAATATATTGATTGGAGAATAAAACTTTGTACTTTTGTGTGTTTCTCTATTGATTCTTTACGGGAATAGGTACTCTTATTCCTTCTTTCCACCTTGTCCTACATCAAAAAACACCTCTTTTGGATTTCCCCATAAAAAGTATAGTTACCCCTAAAGTCGGTGTATATAGGGAGAAGAGCGATGGGCCCTAAGGAAAGGACACTCCTCTCATTTCTTGATATCTACTCGAAACATTCTGGAGACATAAGTTGTCCTCCTGTGGGACATTAGAGAGTAATCTCTGACTTTTCAGGCAAATATTCAGCACAAGCCTTTCCCAAGACAAAAATATAAAGGATCCACTCCCTAGAAAGAATGAATAATGAGGGCATAGGGCCAACATCAGTAAACCATTTCCTATTTTACCCAAGGATCATCTTACAGATTTTACAGTCTATCTGTCCAACTAGGACTAAGCCAAACTATAAAGTGGTACTTTTTTTCGTTAATTTATTTTTGTTGTGGGTAATAACCAATAAGTATACACTTTCCATGTGTCTGCTGAGAAACGGATTGAATAAGTTGTGAACTTGATTATGAAGCTCTTGTAAACTTTTTTTTATCATAGTAACAACCCTAAAAATATATATAATTACATGATAATGATGAGTTTCCTAATAGAAAATTCAACATATTCAAAATATTTCATAAGCAACAGCATTTCAAACTTTGTAATTTTCATAAAGGAAGCATGACAAAAACTTTTGGGATAACAATAGTTGAGAAGCATGACAAAAATTCTAAAAAGGCCAACTAAAACACAATAACGTCAACATGCCAAATTATATTAACACCAAAAGAATGTCTTAGTTTATTAAATGTTGTTATTAGACATAAGATAAAAGAGTAGTAATATATTTTCACAGTGCAATGATTCAATTCAACGAACTAAGATCATCAAGCTCTTTTCTTAATCAAATATAAAACTATTACAAGCCTTCTTCAAAACCGAAGTCAAAACCTAAGTACAAGGGGAAAAAGTAGACAAAAAGCAAATAAATAAATAAGCAAATAACTCTCAAATGAGTGCAAGTTGTTGTAAAAATTACAAAATTCAATGTAAAAACAAAGCAATCCAGACATGGTACCAAGGAATCCCATCATTTTTGGTCATATATGTACAAAACTTTAACCCCAACCCTAACTTTCAAATTCCATGAAGATATCAAAACCTAGCTCTAAATCATGATATTCTACACCAATTAAACTCAAAATACAGCTAATACAATAATTAATACCTGAAATTTCATTCGAATTAATAGGGAGAGATGAGAAAGCTTACAGATTTGCTTTTATCTGGCGAATTGGTGGAAGAGTGACGAGCCATAGGGAAGGAAAAAGAGTTCAAATGGGGTCGCTTTTTTTCTGGTTCATCAGAATCCGCGTTCTCCATTACGCCCCTTCAACAAAACCCACCATCACAAAAAACCCCAACCTACTAAATTCCCAGAAAACCTTGATTGTCTGTGTAGGTATATGAAAGAGAATCTTCAGTTCAGTTGCCTATATATATATATATATATTTATATGTAAGAGAACTGTGATTGTAATTTGTATTTCTGTGATTGTATTGATTTTGATTCAATCTGTGTTGGTGCTTGTGTAGTTGTGTTTTCAAGTACCAAGAGAGAGTTCTCTGTTGATGGGTCACTCTTTAGAACAAGACTGGATTGGACCAAAGTAATTTGTAGACCCTTAGCTAAATATATCATCACACATCAAATTTTACACTAATATTTGGCATAGGAAACAGGGGAAGGGCTAATTGGGTAAACTCTCCACTAGTTGTTTTTCTAAATATAAATATATAAAATTGAAATAACTTTATAGTAATTTTCACTTTTTCACTAGTTGTTTTATAAATAACTTTATGTAATTTTCACTTTATAATTAAAATAAATTAAATTGGAAAAATAAATAAATTATATCTGTCACCATGAAATTGAAAATCTTAACTAACATTGCAATCGCTCCAAGTTAGAGATCAGGTTTATTGATACTTTGACATAGGAGTACTATTTTTACACATGAGTTTTTGATATTATTGTATGGTCCTATCTCTCATGAAGGTAGAATTTACTTTTTTTTTTTATGTGAGAGAGAATCATATGAAAATATCAAAAATACATGTGAAAATATCAGTTTCCTTATTCGATTATTAAAAAATAACTATATCTACTACTAAAGGCCTGTTCGTCAATGATTTATTTTAAAATAATTTATAAGTTAAAATTTAACATAACTTATAAGTTATTTTAAATTATTATTATAAATAGAAATGATTGGCATCATTTTTTACTTATAAGTTAAAAATTAAGTTAAAATAAGTTATGAAGATATCTGGCTAAAATGACCTATATGTTAAAATAAATTGTAAATATAACAAAAATGAGGACAAAATGGTCTTTATATTTGATTAACTTATTTATTTTAAAATGACTTATAAGTCTTTTTTGAGAAGTAATAAATTGTTACTTCTCAAAATAATTTATAAATCATTTTAAAATAAATAACTTATAAATTATTTTAAATTATGTTTAATTTTTCAAGACTTACATACATGTTGTACTATTTCTTTTAATTAATTTTTTCTATTACAGTGTGGTTCTAAGTTTTTAATTGTAAAGAAAGGAAAATAATATATATTACGAATTTATATGTGGATTTATAATATACAGTATACAATAGAGATTATTAAAAAATCTTATGTTATTTAATTTTTCTTCCAAATTCGTTCATTTTCAAACAAAATACTTTGACAAAAAAATAACCAAGTTTTTAGTCCATTTTTTTCTTTACTATTCAATAAAAAAACTCATTGAAAACATAAGTGGATAAAATACTTATTTTTTTTGCTATTTCTTTTTCTTTTTTTTTCTATTTTAAAACCCAGTAACACAGTGTGAGTGTAATACATATTTTTACAAAAAATAATTTTACCTACACTGATATCAAATCTTGGATCTGCCACTAACTAAATCACTAACGATCACCAAATCATCATTTTTAGACCATTGTTATTATGGTATTAGGGTTTACAATGTTAGCATTAATGATGATCACATGACATATGGAATTCTATCCCTCTCATCGCATTTAGTTAGGCTTGCAAACAAATTGAACCATTCGCAAATCAGTTCGGTTCGAATTCGAGTTTGATATTTTGTCTTGTCGAGTCGAGTTGACACATGATTTCACGTTTGATTGTTCGATCGAACATGTTCGCTGACCATGTGATTCGATTCGTTTGTGTTCGCGAACAATTTGGGTTCGGTTCGGTTTGATTCGCGAAATTCGAGTTCGGTTCGAGATCTAACATGGGTTCGAGTAATTCAATTTTTTATATGTGAAAATTATTAACTGAATTAGAAGTTGGAAATATAATCAATTAACACGGTCGTCAAAATGTTCACGAACTTGATTACGTTCGCGAACAAACATGTGTCTCGATCACGTTCTCGAACTGAATCATATTCGCGAACAGTTAACGATCAAATTTAAATATTTAACTTCGGTTCAAGCTCGACAAAATTTAAATCGGTTCGATTCTGTTACAACCTACAATTAGCCATAATCGATCGACTATTCCTAACTATTAGCCTTCACCAAATCATAATCACTGACCACTATCAACCGTAGTATCACCATTTTTATCTATGAAAGCCGCCTAAATTCATTCAAAACTTTTGGTCTTTGCACCATATATTATATATAGAATATAGATAGATATAGTCATATAGATATAGATGTTTCGTAGCATCTTCAAGTCACCATTTTCAACCATTCCACTATTAAATATCATAAAAAGGTGTGATTTTAAACGGTTACTCCCTACCCAACGCAAACCCACCCACCCACCCACGTCTACCCCGCCCTCTCTCCCCAAAACTAAAAAAAAATAATATAAAAATCCGCACGGATGGAAATGGGCTTTCTGTATGATAGGTTAGTCATGCTAGCCTTGGTGAAGAACTAGTTCTTCCATTTAAGGTTACTATTGAGGGTTTAGATATCACTTAACAAGGGCCCTTGCCTAAAATTAATGCCTCCATATAAATATAAATACTCCCTTCGTCCCATAATTATAGGCTGATTTTCTATTTTGAGATGTTCCAATATATAGGCTACTCACTATTTATAAAATTTAGTTGGTTCATTATTTTACTTTAATGCCCTTATAATAAATATTCAACTATTACTCTTTTTTTGAAGAAACAACATTCAATGTCATTATTTTTATCACTACATTTAATGTTGTTGTATTCTCAATAAAAGAATTCAACTTTTTAGGCTTTACTAGTTTAACATATTTTGTGTATAAAAGGCAATTGGACCAACAATCAATGAAGTTAAGAGTTTCAATGTGATAAGTAAGGAGTAATTAATTTATTCATTAATTCTATATTAAGGGGTATATGTGAAAAATTTGTGTTAAAAATTAACTTAAACTGATTTTCTTAAATTATGTGCCAAAAGAAATCAGCCTGTAACTATGTGATGGAGGGAGTACTATCTGAGGTTTAGGGCCTAGTCTTTCATAGGGAAAAGCCTCCATAAAATATGGATTGGGGTATAGTTGATAAACTGATTTTTTATTTTAATTTTTCTCCAAAAGAGTGGCAAGTCTTACAATACTTCTTCACATTTGTTTCAAATAAAGGTTAAAGAAATTATTTATGTTTATTAGCTCCATTTGTGATGGAAGTATATGGTATGAGTCCATAAGAATAACTTTATATGGGATAATGTTTGTACCTTGTTTATTTTATCCAAAAATAAAAGAAAAATTATATATATATATATATATATATTGCGAATATAAGTATTAGCGGCCGGTAATCCTTTTAGAGAGATAAATAATAATTCAGACCCTCCTATAATTTCTACCAATCCCGTGTATTAATAAATTTTGTAATTATAATTAAATATAAATTTTTCGCAATACATAACACTCAAAATAAAATGAGTGAAGTGAAAAATATGAGAGAACATTTTGAGGAATTTGCAACCCTTGGAAGCAATTACTCAAAATGAGAATAGGTGAATAATAATTCCATCTATAAAAAGGAAATAACTTTGTGGCACCCTTCACTCAAATTAATTTTTATTAAAATAAGTAAATTTTAAGAAATTAAGGGGATTGAAAAACAATCTTGAGCTGTCCCAATTACAAATTTTGTTGATCCAATAGTGTCAGGGATCAGAAAATAAAGAGAAGAATTGATAACATATAATGCTCTAATGAACCATATACCTAATATTACGAATATTATCAATAAGTCGGAGTCCTAAAATAAGGTCTATTTTTATTTATTTCTATATATCACGATTAATTTAGGTAGTTAATGCAATAATAACGCTAAATTTAAAGTTTATTTGATATCCCAAATATAAGAAGTAATCTTATTGATTCATGGCTTATTTTATAAATTTACGATATAGCATATTCTATCTCAAAGCGTATTGATTAACAAATTGTTTGATATAGTCTTTCTTGTTCACATGATATCTTAAAGTAAAATATGTCACATCACCAATTTATAAAATATTTATAAAATAATTTGTGTCTCTAACTTACTACCCAGGCTAGACGTTAAAAGAATCTTAAGGACTAGTCTTGTGGTACTTTTCTATAACACCATAGTCAAAATACTTGACCTCTAGCTCTGAGAGTATATAGAGAATTTGGATTCGTCAAGACTTAATCTTTGACCAGCGCCCTAAATATTTTTGAGGGTCATGCAATTAATTAATTTGGAATTTAAGATGTGGTTTAATTCTACATGTCTATTTATTAACTCAAATTTCCAAATCAAAGACTTGTTAGCGACATTATTATTCAAACCGTATGGGAAACATGGGTTTTAAATTAATTGATTTTTGAGGTCAAACTACGACATATTAAATTTTAAATCGATGTGAATTTATTTAATTTTAATTGATATAATTATTATAATTGTATGGTATATAACAAAAACTACTAATTAAAAAATTTATTTTATTCTAAATTTTTAAGAGTAATACTAATTTTAAAGTTTAATATGTTGTTTGATTCAAAAATATTTAGGGTTTAAATTATGAAAAAACGAAAAAATTTAAAATTTATAATGTATTCAATTAAATCTAGATTTTTTTGTAGTCAGATGAGATCAAACACTCGTAAAAGTAGAACAAAAATAAGTACTTTTATACAAAAAGGCCGGAAATATCATTTGACAAATTTAATAAGTTTTAAAACCACTTTATGTTTAAAGGAAAACTATGTATATTATGAATGTTTACATCGACTTATAGATTATCAGTTACGTAAATAAGTACTTATCGTGGATGTTCTCTTATAATTCTATCAAATCTCAATATATTGGTAAATTTTTACTAATAAGTTGACATAAATTTATCGCCCAGTTGCCTACGTGAACTTAAACATTCAAAATAAAAGGTTTAAAAATCAAATCAAACTCTCCAAGAAGGCCGGGAGCTTACTTTTTGTCTTCTTTTTTGTATTAAATAGCACCATATAATTATTCCTATCTATCTTTTTGCTCCTTAGTTAGTTCTATATACCAACCATATTTTCCCCATGGGCATGGCTAGTGTTCTTCCAAATATTCTCACAATCTTCGTCTTTCTCACAATTTCAGCCACCGGAGAAAATAACACCACCTTTGCAAAACCCATTAACAACAAGAAACTTGGCCTTGGAAAACAGAAACTCACCCATTTTCAAGTTTATTGGCATGACATCCTTAGTGGCCAAAAACCAACTGCCGTGCCAATTATGACACCACCAAAAGGATCCGAATCCGGTTTCGGATCCGTAAGTATGATCGATGACCCGCTAACCCAAGGACCCGAATTGAGCTCGAAATTGATAGGAAGAGCCCAAGGGCTATATGGCTTGGCATCACAAGAAGGGGTGAATTTACTGATGGCTATGAACTTTGTTTTCATCGAAGGTAAGTATAACGGGAGCACGATAACGGTGTTTGGGAGGAACTCCGTTTTCGACAAGGTCCGGGAGATGCCGGTGATCGGAGGAAGTGGGCTTTTCCGGTATGCAAGAGGTTATGTTCAGGCTACAACTCATAACTTTGATAGTAAAACTGGAGATGCTGTTGTTGAGTATAACGTTTATGTAATGCATTATTAATAAATATTACTACTTCATCTGTTCTAAATAAATAAAGTTATTATTAATTTTTTTAAAATAATTTTTTAAGACTTAAATGACAAAAAAAACCAAAAAAAAACTTTTGATTTCTCTCAATTTGCAGCGTGGCGGCGACAAATTTACTACCACCTCCAGTTTTTATAAGTTTAAAATTATAAATAAATATACTTAATTTTTAATTTTAAAATTAATCAATTTGACTAAAAAAAAATCATACTGAACTAATTTTTGAAAGGTGGAGGGAGTAATAAGTTTGATGTCTATTCAAGTATAAATATTGCATCCCATGTACTTATTCATTTTGTGATAGTTCATTAGTTACATAATCTTTTATGTTGAAGAAAAGAGCCACCAAAAGTTCTCAAGTATAGTATGTGTGTGATCAGAAAATACAAAAATATTAAAAAAAAATTGGCTTAGGAGTACTTCCTCCGAACCCTCGTTAAATTATTTATAGTTTAATAATAATTTTGATCCCACTGAGCTCCATTCTTGACTTCGCTATTGTTGGTCCGTCAACGGACCAATTTTTGTCCGTCGCTAAAGCTCATAACATGTCTATTATGAGTGGTATCTTGGAGAACCCTCTCTCTTTCTATATATATTTCAAATTTATTAAAATATGCAACGCAAATTGATTGTTTCCTTTAATCTATTGCGTATGGCGAAAGATGAAAAAGGGGAAAAAAACATTTTTACAAAAAACTATTAGAAAAATTAAGAGGATGCAAGAAATACAATCATTTCATATCAACGTATAAATAAAGTGAAAAACTTTAAGGAAAATGAAAGAGAAAGGGTAACGATAAATAAAGTTAAATTGGACCACAATTTTTTGTTAGATTCTCTTTACCCAATAATATACCACTTGCCCTTGCTAAGTTAACCCTATTATTTTTTCTGCATTATTCTTCTCATCCTTCCATAATCTTGGTTCATGGTCGGTCGTATGTGGCATTTTCTAATTGGTTTGATACTTTACCACAAAGCTAGATTCTAAGCCATGGAAAACCTACACACACTCTCTCTCTCTCTCTCTCTCTTTTTCTATACATAAATTTTATTAGTCCTTCTACGCAGACAGATTTATTAAACAGAAAAATTGGATATTTGTAATTTTTTTTTATTGTGACTCTCCAAAAATATATAGTATTTATTTTAACAGAAATTTTTATAAAATATAGTATTTTAGGTGTAACTGTATAACCCTATTTTTGTATATGTATCCAAATTACACCTAAAATACTATATTTTATAAAAATTCTTGTTAGAATAAATACTATACATTTTTGGGAGTCACAATTAAAAAAATAAAAATAAAAAATTTGCAAATGTTCAATTTTCCTGTTCAGTAAAGCTGTCTGCCAAGACTTATTGATTTTATTAATGACAAATTTAATGCTAGCTAGTATAAGAGCGTAAAATTAATTTTCACAAACAATATCAAGTATAAACTAGAATTATAATAGAGAATTGATTTTTACAAATAAAAATAATAATATCACAAGGTTACTTTCACATGAATAATAGACGGGTTCTACAATTTTGTAAGATAGACCTTGTGAAAATATCAAATTTGACTTATAAAAATATCAATTCAATTCGTTATAATATTAATAGATTCTCAATAACACCGAAAAATATGCAACTCATAATATCAAAATCATATCTAGGGGAAAATTTCAAAGATTAACAATTCCCACTAGTTCATTCTAGAAAAAGGTCATCAACAGTCTCTCTCTCTATATATATATATGTAAACAACCAATTAAAACTCCATCATAATAATTCATAACCAATTGAAAAAACCCTATTAATTCGATCTCTCCAACATGGCTAGATACTACAACTCCTCTTCTTACTATGACTACCTCCAATACATCTCTTTACCTATCCATTTATTCTTCTTCTTAGCCATTCTTATCCTTTTCTTAGGCTTAACATGTTACATAAACTACGAGTCCATGTTTGAAGACTTGATGGATCAGTTAAAGCTTATTGTTATGGTCTCTCCTGTGGTTCTTCTCCTTGTTGTTCATTGGTTATCGAGCGATGACCGGAATCGAGTTCCGTTCGCCGTATCGCTGCCGGAAAAAGAGTCTATACACAGAGCTGGAGGGTCTCCATGGGGAGTTGGGATTTTGCTAGTGTTTCTTTTGGTCGTGATCTCTTACCAGACTTCTTTACATGAACATTGGTTTCCTTATCAGAGTAGAAGATAAAAGCTAGCTAGGGGTTATTTGTAGCTTTAATGCAAGATAATTAATTTTCTTCTTTGTACTTCAGTTCATTGTAGGATTAATGAGTTGGGATTTTGCTAGTGTGTGTGTTTGTGAAAGTCTACTTTAGTCTTCATTGTTGTTTGTTATTGAAATTGCTAAATTCAAGTGATTCATGAGTCGGGATTTTTCATTGTTTGAAGTGTGTTATTGGATTCATTGTTGTTTGTTATTAGTGTGTTGTTGTTGTTTGTGTTGTAATTCATTTTTGTGAAAGTGTTTTGTTAATGCCAAGATCTTCTGCTACATCCCAATCACGTAAGACGTTCTGATTCTGCACAATAAACACGATTAACACCAAAAACTTGACGGCTTCTACCGTCGGGGGATAGCTCAGGCGTGAGAATCAGTACAAGCGATCACAAGGTTAACAATGGAGGATAAAATATCTAGTGTATTGAGAGAGATAAAATTATCAGTTACCTTTTCTTGGATGACCTCCTTGCTCTCATATAGTCTCAGGCCCGGTTTCTTGTGCCATCCACTACCTATCTTGACACGACCCCTCTACTCCTCGGTGATCTCATAGGCAATGCGCATGCTGATCGCTACCTTTTCTCCTTTGTTCCCCACCGCCGACCGACTAAGATCCCACCACATTAATGCCTTGCAGACATCTCAGTCAACAGTTATCTTATTCATCATTACTGGTCAATACCCAAAGGAAGATATTAAATGTGTAATGGGCCGGTCTAATGAATAGGCCCAATACTCTAAAGATTCAATAAGGTTGACCCAATTGACTGAGCCCAATTGAAATGACCCGATAAATTAACCAAGTAATTCGGCCCAAACCATTCGGCCCAATATGTGAAATATCATGACCCAACATTGCCCCCTAGTTTTTTATTGAAACAAGATGTTCAATAGAAAAATATAAACGGTCCATGATGTGAAGAACTTGATAGGATTGAAAGAGGCCCAAACTGAAACTTATAAAGGCCCAAACGGTAAAGAATTAAAATAATATGGTAAATTGGAACCGGAAGTCCAGTTGAGAGGCCCAAACTGATAAACACTTGAGACTTAAATCAGACTCTACCCGTTTGAATTCTCCATCATGATTATCAATTAAATGTGCCGCCCTCGTGTATCGTGTAACTGTCAGTATAAAAAGTAATTTTCCCCCAAATTGATAGTTTTACATGCCAATTTGAATTTCAGACGTCTCTTGACTTTCTTCTCTCTTTCGAGCTATCATCCTTTCTACAAATCTCTAGCAATGGCTTCCCAAGATTCCGATCAGAGTAATCCCATCCTTGTAACTCCTATCTGTAATTCAGTTAATATGTGCACACCTAGAGGGGGGTGAATAGGTGTTAAAACTAAAAGTGATAGATGGTGAAAACTTTTTAAAACTTTATACTCTGAGTTTAATTGAATGACTACACATCTGCTTTTGTGTAACCCCAAAATTAGGTATACATCACCCATCTTAGGTCGCCACTTACATGGTATGTAATTTAAATACAACTTCTTAACATAAGCGTAGGTGTGCAATACGACATAAATCGTGAGTTTAAATACAAATATAAATCTACTAGATATTATACAAACTCAAAAAGGAGTCCTCATTACAATTATTATCACACTTTATTTCACGCAGAATAGTGAGGGACTACTAATGCTATCTTCGGGACCATCACTCGTTTCCGACTCGTCCAAATTTATATTCTCATTTCACAGAAGAGAACGGTGAAAGAAAGGGTGAGCTCAACTAGCCCAAGAAGAAATATTATGACTAAGATAATGCGAGAATAAATTATCAATAGTCTTCAACAATGTTAAAGCGATAAAATACAATAGACAACCGGTTTAAGCTGCGCTTGGAATATCTGATCCATTAAAAAGTCGAGTAGAAAATAAAGTCTACTATCTTTTAGGTTTTAAAGGTTTTTCATCTTTATTATAAATTGAGACTCAACTTTAATAAATATTCCACATCATCGAATCACCCCTGCACTACTACTGCCAAGGATATTCTTTAGTATCACGACCACAATTATTCATGCACTACTGGCCAAGAATATTTGTGTATTCATTAATGGTCATGATCATGCCAACAATCGTCCATCAATGCACTCTACCAATGGCGAGGATTTTTATCACATCATTTGTAACATTACGGTCATGATTACACCGAATATCTCTCGGTCATAATCATACCAAGTCCATCTATGCACTTCTGAGGCCACGGATGACTTTCAAAAAATATAAACATGAGGATGATGACAATGATATAAGAATTCAATAAAACAAGTTCAAGAATTATTTTATCCGGGGAATTATTAACGCCCAAATTGTCAACATGATCATTGTTTTGTAGAGTAAAATTCAAGAATGATCGGAAGAATATTTCCATGAAAAGATCTTTGGATGAAAACGCAAATATCAAGGATATTCTACTAATTTCATGGAGTATAGAAGTCAAAGTTTTAACTATTTGGGTATAATAAAGAATGGAATAACAAAAGAAATCACTACGCATGCGATAGAGCGCATGAGCGAGTTATTCAGCGGAATAATAAATAACGGAACCGGTCGGGGTGAAATTCACACCAGCATGGGATGTTCCAACAGAATAATAAAGATGGAACCGGATCCGGTGTAAAACACACGAGATAGGATATTCCAATGAGAATAATAAAGAGCGGAACCCGGTGGGTGTAAAAACACATGCATGAGGATGTTCCAATGAATAATAGAAGAATGTCACCAAGTATAGGTAAAGCCAGCGTATCACGAGGTTATTCCAAAATAGAATAATAAGCGATGGAATAACAACAGTTCTCTTCATGAATTAAGAAAGAATAACACCCCTTACATTTGGTAGGAGATTGAATCTCGCAGCGGCGGTGTAGTAACAAAATACTCTTCTTCTTTCTCTTATTCTTTCTATACTTTCTCTCTCTATAGCTTGAATGAATTAAGTGAAAATAATGAAGCCCTAGGCCTCTATTTATAGAAGATTTCTAGCTTAGCACCGCCAGTGTGAAAAGGCAAGTGGCGATTTGTTGGTTTGGACGTCTGTAATGTGAAACGACAAGTGGTTCAACGCTTTTGTAATGTGAAAGCGACAAGTGGTTCGGACTTTTGTAATGTGAAACGACAAGTGGTTCGACGTCTGGTAAAGGTAATTACTATTAACGAAGGTAAATACTATCGAATGAAGGTAAATACTATTCACAAGGGTAATTACTTATTGTGAAGGTAATTACTATTCACAAGGGTAATTACTATTGACGAAGAGACTCTTAGATGATGACATATGAGCCCCCCCATAAAATAATCAAACTTACCACATATTTAATCTTTCAACAATTATTAATCATTTATAACTTGTCGTCTCAATTATTATAACATATTATACGGATGATCTTTGTGACAATAATTGAATCGATAATATAAGAGATATGATGCGGACAATTATTGTAGTGATAATTGAGCATAATTGGTGACTTCTCACGTAAGCATCAATAATCAATACTGAGTGTCTTCTACTATGCAACCACGCGTATCGTATTTTTACCATAGGGTATTTCAAGCGGTTTTAACGGTAACACCTCCGTAGTTATTTTTATAAAATATTTTTGTCGCTTTTTTCTCAATCCGACAATAATGTTGTGGGGTCCACCAATGATTGAGCCATTATCTGAATATTCCCTAACAAAAAGAATATTCCCAGACCAAACGAATATTTTATAACAACTTGCATACTTTGCAAAATTTATAAATATTACCCACAACTATAACATTATATCAAATTTATTCCATAATATTCAAAAATAATATTTATAGAAAAATTCATCTTTATTTATAAAAGTGGGGTCTTACAACCTCCCATTCTTATGAAATTTCGCCCTCGAAATTTAGAATGTACGATACGGTATGTCGAAGAGGTAAGGATACCTTGATTTCATTTGATTCTAACTCCCAAGTCATTTCCTCAACATCGTGGTTCCTCCACAAAACTTTGACTTGAGGTATAACCTTGGAGCGTAGAATATGTTCCTTCTTATCAAAATTTGAGCAGGAACCTCTTCATACGTCAAATCTTCCATTATTTCGTCCGGTTCTAACTCAATAATATGGTTCGGGTCTTTCACATATTTACGTAACATAGATATGTGAAAATTGTTATGAACACGAGATATATTTGGCGGTAAAAGCGAGTCTATAGGCCGCAGATTCCTACTCGATCGAGGATTAAAATGGATAGA
This sequence comes from Panax quinquefolius, assembly GCA_020205615.1. Classification (NCBI taxonomy): domain Eukaryota; kingdom Viridiplantae; phylum Streptophyta; class Magnoliopsida; order Apiales; family Araliaceae; genus Panax; species Panax quinquefolius. The sequence continues at coordinate 69,038,092 of CM035159.1, forward strand.
TGAATCGAGGGTTAAGTTTTCCTCTCTTTCCAAATCTTGTAACTCCTTTCCATGGAGCAACTCTTAACAACACATGATCTCCTATATCGAATTCCACGTCCTTTCGATGAAGATCAAGATAACTCTTTTGTCGATTTTGTGAGGTTTTTATATCGTTGTCGGATCGTTTGAATATTTTCCGTAGTCATACGTATTCAACTCCGGTCCCAACAACGTTGCTTCACCCACCTCATCCCAAAGATATCGAGAAGCGACACTTTCTTCCATACAACGCCTTGAATGGAGCCATGCCGATACTTGCTTGATAAGCTGTTGTTCAGAGGGAAAACTCCACCAATGGTAAGAACTTGTCCCAACTCCCTTGAAATCAAGGACACAGAGTCTTAATAGATCTTCAAGAGTTTGAATAGTCCTCTCCATTTGTCCGTCAAAATCCCGAGGATGATATTAGAGAGCTAAATCGTAAGTCTGTGCCCATAGCTTTTTGCAAACTAACCCAAAATCGTGAAGTGAATCTTGGGTCTCGATCGAAACTATGGATCTGCGGCATACCATGCGATCTTACAATCTCGTTTATGTACATATCTGAGCAAGGCGTTCAAGTGTATAAGTTTCTCGTATCGGTAAGAAATGAGCAGACTTGGTCAATCTATCAACAATGACCCAAATCGCATCAATGCCTTGAGAAACCTTAGGAAGACCCAAGTGCGAAATCCATGGTAATGTGCTCCCACTTCCATTACGGAATTTCAAGTGGTTGCAATGGACCTTTTGGTACTTGATGCTCCGCTTTAACTTCGTTGACAAGTTAGACACCTTGAGATAAGCAATTTATCTATCTCTCTTCATATTGCTCCACCACCAAAATGTATAGCGAATATCATGATACATTTTGGTACTCCTAGAGATGGATTGCAAATGGTGTGTTGTATGCGCCTCCATCATGATATTATACTTTAAATCGTGGTCGTTAGGAACACAAAGTCCGGAGTTGACTCAAGTATTCCTTCTTCATCGATTCTTGCTCCTAAGATAGCACCTTCTTGTACTTTTTTCCTCATCACGCATCACTCCAGTCCGCAGCTTCGAGCGACTTTAACTTTATCGATTAAAAGTCGGTTCTACTCAGATACTCGCTATCATCATCATGCGTTCTTGGAGTCTTTAACTCTATCTCCATCCTTTGCAAGTCACACAAAATGGGCCTTGCGTTGACAACATCGCACTTTTCGTACTTGCATATGATTTTCTACTCAATGCGTCGACTACCACGTTCGCTTTTCGGGATGGTATTGGATGGTATGATCATAATCTTTCAGCAGATTCAAGCCAACGTCGTTGTCGCAATCCATTAAAAGAGTCAAGTAGAAAATAAAGTCTACTATCTTTTAGGTTTTAAAAGGTTTTTCATCATTGTTATATTTGAGACTCGACTTTAATAAATATTCCACATCATCGAATCACCCCGCACTACTGCCGAGGATATTCTTTAGTATCCGACCACAATTATTCATGCACTACTGGCCAAGAATATTTGTGTATTCATTAATGGTCATGATCATGCCAACAACAATCGTCCATCGATGCACTACTACCTTTGAGGATTTTTATCACATCATTTGTAACATTACGATTAATGATTACAAGAATAGTCTCTGGTCATAATCATACCAAGTCCATCTATGCACTCTGAGGCCACATATGACTTTCAAAAAATATAAACATGAGGATGATGACAATGATATAAGAATTCAATAAAACAAGTTCAAGAATTATTTTATCCAGGAATTATTAACGTCAAATTGTCAACATGATCTTTGTTTTGTAGAGAGTAAAATTCAAGAATGATCGGAAGAATATTTCCATGAAAAGATCTTTGGATGAAACGCAAATATCAAGGATATTCTACTAATTTCATGGAGTATATAAGTCAAAGTTTTAACCAATTTGGGTATAATAAAGAATGGAATAACAAAAGAAATTACCATGCATGCGATAGATCGCATGCAGACGGAGTTATTCCAACAGAATAATAAAGAGCGGAACCAGTTAGGTGTAAAACACATGATGACGGATGTTCCAATGAATAATAGAAGAATGTCACCAAGTATAGGGTAAAGCATGATCTGAGTTATTCCAACCGAATAATAAGCAATGGAATAACAACAGTTCTCTTCATGAATTAAGAAAGAATAACACCCTTACATTTGGTAGGAGATTGAATCTGCAGCGGTGTAAGAACAAAGTACTCTTCTTCTTTCTCTCTTATTCTTTCTATACTTTCTCTCTATATAGCTTGAATGAATTCGTGAAAAATAATGAAGCCCTAGGCCTCTATTTATAGAAGATTTCTAGCTTAGCACCGCCAGTGTGAAAAGGCAAGTGGCTCGACGACCGGTTTGGTTTGGCCTTTGTAATGTGAAGCGACAAGTGGTTCGGACTTTGTAATGTGAAACGACAAGTGGTTCGGACGCTGTAATGTGAAACGACAAGTGGTTCGACGTCGGTAAAAGGTAATTACTATTAACGAAGGTAAATACTATTGAATGAAGGTAAATACTATTCACTGAGGGTAATTCTTATTGACGAAGGTAATTACTATTCACAAGGTAATTACTATTGACGAAGAGACTCTTAGATGATGACATATGAGCCCCCATAAAATAATCAAACTTACCACATATTTAATCTTTCAAAATTATTAATCATTTATAACTGTGTCGTCTCAATTATTATAACATATTATATGGATGATCTTTTGTGACAATAATTGAATCAATAATATAAGAGATATGATGCAAGTAATTCATCGTAGCAATAATTGAGCATAAATGAGTGACTTCTCACGTAAGAATCAATAATCAATACAAGTGTACTACTTTAACGACCAGACATCATATTTACTTTTACCAACCGGTAGTAGCTCAGCAGTTTTAGCAGTAACACCTCCGTAGTTATTTTTATAAAATATTTTTTGTCGTTTCTCAATCCGACAATAATGTTGTGGGGTCCACCAATGATTGAGCCATTATGCGAATATTCCCTAACAAAAAGAATATTCCCACCAAACGAATATTTTATAACAACTTGCATACTTTGCAAAATTTATAAATATTACCCACAACTATAACATTATATCAAATTTATTCCATAATATTCAAAAATAATATTTATAGAAAAATTCATCTTTATTTATAAAAGGCGGGGTCTTATGACTTTAGTATACATTCTTCGTTTATTATTATCGAACGATCTAGACACACTCGCTTTAGTGTCTGGATAGTATAACTTCAAGTAGCGTGAATAACAAAAAAATGCAGAACATGAATGACAGTTAAAGAGATAAAGAGAAGTAAAAATCACACCAAGATTTTTACGTGGTTCAGCCCCTAACCTCTAATCTAGTGGCCTAATCCAAGTCCAATTCCAACTAGGATTGGAGACTCATTTTATTAAGATTTAAACCTCAATACAAAAAATAACTCCCTGTTAGAAAGACGCTTCAATTCTGATGTTGGACACCAATGCCCCCTTTGCACCTCTGCAACTTGTACACCTCTGCACCTGTTTTGAGACCTTTGAAGCTTCCTTTGAACAGACCCACTAAACTCTAGAAACTCTAGACCATCAAAGCTAACAGTTTTGTTTTTCAGATTACAATGATGGTGATTCCAATGGAATATCAACTTTCTAGCCTAAGGATAACAAGACATTGATTGCTAGAAAGACTATTAGAAAGCTATAAGAATTAAGAAGAATGAATTGCTGCTTTCCAATTGTTGGGGTCCTTTCCATAACTGAGCATGATGAAGCTTTATATAAGAAGAAGGCCAACGACTATATTTGTTAGCAAGAAATCAGATTATTTAAATCCCATAATTAAAGCCACTAATATTGACCAACGGATATATAAACAGAAGCTAGAATATGAAACACATATCACAATTGATAATTGATATACCCCATAATTTTAGCATTTAAAGAGTCCAATAAATTTGGTAAATCAAGGATATGTTTTCAAGTCAAACCAAAACACCTTAAATAAAGGAACAAGGAGATAAAATAAGACCCAGTAACTTTAAAAAGCTTCTGTAAGACTCCTTTCTCAAATAGAATACAAAGTACCACTAACAGTTATGGGTCCCACTAAGCAAGAGTATATCCTTAAATAAATTTTAGTACCCACGAAATACTCTGTAGAATAGATGAACCAAATTTGGGTCAGTTAGAAAAATATATAATAACATAAACCCATCTAATAATATTTGACAGCATTAAAAATTATAAATACCAACATTCCTTAATAAACTCCAATTCAAATCTTCCTTAATAAACTCCAAATCAAATCTTCCTTAATAAACTCCAAATCAAATCTGAAATGATTTTAAAACATTCCAACTTACCAACGGAAGGAAATCAACAACAAGTGTTCATGTAATAACCATAACCCTTGCATATTAATTATAATATTATAAACCATTTATAAACCATAATTCATGCATATTAATTATAATATTATAAACCATTTATAAACCATAATCCATACATTTTTAATAATATAATAACAAATCATGAACCATGCACACGTCTAATATACTTAAATTAGTCATCATTCAAAATATCATAAAATCAAAAACTAACATTATCACCATCGTTCCCCCTAATCTGAGCCCTACTAAAGAGGTCTCGAGCTCTAACCCCAAAGCTGCCACGACCAGTAAGAAATCTCTTCCTCCAAAACCCTCGCCCAATCCCTCTGAGTTCTTTAGGAGTAAGGAACAATATCCCCATGCCAACACCCCTTCTACGGTTTCTGAGACTGAAATACGAAGGATTCGGACTCGCTACCAGATCCCTGCCACCCATCTAGTGAGAGCTCCTAGGTTCGAGGAGCGAATGTACCAACGCCCGGAAGGTTGGACAGCCATTCCGGTAACTCTTCTTGAAAAGGGGGTTCGATTCCCTCTTCACATTTTCCTTGTTACCCTCTTAGGGGTCATTGGTGTTGGGTTCGCCCAACTAGTTCCAAACTCCTACATTCATATCTTAGCCTTCATTTCCTTCTGCCACGAAGTGGGTGTAGAATCCACTCTCGACTTCTTCTTTACCGTATACAAGGTCGACCAAACCTGAGAAAAGGGGTTTAAGGTTCTGGGTAAACTATCACCGAAGGCAGGAGAGAACTTTGAAAGACGATCTCTGGTCTCTACCCCCTCCAGCAATAAGGGATGGCATAAGGGATGGTTCTTCATCAAGGGGCCATAAATTGCTTCTCTGCCTGATTGGTCTACTCAAGATAAAGTTTCTGCTGATTTCGGAGATATCCCAGAAGAAAGAGTAAATGAAATGATAGAACTCTTTGAGAACTTTTCGTCGAAGGAATGGAATTACTTACTCCCCACGAAGCAAGCATGGTTATATGACCACAAATGTAAGTTCCGAACAATTTTGCTGTACAATTTTTTGAAATTTCTACTAACAGATTCTGATATGTGATTTTCTGTCTCTTGTAGTATCTTTGATTAAGCCAACATCTTCGGATGTGAGAGATTTAGAGGATTTTCTGGCTAGAAAGTCTGTAGAAGCTGCTGAAACTCCACTGTTAGAAGCTCCACTCGAAGAAAACCCAATCACAGAAACACCCACTGCTGAACCCCAAACCAACGACCCAGAAGCTGACGATCTTCCTCCACCAGAAGAGTCCCTTCAACCCCACCGAAAAAAGAGAGCCATTAAAAAACCTAAAACCGTTCTCACAGAGACAGAACCCAAACCTACCCCAGACCCCGCACCAACCATCAATACAGCACCTGCTCGAGGAAGTTTACTCGATTTGCCTATAGATGATCGGAAACGACTCCTTCGAGTCAAGAAGTTAAGAACCAAGATCACCCCCCTGATCTCCAATGAACTTCGAATGCCCTCTTCTTTAGCTGATATCCCCCCAACAATTCCTATGGAAATTCAGGTTTCTGATGATGACGAGCCCACCGAGCCCGTTCCCTCACTTTCTCGAAAAAGAAAACAACCCTCCGACAGTCATCCAAGTTCAGCATCTGCCCCTTCACTAGTACGTGAACCCATTCCTGCTCGGTCCCCGTCACCTGAAAACATCTATACAGATCCATCGCCAACCCGCGAACAACCCGTGCCCTCTCCATCTTATGAATTTCAGAATGAGGCCATGGCGTCGCCAACCTTATAGCCTCAGTTCAATGCCAATTTCCCCTTTCAACTATTAAATGCTTTCGTTCGGGAGACTGATGATCACTGATTTGGCAATAGCTCGATCAGGGATCTGATCAACGAAGGCATGAGCTATCAGGCGAAAGTAAGTGACTATCTTTTTAATTTCCATACTTTTCTTCTTGTTTAGATTTCTGAAACTGATTGAATACTGTTTGAACATATGCAGGCAAATGTTGTGTTTGGGCGTTTACGTCCTAGATACATCAAAGCTGAAGCCGGAGAAGAAACTGCAAAAAGAGAGAATGCAATATTGCAGTCTGCCTTGGCGAAGACAAGACATGACTGTGATATTGCCCTCTTCAATAATGAATGCCTTCAGAAGGACCTGACTCAAACTAAAGAGGAACTGAAGACCTCCAAGGAAGAGCTGAAGAAAACTAAGGACAGTCAACAAGCTATGACCGATGTGAACGCTGACCTGGTTAACAGGAACGAGGTTCTGAGGACTAAAAATGAAAAGTTAGCTATAGCAAATCTGAGCTTGGCGAAACAAATCGATGAAGTCCAGATGAAGGCCCGAGTCGATAAAGAAAAACACTTGGTCAGACGTCACAAGCTTCAAAGTAAGCTGCAAGCCTTAGAAGAGCTGGGTCCTCCCTTAACTGAAGAGCTTCGTAAGAAAATTCAAGAGGAGTACCGAAAATCCGATGAGCTAAATGGAGAAATTGTGAAGATATATTCTGAAGGTTATGAAGTTTGCCGAAGCCAAGGCAAAGAAAAGCTTGTCGCGGCCCAATTAGATCCAGCTCTTCTGGACTCTTCTGAAGGCGAAGAAAATGCCTGAATATGTTATTACTTCTTCCTAGTCTAGGATTTTTGTAAAAAGTTCTGATTTTCTATGTAAACAGTTAAATATTAATGAATAGTTACTTGGTTCCTCATGACTTATGTTTAATTCATTTCTTGTTAATAATTCAACATCAATTGACTTGAAAAATGTACAAGCTTTTTTTAAACTTAAATTAAACTGTTAATTAAATGAACCATATATCAGTTAAGTTAAAGAATAACATAAACCAAACTTAATGAACCGAACACAACACTTGAACAAAATAAAGTAATGCATACTTATCAAGCATCAAGAAGTGTGAGGCGAGATCATGTATATAAGGTGAATCCTAGTGGAGATTCTCCTTGCACCATCGGGATCTTATTTACCACACGGGGTATAACAAGTATATAAGGACCATGGAATTTGTTTACCACATGGGTTTCTAACAAATCCATAAGGACACACATGCCGATAAGGCTACCATCGAATGGTCAGCAAGTTCACCCGAACCTCCTTACACAGATGAAGTTTGCCTACTACGAAGGGACTGACAAATTCATAAGGACCACCTGCCAAAAAGGCTACCATCGAATGGTCAGCGAGTCCACCCAAACCTCCTTACACCGATAAAGGTTGCCTACCATGAAGGGCTTGACAAATTCATAAGGACCACCTTCCAAAAAGGCTACCATCGAATGGTCAGCGATTCCACCCGAACCTCCTTATACCGATGAAGTTTGCCTACCACGAAGGGCCTGACAAATTCATAAGGACCACCTGCCAAAAAGGCTACCATCGAATGGTCAGCGAGTCCACCCGAACCTCCTTAATCCGGTGAAGCTAGGACCAATAGAGAGAAGATCAATTGAGAAAAAGTGAATCTTTTATTGATGATAATCCAAACATTTACAAACTTCTGAGATACTGACTCGATCTTTACTAAAAATACTTCCGAAGTCTACCAGCATGCAAAGTATTCTTGATCTGTGATCCATCCAATGCCCTTAACCGATAAGTTCCTGGCTTCGGTACTTCAACAACTTCGTACGGTCCTTCCCAATTTGGAATAAGCTTTCCCAAGTTCTGAGGCGTAGATGCTTCGACTTCCCTGAGGACAAAATCTCCCACTTCAAATCTACGAAGCTTTACCCCCTTATTGTAATGCTTAGCCACTCTTCACGATAGTCGCTAATCGATGAAAATTTGTTTCTCTGACTTCTTCGAGCAAATCAAGATTGATCTTCAGCCCTTCTTTATTGTATATTTCTTTGTATTGACTGACTCGAAGACTTGGAGATCCAATTTCAACTGGAACTAAGGCATCAGCACCATAGGACAATCTGAAAGGTGAATCCCCCGTTGTAGTCCTCGGTGTAGTCCGGTAAGCCCATAATACGCTGAGCAGCTCCTCTGGCCATCTCCCTTTAGCTTCTTCCAATCTACGCTTAATCCCATTCAGCAGTGTTCTGTTGGTCACCTCGACCTGCCCATTCGACTATGGATGAGCTACCAAAGTCTTTCTGTGCTGAACACTCAGCTCCTTCAAAAATGCTTCAAACTTCGATCCCACGAACTGGCGTCCGTTGTCCGATATCACCACCTTAGGAATTCCGAAACGAAACACTACTAACTCCTTCATGAACTTCAAGCATTCTTGTTCCGTTATCAACCTGAGTGGCTTCGCCTCTACCCATTTGGTCATATAATCAATGGTGACTATAACAAAACTGACCTGACCTTTAGCTTTTGGCAATGGACTCGGTATATCTACCCCCAGAAAGCAAAGGGTATAGGAGATAAGATCGAGTATAGCTCTTCTGGTGGCTGATGCGGGATCGGATTGTTGAGCTGGCACTTCTCGCACCTCTTCACATATTCCGTAGCTTCCTTGAAGATTATAGGCCAGTAGTACCCCTGACGAAGTACTTTGTAGGCTAATGACTTAGCAGCCATATGGTCGCCACAGATGCCTTCGTGAACTTCTCGAAGAGAATATTCAGCTTCGGACGGAACCAAACACTTCAACAACGGAGACGAAAAAGTCCTTCGATAAAGATCCCGATCAATAAGAACAAAGTTGGCACTCTTGTACTTGACTTTCTTGGCCAAAATCTGATCCGAATGAAGGACGCCATCTGCCAGATATTCTATATACGGGGTCATCCAACAGTTAGAACGCTCAATGCACATCACCACTGCATGCTGGATACTAGGCTGCTGTAGAACCTCCAAATAAACTGACCCATCAAAGTTGTTAGCATCCGTAGTAGCCAGCTTCGAGAATGCATCGGCAATGGAATTATCATTACGCTCAATACCCTGAAACTCATAGGAGATGAAATACTGAAGCCGATCTTTCAACTCTGCCAAATACTTGATCATTCTCGAACCCTGGGCTTCATATTCCCTTGAGACTTGCTTGACGACCAGTTGAGAGTCACTATAAATGATCAACTTCTAAACTTCCATACTCTTCGCCAATCGAACTCCTGTCAGCACTGCTTCGTACTCTGCCTCATTGTTCGTCGCCCGGAACCATAATCTGATGCCTACTGCACTTTGAATCCCTCCGGACTCGTCAAGATAATCCCTGCTCCACTGACATCTGAGGTAGAAGATCCATCTGCATACAACGTCCATGAACTCTGATTGTGAAACCCCAAATTTTATGAATAAAGATTTAAATTTCTCGATTTTTTTTTTGAATATTATGGTGTGGATTTGATATAATTTTATAGTTGTGGGTAATATTTATAAATTTTGCAAAGTATGCAAGTTGTTATATAATATTCGATTGGTCGGGGAATATTCATTTTAGCAGGGAATATTCATACAACGGCACAATCATTGGTGGACCCCACAACGGAATTATTGTCGGATTGAGAAAACGACAAAAATATTTTATAAAAATAACGGTGGAAGTTTTACCGTTAACTGTTGAAACACCTGGTGTTAAAAGATCATGATGGAGGCACACAATACACCATTTGCGATCCATCCGGGAAGTACCAAATGTATCGTGATCTTCGACATACATTTTGGTGGAATAATATGAAGTAAGAGATTGCCAAGTTTATCTCGAGGTGTTTAACTTGTCAACGTGTAAAGGCGGAGCATCAAGTGCCTAAAGGTCCATTGCAACCACTTGAGATTCTGAAATGGAAGTGGGAACACATTACCATGGATTTCGTTACGGGTCTTCCTACGGTTTCTCAAGGCATCGATGCTATTTGGGTTATTGTTGATAGATTAACCAAGTCTGCTCATTTCTTGCCGATAAGGGAGACTTATTCCTTGAACGTCTTGCTAGTATATATGCGTGAATGAGATTGTGAGATTGCATGGCATGCCAATATCCATAGTTTTTGGATCATGACCCAAGATTCACTTCACGATTTTGGGTTAGTTTGCAAAAAGCTATGAGGCACGGATTTGCGATTTAGTTGGCATACCATCCTCAAAGCAGACGGACAATCGAGAGGACTATTCAAACTCTTGAAGATCTATTAAGACTCTGTGTCCTAAACTTCAAAGGGAGTTGGGATAAGTATTTACCATTGGTGGAATTCTCCTACAACAACAGTTATCAGGCAAGCATTGGTGTGGCCCCATTTGAAGCATTGTATGGACGAAAGTGTCGCTCTCCAGTATGTTGGGACGAGGTGGATGAAACAACATTGTTGGGACCCGAGTTGGTATGTATGACTACGAAAAAGATACAAATGATTCGATAACGTATACAAACGGCACAGGATCGATAAAAGAGTTACGCGGATCTTCTTCGAAAGGACGTGGAATTTAGTATTGGGGATCATGTATTGTTGCGTGTTGCCCCGTGGAAGGGAGTTACAAGATTCGGAAGAGAGGAAAGCTCAATCCATGATTTATTGGTCCATTTGATTCTTGACCGAGAGTAGGAAATGTAGTCTATAGACTCGCGTTACCTCACGAGTACGTGTCGTGTTCATAATGTGTTTCACATATCATACTTCAGTAAATATGTGAAAGACACGAACCACGTTATTGAGTTAGAATCCAGGACGAGATAGTGAAGACTTAACGATGATGAGGAGGTATTTTGTCAAGATTTTGGATAGGAAGGAGCATGTCCTACGCACAAATGTCATACCACAAGTTAAAGTTTTGTGGAGAAACCATGCTATAGAGGAAATGACCTAGGAGTTGGAAACGGAAATGAAAGCGAGGTATCCTCACCTTTTCAAAATACCAGGTACGTACGTCAATTTCGAGGACAAAATTTCATAAGGAGGGGAGGTTGTAAGACCCCAAATTTTTATTAATGAAATTGAATTTCCTCTATTTATTATTTTGATATAGTAAGGGTTAATTTGATTAATGTGGTTAGTTATGGGTAAAATACGCAAATATTTCAAATAAGCAAGTGGTTATAAAATATTCATTGTTGTCATGGAATATTCGTTTGGTCGTGGAATATTTGAACGACGACGCAGCCTTGTGTGGGCCCCATAACGGAAAGCGATTGGAGAAAGAAAATGATAAGAATAAGTTGTTTATAAATAATTGGCAGAAGTTATTACAATTAATATTGTTGAAATACCCGGTGGTTAAAACACACAAAGTAGCACATCAGTAATTATTCTGATAATTACTACTCAATAATTGTTACTGATAATTTTTATTTGGTATTTTATTTTATTGATTGATAATTCGCTGCGTTGATATTTTATAATTGTCACACTACACGTATTTTCCATTATCTCGAGACAATAATTCATATTATCTGAATAATATTATTAGATAACATTATTGGCAATGTCTAGAAAGTTCATCTAAGGAGAGGTTTGGTCATCTAATCTTGGCGCCAAGAAGGAAAAATTCTTATTGGAAAGCCCCTCTTTCCAGGGCCGCCCTGGGTTGTCAATATTGTGATTCTCGTAATATTATTTGTGAATAATTAATTATTGATTTATATGATGAGGAAAATATTGATTTTATGTGGATATAGATGGAGAAAATTTTTAATGTGACAATTGTAGAAAATTAATATTTTATCTTTTTCTCGATAAAATAATTCATTTAAATATATTATTTTAATAATATAATAATGGTGATATTTTACAATGAATGTGGGATATATGAGTATATGAGGAGGAAGAGTATTTTGTGGCATTAAATAATTAACACATGTTTTGTGTGTCAGAGACCCCAATTCTTGACCGAAATTTGATTATAGCCTGTAAAATCGTCCGTTTGTGGATTTCGGTCAATTTTTGTTTGGAATTTGGAAAAATTTTCTTCTGCAATGTTGTAGAGAATGAAATTTCCTATGGAAAGGACACGTGGTTCAAATTTTTCTGATAAAAGAGCTATTTATTATGAATTATTGAAGTTCCGAAATAATTGATTTTTGGAAGTTTTAGTTATTTTTTTTAAGAAAAACGTTTTTGTTCATTTGAGTCAGCTCACATGTGTTATCAATGTGTTGAATTCAGATGTCTAGAGGTGGGCTAAGAAAAATTATATAAATATATTATTATTTTATTAAATTTTCTACTTTGGTGTTCTAAGCATTTTCCTATAAATAGGGTGCTTAGGTTAGAATTTAAAATCACACCAGAAACTGAAGTTTTCTCTCTATTTCTCTCTCGATATATTGAGCGTATTCTTGTGAGTATTTTTATACTTTGAGTGTTGCTATACGGTATAAGTTTCCTTCAGCACTATATCTAGTATTCCAGTCAGGAGTACCGTCTTTTCGAGGTAAGGGATATTTTTTTATAAAAATGATATTATTTCTTTCAATATCATTATGCCGAAGTATTGATCTGAACTTTTAATCAAATTTGGAACTTTTTGTGTCGGGATTACTATTCACGTATACGGCACTATTCACGAATACGGCACTATTCACAGAAAAATTAAATTTTCTTTTTTTGTCCAAAATATCTAGTATGGATACTAGCTTTGATTGTATCCATGTTTTGATCATTCCTGAATTTTACTCCACTATGATTATTTATGAGGTATTTTTGGACATGTATAAACCGAGATACGAATCCTTAATATTTTTTCTTTTGTTTCACTGGATTCGTTTTCTTTAAAATATTTTTCATCATCCTCAGTCCTAAATGATGATATAATTGAATATCTTTTGCCTGTAGTGCAAAGATGAATGAATTTCTTATAAATATCTTTGGCCCGTAGTGCAAAGATGAACATGTGTTGAGATGAACATGACCAACTGATGAATATCTTTGGCCTGTAGTGCAAAGATGAAAATTTGATTCAAGAAGAATATTGATTGATGTTATAGGGATAAAATGTTGATGATGGACTCTTAAATTCATAGATAATAGTAGATTTCTTTCTCTACGTTACTCTTCTATGAATTATTATTTCCGCTGCGAATATTGATCTGAAACTTATTGTCTATTATGTTCTATCATATTTTTCCCTGTTGAAGACTAACGATAATTTATTCTATATTATCTTAGTCATAATATTCTTTACTGGGCTAGTTGAGCTCACCCTTTTCCTTTTTGTTCCATTTTTCTTCTTAGGAGGCGAGAATGTAAATAGTAGTACTAATGGGGTGTGGAATGATGGTTCTAGAAGTTGTTTTAGTAGTCCTCACCATTTTTGTAAAATAATGTATCAATAATTGTGATGATAATTTATTTGGGTATGGATATTGTCTAGAAGACAATATTTGTATTTAAACTCACAGTTTAAGTGTTGTCGTATTTTGCACGACAATTTTATTAATAAAGTTATAGTTGTTTCTGTACCATGTATTTGACAACTCAGAATGGGTGATGTATACCTATTTTGGGGGCGTCACAATATCCTTTCCATTCTCCTATAAATAGGATGCTTAGTTAGAATTGAAAACACACTAGAAATTTGGGAGAATTCTTCTTCTATAATCTTGAGCATATTTCTTAGAGTTTTAAGAAGTTTTGAGCGTAGAAAACAGTATAAGTTTTCTTCAAGAATATCCTCGCCCTACTAGTTAGAATACTCTTCTTTCTAAGGTAAGGGGTATTATTCTTTCGTATTCGTGAAGAGAGTTATTTTTTTTCAATACTCGTAAGGGTTGTTATTCCATTCTTTATTACTATGTTGGAATAACCTGTCTATGAGAAGTACCGCATACATGGTGAAATTCTTCTGTTATTCTATTCTTTATTATTCTATTGGAACAACACATGCATGCGTACTATCGCATGCTGGTGAATTCGTTGTTATTCCATTCTTTATTATTCATTTGGAACATCCATGCATGCATGCGGATTACGCATGACCTGGTTCCATTCTTTATTATTCTATTGGAATATCCTGTCTGTGCAGATTACGCATGACCTGGTTCCATTCTTTATTATTCTGTTAGAATAACCTGTCTATGTGGATTACCGCATGCATGATGAATGATCCTTTGTATTCATTTCTTATTAAACTGTGGAAATGATCTGTTTACGTGGATTACCGCATGGCGGACGAAAATCCATTTGCAGTTTTATATATTCTATTATACTCAGTTGGTTAAAGTTTTGGCTTCTATACTCCATGAAATTAGTAGAATATCCTGAATATTTTCACTTCATCCAGTATCTTTTCATGGAAAAAATATTCTTCTGAGCATTCTTGAATTTTACTCCACAAAGCAGTATCATGTTGACAATTTAGACATTATTGAGTTTAGGATAAATTAACATATAAATTTTTAAAATTTATTCTTGTACTTGTTTTATTGAATTATTATGTCATTGTCATCATCCTCATATTTATATTATGTTGAATGTCATCTGTGGTCTGTAGTGCATAGATGGACTTGGTATGATAATGACCAGGGATTATTCGGTATAATCATGACCGAAAAGTTACAAATGATGCGGTAAAAATCCTCATTGGCCCGTAGTGCATTGATGGACAGTTGTTGGCATGATCATAACCATTGATGAAAACACTAATATCCTTGGCCTGTAGTGCATGGATAATTTGTGGTTGTGATCTTAATGAATATCCTCGGGTAGTAAAGTGCGGGGATGATGTGGATTATTTATTTGTCGAGTCTCGTGATAAAAGTGATGAAAAACCTTTTAAATCATAGAAGATAGTAGATTTTATTCTCTACTTGACTCTTCTAATGGATTGCTTGTTCACTATGATTAAACTTGATGTTTGTGTTATATTTTATCGGTTTAACTTCGTTGAAGACTAATGATAAATTATTCTGCATTATCTTAGTCATAATATTTCTTACTGGGCTAGTTGAGCTCACCCTTTTTGCTTTCATTATTCTCTTCAGGAAATGAGAACGTAGCAGGGACTATTCGGGGAATGGAGTGACGGTCCAGATAATAGTATTAGTAGTCCTCACTATTCTATGAAATAGTTTGATAATAAATGTAATGGGGACTCTATTTGAGAGTGGATATTGTCTAGAAGGTAACATTCCTGTTTAAATTCTTAGCTATGTTTTGTCGTATATTACACGACGGTTGTATAATTAAGTTTGTATTTGTATTCTATACCATGTATTTGGCGACTCAAGATGGGTGATATATACCTATTTTGGGGGCATCACAGTTGGTATCAAAGCTTAGGGATATGATCCTGGATGAAATGTGAGACAAGAACTAGGAAGGAGAGGCGGGAATTCTTCGCTAGTATGACCTACCTAAGTTTATTTGGTATTTAATTGGTGGTCGGAGTATAGGGATAATATGTGATATGTTAATTAACCCTTGTTTTGTGCGCGTATTTGAAAATGACATCGAGAATGTTGAGAATAGCAATGGAGCACGAGCGGATGACGGACCCATGTTTGATGATAAAGCATATACTTGATGTAACTGAAATCTTATTCATTTATTAATAAAAGTATTAATTTATTAAAGGCTTTTAATTATCTACATGGCCTCTTGATTGTTTATATAATATGATCATGTTTGATGATACTTTGTAATAAATTTATTTATTAATAAAAAGTATTAATTTTTAAAGCTTTTAATTAATGCTTTTAGAATAATGATGATGATCATTAGAATAATGAGATCTAAATTCTTAGAAAGCTTAAAACTAAAATAGTTCCCAATCGTTGGATTACTAAATTGGGGATTAGTAAATCCGGATAGATTGGTACATCGTTAACTTGCTCATTGGATGAGGATGATTGATCTCATGATCATTTGTGTGGAACACTAAAAGCAAGTATGTAGGTGCTTATTAGAGAATAAGTTCAGCGAGCGTGGCTCATTAAGGAATACCTAATGGAGTTTTACTTGCTGTCGATAGGAATTCTGTAGTGATAGTAGTCTGAGTGATCCTTGGACTTGAGATCATCATAGTATCTTGTGTATGATGAGTTATACTTTGACTTATTCCTTAAGACCCTTAGGGTATATCAAAGGGTATGCTTGGGTATAATAAGTTATACATGGAGATAATGTATGATCGATAAAGAATCTACCATACATTAAAAAGAGAAATGTCTATGTGATTCGATAAATGACAACCCGGTAGTCCTTGGCGAAGGCGAGAATGAAATTAGAAAGGAGTTTCTAATTTGCATTATTTGAGTTGTGCATTTAAGAGTCGAAATACATATAATTAAATAAAATAAGACTTGTGATAATTCCATATCTTATATTTAATTGGGACATTGTATGGTGGAAGGATTGAATTATACGGTAACTATTTACTCGAAAGGTTCTTTTATGATTAATGTTGAAATCTATATTATACGGAAAGTCGTTGATGTTCATAGGGAACTTATCCTATTGTAGAATAAATATTATTTATTTAAATAAATTAATTGTTTAATTTATTTATTTAAATAAGATTAGAATTATTCTAATTGATTTATTCACAAATAGGTTTAATATGGAGAACCTAAAAAGGGTCACACCATAAAAGGAAGAATAATTATTTAAGAAGTTAATGGCATAATCGTAATAATAATATGTTATGTATATTTAATTTAATCTATGGTGATAGAATAAATTAAATAGCTTAATATTATTATTTAATATTTTAGAAATATTAAATATAAATTAATAAGAGAGTCTTATTAATATTATTACAATTATTATTATTATTTTAATTTCTAAAGAGTTTAGAAATTAATTTAATATAAAGTACTCTCATTTATTTCTAATAGGATTAGGAGGAAAATTAGTTAAAGGAGTTTAATTAATTATCCTAATAAGATTAAGGAGCCCATTTAATTAAAAAGAGTTTAATTAAATAATACCTTATTTTATTAAATAAGGTTACGATATCTTTATAAGAGAGTCTTATATCGGATATCAAAGATCTGTAATTCGAATGTTGGAAATGCGCTCCTTTTACATAGAGATAGAAAAACTAGGGTTTAGTGACCACCCATCTTCTTGAATCCTTCTTCTTCCTTGGTGGATCACCTCTGAGGCCAAACACTTGGGTGGCTTGCGTTGATCGAAAGGAAGGAACAAACCCGGTGGATTGAGTTGAGCGAAAAGAATTGGAGGTGAACTTGTACACGAGGAAGCTCGGATCTTCAAGGGTATGATTCTTGTTCTTCAATTTTTCGTTTAATTAATAATTATGCATAAAGGGTGATCGGGTATATGGTTTGTAAAAATTTTAAACTACGATTTTTTACACGTTTAAGCTTATTTTTTGCAATTTGATTGCGTTCTTGAATATTACAAACCTAACGGTGGCATCGAGCCGAACCTTTATGCAAATTATTAATTATTTTAATTTGATATGTATGTTGATATATGTTTAAGAACAATTTAATTGGGCATAATTTTATTGTATAAAATTTATTATAAAAAAAAAAAAAAAAAAAAAAAAAGCGAATTGAATTGATGTTAATTGTTGCAGGAGTTTCACGTGATTTGATGGAACAAATGTTAGTTTATATATTTGGTATTATATTGTTTCTGCATGTTCCCCCGTGGTGGGTGGAAAAAAAAAAAAAGGTGATCCTCGTTTTTCAAAAGTGATCTGTATTCTTGTATTTGATCTTAATCTGCGTATGTGCAGAGTATTATTCAAGTTTTTTTTAATTATTT
Organism: Panax quinquefolius; assembly: GCA_020205615.1. Classification (NCBI taxonomy): domain Eukaryota; kingdom Viridiplantae; phylum Streptophyta; class Magnoliopsida; order Apiales; family Araliaceae; genus Panax; species Panax quinquefolius. Next base: position 69,056,158 of record CM035159.1, read on the forward strand.
AGGAATCACTTTGTATGATTACGGGAAGGATTTCATATAATATGATATATATATATATATATATATATATAATATACGGTTTTTTATATATATATATATAATAACGGTTTTTTTTTTTATTATATATATATATAATATTCTTAATAATTTTATTATTAAAATAAAAATTTATTTTAATATTAAAAAAAAAGTTTATTTTATATTAAAATATAAAGTTTATTTTAATTTTAAAATTAAATTTCATCTTAACTAATTAGAGTTGGAATTTGATTCCATGATAACTAATTGGAGTTGAAATTGTATTCCATCTTTCCTTAAATAAAGGAGTTTATTTAGATATGAAATAAGATTTCATATTATTCTAAATAAAGAGTTTATTTATGAATAGGAAAAGAGAATCAAGTATTTCCTTAAATAAAAGAGTTTATTTAGATATAAAATAAGATTTTATATTATTCAAAATAAAGGAGTTTATTTGTGAATAGGAAAGAAAAATCATGTTTCCTTTAATAAAGTTTTTTTTTCTTGGAATTGGATTCCATAATTAATTAAAATAAAGGAGTTTATTTTGATTAAAGATTTTGATTAAAATAAAATAGTTTATTTTATTCAAAATTAGATAAATTAAAATAAAATAGTTTTATTTTGATTTAAATTTGGATTAAAATAAAGGAGTTTATTTTGATTCAAAAATAGATTTTATCTAACTAAATTTGCCCATTAAATGATATCAATATATATATTGAATGTTTATTATTCATGATATGAATGTTATTTATTGATGCGTATGGTGATGTGTATGATAATAAATGGGATTGATTATGGATATTATTGACGATGTGATTGGATTTTATTTTAGTTGGATGCATGAATGTATGGGTTATATTAAATGGAATTCTGCGTACCTCGTCTTCTTTAATTTTTCTTAATGTAAATTCTAACTCCCTCTATGTACTTCCCTTGGCTAGCGATCAAGGTTTCTATTTATTTTAAATAGTTTTGTAATAGGAATAGTTAGAATTAATTTTGAAAAATTGGAGATCGAGGAGCTAGAGGCGCTTGAAGACCCGTTTGTAATGGAGCAGGGTTTAAATGTAATAGTATATTTAAATATTATTTCTTGCACCCCTAAGGGTTTGACCTTTTGGTTCACTTGGTGGCTCTAGTGAACCGAACTAGAATAAAAGTCCATAATCAATTCGGGTAGAATATAGTATTCTATATATGCATGCTTATACTATATATATTATATATTATGCAAACATGCTTCGCATGTTCATTAATATAATGGCGTATTTATATATATATATATAAATGCGCTAAACAAGATGAGACAAATTAATAACAAACCCCTCGATTTTTTATATTAAGTCTAGCGTTCAAAGATATTTGGAATATCGAGCGTAAGCCTTCTAGCATGATAAAATTAATAGAGTATTAAATATTTAATATGAGTTTGTTGTGTCACCACAAAGGCAAGTATTAAGTATTTAAGATGTTAATTTATCACATTTGATGCTTATAAAGAAAATTGAACAATATTGTTTTGTTGTTGTCACCACTGAGGATGATATTTTCTTTTTGAATATATGGAGTGCTAGGTCGGACTTAACTTGGATAATTTTGATTTGGATGTGCCACCACTTGATCAAAATAATCTAAGAGGCAAAAGAAAAGGAGTTGCATAGTTGATGTAATTGACAAAAAGTTGTCTACCTATTTATTTATATATAGTTTGTTGTGTCACCACAAGGCTATATACATTTGAAATAGGATCCTTATTCTCACTAGCAAATCTTTAATTAGATTTTTGCGAACTATATTATTGAGGTAATATAGTTTGAAGAAAATAGTGGGAGATACCAATTTAAAACAAGACCTAATTTATTTTGGTAATTAATAAAAGAATGTATGTTAAAATGTTGTTAATTACAAATTCATTTACAAAATTTTACAATGTCTAAAATTACTATCAACTGCGAAGCATATTAAATGCTAAATTAACGGGCCAGAATTAAGCGGATTGGTTAAGGAATTTGAGAATAGTTCTCATAGTGAAAAAGCTATCTTATGTCATAATCGCCTATATCCTGCAATAGTTGCGAACAATGCCTCTGAGGAAGACATTGCTACTTTTAGAAAGTGGCGAGATGATGCATGATTGGCTCGATGCATCATGCTCGCATCTATGAATGCTTGAGCTTGGCGTCGGCATGAAACTATGGATGCTTCTACTATATTCTGCACATCAAGTAGTTGATGGTGAGAAAATGGGGTGATAGATATCGGATATCTAAGGAGCTCTTAGATCTAGAATAGCAGATGACACTCTGATGCTGATAAAAGTCCTTAACATTATCAATTTGATTGATCGATTAGGACATTTGGTTTTGTCATGGATGGAGAGTTGAGCAAGATTTGATCTTGCACTCACTCCGGACTCCTTTCACAATTGTTGTGAATTTTTCATATGAACAAGCTAGATATCGACTTTCTTTGATTGCTTAACATGTTGAAAAATGATGAGAGTCACTTTCGACGAAAAAGACCATGTCTTCTTGGTAGGGGCCAAAGGATCTTACGAAAAGAAGAGCGATTCAAAGAAGGTAAATAGAAAGGCATAAACAAAGGATAATAAGAACAAAAGCGATACGGATAGCAAAGGAGCTTGCTTCCTTTGCAATAAGCTTTGGACCTTTGGAGAAAGCAAGAAGCATCTTGCGAGAGGCTAACAAAGAAGCTTAGTGAAGTTTGATTTACAATCTGATTTTTTGTTCATGATTGAAATAAAATTTTCTTTAAGTCGAGGTTCTACTTGGGTATTGGATCTGACTTTGGTTATCATAAATATAGATTTATGAAGGGACCAAGCAGTAGAAAGCTAAACAAATATAAGTAATCTATGTGTGGGAAATGAAGCAAAGGTTGCAACATTAGCCATAGAAACTTATAGTTTAGCAATGCTACTGGGCAAATCTATTAAATCGATAAGTTGTTATTGTATTCGGTTCTCGTTGAAAACATTATTTCCATTTTATTATTAGATGATGAAATCTTTGGTATTATAATTAAGAACAATTGTTGTTCTATTTATAATAATAATGTTTTGTATAAAGCTGGAATATTACTTAATGGATTTTGTATACTTGATTTACGTGAAAATAATTTTGTAAATTGAACAAACTAGTATAAGAAAAGGAGATGATCATTCAAAGAGTTGAATGTGTGTATTTGTTAAAATACAAGTGTGAATTATTTGAAAGGTTCAAAGAATTTGGAAGTGAAACAAATTGACAAAGTATTAAGATTCTTTGATTAGATCGAGGAATAAATACTTGTCTGATAAGTTTCTTGATCATCTCAAATGGTTTTCTCATAATGGACGCCTCCTCGATATGTAATAAATGATTTATGTATACGAAAGGAAAAATCGTACCTTGTTGGACATAGTGCGGTCCATAATGATTTTCTGAGCATTCGGTATCCTACAGGATCATGTCCTAGAAATGGTGCATATCTACGAAAAGGTAACCTCAAAATTGGCCCCAAGACTCCATAAAAGTTATGGACGGGGAGGATTCTAATCTTAAGTATGTTAAAATAAGGGGTTGTCAACTTATGTGAAAAGGTTTCAAAGGATAAGCTTGGGACAAAATTTGACAAAATCTGATTTGTGGGACATCTAAAAAGTAAGTTTAGGGTATATGTTCTATAATAATCTACTTAGCAAAAGGTGTTTGTTCGAAACACTTGTTGCCTTCTAAGATAAAGGTGTTTATCATTGAAGGGGCTAGTGGGAGGATAATAGATCTTGAAGAGTTCAAGAACCACAAAACCTTATAAATCAAATAAGAGGAACTTTGTAGATAGACTATTGTACCTGGCAAGAATCATAAATGCGGAATAGTCTAGAGAAGATACCTAGGAGGTATGGATTCATCATGGATGATGATGATGAGATGTACGCATCATAGAAGATGATGATCCGATTACATACGATGAGGTAAGTGTTGTAGACACTCGAAGAAATGGATTGAAGCAAGTTTCTCAAATATGGAACATTCGTTTTGATGAGGCGATCAAAAGAGTTTGATTTTATCAAAATAAGAATGAACCTAGTGTGTGTACAAAAGGTCGATTGGGAGCATCGTGACATTCCTAGTACTATATGTTGATATACTACGGATAAGGAATGACATACCAATGCTCTGATCGGTAAAGATAAAGTTGTCTAAACATTCCTCCATGAATGATTTGGAAGAGTATCTTAATTGGGGATATAAATCTATATAGATAGATTTAAGAGGATGCTTCGACTTAACCCGAGAGCGTATATTCATTTGATGCTAAAGTCGTTTAGCATGGCAAACTCGAGAGATGTCTCATGTCGATGAGCTATGGAGTGTATCTCTCTTAATAGTCCCCACAGAGACTCACGAAAAGAAGTCGCATGTGGTGATGATCATGCATGCTGATGAAATGTCACGAGACACGATGTTGATCGGTCGTATATATGGAGAAGTTCACTATGAGTCGGTGAAAAACATCTTAAAGTGCTTAGCTTAGGCACTAAGGATGTGATCATATTCATGGTGGGTCTTAATTAAAACTAGAGGGCTTAACGGACTCAAGTTTTTTGAGACAGACCAAGGCGACGAGAAAAATCCACTTTAAGGTAAAGGGTTACCTTGGGCGATTAGTGCGATGAATTGGAAAGGTTCCAAGCAATGAAAGAGTTCTTTGGTTTAGTGATAAAGACAAAGTATATAGCTATAAATGAAGCTGCATGAGTTGATTGTTTGGATTAAAAGTTCATTCTGAACTAGGAATAGTTCTAAGTCTCATCTTGGATCTAAACATGTGTTGTGGCACTTTCATTTGATTATTAGAATTATTGAAGATGGGAAATCACTATAGAGATAGTGGACTCTCATGAACAACATTACATATCCATTAACTAAAGCTTATCCAAGCGGCGGGATAATCGTCACTTAGAGAAGAAGAGTATGAGATACCATGACGATTGGCTTTAGTGCAAGTGGGAGATTGAAAGTAGTATGCACACAAGCCCGATCATGTTTGATGATAAAGCATATACTTTGTAACAATCTTATTCATTTATTAATAAAAGTATTAATTTATTAAAGGCTTTTAATTATCTACATGATGTTGTTTTATAATATGTGATAAACCCGTAGTTTTAAGCAATGCTTTTAGAATAATGATGATGATCATTCTAATGAGATCTAAATTCTTAGAAAGCTTAAAACTAAAATAGTTCCCAATCGTTGGATTACTAAATTGGGGATTAGTAAATCGGATAGATTAATACATCGTTGCTTGCTCATTGGATGAGGATGATTGATCTCATGATCATTTTGTGTGGAACACTAAAAGCAAGTATGTAGGTGCTTATTAGAGAATAAGTTCTTTGAGCATTGGCTCATTAAGGAATACCTAATGGAGTTTACTTTGCTGTCGATAGGAATTCTGTAGTGATAGTAGTCTAGTGATCCTTGGACTTGAGATCATCATAGTATCTTGTGTATGATGAGTTATACTTTGACTTATTCCTTAAGACCCTTAGGGTATATCAAAGGGTATGCTTGGGTATAATAAGTTATACATGGAGATAATGTATGATCGATAAAGAATCTACCACTTATTATTAAAAAAGAGAAATGTCTATGTGATTCGATAAATGACAACCCGGTAGTCCTTGGCCAAAATAGAATGAAATTAGAAAGGAGTTTCTAATTTGCATTATTTGAGTTGTGCATTTAAGAGTGAAATACATATAATTAAATAAAATAAGACTTGTGATAATTCCATGTCTTATATTTAATTGGGACATTGTATGGTGGAAGGATTGAATTGTCGGTAACTATTTACTCAAAAGGTTCTTTTATGATTAATGTTGAAATCTATATTATACGGAAAGTCGTTGATCATTAGGGAGGCTTATCCTATTGTAGAATAAATATTATTTATTTAAATAAATTAATTGTTTAATTTATTTATTTAAATAAGATTAGAATTATTCTAATTGATTTATTCACAATAGGTTTAATATGGAGAACCTAAAAGGGTCACACCATAAAAGGAAGAATAATTATTTAAGAAGTTAATGGCATAATCGTAATAATATGTTATGTATATTTAATTTAATCTATGGTGATAGAATAAATTAAATAGCTTAATATTATTATTTAATATTTTAGAAATATTAAATATAAATTAATAAGAGAGTCTTATTAATATTATTACAATTATTATTATTATTTTAATTTCTAAAAGAGTTTAGAAATTAATTTAATATAAATACTCTCATTTATTCTAATAGGATTAGGAGGAAAATTAGTTAAAGGAGTTTAATTAATTATCCCTAATAAGATTAGGGAGCCCATTTAATTAAAGAGTTTAATTAAATAATACCTTATTTTATTAAATAAGTTTACGATATCTTTATAAGAGAGTCTTATATCGGATATCAAAAGATACATGATTCAAATGTTGGAGAATGCGCTCCTTTTCTATAGAGATAGAAAAACTAGGTTTACTTGACCACCCATCTTCTTGAATCCTTCTTCTTCCTTGGTGGATCACCTCTAGAGGCCAAACACTTGGGTGGCTATCAAAGGAAGGAGCCAAACCGGCGTTGATCGAAGAAAAGAAGGAAACAAACCGGTGGATTCAAGTTGAGCGTTTAATTAAAAAGCATAAATTGGAGGTGAACTTGTACGAGAAGCTCGGATCTTCAAGGGTATGATTCTTGTTCTTCAATTTTTTGTTTAATTAATAATTGTGCATAAAAGGGTGATCATGAAGGGTATATGGTTTGTAAAATTTTAAACTGCACGATCGATCTTATTATTTTTTAGCGTTGATGCATTACTATTTTGCAATTTGATTGCGTTCTTGAATATTACAAACCTAATAAATATATAGGATATATATGACTACTTAGGGTTAATTCATAACTTGAAAAACCTATTAGCTCTTAGAGAGAGACTAGAGAAAACAAACTGATTTCATAAAGGTTCCTTTGGTGGCTAGTACCATGAAGTCCTCTTATTGCGAGAATCGTTTCGACGGTTAGATGCGGCGTTAAATGTGGATACCATAGAGGCGTAGTTTCGTGAGGAATTGCGTTGAGATTGAGCACATCAATTTCAAATTCGCGTTTTCATATTGGTATAATCTCTTAACAACCGAAGTTAATTGTTTTTTACTTACGGATCCTTTTTTGGGTTTTGAAATTGCTTTAAATTTTATATTTCATTTGCATTTTATGTAGAACCCCTACAGTTAGTATCAAAGCTTAGGGATATGATCCCTGGATGAGATGTGAGACAAAAACTAGGAAGGAGAGGCGGGGAATTCCTTCAGCTAGTATGACCTACCTAAGTTTATTTGGTATTTAATTGGTCGGGGGAGTATAGGGATAATATATGATATGTTAATTATGTTAGGTTTGTAATATTCATGAGTATGATCAAATTGCATAAAAAAAATGAAGGCGTGTAAAATCGAGTTTAAAAAATTTACAAACCATATACGGATCACCCTTTATGCACAATTATTAATTAAAGAAAAGATAAAGAATAAAATCATACCCTTGAAGATCGAGCTTCCTCGGTACAAGTTCACCTCCAAATTCTTTCGCGTTCAATCTTGAATCCACGGGTTTGGTTCCTTCCTTTGATCAACGTTAGCCACCCAAATGTTTGGCCTCTGAGGTGATCCACGAGGAAGAAGAAAATTGAAGAAGGGTGGTTGGCTAAACCCTAGTTTTTCTATCTCTATAGAAAAGGTGTACTCTCAACAAATTGGAATAATGTCGTATGTTGAAAAAGTCAACAACCACCATTCCACCCATAATAAGACTCCTCTTATTTATAGATGTGGGCAACCCATCTTAACAATTAAGGAATTGGGTTTTATTTAATTAATTAAATTCTTTTAATTAATTAAGCTCCCCTAATCTTATTAGGGATAATTAATTAAACCCTTTAACTAATTTTCCTTCCTAATCCAATTAGAAATAAATGAAAGTACTTATATTAAATTAATTCCTAAACTCTTTTAGAAATTAAAATAATAATAATTGTAATAATATTAATAAGACTCCTCTTATTAATTTATATTTAATATTTCTAAAATATTAAATAATAAATATTAAGCTATTTAATTTATTCTATCACCATAGATTAAATTAAATATACTTAATATATATTATTACGATTATGCCATTAACTTCTTAAATAATTATTCTTCCTTTTATGGTGTGACCCTTTAGGTTCTCCATATAAAAGCTAGGTTGTGAATAGATCAATTAGAATAATTCTAATCTTATTTAAATAAATAAATTAAACAATTAATTTATTTAAATAATATTTATTCTCTGATAAGGATAAGCCTCACTAGCGATCAAGCGACTTTCCGGATAATATAGATTTCAACATTAATCATTAAAGAACCTTTGAGTAAATAGTTCTTAAGTACAATTTAATCCTTCCACCATCTGATGTCCCGATTAAATATAAGACATGGAATTCTTGTCAAGTCTTATTTTATTTAATTATATGTATTTCGATCCTTAAATGCACAACTCAAATAATGCAAATTAGAAACTCCTTTCTAATTTCATTACTTACCGCCAAGGACTCTTTGGGTTGTCATTTATCGAATCACATAGGACATTTCTCTTCTTTTATTAGAAGTGGTAGATTCTTTATTGATCATACATTATCTCCATGTACAACTTATTATACCCAAGCATACCCTTTGATATACCCTAAGGGTCTTAAGGAATAAGTCAAAGTATAACTCATCATACACAAGATACTATGGCGATCTCAAGTCCAAGGATTACTTGTCTACTACTATCACTACGGGAATTCCTATTGACGAGCAAATAAAACTCCATTAGGTATTCCTTAGCGAGCCACGTTCAATTGAACTTATTCTCTAATAAGCACCTACACACTTGCTTTAGTGTCTCCACACAAATGATCATGAGATCAATCATCCTCATCCAATGAGCAAGTAACGTATGTACCAATCTATCCGGATTCACTAATCCCCAATTTAGTAATCCAATGATTAGGAACTATTTTAGTTTTAAGCTTTCTAAGAATTTAGATCTCATTAGAATGATCATCATCATTATTCTAAAAGCATTGCTTAAAACTATGGGTTTATCATATATTATAAAACAGCATCATGTAGATAATTAAAAGCCTTTAATAAATTAATACTTTTTATTAATAAATGAATAAGATTGTTACAAAGTATATGCTTTATCATCAAACATGATTGGCTTGTGTGCATACTACTTTCAAATTAACCCTTGTTTTGTGGCAGTATTTGAAAATGACATCCGAGAATGTTGAGAATAATAATGGAGCACAGGAGACCGTTGAGTTTTCACAGATTAATAATCAGGATAATGTGCATCAGGAAGGCGACAATCCTCATGCAAATAACAACACTGACCAAATGATGAACGATGGAATGTCCAGAGGCTTTATGCAATTCATGCAATATTAGGCAAGAGTGGCTCCTGTCCAAAATGCAGGTGGAAACACTGGCAACTCTCGGACGGTCATCGCTAAGCAGTTCAAGGAACTAGGACCACCGGAGTTTTTTGGAGAGCCAAAACTGTAAGACCCTAACTTATTATTAATGAAATTTAATTTTCTCTATTTATTATTTTGAAATAGTAAGGGTTGATTTGATTAATGTGGATAGTTAGGGGTAAAATACGCAAATATTTCAAAATAAGCAAGTGGTTATAAAATATTCATTGTTGTCGGAGAATATTCGTTTGGTCGTGGAATATTCGTCTTATAAAGAATATTAAATGCGATGGTAGCGACCGATGTGTAATGAAAGTAGTAGTATGCACACAAGCCAATCATGTTTGATGATAAAGCATATACTTTGTAACAATCTTATTCATTTATTAATAAAAAGTATTAATTTATTAAAGGCTTTTAATTATCTACATGATGCTGTTTTATAATATGTGATAAACCCGTAGTTTTAAGCAATGCTTTTAGAATAATGATGATGATCATTTTAATGAGATCTAAATTCTTAGAAAGCTTAAAACTAAAATAGTTCCCAATCATTGGATTACTAAATTAGGGATTAGTGAATCAGGATAGATTGGTACATCGTTCTTGCTCATTGGATGGGGATGATTGATCTCAGCGATCATTTGTGGAGACACTAAAAGCAAGTATATAGGTGTTTATTAGAGAATAAGTTCATTGAAGCATTGGCTCGCTAAGGAATACCTAATGGAGTTTTATTTGCTGTCGATAGGAATTCTGTAGTGATAGTAGTCAAGTAATCCTTGGACTTGAGATCATCATAGTATCTTGTGTATGATGAGTTATACTTTGACTTATTCCTTAAGACCCTTAGGGTATATCAAAGGGTATGCTTGGGTATAATAAGTTGTACGTGGAGATAATGTATGATCGATAAAGAATCTACCACTTCTAATAAAAAAGAAGAGAAATGTCCTATGTGATTCGATAAATGACAACCCGGTAGTCCTTGGTTAAGGCGAGAATGAAATTAGAAAGGAGTTTCTAATTTGCATTATTTGGAGTTGTGCATTTAAGGATCGAAATACATATAATCAAATAAAATAAGACTTGTGATAATTCCATGTCTTATATTTAATTGGGACATTGTATGGTGGAAGGATTGAATTGTACGGTAACTATTTACTCAAAGGTTCTTTTATGATTAATGTTGAAATCTATATTATCCGGAAAGTCGTTGATCATTAGGGAGGCTTATCACTATTGTAGAATAAATATTATTTATTTAAATAAATTAATTGTTTAATTTATTTATTTAAATAAGATTAAATTATTCTAATTGATTTATTCACAACCGGTTTAATATGGAGAACCTAAAGGGTCACACCATAAAAGGAAGAATAATTATTTAAGAAGTTAATGGCATAATCGTAATAATATGTTATGTATATTTAATTTAATCTATGGTGATAGAATAAATTAAATAGCTTAATATTTATTATTTAATATTTTAGAAATATTAAATATAAATTAATAAGAGGAGTCTTATTAATATTATTACAATTATTATTATTTTAATTTCTAAAAGAGTTTAGGAATTAATTTAATATAAGTACTCTCATTTATTCTTAATAGGATTAGGGAGGAAAATTAGTTAAAGGAGTTTAATTAATTATCCCTAATAAGATTAGGGAGCTTAATTAATTAAAAGAATTTAATTAATTAAATAAATCTCAATTCCTTAATTGTTAAGGTGGGTTGCCCACATCTATATAAATAAGAGAGTCTTATTATGGGTGAATGGGTTGTTGACTTTTTACAACGACATAATTCCAATTTGTTGGAGAGTACCCTTTTCTATAGAGATAGAAAACTAGGGTTTGAGCCAAATACACCATCTTCTTGAGTCTTTATTTTTCCTTGGTGGATCACCTCTAGAGGCCAAACATATGGGTGGCTAACGTTGATCAAAGGAAGGAACCATACCCGGTGGATTCAAGTTGAACGCGAAAGGATTTGGAGGAGAACTTGTACCTGAGGAAGCTCGATCTTCAAGGGTATGATTTTATTCTTTATCTTTTCGTTTAATTAATAATTGTGCATAAAGGGTGATCCGGGTATATGGTTTGTAAAATTTTAAACTCTGATTTTTACACGTTTCCGCACTTTTATGCAATTTAATTGCGTTCTTGAATATTACAAACCTAACAGTGGCATTAGAGCCAAACCTTTATGCGAATTATTAATTGTTTTAATTTAATATTATATTGATATATGTTTAGAACAATTTAATTGGGCATAATTTATTGTATAAAATTTATTCAAATTAAAAAAAAAAAAAAAATGGCAGCGCACGTTTTTTTTTTTTAAGTTAACAGGATTTTGCAAGCTTCTTAAATGAAAAAACAAAAACGTGATTCTTTGGTACTATATATATAATATATATATATATATATATATATATAATATATATTAGGTACCAAAATATATATATTATTATATATACGGATATATATATATATTATATTCTTAATAATTTTAATTTTAAAATAAAAGTTTATTTTAATTTTAAAATAAAAAGTTTATTTTAATATTAAAATAAAAAGGTTTATTTTAATTTTAAAATTAGAATTTCATGCTAACTAATTAGAGTTGAAATTGGATTCCATGATAACTAATTAGAGTTGAAATTGGATTCCATATTTCCTTAAATAAAGGAGTTTATTTAGATATGAAATAAGATTTCATATTATTCAAAATAAAAGAGTTTATTTGTGAATAGGAAAAAGAATCCTAATTTCCTTAAATAAAAGAGTTTATTTAAATATGGAATCCTAGAAAGGAGTTTCTTATTTGCATTATTTGGAGTTGTGCATTTAAGAGTCGAAATACATATAATTAAATAAAATAATACTTGTGAGTAATTCCATGCCTTATATTTAATTGGGACATTGTATGGTGGAAGGATTGAATTGTCACAGTAACTATTTACTCAAAGGTTCTTTTATGATTAATGTTGAAATCTATATTATACGGAAAGTCGTTGATCATTGGGAGGCTTATCCTATTGTAGAATAAATATTATTTATTTAAATAAATTAATTGTTTAATTTATTTATTTAAATAAGATTAGAATTGTTCTAATTGATTTATTCACAATTAGGTTTAATATGGAGAACCTAAAGGGTCACACCATAAAAGGAAGAATAATTATTTAAGAAGTTAATGGCATAATCGTAATAATATGTTATGTATATTTAATTTAATCTATGGTGATAGAATAAATTAAATAGCTTAATATTTATTATTTAATATTTTAGAAATATTAAATATAAATAAATAAGAGGAGTCTTTATTTTTCCTTGGTGGATCACCTCTAGAGGCCAAACATATGGGTGGCTAACGTTGATCAAAGGAAGGAACCATACCCGGTGGATTCAAGTTGAGCGAAAGGATTTGGAGGAGAACTTGTACGAGGAAGCTCGATCTTGAGGTATGATTTTATTCTTTATCTTTTCGTTTAATTAATAATTGTGCATAAAGGGTTATCCGGGTATATGGTTTGTAAAATTTTAAACTCTGATTTTTACACGTTTAGCACTTTTATGCAATTTGATTGCGTTCTTGAATATTACAAACCCTAACGATGTGGGCCCCATGTAAAGCGATTGGATGAAGAAAGCGACAAATATAAGTTGTTTAAAAATAAGCAGTAGTTATTTACAGATTATCTTTGTTAAAATACTCGGTGGTTAAAACACAAGTAGACACCAGCGGTATTGCAATTATTGATTCTTACGTAAGAAGGCACTACTCGATAATGGTTACGATAATTCTTATTCGATTATTTTATTGATTTAATAATTCTTTGCGTTGATATTTTATAGTCTTTGTTATTTCAATAATTGTCATTACACGGTATTTTTTTACAACGAATAATATTATTAGATAACATTATTGGCAATGTCTAGAAAGTTACATCTAATGAGAGGTTTCGTCACCTACCTAATTTGCAGGTAGAGGAGAAATTCTTATTGGAAAGCCCCTCTTCCAGGAACCGCTGCTGGTTGTCAATATTGTGATTCTGTAATATTATTTGTGAATAATTAATTATTGATTCATATGATGAGAAAATATTGATTTTATGTGGATATAGATGGATAAAATTTTTAAAATGACAATTGTTGAAAATTAATATTTTATTTTTTTACGATAAAATAATTCATTTAAATATATTATTTTAATAATATAATAATGGTGATATTTTTACAACGAATGTGGGATTTATGAGTATCTGAGGAGGAAGAGTATGTTTGTTGCAATAAATGTTTAAAACATGTTAAACATGTCGGTGGACCCCATTTATTGATTGAAATTTGATTATACTTTATAAAATCGCTTGGTTTGTGGATTTTGGTCAATTTTGATTGGAATTTGGAAAAACTTTCTTCTGCAAAGTTGTAGAGAATTGAATTTCCTATAAAAATTCGCGAGATTTGAATTTTCTGACAAAAGAGATATTTATTATGAATTATTGAAGTTCCGAAGCTCCGAAATAATTGATTTTTGGAAGTTTATAATAATTTATATTAGAAAAACGTTTTTGATATGTTTGGTGGGCTTGGTTGGTTGTTGAAATGAGCTGATTTCAGTTTATAAGAATGTGCGTAGGAAAAATTTTATATATTAATATTATATTAAATTTTTCTTTTTGGTGTTCTAAAGCAATTTCTATAAATAGGGTCTTGGGTTAGAATTGAAAATCACACCAGAAACTGAAGTTTTCTCTCTCTATATTATCGAGCGTATTCTTGTGAGTATTTTGAGTATAGTTTGAGTATTACTATACGGTGCAAGTTCAAGTCATAGTCTATATCCGGTGTTTAAATTTAAATCTTGATCTTTTCGAGGTAAGGGATATTTTTTTTTTTTCGTAATGATATTATTTCTTCAATATCATTATCTTTGAAATATTGATCTGAAGTTTTTATCAAATTTGGAACTTTTTGGTGTCGAGAGTTACTATTCACGTATCTGACCTTTATTCACGTATCGAATTATTTACGAATCGACAATTATTCATCGAAAAATGAAAATTTTCCTTTTCGTCCAAAATATCTATTACGGATACTAGCTTTGATTGTATCCATGTTTTGATCATTCTTGAATTTTACACCACTATGATTATTTTTGAGGTATTTTTGGACATGGATAAAACAAAGTACAAATCCTTAATCCTTAATCCTTGTCATTTTGTTTCTTTGGATTCGTTTCTTAAAAATATTTTTCATCATCCTCGATCTTAAATGATGATATTATTGAATATCTTTGGCCCGTAGTGCAAAGATGAATGATTTCTGAAGAATATCTTTGGGCGTAGTGCAAAGATGAGCAGTGTTTAGATGAACATGATTAACTAATGAATATCTTTGGCGTAGTAAAAGATGAATATTTGATTCGGATGTATATTGATTGATGTTACGGGGATAAAAGATGAGCGGTGAACTTTTAAATTCATACATAGAAGATAGTAGTTTGCATTCTCTACTTAACTCTTCTAATGAATTATTATTTCCGCTGCGAATATTGATTTAAAAACTTGTTGTCTATTGTATTCTATTAGATTTTTCCTGTTGAAAACCTAACGATAATTTGTTGTATATTATCTTAGTCATAATATTCTTTCTTGAGCTAGTTGAGCTCACCCTTTTCCTTTTGTTCTATTTTTCTTCTCGGGAGGCGAGAATATAGCGAGTACGAGTCGGGGTATGGAATGAAGGTTCTAGAGAGAATTGTTTAGTAGTCCTCAACATTTTTGTATAATAATGTATCAATAAATGTGATGAGGATTTATTTGAGTATAGATATTATCTAGAAGATAATATTTGTATTCAAACTCACAGTTTTACTATTGTAATAATAAAGTTGTAGTTGTTTACATACCATGTATTGACAACTCGGAATGGGTGATGTATACTATATTTTGGGGCATCACGGTTGGTATCGAGCCATAAGTAAAGAGCCCAGAGCCTCATCTGGTGACTTCTGTTGATGGGGATGCAAAAGCCAAACTCTCCGTAGGGAGGGGATTCTGCGGTGGCAAGCCGATAGGTATCATTGGTGAGGTCTTGACACGTGTTGGTGTCCGTGAGTCAAAGTTGGTATCGAGCTTAGGGATATGATCTCTGGCGGAGATCGGGGAATAGAACTAGGAGGAGAGGCGAATAAATCCTTCGCTAGTGTGTCTACCTAAGCTTATTTGTTAGTTGGTGGGTATATAGGGATATTATGTGATATATTGATTTCCTTAATTAACCCTTGTTTTATGATAGTATTTGAGAATGTCGTGAGAATATTAACAATGGAAATGAGGCAGTGGAGACGCGCTGTACTCACCAACGAGGAGAGCGTGCAGCAAGTGGCAATGTTCCTCCTGTGAACAACACCCACCGAAGCGAGATGATGAGCGAGGGAATGTTTAGAAGCTTTTGCGGTTCATGCAAAATCGAGACGAGGAGACTTCGTGTTCATAATCTGAGGAGAAATGATAGCAATTCACGGGTTGTCACAACCAAGCGATTCAAAGAGTTGGGACCACGAATTTAAGGAAAGCGGATCGATCATGGCGAAACATGGGTCAAGAAAATTACCAAGATATTCGATGTCTTGGGATGCACGGAGAACGAAAGTTCCATTCGCCACCTTTATGTTTCGTGGCGAGGCAGATTCTCTTGGTGGGAGTCTGTGAAGCGTACCCATCCGGTACACTCAAAGATGTCTTGGGAGGCGTTTGAAACTATTTAATGACAAATACTTTCACGAAAGTGTTCGTCATATGAAGGAAGTGGAGTTTATTAGGTGATCGAGAGTAACAACATGGGATTGTCTCGATGACGAGGCAAAGTTTGCGAGTTATCGAGTTTGCACCTCATTTGGTGGAGAATGAGGAGCATTATACGCGGATGTTTCTTAGAGGTTTGAAACGGCAGATACGTCGATATCTCATTTCTCATAAATTTTCTCTCTATTCAGATGTTGTAAACAAGGCTCAATTATTAGGCGAGATACTTGATACGGTCATTTGAGGACCACAACCGAGGATCATACCGGAGATAGCGATCAATGGAATAACAATAACGGCGGAGAAAAAGCAGACGGACAAAAATGGTAACCACTACGGTGGTAATCATAGCCATGAAAATAGAAGAAGCGAAGTCGGGAGGAGATTTTAAAAGAGGAGATTTAACAACGACCGTATGAAGGCAGCAGTCTTAAACAAACCGGTTCTAAGGGAGAGAAACGACCACCGGTCGTATCTTCTACAAATGCGGAAAGAGAGGACATATCGGTCAAGCGCCCACAACAGATTCAAGGTATGCTATAATTGTGGAAAGGAAGGACATATCGCTTTCGAGATTATACTTGAGTAGCGAAACCTAGTTTAAGCGAGGGACGGTGACTCAAAAGACTCATCCTAGAAAAGTCAAAGTCAACGATTAGGGAAGAAGCGTTTGTTGTATTTGGTCAAAAAAATGCGAGGAACCCAAACGAGGTGATCACGGGTAAGCTATTTATAAATTCTTGCGAAGTTTATACCTTACTTGATCTAGGTCTTTACCCATTCATTTATCTCTCTCTGCATGTGCTCAGCGTTTAAACTTGACTTGAGGAGAAATTAGACTTTGACCTATCTGTGGAAACTCCGTTAGGAGAAACTTTCATCACATCCTTTGTTTATAAATCTTGTTTGATTCAAGTTGGCACCATCACCTTACACATTGACCTTATCTCTTTAAAGATACTTGCTTTTGATGTGATTTTAGGGATTGATTGGTTAACTACTCATCATGCCAAAATTGATTGTTTTTCGTAAGGTTGTTAGTTTTCATATTCCTAACTTGACTTTGTTATGCAATTCAAACAACTAAACCATTAAAATCAATCCTTTGTCATATCTAATCATAAAGCTATTCGTTTATTGAAAAAAGGATGTCAAGCTTTCTTAGCCCATGTTATGGATTTGAATAAAGACACGTCAAATTTGAATAATATTCTGTTGTTATTGACTTTCTGACGTATTTCTAGAAGAACTTCCCGGTCTACCCCGAGCGTGAAGTTGAATTCTTTATTGATCTTGAACTGGTACAAAGCCCATTTCTAAAACCCCATATCGAATGGCTCTATTGAACTTGAGGAGTTAAAGGTTCAACTCTGAGGAATTGTTGGACATCGGTTTCATTCGATCTAGTACATCTTCTTGGGGTGCTCTATTTTATTAAGTAAAGAAGAAAAGCGCGGAGTATCGCGACTTTGTATTGACTATCGGGGAATTGAACCATGTCACCATCAAGAATAGGTATCCTCACCTCGTATTGATGACTTGTTTGACCGATTGCTGAGGGGCACAATTCTTTTCAAAAATCGATCTTAGATTCGGATATCATCAATTTGAAGATTAGGCGAGGATATTCAAAGGCGCCTTGAGAACTTCGGTATGGGCATTATGAATTCTTAGTCATGTCTTTCGGATGACTAATGCTCCTCGCGACTTTCATGGATATGATGAACCGAGTATTTAAGGAATATTTGGATCGGTTTGTTGTTGTCTTTATTGATGACATCCTCATATATTCAAAAGTCGTGAAGATCATGAGCACCATTTAATTTGGTACTCAAAGGCTTCGTGAAAATAAACTATATGCCAAATTGAAGAAATGCGAGTTACGGCGAGGAAGTAGCATTTCTTGGGGCGTCGGTGTCGAAACATGGAGTATCTGTTGATCCGTGAAGATTGAAGCAATACAAAGTTGGGGAGCAACCAAAGTCGGTGGCCAGAAATCACGTAGCTTTTTGGGCTTAATTTGGTTATTATCGGAGATTCGTGGAAGGGTTTTCTCGAATCGCTACTCCATTAACTTCGGCTAACTTTCGAAAGGATCTGAAATTCGTTGGAGGCGAAGAATGCGAGAAGAGTTTTCAAGAGCTTAAGAGGAGACTTATTTGACTGTTCTAACAATACCATCTGGTTCGGATGGATTTGTTATCTCTGATGATGCTTGAGCAAAGGGTTAGGATGTGTTCTCATGCAAGCGTGGGAAAGTCATATCCTATTCCTCGCGACAACTAAAAAGAGTATGAGAGGAATTATCCTACTCATGATCTAGAGTTGGCGTGATCGTTTTCAGCGCTTAAAGATATGGAGGCACTTATCTATATGGGGAGAAAGTGGAGATATATTCGGACCATAAAAGTCTTAAATATTTCTTCACTCAAAAAGAACTCAACATGTGGCAATGACGTTGGCTCGAGCTATTGAAAGACTACGACCACACTATTGATACCATCACGAAAAGCGAGCGTGGTAGGCGACGCGTTGAGTAGAAGATCATATGCGGGAATGAGTGTGATGATGTCAAGTATATCGTATAGAGCCAACTTTAATAGAAAAAGTTAAGGTTGTTCAAGCCCAGGCCGGGTGATGTCGTATGAAGAAGAAAGTACAAGAAGAGCTATTAGGAAGCGAGAATTGATGAAGAAGGAATACTTGAGTCCACTCTAGACTTTGTGTTCCTAACGACTACGATTTGAAGTACAAGATTATGATGGAGGCACACAATACACCATTTGCAATCCATCCTGGAAGTACTAAAATGTATCGTGATCTTGACATACATTTTGGTGGAACAATATGAAGAGAGAGATTGCAAAGTTTATCTCGATGTGTTTAACTTGTCGGCGTGTAAAAGCGGAGCATCTTGTACCTAAGGGTCCGTTGCAACCACTTGAGATTCGAAATGGAAGTGGGAACACATTACCATGGATTTAAATTCACGGGTCTTCCTACGGTTTCTCAAGGCATCAATGCTATTTGGGTTATTGTTGATAGATTAACCAAGTCTGCTTTCATTTCTTGCCGATCGGAGACTTATTCCTTGAGCGTCTTGCTATTAATATATGCGTGAATGAGATTGTGAGGTTGCATGACATGCCAAGTATCCATAGTTTGGATCGTGACCCAAGATTAACTTCAAGATTTTGGGTTAGCTTGCAAAAAGCTATGGGCGCAATTTGCGATTTAGTTGACATACCATCCCCAAGCGGACGGACAATCGAGAGGACTATTCAAACTCTTGAAGATCTATTAAGACTACTGTGTCCTAGACTTCAAGGGTAGTTGGGATAAGTATTTACCATTGGGGAATTCTCCTACAACAACGATTATCGAGAAAGTATAGTTGTGGCTCCATTGAAGCATTATATGGCCGAAAATGTCGATTCTCAATATGTTGGGATGAGGTGGGTGAAGCAACATTGTTGGGACCCGAGTTAAATGCGTATGACTACCAAAAAGATCCAAATGATTGAAAACGATATACAAAGCGGCACACAAGATCGACAAAAGAGTTATCGCGGATCTTCATCGAAAGGGCGTGGAATTTAGTGTAGGGATCATGTATTATTTGCGAGTTGCTCCATGGAAGGAGTTACAAGATTTGGGAGAGAGAAAGCTCAATCCACGATTTATTGGTCCATTTCAAATTCTTGACCGAGTAGGAAATGTAGCCTATAGACTTGCGTTACCTCAAAGTATGTCTCGTGTTCATAATGTGTTTCACATATATCGTACTTCGTAAATATGTGAAAGGCCGAACCACGTTATAGAGTTAGAAACCAGGACGAAATAGTAGAAGACTTAACGTATGAGGAGGTACTGTTAAGATCTTGGATAGGAAGGAGCATGTCCCTGCGCATGAAAAGGTCATACCACAAGTTAAAGTTCGTGGAGGAATCTTGCTATATAGGAAATGACACGGGAATTGGAAGCGGAAATGAAAGCGAGGTATCCTCACCTTTTGAAACACCAGTCGTCACGTCGATTTCGAGGGATGAAATTTCATAAGGAGGGAGGTTGTAAGACCCCAACTTATTATTAATGAAATTTAATTTTCTCTATTTATTATTTTGAAATAGTAAGGGTTGATTTGATTAATGTGGATAGTTAGGGGTAAAATACATAAATATTTCAAAATAAGCAGTGGTTATAAAATATTCATCATTTTGTCGGGGAATATTCGTTTGGTCGTGGAATATTAAATACTATCGGGGAATATTAAATGCTGACAGTAGCGACCGTGTGTGGGCCCCATAATGGAAAATGATTGGATGAAGAAAGCGATGAATATAAGTTGTTTAAAAATAGCGGCGTAGTTATTCTGCAGATTATCTTGTTAAAATACTAAATTGGTTAAAACACGGTAGCTTTGCGGTATTGCACCAATTATTGATTCTTACGTAAGAAGGCACTTACTCGATAATGGTTACGATAATTCTTTATTCGATATTTTATTGATTTAATAATTCTTTGCGTTGATATTTTATATTCTTTGTTGTTTGATAATTGTCATTACACGATTATTTTTTTATTATCGAAGCAATAATTCATATTATCTGAATAATATTATTAGATAACATTATTGGCAATGTCTAGAAAGTTACATCTAATGAGAGGTTTGGTCACCTAATTGCTGGCGCGAGTAAGGAGAAATTCTTATTGGAAAGCCCCTTTCTGAGGAGCACTGGTTGTCGATATTGTGATTACGTAATATTATTTGTGAATAATTAATTATTGATTCATATGATGAGAAAAATATTGATTTTATGTGGATATAGATGGAGAAAATTTTTTAAAATGACAATTGTTGAAAATTAATATTTATTTTTTACGATAAAATAATTCATTTAAATATATTATTTTAATAATATAATAATGGTGATATTTTTACAACGAATGTGGGATTTATGAGTATCTGAGGAGGAAGAGTATGTTTGTTGCAATAAATGTTTAAAACATGTTAAACATGTCGGTGGACCCCATTTATTATTTGAAATTTGATGCCTTTTTATAAAATCACCCGTTTGTGGATTTTGGTCAATTTTGATTGGAATTTGGAAAAACTTTCTTACGCAAAGTTGTAGAGAATTGAATTTCCTATAAAAACTCATGAGATTCGAATTTTTCTGATAAAAGGGCTATTTATTATGAATTATTGAAGTTAGAAGCTCAAAATAATTGATTTTGGAAGTTTAAAATAATTTAAATTAGAAAAACGTTTTTTGATATGTTTGGTGGGCTTGGTTGGTTGTTGAAATGAGCTGATTTCAGTTTATAAGAATGTGCGTAGGAAAAATTTTATATATTAATATTATATTAAATTTTACTACTTTTGGTGTTCTAGCAATTTTCTATAAATAGGGTCTTGGGTTAGAATTGAAAATCACACCGTAAGCTGAAGTTTTCTCTCTCTATATTATCGGCGTATTCTTGTGAGTATTTTGAGTATAGTTTGAGTATTGCTATCTGATTGCAAGTTCAAGTCATAGTCTATATCAGGTGTGTTTAAATTTAGAAATCTTGATCTTTCGAGGTAAGGGATATTTTTTTTTAAGTAATGATATTATTTCTTCAATATCATTATCTTTGAAATATTGATCTGAAGTTTTATCAAATTTGGAACTTTTGGTGTGAGATTACTTATTCACGATATCTGGCCTTTATTCACGATATCGACCTTTATTTACGAATCTGGACTATTCATCGAAAAATGAAAATTTTCCTTTTAGTCCAAAATATCTAATACGGATACTAGCTTTGATTGTATCCATGTTTTGATCATTCTTGAATTTTACACCACTATGATTATTTTTGAGGTATTTTTGGACATGGATAAAACAAAGTACGAATCCTTAATCCTTAATCCTTGTCATTTTGTTTCACTTTGGATTCGTTTTCTTTAAAATATTTTTCATCATCCTCGATCTTAAATGATGATATTATTGAATATCTTGGCTTTTGTAGTGCAAAGATGAATGATTTTTCTGAAGAATATCTTTGGCCCGTAGTGCAAAGATGAGCAGTGTTTAGATGAACATGACCCGGTAATGAATATCTTTGGCACATGTAGTGCAAAGATGAATATTTGATTCGGATGTATATTGATTGATGTTCTGGGGATAAAAGATAGAGCGGTGAACTTTTAAATTCATACATAGAAGATAGTAGTTTGCATTCTCTACTTAACTCTTCTAATGAATTATTATTTCATTGCGAATATTGATTTAAAAACTTGTTGTCTATTGTATTCTATTAGATTTTTCCTGTTGAAAACTAACGATAATTTGTTGTATATTATCTTAGTCATAATATTCTTTTCTTGAGCTAGTTGAGCTCACCCTTTTCCTTTTGTTCCATTTTTCTTTCGGGAGGCGAGAATATAGCGAGTATGCAGTCGGGGTATGGAATGAAGGTTTAGAGAGAATTGTTTAGTAGTCCTCACCATTTTTGTATAATAATGTATCAATAAATGTGATGAGGATTTATTTGAGTATAGATATTGTCTACAAGATAATATTTGTATTCAAACTCACAGTTTCTTGTTGTAATAATAAAGTTGTAGTTGTTTCTGTACCATGTATTGACAACTCAGAATGGGTGATGTATACCTATTTTAGGGGCGTCACAAAAACCACTTAAGGCGGAGACGTGGGTTAAGCAGATCTGCAAGATATTTGATGTCTTGGGATTCTCCGAGGAGCAAAAGGTTCTGTTTTCCACCTTCATGTTATTTGAGTGAGGTGACATTGGTGGGAATCAAAGCGTACTCAACTGCCCAGACTTGAAAATGACTTGAGAGAAGTTCCAAGAATTGTTCAATGACAAGTACTTTTCCGAAAGTATTAGTCACATGAAAGAGGTTGAGTTCATCAAGCTGGAGCAAAAAAAAATGACCATGTCGTAGTACGAAGCCAAGTTTGTCGAGTTGTCCCAATTTGTGTCCCATTTGGTTGATAATGAGGAGAGAATCACGCGAATGTTTCTAAGAGGTTTGAAACCCGATATATGTCAATACCTCATTTCTCAAAAACTTTGTTTATATTCAGATGTTGTGAATATGGCTCAGTTATTGGAGCGCGATAATGAGTCAGCACAACCAAAATGTAACGACCAACAACACGATAATAATCATACCGGTGGCAACGGCCATTGGAACAATGATAACCATCGTGAAGGAAATTATCATGCCAGAAATGGTAACCACTTTGGTGGTAATCATGGCCAAAACAATAAGAATGGACATTTCAAGAAGAAGAGATTCAACAACGATTGAAAGACAGCAGCACCACCACCCATTTTTAAGGAAGGAGAAAGACCACCAATTGTATACTTCAAATGCGGAGGGGAGGGACATATCAGTCCAAACTGCGTAATGCAGTCCAAAGCATGTTACAATTGTGGAAAAGAAGGTCACCTAGCCCGATTTTGTCGTGCACCAAAGTCAAGTCCAGTTGGGACGGTGGCACCAAAGGCGGATACGGACAAAACAAAGTCGGTGGTTTTAGGAAGAGCGTTTTTCGTGACTTCTCAAAAAATGAATAATCCGAACGAAGTTTGCACGGGTTAGTTAATTATAAATTCTTGCAAAGTCTATACCTTATTAGATACCGGTTCTACCCATTCTTTTATCTCTCTTGCTTGTGCAACGTTTAAATTTGACCCCAGAGAAGTTAGACTTTGACTTATTGGTTAAAACTTCGTTAGTAGAAACTTTCGTTACCTTCATTATTTATAAATCTTGTTGATTCAAATCGACACTTTCACGTTACCTGTCGATCTTATCTCTTTGAAAATACTTGCATTTGATGCGATTTTAGGAATCGATTGGTTAACTACTCATCATGCTTTTCGTAAGGTTGTTAGCTTTCATATTCCTAACCAACCTGTTATGCGAATTCAAGAAACCAAACCACTAAAGTTAATCAACATCATATCATATCATAATAAGTAAAGAGCCCGAGCCTTTCATTTGGTGACTTCCTTGTGTGGAATGCTGCAAGCCGGACTTTTTACGTAGGGAAGCCGTGAATAACGGTGGCAAGTTGATAGGTATCAATGTGATGTACTATCCAAGTCTTGGATGAGAGTCATAGTTTTCAAATGATATTTTTATCGTTAATAAATTTTCTGGCATATTCTTGAAGACTTCCTAGCCTACCCTAGAGCGTGAAATCAAATTTTGTATTGAGCCCAGTACAAAACCCATTTCTAAAAACCCTTAAATATTTCTTCAACCAAAACGAACGTATAATGCGCCAAAGACGTTGGCTCGAGCTGTTGAAGATTATGATCATACCATTCAATATCATTGTGGAAGAGAAAACGTGGTAGCTGACGCGTTGAGTAGAAGATCGTATGCGTTTACGAGTGCGATGTTATTAACACAAAAACCCATTTTGTATAACTTACAAATGATGAAGATAGAGTTAAAGACTCTAGGGACCCACGTGCGATGTTGAGCTCACCCTTTTTGCTTTCATTATTCTCTTCAAGAAATGAGAACGTAGCAGGGACTAGTCGGGGAATGGAGTGACAGTCCAGATAATAGTATTAGTTGTAAAACCTCAACTTTTATGAATAAAGATGAATTTTCTATAATTATCATTTTTGAATGAATTTGATATAATGTTATAGTTGTGGGTAATGTTTATAAATTTTGCAAAGTACGCAAGTTGTTATATAATATTCGATTGGTCGGGGAATATTCGTTTTAACAGGGAATATTCGTACGACGACACAATCATTGGTGGACCCCACAATGGAATTATTGTTGGATTGAGAAAACGATAAAAATATTTTTATGAAAATAACGGTGGAAGTTTTACCGTTAACTGTTGAAACACCCGGTGTTAAAAGTATAGGAATACGCGTGGTTGCATAGTAGCACACGGTATTGATTATTGATGCTTACATGAGAAGTCATTCAGTTTGATTCAATTATTGTCGATATTTTATATATTATTAAATCAATAATTGAGATGACAGAGTTATTAATATATTTATTTGCATTATTAACGATGTCTAGAAGTTTTGCCAAGGAGAGGTTTGGTCACCTAATTGCGCGCCAATAGGGAGAAATCCTTATTGGAAAGCCCCCTATTTCCTGGGAACGTCCTGGTCGATTAATAGTGTGAATAATAATGATGATGATGAATTTTTGTTTTATTAGTATTATTAATGTAATAAAACAGAAAATCTTTTTATATAAAACATAATACTTTTATAAAGTTATTCGTTTTATTAGGCTAATAGTAAAATCTTTTTATATAAAACAAAATACTTTTATAAAGTTATTCGTTTTATTAGACAATAATTAGAATATATTATATTTTATTATGCATAGTGTTTGTATAAGTATCTGCATAGTGTTTGTATAGTAAAATCTTTTTAAAAGTTATTCATTTTATTAGATTATAAATAGAATATATTATATTTTATTGTGAACCAACTGGACCGTCTACATTAAAGTAAATTGATCCGGACCGTTCATGGATTGGTTCTTATTCATCCATTCTTCTATAAATGAAGCTCATTCCTTCATTATTTCTTACGAATTCTTTGAAACTCTAAAAGAGAAAGCGTAGAGAGAATTATTCTTCTATCTTGGCGTATTTCTTTAGCGTTTAAGAAAAGCTTGAGCGTAGTGCATGTTTCTTCAAGTATATCCCCGCCTCTACCGCTTTGAGATATTTTTTTTTCATATTCATGAAGAGAACTTACATTATTCCAGCTTTTTATTATTCATTAGAAGAACTCGATATATCTGGATTACCCTATATTTGGTGAAATTCTTCATTATTACATTATTTATTATTCGCTAGAATAACTTTGTCATCTGAAGCACCGCATACATGGTGAAATTCTGTTATTATTCCATTCTTTATTATTACATTGGAATATCCGATTTGTGCTTTTTTATGGGACTGGATCCGTCTTTATTATTACATTGGAATATCACCATGCATTCATTTTACTGTTGGTTAGTTATTTATTATTCTATTGGAATAACATGTCTATGCGAAGTACCGCATGCATGATGATTTCTGTTGTTATTCCATTCTTTATTATTCTGTTGGAATATCCTGTTGGTGCGTATTACGCCTGACCTAGTTCCGTTATTTATTATTCTATTGGAATAACCTATCCATGTGAAGTACCGCATGCATGGTGATTTCTTTTGTTATTCCATTCTTTATTATACTCAGTTGGTTAAAGTTTTGACTTTTATACTCCATGAAATTGGTGGAATATCCTTGATATTTACGCTTCATCCAGTATCTTTTCGTGGAAATATTCTTCTGAGCATTCTTAAATTTTACTCTACAAAGAAGTATCATGTTGACAATTTGGACGTTATTAGTTCTTGAATAAATTAATTCTTGAACTTGTTTTATTGAATTCTTATATCTGTCATCATCCTCATATTTATATTTTGTTGAAAGTCATCTGTGGCTTGTAGTGCATAGATGGACTTGGTATGATTATGACCAGGGATTATTCGGTGTAATCATGACCGTAATGTTACAAATGATGTGGTAAAAGCCCTCATTGGCCCGTAGTGCATTGATGGACAATTGTTTGCATGATCATGACCATTGATGAATACACGAATATCCTTGGCCCGTAGTGCATAGATAATTTGTGGTTGTGATACTTATGAATATCCTGGCCGTAATGAAGGGATGAGGTGGATTATTTATTAAGCTGAGTCCCAGCGATAAAAGTGATGAAAAACCTTTTAAATCAGAAAAGATAGTAGATTTTATTCTCTACTTGACTCTTTTAATGGATTGCATGTTCCGCTGTAGTTAAACTTGATGTCTATTGTATTTTATCAGTTTAACACTGTTGAAGACGAATGATAATTTATTCTGCATTATCTTAGTCATAATATTTTTTACTGGGCTAGTTGAGCTCACCCTTTCTTTCACTGTTCTCTTCAGAAAATGAGAACGTAGCCGGGACTAGTCGGGGAATGGAGTGACGGTCCAGATGATAATATTAGTAGTCCTCACTATTCTATTAAATAGTGTAAAAATAAATGTAATAAGGACTTATTCTGAGAGTAGATATTGTCTAGAAGACAATATTTGTATTAAAACTCACAGCACTCTTGTTGTATATTAAAGATTGTAATTGTATTCTGTACCATGTATTTGGCGACTCAGAATAGGTGATGTATACCTATTTTGGGGGCGTCACAGTTGGTATCAAAGCTTAGGGATATGATCCCTGGCTGAGATGTGAGACAAGAACTAGGAGGGGATCAAAGCTTAGGGATATGATCCCTGGCTAAGATTTGAGACAAGAACTAGGAGGGGAGAGACGGAAAATTCCTTCGCTAGTATGACCTACCTAAGTTTATTTGATATTTAATTGGTTGGTCAGAGTATATGGATTATATGTGATATGTTAATTAACCCTTTTTTGTGGCGAAGATTTGAAAATGGCATCAGAGAATGTTGTGAACATCAATGGAGCACAGGAGACCGTTGAGTCTCCCGGATCAATAATCGGCATAATGTGCATCGGGAAGGCGACAATCCTAATGCAAACAACAACACTTGACTAAATGATGAAGCGATGGAATGTTAGAGGCTTCATGCTGATTCATGCAACATCGGAGAAGGCGGCTCTGTCCAAAATCTTGAGTGGAAACACCGCAACTCTTTGACTGCATCCTTTGCAAAACGATTCAAGGATTTGGGACCCTTTGGAGTTTTGGAGAGCCAAAACCACTTAAAAAGCGGAGGCGTGGATAAAGCAGATCAACAAGATATTTGATGTCTTGGGATGTTCAGAGGAGCAAAAGGTTCCCTTTTCCACCTTCATGTTGCGGGCAGAGGAAAATTATTGGTGAGAATCTGTAAAGCGTACTCAACCTGCCGCACTGAAGATGTCTTGCGAGAAGTTCCAAGAATTGTTCAACGACAAGTACTTTCCCGAAATCCTTATTGGAAAGCCCCCTCTGCCAAGTACTTTCCCAAATTGTCGGGGAACAGAGTGACGGTCCACATGATAGTATTAGTAGTCCTCACTATTCTGTTAAATAGTGTGACAATAAATGTAAAGAGGACTTATTCTGAGAGTGGATATTGTCTAGAAGAAAATATTTGTATTAAAACTCATAACACTCTTATTGTATATTAAAGATTGTATTTGTATTCTGTACCATGTATTTGGCGACTCAGAATAGGTGATGTATACCTATTTTGGGGGTGTCACATTAGTAGTCCTCACTATTCTATGAAATAGTGTGACAATAAATGTGATGAGGACTCTATTTGAGAGTGAATATTGTTTAGAAGGCAACATTCCTGTTTAAACTCTCAGCTATGTTTTATCGTATATTACATGACGGTTGTGATGCCCCCAAAATAGGTCCAATCCATCTAACCTATTCTGAGTCGCCAAATACGTGGTACAAAAAACAACTACAACTTTATTACTACAATTGTCGTGCAAAATATAACAACACATATGCTGTGAGTTTTGATACAAATATATACCAACTGTGACTCATGTCCCAACCGTGGACAATACCTTACAGTGATACCTTACATAAAGGTACAGTCAATAACTATTTTAGAAATTAAAATCTTTGAGAAGTGATCAAGGAAACCTTCGTACATGGGAGGCCATGCGTCAAGGTTATGATAGATATCATATGTCCACAAAATTATCCTTGGTTGACCCAATAGACCCCAAAGAAAAACGAGAAGATTACTATCATGTTCTTTCCGATGGTGAGTCTTCTCTTGACATATAACTATCTCCACTGTCTGCAATTGAAAATTATATTTCAACCAAACTCCAAGATCATATAGGTAGTGTGCTCGTAGATATACTCGGCAAGTGGATGCACAACCCATCTTATGATAACACGAGGTTGTATGTCATTAGACATCTTGTATGATAGTGGAAAAACAACCTTCCAAAGTTGGGTTCACCTCACCCTATTCGGTTCACTAAAATTAAATATCAAATGACATATACATTACGACACACTTATCTAAAGTTCTCAATAAAATTATTTCCATACTATTTAAGGAGAACCTCAACTACTATAGACCACCGTTCTATTCTCTTGTTACCCCGCTCAATTCCCGTAAGAACACTCTTATTACACGAAAGGAATTGTGAAGCAAAAGGGTGAGCACAACTAGCCCAGTAAAGAATATCATGAATAAAGATAATTTACATCATCAATAGCCTTCATCAGTAATAAATCAGAGATTTAGAACATATGGTAGATGATAAAACTTTTCAACCATAGTTGCAGCGAAACAAGCAATCTATTAGAAGAGTCAAATAGACCATAAAGTCTATTATCTTCTCCATGTTAAAAGTCCACCAACAATGTTTTAACCCTGTAACCTCAATCAACAGATCCTGTTCACAGTCATGTGAATAACTTATAATCATAATTGTAGTTCTAATTTTCTCTTCTCATCCAAGACGAAGATAATTTTCATCACCCGTCTTTACCTGAAACATCAAAGATCATGGTTATAACTAATCATAATTCCTGTTCATAATCATACTAATAAGTTCATCTTTGCACTACCGGCCAAAAATATTCATTAACAATTCATCTTGCACTCTGGGGCCAAAGATATTCAAAGAACAGTCATCTTTGCACTACGGGCCAAAGATATTCAACAACATGTCATCTTTGCACCACATGCCGAAGATATTCAACAATTGGTCATCTTTGCACTATGGGCCAAAGATATTCAACAAAAAATCATCTTTGCACTACATGCCAAAGATATTAATATCTCAAAGAAATACATAATTATTTCAGAATTTATATACCCTTGAATGATTGAGGAGTCTTCATGTTCAGAATGGCCTGGATCTTCTCTGGATTGGCCTCAATGCCCCTTTAACTGACCAGATAGCCCAAGAACTTCCCTGCACCGAGCCCGAAGGTGCATTTGGTGGGATTAAGCCTCAAGTTGTGATGACGGACTGTCTGGAAGCATTCTTCTAGATCATCCAAGTGCTTCTAGACGATCATGCTCTTCACTATCATGTCATCAACATAGACCTCCATATTCCTCCCTAACTACTTCTGGAAGACAAAGTTCATCATCCTCTGATAGGTAGCTCCAACATTTATCAGGCCAAAGGTCATCTTTTTATAGGCATACACCGAACGGTGTGTAATGAATGTTGTGTTCGGAATGTCCTCTTTGCACATAGAGATCTGGTGATAAGCTAAAAAAACATCCATAAAACTTAGTAGTGCATACCCCGAAGTCGCATCAATGAGCTGATCAATGTGGGGTAGTGGATAGAAATCCTTCGGGCAAGCTTTATTCAGATATGTGTAGTCGATACAAACTCGCCACTTCCCATTATGTTTCTGGACCAGCACCACGTTAGCCATCCACTCCAGATAATCTATCTCAAAGATGAAGTCTGCAGCTATCAACTTTGCAATCTCTTCATCAATAATCCTTTGTCGCTCTGGTGCGAAGATCCGCCTCTTCTGCCGAACCGGCTTCTTTGATGGATCCACTTCCAGCCTAATCTCTGCTATCTTCCGGCTCACTCCGGGCATATCTTTAGGTTCCCATGCGAAGATGTCTGCATAACAGCGAAGAAGTTCTATAAGGTTTGTCCGGAGAGGTTCCGGCAGACCCGAACCTATCTTCACTGTTTTATCTTTCTTGCCAAGAATCAGTTCAAACTCTTCCGTTTCTCCTGCTGGCATAACTAATGGCTCTGAACTATTTTCGGTAAAAGGCTTAATCTCTATCGCCATTGTAAGACCCCAAATTATTAATAAATGAAATTTATTTTCCTCTATTTATTATTTTGAAATAGTAAGGGTTGATTTGATTAATGTGGATAGTTATGGGTAAAATACGCAAATATTTCGAATAAGCAAGTGGTTTTAAAATATTCATTATTGTCGGGGAATATTCATTTGGTCGTGGAATATTCGTACAATCGGGGAATATTAAATTGACGGCCGTGATCTTTTGTGGGCCCCATAAGCGGAAAGTGATTGGATGAAGAAAATGACAAATATAAGTTGTTTATAAATAACGGCGTAGTTATTACAATTATCTTTGTTGGAATACCCGATTGGTTAAAACACACTGTAATACGCGTTGTTGAGCAGTGCTTTGACGGTATTGCACCAATTATTGATTCTTACGTGAAGGCACTTACTCGATAATTGTTATAGTAATTATTATTCAAAGATTTTATTTTATCGATTTCGATAATTCTTTGCATTGATATTTTATATATTTTCAGTTGTTTCAATAAATTGTCATTACGGTATTTTCCATTATCGAGACAATAATTCATATTATCTGAATAATATTATTGGATAACATTATTGGCAATGTCTAGAAAGTTATGTCTAAGGAGAGGTTTGGTCACCTAATTGCACGCCAGTAGGGAGAGATCCTTATTGGAAAGCCCCCTCTTTCTTGGGAACGGCCTGGTTGCCAGTACTGTGATTCTGTAATATTATTTGTGAATAATTAATTATTAATTTATATGATGAGGACAATATTGATTTTATGTGGATATAGATGGAGAAAATTTTTAATGTGACAATTGTTGAAAATTAATATTTTATCTTTTTCTGATAAAATAATTCATTTAAATATATTATTTTAATAATATATTAACGGTGATATTTTTATAATGAATGTGGGATATATGAGTATATGAGGAGGAAGAGTATTTTTGTGGCATTAAATGTTTAACACATATTTTGTGTGTTTGTGGACACAATTATTGGTGAAATTTGATTATACTTTTGTAAAATCGCTTGGTTTGTAGATTTTGGTCAATTTTACATTTGGAATTTGGAAAAACTTTCTTCTGCAAAGTTGTAGAGAATTGAATTTCCTAAAAAAGTCGCGAGATTGAATTTTCTGATAAAAGGACTATTTATTATGAATTATTGAAGTTCAAGTTCAAATAATTGATTTTGGAAGTTTAAAATATTTTAATTACAAAACATTTTTTCATTTTTGAAACTCATTTAACATGTGATTAGGAGGCTGAATTCAGATTGTTAGTGTGCGTGATGAAGTTGTGGAAAAATTATAATATATTATATTAAATTTTACGCTTTTTGGTGTTCTCAAGCGATTTCCTATAAATAGGGTCTTGGGTTAGAATTGAAAATCACACCGTAAACTGAATTTTCTCTCTATATTATCGAAGCGTATTCTTGTGAGTATTTTGAGTATACTTTGAGTATTGCTATACGATGCAAGTTCAAGTCATAGCTTTATATCCTGTTTCAACTAGAAATCTTTCGTCATCCGAGGTAAGGGATGTTATTTTATTCGAAAATGATATTATTTCTTTAATATCATTATGCCAAAATATTGGTTGGAAATTTTTATCAAATTTGGAACTTTTAAATTCATATATAGAAGATAGTAGTTTGCATTCTCTACTTAACTCTTCTAATGAATTGTTGTTTTATTGCTTGATTGTTGATTTAAAAGCTGGGTTATCTATTGTATTCTATTAGATTTTTCCTGTTGAAGACTAACGATAATTTGTTGTATATTATCTTAGTCATAATATTCTTTTTGGGCTAGTTGAGCTCACCCTTTTCCTTTTTGTTCCATTTTTCTTCTCGAGGAGGCGAGAATGTGGCGAAGTACTTAGTCGGGGTATGGAATGAAGGTTCTAGAGAAAGTTATTTAGTAGTCCTCACCATTTTTGTAAAATAATGTATCAATAATTATGATGGGGATTTATTTGCGTGTGGATATTGTCTAGATGGAAATATCTGTATTTAAACTCACAGTTTATATGTTATGATAATAAAGTTGTAGTTATTTCTATACCATGTATTTGGCGACTCAGAATGGGTTTGATGGAATGGACCTATTTTGGGGGCGTCACAATTGGTATCAGAGCTTAGGGATATGATCTTTGGCGGAGATCGGGGAATAGAACTAAGAGGGGAGAGACGAGTAAATTCTTCGCTAGTGTGTCCTACCTAAGCTTATTTGTTAGTTGGTTAGTATATAGGGATATTATGTGATATATTGATTTCCTTAATTAACCCTTGTTTAATGACAGTATTTGAGAATGTCGATTGAGAATATTAATGATGGAGTAAATGAGACCGTGGAGATGCTGCATTTTACCAACGAGGGAGAGCGCAACAGTCGTGGCAATGTACCTCCTGTGAACAACACCACCGAAAGCGAGATGATGAGCGAGGGGATGTTTAGAAGCTTTTTGCGATTTATGCAAAATCAGACGAGGAGACTCGTGTTCAAAATACTGAGGAGGAAATGATAGCAATTCACGGGTTGTCACAAACCAAGCGATTCAAAGAGTTGGGACCACCGAATTTAAGGAAAGCAGATCCGATCATGGCGGAAACATGGGTCAAGCAAATTACCAAGATATTCGATGTCTTGGGATGCGGAGGAACAGAAGGTACCATTCGCCACCTTTATGTTAAGTGGCGAGGCGGACTTGGTGGGAATACGTGAAGCGTACCCATCCCGGCGACTCAAAGACGTCATCGGGTGACATTTCGAAGCAGTTCAATGACAAGTACTTCCACGAAAGTATTCGTCTATATGAAGGAAGTGGAGTTTATTAGGCGGAGCGTAATAACATGGCGGTGTCCCAAAGAAGTTCGCGGAGTTATCCGAGTTTGCACCTCATTTGGTGGAGAATGAAGAACGTATATAACGCAGATGTTTCGAGAGATTTGAAACCCGACATACGTCAAGATCTCATTTCTCATAAATTTTCTCTCTATTCGGATGTTGTCAGCAGGTTTGATTGTTAGAGCGAGATAACGAGTACGTTCAACCGAGGGACCATAACCGAGGATCATACCAAGAGATAGCGAGACATCGAATAACGATAACCGGCGGAGAAAGAAGAATACGGACAAAAGCTAGAACCACCACTGGTGGTAATCGTGGCCATGAAAATAGAAGAAGCGAGTCGGGATGAGATTTTAAAAGAGCAGATTTAATAACGACCATGTGAAGACGAGCGGTCTTAAGAAGAATCGGGTTCTAGGGAGGAGAACGACCACCGGTCGTATGTTACAAATCTTAGGAAAGAGGGACATATATCCAAACCGCCCACTACAGCTTTAAGGTATGCTATAATTGTGGAAAAGAAGGACATATCGCTTTCGAGATTAGACGATATCGAAATCTGATCTAAGCGGGAATGGTGACTCAAAAGGATGTCCGGAAAAGTCAAAGTCAAGCGGATCCCGGAAGAGCGTTTGTCGACCCGGTCAAAATGCGAGAACCCGAACGAAGTTAGCACGGGTTAGTTAATTATAAATTCTTGCGAAGTTTATACCTTACTAGATATCTGGGTTCTACCCATTCTTTTATCTCTCTTGCTTTGCGCTCAACGTTTGAACTTGACTACGGAGAAATTAGACTTTGACCTATTTATGGAGACTCAGTTAGAGAAACTTTTATTACATCCGTTGTTTAGAAATCTTGCTTGATTCAGGTTGGCACTATCACATTACCGTTAACCTTATTTCTATAGAGATATTTGCTTTTGATGTGATTTTAAGGTTAACTACTCATCATGCTAGAAATTGATTACTTTCGTAAGGTTGTTAGTTTTCATATTCTAAGCAACTTGTTATTCAATTCAAGCAATCAAACCATTGTAGTCAAACATTTTCATATCAAGCCATGAAGTCATTCGTTTATTACGGATGTCAAGTTTTCTTAGTCCATGTTATGGATTTGAATAAAGACACGTCGATTTAAATAATATTCTGTTGTTATTGATTTTTCGACGTATTTCTGAAGAATTTCTTGGCTTACTCCCAAAGCCCGATATTGAATTTTGTATCGACTTTGAACCCAAAGACAAAACTAATTTCTAAAATCTCATATCGAATGGCTCTATTGAACTTCGTGGAGTTAAAATTCAACTATAGAATTTGGTACACGAGCCTTTATCCGGTGACTTCCTTTGTGGAATGCACCAAGCCGGACTCTCGTAGGGGACACCATATTCGATGCGATAGTAAAGCGATAGGTGTCATTATAACGCTTATCTAAGGTTGGGATATGAGTCACAGTTGAGAACAACCTAAGTCAGTAATCGAAATCGTAGCTTTCAGGCTTAGTTGGTTATTATCGGAGATTCGTTGAAGGATATTCTCGAATCGCTATTCCATTAACGCATGACTAACTCGTAGAGATACAAAATTTGAATGGAGCAAGGAATGTGGGAATAGCTTCGAAGAACTCAAGAGGAGACCCATTTCGGCACATGTTACGACAATGCCATCCTCGAAAAGTTAAGCGTGGTAGTGGTGACGTGTTGAGTAGAAGATCGTATACAAATACGAGTACAATATTGTCAAAGACTCATTTCATATAATTTACAAATAATAGAGATGGAGATGAAAACTCTAGGTACCCACGTGATGATATCTGAGTATAATCAACTTTAATCGATAAAATTAAAGTTGTTTCAAGCTACACACCGAGGTGATGAATTTGAAGAAGGAGGTGCAAGAAGTTGTTATTTCAAAAGCGAGAATCGGTGAGGTGAGGAAAGCTCAAACCTTCGATTTATTAATCCATTTGAAATTCTCGATCGAATAGGTATTGTGGCCTATAGACTCGCTTTTACGCCAAGTATGACGCGATGTTCATAACGTTTTTCACGTATCGATGTTATGTAAATATGTGGACGACCGAACCACGTCATTGAAGTTAGAACCGGACGAGATAATAGGAGACTTAACGTCTGAGGAGTACTGTCAAGATCTTGGATAGGAAAGAACATGTCCTATGTACCGAGGTTATACCACAAGTTAAAGTTTTTGGAGAAACCATGCTATTGAGGAAATGACCGGGAGTTGGAAGCGGAAATGAAAGTGAGGTATTCTCATCTTTTCAAACACTTAAATCGTATACGTCAATTTCGAGGACGATATTTCATAAGGAGGGGAGGTTGTAAGACCCCAAATTATTAATAAATGAAATTTATTTTCCTCTATTTATTATTTTGAAATAGTAATGGTTGATTTGATTAATGTGGATAGTTATGGGTAAAATACGCAAATATTTGAATAAGCAAGTGGTTATAAAATATTCATTATTGTTGGGAATATTCGTTTGGTCATAGAATATTCAGATCTTTTGTGGGAATATTAAATGCGATGGCGCAGATCTTTTGTGGGCCCCATAACTGAAAAGCGATTGGATGAAGAAAGCGACAAATATAAGTTATTTATAAATAACGACGTAGTTATTACCAATTATCTTGTTGAAATACGGAATTGGTTAAAACACACTAATACGCGTTGTTGAACAAGAAGACACTCGGTATTGCACCAATTATTGATTCTTACGTAAGAAGGCACTACTCAATAATTGTTACAGTAATTACTTATTCAAAGATTTTATTTTGATTCAATAATTGTTGCATTGATATTTTATATTCTTTGTTGTTTCAATAAATTGTCATTACACAATTATTTTCCATATATCGAGCAATAATTCATATTATCTGAATAATATTATTGGATAATATTATTGGCAATGTCTAGAAAGTTACGCCTAAGAGAGGTTTGGTCACCTAATTGCTTGCGCCAAGAAGTGAGAGATCCTTATTGGAAAGCCCTTCTTTCTGAGGAACTACTGGTCACAAGATCTTGTGATTCTGTAATATTATTTGTGAATAATTAATTATTGATTTATATGATGAGGAAAATATTTATTTTATGTGGATATAGATGGAGAAAATTTTTAATGTGACAATTGTTGAAAATTAATATTTTATCTTTTTCTGATAAAATAATTCATTTAAATATATTATTTTAATAATATATTAACGGTGATATTTTTATAATGAATGTGGGATATATGAGTATATGATGAGGAATAGTATTTTTGTGGCATTAAATGTTTAACACATATTTTGTGTGTTTGTGGACACAATTATTGACCGAAATTTGATTATAGCCTGTAAAATAGCCCGTTTGTGGATTTTGGTCAATTTCTGTTTGGAATTTGGAAAAACTTTCTTCTGCAAAGTTGTAGAGAATTGAATTTCCTAAAACATTTCGCGAGATTCGAATTTTCTGATAAAAGGACTATTTATTATGAATTATTGAAGTTCTGAAGCTCCGAAATAATTGATTTTTGGAAGTTTAAAATATTTTTAATTGCAAAAACGTTTTTTTCATTTTTGAAACTAATTTAACATGTGATTAGGAGGCTGAATTCAGATTGTTAGTGTGCGTATGAAGTTGTGGAAAAATTATAATATATTATATTAAATTTTCTGCTTTGGTGTTCTAAGCAATTTCCTATAAATAAGGTGCTTAGGTTAGAATTGAAAATCACACCAAAATCGAAGTTTTCTCTCTATATTATCG
This sequence comes from Panax quinquefolius, assembly GCA_020205615.1. Lineage (NCBI taxonomy): Eukaryota > Viridiplantae > Streptophyta > Magnoliopsida > Apiales > Araliaceae > Panax > Panax quinquefolius. The sequence continues at coordinate 69,094,004 of CM035159.1, forward strand.
AGCGTATTCTTGTGAGTATTTTGAGTATACTTTGAGTATTGCTATCTGGTATAAGTTCAAGTCATAGCTTTATATCCAGGTGTTTCAACTAAATATCATCTTTCGAGGTAAGAGATGTTATTTTATTCGAAAATGATATTATTTCTTCAATATCATTATGCCGAAATATTGGTTGTAATTTTTATCAAATTTGGAACTTTTTCATGTCGGGGTTACTATTCATGAGTTACTATTCACGAGTTACTATTCATGAGTTACTATTCATGAGTTACTATTCACGAGTACTATTCACGAAGCGTGAAGATTTTTTTGTGAAATTTCTATCTTTTTGGTGTCTGAGTTACTATTCACGATATCGACATTATTCACGATATCTGACTATTCACGAATACTTAAGACTATTCAATAGAAAAATGAATTTTTTCTTTTTGTCCAAAATATCTATTATGGATACTAGCTTTGATTGTATCCATGTTTTGATCATTCTTGAATTTTACTCCACTCTGATTACTTATGAAGTATAATTGAACTTGGATTGTTTAAAATACGAATCCTTAATATTTGTTCTTTTGTTTCACTAGATTCGTTTTCTTTAAAATATTTTTTATCATCCTCAGTCCTAAATGATGATATTACTGAATATCTTTGGCCTGTAGTGCAAAGATGAATGATTTCTTGATGAATATCTTTGGCCCGTAGTACAAAGATGAACAGGTGTTGAGATGAACATGACTCATCGATTAATATCTTTGGGCGTGAGTGCAAAGATGAGCAGTGTTGAGATGAACATGACTCATCGATTAATATCTTTGGTAGTAGTACAAAGATGAATAGGTGTTTAGATGAACATGATTAATCGATGAATATCTTTGGCCTCAGTAGTGCAAAGATGAATATTTGATTTCAGATATATATTGATTGATGTTACAGGGATAAAATATCGACGATGAACTTTTAAATTAATATATAGAAGATAGTAGTTTGCATTCTCTACTTAACTCTTCTAATGAATTGTTGTTTCCGCTATGATTGTTGATTTAAAACCGGTTGTCTATTGTATTCTATTAGATTTTTCCTGTTGAAGACTAACGATAATTTGTTGTATATTATCTTAGTCATAATATTCTTTCTTGGGCTAATTGAGCTCACTCTTTTCTTTTTGTTCCATTTTTCTTCTTAGAGGCGAGAATGTAGCGAAAGTATTAGTCGGGGTATAGAATGAAGGTTCTAGAGAGAGTTATTTAGTAGTCCTCACCATTTTTGTAAAATAATGTATCAATAATTATGATGGGGATTTATTTGCGTGTGGATATTGTCTAGATGGCAATATCTGTATTTAAACTCACAGTTTATATGTTGTGATAATAAAGTTGTAGTTATTTCTGTACCATATATTTGGCGACTCAGAATGGGTTGGATGGAATAGACCTATTTTGGGGGCGTCACAGCCATAGTCTGCTTCTGCTTGATGACCCCTACTCCCGAAGCAATCACAATATTTCGATAACAGCGTCTGGCCAGATCCAAGTCCCCTACTACCTCACCAACTCCATATGCCGTTGGGAACTTAATCTTGAAGTGAGGAATTGATGTGATGACTTGCAAGGTACCAAAGTAGGTCTACCCAGATGTATGGTCAGTGGTAGAATCTACGCACAACATAAAATTTACATGTTATTTCTACCTGCCGAGGAGCTGTGCCGAAGATTACTGGTAGCTCAATAGTGCCTGCAACTTTGACTAGATTATTGTTAAAACCATATAAGGGGGCCTCCAGCCCAACTTCCATCTTTCGCCCATCAAGATACATCCTTTGATAAGCACGGGCATACAGAATATCAACAGAAGACCCGTTATCGATCATCATCTGCTTCATGTCTTCCGAACCCACTTGTGCAGTTAGCACCAATGCTCCTTCATGAGGTTTGATGGGCTCCGAAGGGTAATCCTCATCAGTAAATAAAATAACCGTGCCTGGAAAAGGTCTTTCGGTCTTCGGGAGAACACCCGCCACAGACATAACCGAATCCAGATAACCCCGCCTCTTCTTCCCTACCATTTTTCCCGCAATCCCACCGGTAATTACATCAACGACGTGCCTTGGTATTTGATTTGGAGCAGGTTGTACAGGTTGAACCGGTTGAACCACTTGAACAGTCTGATCATCGTTCGGTTGATCCTGCTGATGATCCCTTTCGGCCACATACTGAACCAACATACCACTCTAAACCTTCCTTTCCACAAAGTCCTTCAGACTACAACATTCGTTGGTGTCGTAACCTGCGACTTGATGATAACCACAGAACTTCTGAGTATTGCCCTGTCCGGGCTTAATGTTGTCACGAGGTGGTTTAAAGTACGGTTGATTCCTGATCTGATACAATATTACCGACCTATCTGTATTCAGTTTGGTGTAAACCTTATTCACCTTCTGGGTAGGAGCAGGTGGGCGATTGCTTCCTTGTCGCCAATTATTGTTGTACTTCTTCGAGCTACCCTCTGACTGATCATTATACCCTCCCCCCTTCTTCTGATCACTTTTAGCCTTAGTAGTGTCTGTCTCCTTCATCTTGTCCGAAGAAGGACGCTTTAAGCTATTCATAGCTTTCTCCACCATAATATAGCCCTCAGCTTTATCAAAAGCTTTGGCCAAGCTCTTCGGATGGTGAAATATCAGTTTCTTCACCAATTTCTCAGACTTCACCAAATCCAAGCCGTTCTGAAATAAGCCAACAGCCTGGAGATCATTAAGATCGGTCACCTGGCCAACTGCTTCCCTAAAGCGCTTCACATATTGACCCAAGGACTCATTCAAAAACTGTCAAACTTGAGCTAAAGAACCTGTAGGCTTCTCTCTCCTTCGGTTGCTCCCAAAACGAGCATAAAATTTGTTGCATAGCTCAGACCATGACGAAACTGAATCTGCAGGCAAAGTCCACATCCACTGTCTGGTATCCTTCCTCAACGTTCTCACAAATATATGACACTTAGCAGCATCAGTGAAATCATAGTAATCTATCAGCCGATCGAACGCCTGGTTATGGTCATAAGGATCCCCTGACCCATCGTAACTCTCCATGTGGGGCAACTTCTTGGTATGATCTGCCTTCTCCTTAAAAATATCCGTAGAAAAAGGAGACGCCTTCTTCCCCGGAGTATCCTTCACCTGTTGAACTTCAGCCAACTACTTCCGAAGCTTTTTCAATTCCTTAACCATAAACTCTACCCCTTCTGGTTGTGAGGAGACTTTTTTCTCCGGAGAAATCCTCTTTTTCTGAGTAGATCGACCTCTTCTATCTGAATCCACTGCTTTCAATGGACTTCTGGATCTACTTCGGCGTGTGGCTCTGTCATCATGGTGAGAATAATCAAGTCGATGTACCTTCTTTGTAGCCTCTGGAATACGTTCTCTAGACCTACTTCTTCGCCTACTGTCACCTTGTTCCCGAGAACCAACAAGATAAAGTGCTTTATACCTCAGGAGTTCTGCTTCTTGATCTCCTTCTGTTCTGAGGACAGCTTCGAGATACATGACCAGAGTGCACAGGCCCTTTCCCTTCTCTGGCTTGCTACGTCTTTCTGACTGCATATAAGTGGATGCCTTGTCCTTCAATTCTGCATCCGAAGCATCTGTTCGGTTATATCCTCCCTCTGCTTTAAAAGAACTTCCAAAGCTTTATCTGCTTCGTCTGCCATCTTCGACAACTTGGCAGCTTTATCATCTCGACCAATTCGGTGATGGGTTTTAGGCGGTGTGCCTTCTACCCTCTTTCGGCCATGATCATGCTCCTTGTCAGTAGCAAAGACTAACCTCCTTCTGGCTTCACCATGAGCTCTCGAACGAGAACCTCCTGAATCATGCTTGGAAGCCGTGCTATCATGAGCACTCTTTGAGGGACCCAAATGATCCTTGACAGAAATACGTGGCATGGAAGAACTTACAGCCATCGGCTATCCTTCCGGTGTAACAGTTATACTCCTCACCATCTTCCGACGTAGAACAAATGAAAGCTTATGATTGAAAACTCAAAAGCACTAGAATACAGCCCTCCTTCTAGCGCCAATGTTAACGCCAAGATCTTCTGCTACGTCCCAATCATGTAAGACGTTCTGATCCTGCACAATAAACACGATCAACACCAAAAGTTTGTCGGCTTCGACCGTCGGGGGATAACTCAGGCGTGAGAATCAGTACAGGCGATCACAAGGTTAACAATGGAGGATAAAATATCTAGTGTATTGAGAGAGATAAAATTATCAGTTACCTTTTCTTGGACGACATCCTTGCTCTCATATACTCTCAGGCCCGATTTCTTGTGCCATCCACTACCTACTGACACAGCCTCCTACTCCTCAATGATCTCAGCCGACTGGATGCAGACTGCTACCTTTTCTCACTGTTCCCCACCGCTGGCGGACTAAGATCTCATCCACATTAATGCCTTGCAGACTTCTCGGTCAACAGTTATCTTATTCATCATTACTGGTCAATACCCAAAGGAAGATATTAAATGTCTAATGGGTCGGTCTAATGAACAGGCCCAATACTCTAAAGATTCAATAAGGTTGACCCAATTGACCGAGCCCAATTGAAATGACCCGATAAATTAACCAAGTAATTCGGCCCAAACCATTCGGCCCAATATGTGAAATATCATGACCCAACATGTTTGATGTTATTTTTGTGTTTTCATCAAAGTAGTTTGATGGATGTGTTTTCATGAATATATATATACATATATATATATATATATATGTATGTATGGTAATAATCGATCCATAAGATGTACTCATGGATAAAAAATGAGCTTATCGTTTAATATAGAAGTTAACGGCGGCCGAAATTAATTCACGTTCAATACTGTTAGTAGCAGACGATAAAGGTACTACTTTCAGTGGCCATCCGCGGACGTATTAGTAACAAACGTGAGTTAAATTATCCCTTGTAGAAAATATAATTTTATACGAATATTGAACAAAAATAATATCCCTTACAACTGTTGAAAGAAAATAATATTCCTTACGAATATTGAACGAAAATAAAATTCCTTATAAATACGAAAAATAATATCGTAAGCGAATATAAAATAAGTAATATCCCTTACCTTAGTAGAAGACTGGATACTGCAATAGTGAAGTAACATAATACTCTTCTTCTTTCTCTATATAGTTTCTCTCTCTATAGTTGCTCTTATGAGTCTTAGTGAATTGGTGAGAATGAAAGAAGAAATGAACTTCTATTTATAGAAAAATATAGTTTTGATAATTGCACGTTTAGGGGCTCGAATTCTTATAGTTTAGTACCTTCATCTTTGTCTCCATTTTAATTTAGTCTTTCAAGTATTATTAATCTTACACAACCTCCCCTAATAGTGCATGCATGTGAACCAATAGTTCCATGCATGTGAACAAATAGTTATTTGCATGTGAACTAATAGCAATTAATTGCTCATTTATCCAATTAATTACCCGTTTGGTCAATAATAACAAAACCAGCCAATCACAAAATTACCTCCTTTGAGGGTATTTGGGTCACGGGAGAATTAAAAAAAAACTAAATGAACAAACATCTTTCACTCATCAAATATTATTCCTATCTTTAATCAACACGAACTTATTCATCATTAATATTATAACTCACAATATTAACAACCATACCATTCCCAAGAAAAAGAGAGGGATTTCCGATAAGGATTTCTCCCTATTGGGGCGCAATTAGGTGACCAAAACCCTTTCCTCGACAGAACTTTTTAGACATCGTCAATAATGCAAATAATAATATGAATAACTTTGTCGTCTCAATTATTTATTTAATAATATAAAATATTATGCAGATGATACTGGTGACAATAATTGAATCAATAATATGAGAGATACTATACAACAATTATTGTGGCAATAATTGAATAAAATTGAGTGACTTCTCATGTAAGCATCAATAATCAAAGATATTGTACAATATCGTGTGCTATTATGCAACCACGCGTATTACTGTACTTTTATCACCGAGTATTTCAACAGTTAACGGTAAAACTTTCGCCGTTATCTTTATAAAAATATATTTCTATCATTTTCTAACTCCGACGATGAATTACATTGTGGGGTCCACTAATGATTGTCTGCCAGTCGCATTTAATATTCCTTGATAAAACGAATATTTCCCGACTAATCGAATATTTTATGACAACTTGCTTACTTTGCAAAATTTATAAATATTACCCACAACTATAACATTATATCAAATCCACACCATAATATTCAAAAATATATTTCGAGAAAAATTAATCTTTATTCATAAAAGTTGGGGTCTTATAACCAACACAAAGTTCTGCTACTACACTAGTGCAGTATATGATCAAGATTCATGGTGGGTCTGAAGTAAAACTAGAGGGCTAAATAGACTAAAGTTTTTCAGACTAACCAAGACGACAATAAATCCACTTTCGGGTAAGTAGTTACCTTGAATGGTGGTTCAGTGAATTGGAAAGGTTCCAAACTGCAAGGAGTTGCTAGTTTAGTGACAAAGACAAAGTATATAGCTGTAAATGAAGCTGCAAGTTGATATTTGGATCAAAAGTTCATTATTAAACTAGGAATAGTTCTTAAGTCTCATCGTGGATCTAAACATGTGTTGCGACACTTTTATTTTATTAGAAGAATCACTGAAAGAGGAGAAGTCACTATAAAGATAGTGGACTTTCAAGAACAACATTACATATCCATTTACTGAAGCTTTATCCAACACCAGGACGATCGCCACTTAGAGAAGAATAATATTAGATACTATGACTATTGACTTTAATGCAAGTGGGAGATTGAAAGTTGTATGCACACAAGTCAATCATATTTGATATGATAAAGTATATACTTTATAACAATCTTATTCATTTATTAATAAAATATTTATTTATTAAAAGTTTTTAATTTATGTACATAGTGCTGTTATATTAAATGTGATAAACCCATAGTTTTAAGCAATGCTTTTAGAATCATGATGATGATTGTGCTAATGACATCTAAATTCTTAGATATCTTAAAACTAAAATAGTTACCAATCATTGGATTACTAAAAAGGGGATTAGTGAATCTGGATAGATTGGTACATACGTTGTTTGCTCATTGGATAAGGATGATTGATCTCATGATCATTTGTATGTAGACACTAAAACAAATATGTAAGTGCTTTTTGGAGAATAAGTTCACTGAACTTGGCTCGTTGAGGAATACCTAATGGAGTTTTACTTGCCTATCAATAGAAATTTCTTTAGTGATAGTAGTACAAGTGATTCTTAGACTTGAGATCATCATAGTATCTTGTGTATGATAAGTTATACTTTGACATGTCCCTTAAGGCTCTTAGAGTATATCAAAGGGTATGCTTGGGTGTAATGAGTTATATATGGAGATAATGAATGACCAATAAAGAATCCACCGCTTCTAGTAAAAGAAGAGAATATCCTATGTGATTCGATAAATGACAACCCAGCAATGCTTGACCAAGGTGGAATAAAATTAGAAAGGAGTTTCTAATTTGTATTATTTGGTATTGTTCATTTAGGATCGAAATACATATAATTAAATAAAATAAGACTTGATAGTAATTCCATGTTTTATATTTAATTGGGACATTGTATGGTGGAAAGATTGAATTGTACGGTAACTATTAACTCAAAGGTTCTTTTATAATTAATGTAGAAATCTATATTATCTGGAAAGTTGTTGAGCGCTACTTACCCTTATTTTAGAATAAATATTATTTATTAAATGAATTAAATAGTTTAATTTATTTATTTAAATAATTTTAGAATTGTTCTAATTAATTTATTCACTACATGTTTAATATGGAGAACCTAAATGGTCACACCATAAAAGGAATAATATTTATTTAAGAAACAAATGCCATAATCACAATAATAAGTTAAGTATATTTAATTTAATTTATGGTGATGGAATAAATTAAATAGATTAATATTTATTATTTTAAAAATATTAAATATAAATTAATAAGAGGAGTCTTATTATTATTATTATTATTATTATTATTATTATTATTATTATTATTATTACTATTATTATTATTTGTTTAATCCTAAAGGAGTTTGAAAATTAATTAATAATAGTACTCTCCCATATTTCTAATAAGATTTAGGAGGTAAATTAATTAAAAGAATTTAATTAATTATTATGAAACCATAATCCTAAACTGTTTAGGAGGGTTGTCGACATCTATAAATAAGAGGAGTCTTATTTTGATTTAAGGCTAATGCAATTTTCAATAGTTGGGAGATCACACATTTTCTAGAGAGATGAAAATTAGGGTTTAGTCATACACCCATCTTCTTGAGTAAAGATTATTTCTTGATGAATCACTTCTAAATGTCAAACACTTGGGTAGCTAACGTTGATCAAAGGAAGGAATCTAACTCGATAAATTCAAGGGGAGTATGAAGGATTTGGAGTTGAACTCGTACATGAGGAAGCTAGTTTCTACAAGGCTAATGAATCTTATTCTTCATCTCTTTCGTTTAAATAATAATTGCGCATAAATGATGATCTGAGTATATGATTTATAAAATTTTAAAACTCTCATTTATCTCGTTTTCTCTCTATGTATGTAAATGTTGCATGTTCATGAATATTACAAACCTAAAAACATAGTCGCATCTCTTCTCCATCGTACAGACAAAAGAAACACTCCAAGCGTCAATAAATAATTTTTTTTACCGAAGTATTTTGACCCCCTCTAAAAATGTTCTGTTGCTGCCACTATATATATATATATATATATATATATATAGTAAGAATATAAGATAGAGTTTGTCCTCACAAAATAAAGTACTCTCATAGTCTCCAATATTTTTAATTTTTTTCATCAATTAAATCTTTTTTTAATTAAAATTAAACACTATACTAAAAAAATCCCAACATTAAATTAAATAAATATTATATATAAACCCCTACTAAGAGTTAAGGTTAATCACACAGTTTAGGAGTACAGTAAAATCTCTATTTAGGAATAGACTTGGGACCAAACTATTTATATTCTAATTGAGAGGTTATTACTAAATACAGGTATTGGTACAAAATATTTTCCGAACACCCAAAAATTTCCACTTTAACAAAAATATCAACAAGAACTCCCACATAAATTATTTAGATTTTCAAACTAGGAAAATGTAGTCTTTTAAAGGAAATATAGTCTTTTATAGGAAAATATAGTTCTTTATAGGAAATGTAGTATTTTATAGAAAATGTAGTCTTTTAAAATTAATATTGTCTCTCTCTCATATATATATGAAATTATTACTATATGGGTATATAGCTTAATAATGGACTTAAAAAGTATATAATATATTACATTTAGAGGTTATTCCTATTTATAACCTACCAAATTGGGACCAATTTTTTTATAATATTGTAGAAGTTATTCTTATATATGTAGTATTCCTAAATAGGGTTTTACTATAATAGTTTTATTTTTTTAGAATTATAAAATTTAAAAATATTTTTAGACAATTTATATGGTTACTGTTTTTGTTTCCCAAACAACATTAATTATAATTTTATTACACAAGGAAAATATCCTAAACAAAATATTGTGATAGTTTAAATTTCATAAATAAATTTTATTACTATTATTTTTCATAATTACATTTAAGGAATAAATTTTTATTTTAAAAAATATACTCCCTATATTCCATAATAATAATCGTTTTAATTTCATTATATATGGATTAAGAAAGTCATTTAATACTATAATTTAATAGCTAAAATTTGTGTAAAATTTCATTACTAGCCTTGTATGAAAAGTTAAAAACTACTAATACAAAAAAAATTTCTTATGATAATAAGAGAAGTTAAAAGTAATATAAAAGAATAAAAAATTTATTCTTTTAAAAAATTATAAATAATAAATAAATTAAAATAATTTTTTTATTATAAAAAAGTCCATTATTATTATGGAACGTAGGGAGTACATATTTAAAACCGTCCGTCCCTTGGGACGTCTATTGAACCAGAAGAATGATTCACGTCGGTAGGATGACTCTTGTCGGTAAGTTGACCTATTGGCCTATTCATTCCTTAGTATAGTGTAAGTAATAGAGTAGATATTTTTCTTATCCCCTTAATCTTGTTCACGTCGGTAGGATGACGCGTGTCGTATGTGGCATTTTCTAATTGGTTTCGATTACCTCTAATTGAATTTTAATATAATGCAATAGTTTACATAATATAATAAAAATATAATATAATGGTAATAAATTAATAACATAATATTTTTTAATTCGTTCTTGGTATTTGTGTACTAATTATAATGTTATTACATTATGTTTAAAATTCTGTTTGATTCACTAAATTAAATAATTGTATATAATTAATAAATTTAATTATTAGTCAAAAGATAATATCAATTATAATAATTATTATTTTTGCTTTTTATGACCTATTTTATTATGTACGGGCGTAATGAGTTAATACATCTACTAGTAGATGTAATGAAAAATAATTAAATTAACGTAAAAGTATTACGCCCTTAAGTAACTAATACATGTAATAGGTGAACCAAACTAAAAATATGTCAAATCAATGTAATAGTCTACTGCATTACAACTATTATATTGAAATACACAAATTTTTGTTTTATTAATAACAATTTTAGCATTTCGTAATTTTTATTAATGGCTTATTTTTATTTAAAATACACTCTTATATTTTTTTTAGAGAATTAATAATTTCACAAGTAAAAATAATATTTTTATGAACTTTATTTTATATGAATATAGTAAATAAATCTCACACTTATGTGAGAAAGAAACTTATAAAAATATCGCAGTTTTCTTATGAAATATCAATTTCTTTACATATAAGTTAACTTTCACAGACAATATAAGATACAACTAGAATTATAACATCAATAAATTTAGAGTGAGAAATTACAATTAATCAATCACACTAGTTTTGCATGAAGGTAAATTTCACATAAAAATTAAATAAACTAAACTCACACAACCATAATAATGTTCATATATATATATATATATATATATATATATATATATAAAACGACGTATCGGTTTGTCGCTACTAAAAGGGATGAGCATGGTATGTAAATAAGGAGGTGAGCCCTTGAAATGGAATATATATATATATATATATATATATATACTAATTTCGCTAGCTTCAAAACTGTTTAACCTCAAAAACATACCAGCGATCATCAACAGTTTCTCTCTTTCCCTATTTAGACAAAAAAAACTTCATCACATAACAAACTGAAAAAAAAACCTATTTTCTTCAACATGGATAGATATTACAACAACTATTCTTACTATGACTACCTCCGATATATCCTGGCCATTCTTTTCCTTTTCTTAGGCCTGACATGGTACCTAAACTATGAGCCCATGTTTGAGGGCTTAATGGATAATTTAAAGCTTATGCTTATGGTCTCTCCTGTGATTCTTCTCCTTGTTATTCGTTGGTTATCCAGCGATGATGACCGGAATCGCGTTCCGTTTGTATCGCTGCCGGGAAAAGATTCTATACATAGAGCTGGAGGGTCTCCATGGGGAGTTGGGGTTTTGCTTGTGTTTCTTTTGTACATGATCTCTTACAGGAATACTTTACTTGAACGTTGGTTTCCTTTCCAAAGCTAAGGATTATATGATTGTTTAACGAATTAAAGTTTAATGTACCCCCATGTGACTGTATATACTGTATTAGGATCATGACATCACACTAATAAAATAATTATATTTTTATTTTAATGACATGTTATGATCGTAACACCTCTCATGTATAGACAGTGCATCAAATTTTAACTCGTGTAATTTGTGTTGTAACTATTTTTAGCTTTACTGCAAGAACATTTTCTTCCTTTTTTTTAGTTAATTGTAGGTTTAATTAGTTTATGTTTTGATTATATATATATATATATAGCCCGGCTCTCTCCAACAAACCTATGAAATAACTAAAGAAGAAATCCCATTATAATACGATTTTTTTCATCGTTATATCATAAAAACCAAATTTTTATGTTATAAATATTTAAAAAACCGTAAATTTATAAATTTAATTCGATGAAAAGCGGTTTTATATATATATATATATATATATATGTTTTTTGTTGTGCTGTAGCTATCGTTTTTATGGGTCACTAATGCACTAACAAGTCGTGGTTTATACTTATTAATGCAAACCTTATATTAATTAATATATGGTTGCATACTTAAAAGTAAGAAAATGACCAATTTATCCTTAATTATTTGAGATTTCAACTTACATATTTGCTTTATACCCATGTTATCCTTGAGCTTCTGACACACGATAGTTACAAGATAAAACAAAACTTGCTCTTACAACTTGTTTATAATTTTTTTTAAATAAAAGACGGTTGCTATTTTTTAAAATTTAAATTTTAACATCCTGGTACACACGGTGCGTGTGACCAAAAAGTATTTTATAATTAAAATTTGTTATTTATATATAAAAAAATTGTAATCAAATTAAAGAAGGAAAGAATATTATAATAAGAATTTTTTGACAATCAATTGATAAATAAATTGTAAATTTGCAATGAGCCACTGTATCATACTGGTGAGATAAAAATACAAAATATAGCTTGATAATAATTTAAAGATTCTGGCCTAAGCCTTAGAATATTCCACCTCCCTTCTTTTCAGGAGATCTTATACAATTCCATTAAGGAATTATACTTACGTTCTGTTTTTGAGTTTTAAAATGGACAGAAAAGAAAAGAAATGGACGGAAAATTTAAATTTTCTTTTCAATTTTTATGTTTTTGAGTTTTTTAATAAACGAAAAACAAAAGAAGAGCGTGGACAGATCTTGGCGTTTACATTGAAGCTAGAAGGAGGGCTTTCTAGTGTTGCTTTTCAATCACAACAATAGTTCTCTCGGTTGGAATCATGGTGAACAGCAAAACAGTCTCTGGTTTTGGGCAGTCCACGACGGGAGGATCCTCACATCCTAGAGGGTCTTTGAAAGAAAGGTTGGGGCCATCCAAAAGCATCCAAGACAAGCTCGGGCCTCACAACAAATAATGGTAATAGAAAGATGGTGACCGGAGGGGTATTTGGATTATCGTAAAATCAAGATTAAAGCGTGGAATCTTGAAAATTAAACTGCAGACGGGAGCAATATAGATCGTTAGATATGCGGATGGACGATTGAAATTTATTGTATGGATACATTTTTTTACAATGTTAACTATGAATCAGGGCCCATTATCTTTTGATAGTAAGTATATAAATACAAAGAGTAAAAAATTGGGTCCTTTACATAAGTATACAACAAATAGAAAGTAATTACAAGAAAAATGCATCAACTAAATAATTACAAAAAAAATGTAATTATTACAAAAATAGTACAATTCACATTAATAAGGAAACCTAAAATCAAGGATAACTAATAATTCAAATTCAAATTCAAATCTTGTCTCTAACAACAATTTCAAATCCATGTTTCAAAATTCAAATCAAAATGAGAAAATTAAAAATAAAAAATTATGAAGGAGCTAATGTTCATCATCCTCTCTCTCTCGCCGCCATCATTGCCCTTGCCGCATCACATCATGCCGCATGCATAGGAGTTGCTTATTCGAATTTCTTTTGATGATTTGGTTACCCACAAAATTGAAATGGTTACCTTTATACCTAATTTTGACTAGTAATTGCATCACATTTAAAATAAAATTGGTAATCAAATAAAACTGAATTGGTTACCTTATCAAATGGTTTAGTAACCAACTATATGAAATTTGGTTACCAATTGCATCATATCCAAAATAAATTAATAACCTAATAAACTAAATTGGTTACCTTATCTAAGATTTAGTAACCAATTGCATAAATTTTGGTTACCAATCGCATCACATTCAAAGTATATTAGTAAACTAATAAAATTAAAATTGGTTACCTTATCAAATGATTTGGTAACCAACTACATGAAAGGGGAGGAGGGGAGAGGGAGGGGGTGGGAGGAGGGGGGCGGCAGGAGGTGGAGGCGGGAGGAGGGAGGAGGGAGGAGGAGGAGGAGGAGGTGGAGGCGGAGGAGGTGGAGGGAGGAGGAGGAGGAGGGAGGAGGCGGGAGGAAAGGGAAGAGAGGGGAGGAGGGAGGAGGAGGAGGTGGAGGGAGGAGGAGGGAGGAGGGAGGAGGGCGGGAGGAAAGGGGGGGGTGGGAGGGAGTGGCGGGAGGAGGTGGAGGTGGAGGCGGGAGTAGGGGAGGAGGGGAGGAGGGAGGAGGGAGGAGGAAGGAGGAGGAGGAGGAGGGGGGAGGCGGAGGAGGGGAGGGGAGGCGGGAGGTGGGAGGGTTTGGTTTATATATATATATATATATATATATATATATATATATATATATATATATATAACTACAAGTTGTTATAGATGAGAGAGAGAGAAGAAGTTATGGGTATAACTAATCCATAAATTAATGAATCCTAATTGAATACTAATTCCTTAAATTAAGGAATCCTAAATGCACTAGAATTATAAATAAATATGGTAGTGTATTAGTTGTGTAAAAGTTTTATGAGGGCACTTTTGTTATAATTTTTTTTAAAAATGTAATAGAATATGTAAATCACCCTAAAAAATTCTAATCACATTATTTCCGCCCTCCTAAGAAAATTATTTCTGGCATCGTTCCTGTCTATAACCATTAGGCCATAGGATCGATAGGATAAATTCTTGTTCTTTACCCATTATATTAATGTGTAGCTTTTTATTTTCCTTTTATATATTGTGGAAGTTTATTTCTTTTTTATTTGTATCACTTGCATTTTCACCCGTTAAATTGGCTCCTAGTCAGTGAATAGACTAATGACCATAATTGGTTGAATGTCACTTTTATTCCTTCAAGTTGTCATTCATTTTTAAAATCATTCTTAAAGTTCATTTTTCACAAATTAGATTCTTAAAGTGACATTTTTTATTGATTCTGTTCAGTTTACCCGATTTGATTGTAACCCACTAATTTTGACTTAATTTTAACTCAATCCGACCCAGTTTGATCTGACCTCAATTTAAGAAAATCAAATTTTTAAAAAATAAATAAAAAGTTTTAAAATTAATTATTATTTTTTAGGAAAAAATATTAAAAGCTTTTTTTTTCATATATGAGTAAAGTTTCATAAAATATAGATTCAAAAAAAATTAAATAAGAAAAAAAACTTTATTTTCAAAAAAAAGTTGATTTCCTTCATTTTTATGTAAAAATTTATTTTCAGAAAAAACATTTATGTCTACCATTATTATATGTATTCTTAATATTAGGAATTTTAAAAAAGACTAAAAATAGAAATGAAAATACAAAATACAAAAATCAATTAAAGATAAATAAAAAACTGATTCAATTTTTTTAAAAAAAGGAATTAATTTTTTTAAAAATAATTATTATTTCGGGAAAGAAATAGAATTTTTTTATTTTTTAAAAAATGAGTAAAGTTTTATAAAATATAGATTCAAAAAATAAAATTTATTTTCAAAAGAAACAGAAAATTTTATTTTTTAAAAATTACTAAAGTTTCATAAAATATTGATTCTAAAAAAGTAAATACAAACAAATTTATTTTCATAAAAATGAGAATTTTTTTATTTTTTATAAGGTGTAAATTTTCATAAAAATAATTAAAACTTAAAAACTTTAAAATTTAATTTTTTGAATTAATATTTTATGAAATATTACTCATTTTTCAAAAAATAAAATTTTCTTATATTTTTTTTCTTCTGAAAGTAATTATTATTTTTAGAACTTTTTAATTCATGTTTATCGTGTCAAATGAGCACTCGTTCTCGTAGACTGTAAAGTAAGGATGTTATATCGAGCATCATTGTTTTTTGGAGTGAGGTCATAGTTATAAGTTTGATACAAAGAGATTCAACGAAGAATGTGACCATAGTGAAGCTCTAGTTATGCCATAAGGATTTTATATTTCTTAAACAAGTTAATAGCATTAATGTCACTTTTGGAAAGACATCTAGTAGCACGAAGATCATTCCCCATGACTCGAAACATAATTTGAGGAAGAAAGCTATTTTCTTAATGTGAATTGCCATATTGGTAGTTACTTTTGTTGCGCTACGATCTAGATGGAATGCACATTGCCAAAAATATTTGTGATAAATTGATTGGGACATTGTTGAGTGTGCAATGAAAGACAAAAGATAACTTAATTAAAAGCATGGTTAGACTTAATGGAAATGGTTATAAGAAGAGAGCTCCATCCAAGACCCGATTCAAAGTACCTTTTGTCGACTGTAAGCTACTCAATGTTTAAGAAAGAAAAACAAGATTTCTTGCAAGAGCTGAAAATGTTTTAGGTACCTGATGGATATGCTTCAAATATTTCACGTTCTGTCAATTTGAAGTGGGGCAAGATCTCAGGTCTTAAAAGTCATGACTGCCATATTTTAATGCAAGAATTACTTCCAATAGAAATACGAGGGACCAACTTGCCTCGACATGTCCGTTCAACTATAATTGAACTTTGTAAATTCTTTAGAGAATTATGTTCCAATTATAACACATCGAAAGATTATGAACTGTTGAATAAGAAAATCCCGTTAATATTTTGCAAGTTTGAGATGATGTTTCCTCCTACTTTCTTTGATATTGATACATTTGTGTGTCCACCTTGATGAAGAGGCGAGGATAGCTGAAAATGTTAAATATCGATAAATGTAGGTTTTAAAAAATACATAGGTAAGTTAAAAGGGTATATTCACAAAAGAAGTCATCCAAAAGGGTCAATTATAAAAGGGTATATATATTGTTGAAGAATGTGTTAATCTTACATTTTGCTCAGGATATTTGAGTTAGAATAATGCTACATGGATCCGAGTTGGAAGGAATGAAGCTCAATATGAACAAGGTGAATCAAGTCTCTCCGTATTTAGAAACACACACTATATATATATAAGTGTTAAATGAAACATAAAAATTTACCAAAATGAACTGTAGAACAATTGTAAAATCAACTGGGGATGTAATAATGAAGGAACTATAGCGAACTGGGCGGTGCACAAGGCGACGAACTGGGCAAAAATGATGAACAAGATATGCAGCGGGGATCGATACGGCTGATAAGTGAACTAGGCAACAGATTCAATTGGGCAAATCAATTGAGCTAGCTAAGAATCAATTAAACTAGGCTAGTTGAGAATCAATTGGGGTGAAATGGGCAAATTGAGATGGAACGAGAAAATTAAGAGAAGGAATGAAAAAATTAAGCGTTGTTGTCGAACGAGGGTTTAAAATATAAGACTCATTATCGACTGTGATCCCGTCGATAATGAGTCCCGTCGAGATTGAGTCACTCCCGACGGCGTTGTCGTCCATGTTAAAATTATTCCAGTCGCCAATGATTTTTTCCTCCACTGGGAAAGTGGCGCCAAATAATAAGGTCATTACCGACGACACACATTGGCGACGACGATCCCTTTGGCAGTGACATTATTTTCGATGGGGATGTTGTCGTCGACAATGATCCCATTGTCAATGCCCCTTATTTTTGTAGTTATATTAATTCAGTCCGCTAGAAATTCTAGCGGACGTTGTGTCCTTGGTTTTCATCCCAACCCTTGATCATTATAAGAAAGGTAGAGATGTTATTTGCCAATTTTTTAACCATAGTAAATACATGTTATGGATCATTGTCCATATATATATGTACACAGTTCGCCTCTCAAAAGGATCGGTTCATCAGCAAACCGGCTATGGCGACGGTTTGAACCGTCGCCATAGAACATAAAGTCGTCTTCATAGCATACGACAACGGCTTTCTGTTCTATGACGATGGTCTAAACTGTAAGACCCCAAATTTTATGAATAAAGATTAATTTTCTCGAAATATTTTTTTTTTTGAATATTATGGTGTGAATTTGATATAATGTTGTAGTTGTGGGAAATATTTATAAATTTTGCCAAGTAAGCAAGTTGTTATAAAATATTCGATTGGTCGGGAAATATTCGTTTTAACAGAGAATATTCGTACAACGGCGCAATCATTAGTGGACCCCACAATGGAATTACTGTCAGAATGAGAAAATGACAGAAATATCTTTTTATGAAAATAACGGCAGAAGTTTTACCGTTAACTGTTAAAATAATACAGTGATAAAAATACGAGAATACGCGTGGTCGCATAAGTAGACACACAGATTGATTATTGATGCTTATGTGAGAAGTCACCGTTATACTCAATTATTACTACGAGAATTCTTTGATAAGTATCTCACGTTATTTGATTCAATTATTATCAATATTTTATTTTATTAAATCAATAATTGAGATGGCAAGTTATTCATATTATTATTCGCATAATTAACGATAAAGGTCAGAAGTTCACAAGAGGAGAGATTAGGTAATCTAATGCTTGCGCTGATCAGGAGAAATCCTTATTGGAAAGCCCCCTCTTTCCTGGGAATGACCTGGTTGTTAATATTATGAGTTATAATAATATTAAGAAATATTGTTAAAAATATTGAGGGGATTTTTATGAAGTATTTGTGTAAATTTTGATTATTTTATGGACCCCCATACCCATTTTTCAAAATAATCAGTAGAAAATTATTTTATATAATAAAGGTGGGGCCACATGTGGGGCCCACATGTGGAAAATGAAAAATGGGGGGAGGGGGGATGTTACGGGAAGGAATGGAGTATATAATGTATATATATATATATATATATAAATTTTGTTTTATTATTATTATGATAGTAATAAAATAAAAAAAAATTTATATAAAACAAAATATTTTTTATAAAGTTATTCGTTTTATTAGATTATAAATAGAAAATATTATATTTTATTTAAAAGTTTTTGTTTTATTAGAATATTTTATTGCATAGTAAAAATCAAATTTTTTAGAAAATTTTTCGTGAACGTTCGTCCGTGAACCTTCCTTCACTATGTGACCAAATAGTATCCTTTCCATTCTCCTATAAATAGGATGCTTAGTTAGAATTTAAAATCACACCAGAATCAGAGAATTCTTCTTCTATAATATTGAGCGTATTTCTTTCGAGTTTTAGAAAGCTTTGAGTGTAGAAAATAGTGAAAGTTTTCTTCAATAATATATCCGCTATACCAGTTGGAATACTCTTCTTTTTGAGGTAAGGGTTATTATTTTTCTCATATTCTGAAGAGATATTATTTTTTCGTATTCGTATGAATATTATTTTCGTTCAATATTCATTATTTTTGTTTAATATCCGTAAGGGATATTATCTTTTTTTAATATTCATAAAGAATATTATTTTTGTTCAACAGTTGTAAGGGTTATTATTTATTTCATATTTTGAAGAGATATTATTTTTCGTATTCGAATGAATATTATTTTCGTTCAATATTCGTAGGGCTATTGTCTTCATTTAATATTCGTAAGGAATATTATTTTCGTTTAATATTCGTAAGAAATATTATTTTCAACAGTTGTAAGGGATGTTATTTTTGTCCAATATTCGTATGAAATAATATTTTCTTCCATACTCTGTAGTATGTAAGTAATATTATTTCATTTCAAATTTTGAATTTTATACTCATTTTGTTAAAGTTTTGGCTTCTATACTCCATGAAACTAGTAAGAATATCCTTGATATTTGCGTTTCATTTAGTATCTTTTTATGAAAATATTATT
The DNA here is from genome assembly GCA_020205615.1 of Panax quinquefolius. Lineage (NCBI taxonomy): Eukaryota > Viridiplantae > Streptophyta > Magnoliopsida > Apiales > Araliaceae > Panax > Panax quinquefolius. Next base: position 69,113,665 of record CM035159.1, read on the forward strand.
CTGAGTATTCTTGATAAGTTTTAACCTTTTCATGATGGAGTACTATTTACGGGGTACTATTCCCGAATTACTATTCATGGGGTACTATTCACTCGTGTACTATTCACTCGGGGCACTATTTATGAAAAAAATTGATCTCTTTTCGGTCCAAATCATTTTTGATATAATATTATGCTTGAATTTTACTCTACAAAGCAGTATCATGTTGACAATTTGGAAGCTATTGAATTCTGGATAAATTAAATTATTAGAGTCTTTAAAATTTATCCTTGATCTTGTTTGATTGAATTATTATATCATTGTCATCATCCTCATGCTTATATTGTGTTGAAAGTCATCTTTGGCCCGTAGTGCATAGATGGACTTGGTATGATTATGACTGTGGATTATTCAGATAATCGCTTAACCGTAATGTTACAAATGATGTGGTAAAAGTCCTCATTGGCCCGTAGTGCATTGATGGACAGTTGTTGGCATGATCATGACCATTGATGAAAACACGAATATCTTTGGCCCGTAGTGCATGGATAATTTATGGTCGTGATACTAAAGAATATCCTTGGCCTGTAGTGCAGGGATGATTCGATGATGTGGTTTATTTATTAAGCTGAATCTGAGTGATAAAATTTATGATAAACTTTTAAATCATAGAAGATAGTAGATATCATTCTCTACTTGACTCTTCTAATGGATTGCTTATTCCGCTGCAGTTGTTGATCTAAAACTTGTTGTCTATTATATTCTATCAGTGGTTATACTATTGAAGGCTAAGGATAAATTTTTTCTGCATTATCTTAGTCATAATATTTCTTACTGGGCTAGTTGAGCTCACCCTTTCTTTCACTGTTCTCTTCAGAAAATGAGAATATAGCTGGGACTAGTCGGGGAATGGATTGACGGTCCAGATGGTTACATTAGTAGTCCTCACTATTCTGTGAAATAGTGTGATAATAATTGTAATAAGATTGAATTTGAGTGTGGATATTGTCTAGAAGACAATATTTGTGTTAAAACTATTTGTTTATATTTTGTTGTATTTTACACGACAGTTGTATAATTAAGTTGTATTTGGATTTATGTACCATGTATCTGACGACTCAAGATGGGTGATGTATACCTATTTTGGAGGCGTCACAGTTGGTATCAAAGCTTAGGGATATGATCCCTGGCTGAGATGTGAGACAAGAACTAGGAGGGGAGAGATGGGGAATTCCTTCGCTAGTATGACCTACCTAAGTTTATTTTTTATTTAATTGGTCGGTCAGAGTATATGGATAATATGTTGCATGTCAATTAACCCTTGTTTTGTGGCATTATTTGAAAATGACATCTGAGAATGTTGAGAATAGCAATGGAGCACATGAGACCGTTGAGTCACCAAAGATCAATAACCAAGATAATGTGCAATAGGAAGATAATAATCTTCAAGTAAACAACAACACCGATCAAATGATGAACGATGGAATGTTCAGAGGCTTTCTACAATTCATGCAACATCAGACAAGAGAGAATCTTGTTCAAAATGCAGGTGGAAACACTGGCAATTCTCGGACGGTCACCGCTAAGTAGTTTAAGGAGCTGGGACCATCAGAGTTTTTAGGAAAGCCAGAACCACTTAAGGCGGAGATGTGGCTAAAGCAAATCACCAAGATATTTGATTTCTTGGGATGCTCCGAGGTGAAAAAGGTTCCCTTTTCCACCTTCATGTTATGAGAGAGAGGCGACATTGGTGGGAATCAAGAAACGCACACTCATTTCGCCGCACTCAAGATGTCTTGGGAGAAGTTCCAAGAATTGTTCAAGGACAAGTACTTTCCCAAAAGTATTCGTCACATGAAGGAGGTGGAGTTTATCAAGCTGGACCAAAAAAATATGACCGTCGCAGTACGAGGCTAAGTTTGCCGAGTTGTCCCGGTTAGCATCCCATTTGGTTGATAATGACGAGAAAATGACGCGAATGTTTTTGCGAGGTTTGAGACCCGAAATACGTCAATACCTCATTTCTAACAAATTGTATTTTTATTCAGATGTAGTGAATATGGCTCAGTTATTGGAGCACGATAATGAGCCAGCTTAACCAAAAGGTAACGACCAACAACACAATAATAATCATACTGGTGGCAACGATCATCGGAACAATGATAACCATCGTGGAGGAAATTATCATGCCAGAAATGGTAACCACTTCGGTGGTAATCATGGCCAAGAAAATAGAAGAAATGATTCAAGTGGAAAATCCAAGAAGAGAAGATTTAACGATGATGGGAAGACGTCTAAGAATAAAGACCAAAGACCAAAGAACAAATTCGGGGAGGAGAACGACCGCCGTTAGATGCTATAGATGCGGAGAGGAGGACACATAATTCCAAACCTGCTCACAACCTTCCAAGTTATGTTTTAGTTGTGGAAAAAGAGCGGTCCACATAGCTCGATTTTTTGTCTGTGAAATAAATCAAATCCAAATTGGGATGGTGGCACCAAAGGCGGATACCAACAAAATAAAGTCGGTGGTTTCAGGAAGAGTGTTTTTCGTGACTTCTCAAAAAGTGAGTAACCCAAACAAAGTTATCACGGGTTAGTTAATCATAAACTCTTGTGAAGTCTATACCTTAATCGATACTGGTTCTACCCACTCTTTTATTTCTCCTACTTGCGCTCAACGTTTAAATTTAACTCCGGAGAGATTAGACCTTGAATTATTTGTTGAAACTCTGTTAGGAGAAACCTTCGTTACATCCACTGTTCATAAATCTTGTTTGATTCAAATCGGCACTTTCACGTTACCTGTCGATCTTATCTCTTCGAAAATACTTGCCTTTGATGTGATTTTAGGAATCGACTGGTTAACCACTCATCATGCTAAAATTGATTATTTTCGTAAGGTTGTTAGCTTTCATATTCCTAACTAACCTGTTATGCGAATTCAAGCAACCAAACCACTAAAGTCAATCATTGTCATATCAAGCCATATGTAAAGAACCCCGAGCCTTTCGCTGGTGACTTCCTTGTGTTGAATTCACCGATGTCGGACTTTCCGTAGGGGACGTCGTGAATAACGGCTGCAAGTTGATAGGTATCAATGTGACGTGCTATCCAAGTCTTGGATGAGAGTCACAATTTTGAATGATATTTTTATTGTTAATAAATTTCCTAACGTATTCCTGAAGACTTCCTAGCCTACCCCTAGAGCGTGAAATTGAATTTGTATTAACCCCAGTACAAAACCCATTTCTAAAACCCTCAAATATTTCTTCACCTAAAACGAACATAACATGCGCCAAAGACGTTGGCTCGAGCTGTTGAAGGTTACGACTATACCATTCAATACCATCCTAGAAAAGGAAACGTGGTAGCTGACGCATTGAGAAGAAGATCGTATGCATTTACGAGTATGATGTTGTTAACACAAAAACCCATTTTGTATGGCTTACAAAGGATGAAGATAGAGTTAAAGACTCTAGGAACCCACGTGATGATGTCAAATATACGATTAGAATCGACTTTAATCGATAAATTTAAAGTTGCCCAAGCTACAGATCTGAAGCTGATGAACACGAAGAAGAAGGTTCAAGAAGGCGTTATTCTAGAAGCAAGAGTCGATGAAGAGAGAAAATCTTAATCCTCGATTTAATTGGCTCATTTGAAATCCTTGATCGAGTAGGAACTGTGGCCTATAGACTCGCCTTACCGCTAAGTATGTCGCGTGTTCATAACGTTTTTCACGTATCGATGTTACGTAAATATGTGGATGACCCAAACCACATTATTGAATTAGAACTATACGAGATAGCAGAAGATTTAACGTATGAGAAGATATCTGTTAAAAGATTGGATAAGAATGATCATATTCTACGCTCAAAGGTTATACCTCAAGAGTTAGAATCTGATGAGGTATCATCACTTGTTCGTCATACCAGGTACGCATGTCAATTTCGTCCAGGACGAAATTTCATAAGAAGGGGAGGTTGTAAGACCTCAAATTTTATGAATAAAGATTAATTTTTTCGAAATATTTTTTTTTTGAATATTATGGTGTGAATTTGATATAATGTTATAGTTGTGGGAAATATTTATAAATTTTGCCAAGTAAGCAAGTTGTTATAAAATATTCGATTGGTCAGGGAATATTTGTTTTAATAGAGAATATTCGTACAACGGCGCAATCATTGGTGGACCCCACAACGGAATTACTGTTGGAATGAGAAAACGATAGAAATATCTTTTTATGAAAATAACGGCGGAAGTTTTATCGTTAACTGTTGAAATACCCGGTGATAAAAATACAGTAATACGCGTGGTTGCATAGTAGCACACGGTATTGATTATTGATGCTTACGTGAGAAGTCACTCAGTTATACTCAATTATTGCTACAGTAATTGCTACATAGTATCTCACGTTATTTGATTCAATTATTGTCAATATTTTATTTTATTAAATCAATAATTGAGATGACAAGTTATTTATATTATTATTTTCATAATTAACAATGTCTAGAAGTTCTGTCAAGGAGATGTTAGGTAATCTAATTGCGCGTCAATAGGGAGAAATCCTTATTGGAAAAACCCCTCTTTCATGGGAACGACTTGGTTGTTAATATTACGAGTTATAATAATATTAATTAATGGTGTTAAAAATATTGAGGGGATTTTTATAAAGTATTTGTGTAAATTTTGATTATTTTATGGACCCCCATTTACTCATTTTTTAAAATAATCGATAGAAAATTATTTTATATAATAAATGTGGGGCCACATGTGGGCACCACATGTGGGGCCCACATGTAGAAAATGAAAAATGGGGGGATGTCACGGGAAGGAATGGAGTATATAATGTATATATATATATATATATATATATATATTATATAAATCTTATTTTATTATTATTATAAGAGTAATAAAATAGAAAACTTTTTATATAAAACAAAATACTTTTTATAAATTTATTCGTTTTATTAGATTATAAATAGAATATATTTTATTTAAAAGTTTTTGTTTTATTAGAATATTTTATTGCATAGTAAAAATCAAATTTTTCAGAAAATTTTTCGTGAACTTTCTTCCGTGAACCTTCCTTCACTATGCGTCCAAATAGTATCATTTTCATTCTCCTATAAATAGGATGCTTAGTTAGAATTGAAAATCACACCAGAATCAGAGAATTTTTCTTCTATAATATTGAGCGTATTTCTTTCGAGTTTTAGAAATCTTTGAGTGAAAAAAATAGTGAAAGTTTTCTTCAATAATATATCAGCTATACCAGTTGGAATACTCTTCTTTTTGAGGTAAGGGTTATTATGTTTTTCATATTCTGAAGAGATATTATTTTTCGTATTCGTCTGGATATTATTTTCGTTCAATATTCATTATTTTCGTTCAATATCCGTAAGGGATATTATCTTTGTTTAATATTTGTAAAGAATACTATTTTTGTTTAACAGTTGTAAGGGTTATTATTTATTTCATATTTTGAAGAGATATTATTTTTCGTATTCGAATGAATATTATTTTCGTTCAATATTCGTGTAGGGATATTGTCTTCGTTTAATATTCGCAAGGAATATTATTTTCGTTTAATATTTGTAAGAAATATTATTTTCAACAGTTGTAAGGGATGTTATTTTTTTCAATATTTGTATGAAATAATATTTTCTTCCATACTTTGTAGTATGTATGTAATATTATTTCGTTTCAGATTTCGAATTCTATACTCATTTTGTTAAAGTTTTGACTTCTATACTCCATAAAACTAGTAAGAATGTCCTTTATATTTGTACTTCATCCAGTATCTTTTTATAAAAATATTATTCTGAGTATTTTTGATAAGTTTTAACCTTTTCATGACGGAGTATTATTCACGGGGTACTATTCCCGAATTACTATTCACGGGGTACTATTCACTCGGGTACTATTCACCCGGGGCACTATTCATGACAAAAATTAATTTTTTTTTTCGGTCCAAATAATTTTTGATATAATATTATTCTTGAATTTTACTCCACAAAACAATATCATGTTGACAATTTGGACGTTATTAAATTCTGGATAAATTAAATTATTAGAGTCTTTAAAATTTATCCTTGATCTTGTTTGATTGAATTATTATATCATTGTCATCATCCTCATGCTTATATTGTGTTGAAAGTCATCTTTGGCCTGTAGTGCATAGATGGACTTGGTATGATTATGACCAGGGATTATTCAGTATAATCATGACCGTAATGTTACAAATGATGTGGTAAAAGTCCTCATTGACCCGTAGTTCATTGATGGATAGTTGTTGGCATGATCATGACCATTGATGAAAACATGAATATCTTTGGCCCGTAGTGCATGGATAATTTGTGGTCGTAATACTAAAGAATATTTTTGGCCTGTAGTGCATGGATGATTCGATAATGTGGTTTATTTATTAAGCTGAGTCTCAGCGATAAAATTTATGATAAACTTTTAAATCATAGAAGATAGTAGATATCATGCTCTGCTTGACTCTTCTAATGAATTGCTTATTCCGCTGCAGTTGTTGATCTAAAACTTGTTGTCTATTATATTCTATCAGTGGTTATACTATTGAAGGCTAAGGATAAAAAAATTTCTGCATTATCTTAGTCATAATATTTCTTACTGGGCTAGTTGAGCTCACCCTTTCTTTCACCGTTCTCTTCAGAAAATGAGAATATAGCTGGGACTAGTTGGGGAATGGATTGACGGTCCAGATGCTTGCATTAGTAGTCCTCACTATTCTATGAAATAGTGTGATAATAATTGTAATAAGATTGAATTTGAGTGTGGATATTGTCTAGAAGACAATATTTGTGTTAAAACTATTTGTTTATATTTTGTTGTATTTTACACGACAGTTGTATAATTAAGTTGTATTTGGATTTATGTACCATGTATCTGGCGACTCAAGATGGGTGATATAAATCTATTTTGGGGGCGTCACACAAACCGTCGTTATAGTCAATTCGTTAATGAACCGATTCCTTTTTGAGATTATATAGTGCCAAGTATGGGTCGACTTTCATTGTTGAGTATTAATCTCTTTCTGCTTAACATGGTGTGAATGTTTGAAGGGTGATAGGTCACCGTCATATCTTAAGGCCCGACCCATACTTGGCACTATATCCTAATAAACCTTTTGTCTGGTTTATTTGTATTTTAGTACTCATTCTGTCCCATAATAAATGATGTTTTAGAGTTGTGCACATGAATTAAAAAATAATTGTATATCATTAAATGTTGTGACGCCCCTAAAATCGGGTCCTCTGACCTCGGTTCCGTCATCACGATAAAATACAAACATCCACCTCTAAACAACATACGATAACAAAAATGCGGAATATAATAAACATACGTCGTTCATTCAAAAGGTGTTACTAGTCCCAAGATTCAATAACCTTAATATCATCTTACAAACATACCCTAAAATAAACATTAGGGTTCATATTACATTACAGTAATTTAAACTAGGCATAAAGTAAAGTCTGCTCCTTTCCACTATTCTACATATTTCCTTTACCCTTGTCCTTCCCTGAGGTCTCGGGCTTAGCTGCAATATAATTCATGATATAGCAAGGATGAGCAACAAGTTTGCTCAGCAAATTTAAATACAACAATAAGGATATATCATGATGAATGGAAAGATATTTGATAATGAATTCAACAATATGAATATCTGAACGATTCAACAATATGAATATTAGAAGCAAAGATAATGATTGCTTTTAGAATATCTGCTAGTCAAGTAGACTTTGAACTATAACACTCCAATGGAATCAATAGCTAATTGACCCTTTGGTTACTGGCTACAGAATAAGTACTTGAGGGGATCAGCCTCACGTACACTATGTACATGCATAACATTTAAATCTGCTCTTTGTATCTTATATTAGATACCTGGGGTACTCCCCTATCATAGAAGGGGTGTTCTTTCAGTCTAATAATCCTTACCATCAATTGGTTTGGATAGCTTTTATAAAACTTCTTACGCTTGTCTAATCGAACAAAGGTTTAGACTCTGTCTAACACAGTTCAAGAATTATTGAACTTTAAATTATGTACAAGTCCAAGACTGTATGAACTCAAGTGCACTATGTGCGAATATCAATAATATCGATGTGGAATAATTGTAAGGTAATTAAACCACTTAATAGCATGCTTGGAAATAAAATTCAAGCTTAATTGAATAACTTTCAATTCAACAATAACTTGCTCAATACAATATGAGAAGGATAGGAACTTTCACAAACTCAAAGTTGTGTAAGTTAGGAAACTTGCAACACAATAAAAATAGTGTTCGAATACTTGCTCAAGTAAAAGAGTAAGAATTAAGAAACTTGCTTAATAAAAGTAGGGTCCAAGGAACTTGCTCAATAATAATTGGAGTAAGTTTAGGGAACTTGCACAATCAAAGAGTGAAGTTCAAGGAAACTTTCTCAATATAAATTTGAGTGAAGTTTGGGAAACTTGCCTGTTTACTCAGCTACAATTAATTATAGCTCTAATTAACTTGCGTTGAAACGACCTAACGTTATCAAGTCCATAATTTCAATTAATATGTGTAAACTAGTACGAGTTTACACTTCAAAGAATCAAGTCATCACATAACATGCTTCTCAACACATTATATGACATATTGGTCACATATTACAAAGTAAAGAAATCATGTAAGCATGCCTTAAATTTCAGAACCAAAAATAGAATCTTGGCAAGAATGCAGATTTGGTAGAATGCGCTTTAGTCTAAAGCTTAGGGACTGGCAGAAATGCTACCGTCCCTTGGCTAGACCAGGGTTGGGCTAATTCTCTCTTGAATCCAGTTCCATTCTAACATATCACTACCCTTATACTTTAGCATACATGCATGCTAGAAGCTTTCAAATACCACATGACAATTCTTGTGCTCTTCTTTACAAGTTTTTAGTTTATGACTTTCTATGGATTTCAAGCATAATAGGTCATGTAATTATTGTGCCTTACAACTTTTGTCATATGTCAACATAGAGATCACTTAAATCTATTAACACACATGCTCGTGATGTTCATATTGTTTATTCACAACTAACATTGTTTAACAATTCAAATCATGCTCTAAACTCATGTTCGGTTTACTTATCAATATGCTCAATACATATGAATCATGTTTAGGAGTATTATAGCCATAACATGACATCTTACTACATTAGTATCTATACATACATGTGATGCATCTAAATTTTGAAATCATGATCAAAGTTGCCCTTTGAAATCTTTTTAGCACGAATGATGCAATTCAACAAATGTAAGACAAATCTAAAACCTTTATCATAAGTAAATAAGTTATGATAATCTCTTTTCAAAATTAGAAACTATATCTCTTAGCATTCATGCTCATTAGCCATAACTAAACTTTTCTTTTCAATTTAAGTTCTAGCACAAAGCTTATCAAGTTGGTCATGGATACAACATCTATGAATCACATATCATGTTCATTTAGGTTCCAAATCATTCATGTATATGGTCTTATAAGTTAATAATTTGTAAAACTTATATTACTTCAAAGTTTGTTTTCTAAACTTTAAGTTTTCATTATAAATCTCTTACTAAAACGTGTTGATCACTTCATACTACACAAGAAAACCTTATATAACGTGCTATATTCATTTATAGGTATGTATTTAAGTCATAACATCAAGTTAACAACACACAACACAACAAAACAACAAAGAATCGGATTTGAGGTATTTGGTAGCAATGCTGGCCGCACCCTAGTACAAATAGAGGCGCAATTGCTGCTTATGCTCGCACTGCAGGGCAATGACCGCCTGCATTCTCGCAAAGCCTCAAACAACTTTAATTTCACTTGCTTCAAACATGTTCCAATCCATCATTTGAGAGTTCAAACATGTAATCCTACTTTCTAAACACATTATAGCATGCTAATTCACTTTTATTAACAAAGAATTTTAAGGAATTCCAAGAAATTGATAAAACCCAACTAAGAACAAAATTAGGATTTTCATACCTCTTAAGCTTGAATTGATTTCCCTCTCTCCTCTAATAATACTCCCTAATGGCTCAGCAACTAACACTCACTAATGCACTTCTCAGACAAATTCTTTAGCAACTGAGAAATGAAGAAGGAGAGGCTATATATAGAGAACTCATTGTCTAGACAATGTTCTTACCCCATGGTTTAAATTACAGGAAAATGGAAGGATACAAGGGTTATAGAGGAGTTGGCCAGCCACCATATGTATAGCCATTACCCCTACAAATCCTAGCTGCTGGAGTTTTACGCAAATGGAGAGTAACACACTGTTCATGTACTATGTGCCACTCAATTTGGGACATAAACAAATAATCTCAACAATAAGCTATTTAAGGCTTGGTTTGGATACTATAATTCCTAAAATGTAATCTTAATGTACAATTTCTACCATATTAGGAACTTTAGGGATTATTTAGGTATTCACATCATATAATCCATGTACATTAAATACACGTAATTAAAATAACACAGTTAGGTATTATTAACCGGGTAGCTCTATAATTATTTTTACTACTCTCATAAACACATAATAACATTATTTAATATCAATGTTTATTTAACCATCTAATCCCTTTCCCAGTTCCTAATTTACACATCTATTTTAATTATTTCTGTATTAAGGATCACATGGGATTTCTTGTACAACTTGATATTTCATACCAACATAATGTACCTTTATCCATATGATTTATTAATGTCACACATACAACAAAGTGTTCCATTTCATTTTCACAGAAGAAACTAACTGATATTTCTCAGATTGAACACTGACGTAGCTGCACCATTTTGTACTGCGGGGATGACGCAGCTGCGACGGTCCCTGACAGTGCCAAAATGGGTTAGCTTCTAGCCAGTTCTAATTTCTATCACCTCATAAGTCTTATATGAGATAATTTAACTTTTACAATGGTGATATACCCATAATTAAAATGAATCAATTTGTTTAAATCCTGTCACCATATTCAAATAGATTGAATATTTAATTATTAATAATCCTATCAATTTCTTGATATCAAATTCTCAGGGTTAGTCCACCAATTTAAATAACTATTAGTGACTCCCTTTAATGATTTCATAAATACACATAACCACATAAGGTTTAAACAAACTCACAAAACTGACTCATTAAAATTAAATCACATATTTAATTAATAAAGAGTTTAAAAAATCATGGTCATTACAAATATAATATCAATTATCTATAATACCCTTAAATTCTCATAATTATCATACTTATCTCATACTCTCTCTCTCATCTGTAACATTTTCCCATGAGGGATAATTTTGAAAACATTTTTCCATGCGACATAATTTTGGAAAGATTGTACTTAATTCTCCTAGATTATATAAAATGACAAATAATTTGGGAAAAATAAAATCATCTAAAACATCATATATTATGGGACGGAGGGAGTAGTTTCTATAATAAACTTTTATTCAAAAGTTAAATATATATTTGATAAGGTTATTTTAGTCATTCTACAAAATATATATAGTATGAATTTTAGGATTAATTTAAATTTTAGGATTAATTTTTTTAAGACGATAATGATTCTAAAGGACCAAAAGCTAAGGGATCAGCGCAACGATATCGGTTGACTTCGGGGTCAGGCGTTCGGTTCATATCTTCGAGGTGGGAGTTCGGCTTCGGATGGCGTCATAACTTCGGTGGTGGGGAACTTCTTCTAGAATGTCGTCATGACTTCGGAAGTCGATGGACTGACTTTATTATTATTATTATTATTATTATTATTATTGTTATTATAGTAATAGTATTTTATTAGGTAGTAAATCTTTTATAATAAGTTGTTACTTGTTATGATTTTGTTTTCGTATTTTTAGGAAGTTTGATAGGATTTTATTTCCATATCTCTAAAGAAGATTTTAGAGTGACTTGGAGAGAAAGTTTTATTAGCTATATGAACCCGAATTGTGGGTTGAACTTAGATAACTTTGATTTTGATAAATATAAATTTACACATTAGAAAGAGTTTCTCTGTATTTTTCGGTGAATCTCTAGTTCCTTTATTTGTGAATTCATTTGTTTACCAGCCCGTAGGATAATCGTTATCCTGCCTGGCGTCAGTTGGTATCAGAGCTCAAGCATCTTTCTGGGAATAGACTCATCGATTTTAATGGCTGGTGGTTGTGGTCGTAGAGGGTAGATTCCGGCTGAGGAAGTCCCGAACTAGGATCGTAACATTCAAGACAGAATGATTGAGGATTTACAGAGACATGTTGCAGAGCTAAACTGGCGTCATAAGGCGCTGAATCGGGGTCGACGTGGACAAGTTTTGAAGGAGGAAGTCCCACACCTTGATCATGACGAGAAAGGGTATTATTCTTGTGGACAGTATCCGACCGAGGAAGTCCCGGAATATTTCTCGCACTTTGATCGTGATGAGTAATTTTATAATTTTGATTCCGGTTTTGATGAAGAATAGTTGGTTGAGGAAGAAGTAACCGAAGAAGTAGATGAGTATGAAGAACCTGTATATGATAAATATGCAAATGAAGAAGAAATTTATGACGAATATGAAGATAAAGGAGAACCTTATGAAGAACCTAAGTATGACAAATTAATATGATGATGGTGACGAAGAGGAGAATGGATCGTATGAAGATAACTAGGAGACCCTGGTCATTCGCAAGAGTCGACCAACTCATAAAGGTGATTCCGAAGATGATTGGTTGAGAACTAATATCTTTCAAATAACTTTCACCATAGCCAATAAAGTCTGCATGTTAATCATTGACGACGACAGTAGTGAGAACGTAGTGTCCGAAGAGGCTGTTAAGAAATTGCAGTTAAAAACGGATTGGCATCCCAAACCATATAAGTTTTCGTGGTTAAAAAAAGATCGACCTTGGAAATATAACCGAAGAGTCATTCATGATGGTCGAAAGAATACATATTCCCTTCGTTTTAAAGGGAATAAGGTTTTACTAGCACCTCGACGAGAAGAAGACAGTTCGGCTCGAGCAGTCTGGGATCCGAACCTATTTTCCATGATGAGATTCCTATCGGAGGCTAATCGTGAAGATGTGATGTATGTTTCACTTCCTTGTGGGAATAGTTTAACAGAAGAAAGCACTGAAGTGTTAGTCGATGTGTAGGAATTGCCTGAAGAGCTTCCCTCGAGAGTATTGACGATAAGGGATATTCAACACCAGATATATCTTGCCCCATGATCGAATCAAAAGGAAAATATTTCAATTGTCGAAGCCTCTTCTCGTACAGTCTCTATTCTATCTGTGTCGAACTCGAGGACGAGTTCTTTCCAACACGGGGAGATTGATTCAGGAGAATTTAAGGTCGAAGATACTGAGTGGTCGGACAGTACGATGATGATGCTAAAGGACCAAAAGCTAAAGGATCAGCGCAGCGGTATCGGTTGACTTCGGGTTCAGGCGTTTGGTTCATATCTTCGGGGTCGAAGTTCGGCTTCGGATGACGTCATGATTTTGGGGGTGGCGAACTTCTTCTAGAATGGCATCATGACTTCGGAAGTCGATGGACTGATTTTATTATTATTATTATTATTATTATTATTATTATTATTATTATTATTATTATTATCTTTTATAGTAATAGTATTTTATTAGGTAGCAAATCTTTTATAATAAGTTGTTACTTGTTAAGATTTTGTTTCTATATTTTTAGGAAGTTTGTTAGGATTTTATTTTCATATCTCTAAAGAAGATTCTAGAGCGACTTGAAGAGAAAGTTTTATTAGCTATATAAACCTGGCTTGTGGGTTGAACTTAGATAACTTTGATTTTGATAAATATAAATTTACAAGTTAGAGAGTTTCTCTTTGTTTTTCGGTGAATCTCTTATATCTTTATTTGTGAATTCATTTGTTTATCAGCCCGCAGAATAATTACTATCACGTCCGACGTCATTATTGTACTTATAATAATTGTTAGTTAGAATGTATATTCATTGGATCCGATCTTAGTAAAGTTGTCACACTCTTAACCATTAATAAGTTTATAATTTTTTGCTTTATTTATTATAGGAAATATTACATTTAAATCTAATGTTTTGGTTGTAAACTAACACAAACGCCATTTGTTATAATCATCGCAACAAAAGGCTAAAAATCTTATGACGATCGAATCATGTATTAATTTAATCCTAACCGGCTCCATGTTCATCACTTTATATCATTTTTCCAGAAAGAGGTAAAAAAAATATTGATAACTAAAAACAGAAGAAAACAAATATTACTAAATATAACAATGATAGTTAAAAATTATACAAATAAAAGACCATCTTATTCCCACTGATATTCCTATTAAAAAAAAGTGGGTGTACGTGTCATTCTCTTTGTAATATTATGAATACTTTTTATTAGAGAGTGGTTAACATGAAATTAATTTTGATTAATTGATTAATATAATATTGACACGCAGGTCGAGAGGTAATCTCTCTGCGTGTCAGTACTATATTGGTCAATTGACCAATTTATCATGAATCTCTCATCTTATAAATCAAATCAGTGAAGAATAGAAAGGAAAGAAAAGAAAAAAGGGAAAAAAATAAAGAAGAGAAAGAAGAGGAAGGTAAGCAAAGAAAATGGCCAAGGCAATGTTCAAAGCTCGAAGATCCATCGCCTTTTCTTTAACCTTCGCCTTCTTCTTCTTCTTCTTCATCCTCTCCACAATCTTATTATTCCTGTTCAACAACCCATCAACCGGTCATTCTCCAATTTTGTTCAAAAGTATTTTCCCAAACAGATCTAACTTGTCTTCCATTTTCTCCCATTTTTTCCCAAACATGACCACAAATTCCACGCCATTTTCCCGAAAAACTAATGGCTCTTTTTTCTCGGTTCCTACTAGTAAACCCTTAAGTGATGGGGAATTGTTGAACAACATTGTTGAGTCATCGAAAGAGGAACTTGAAATGCTTAGCAAATGCAACCTTTTTGATGGGAATTGGGTGAAGGATGATGAGCTTCCTATATATGAACCGGGTTCTTGTCCTCATATTGATGAGCCCTTCAATTGTTTTCTCAATGGAAGGCCTGATAATGGATATGAGAGATATAGATGGCAACCTAAGCATTGCAATATCCCCAGGTACGTAAGAAGCTAGCCGTATTACATTATAGGCTTTTGATAGACGGTTGGTAATATCATAGTAATAATCATATAAATACGCATTTAACGACACTTTTATACTTATTTTAGCGACACTTATTGCTCTGGCAACTCTCGCATTATCAATGCATTTTGATATTGTTAGAGCAAATATACATTTAGTGAAACTTTTGCAATTGTTGTGATGACAATTAAAACTTTAAGCGACATTTATTGTTCTGACAACATCATTTTTCTCTAACAATATCAACTGCCAACATTAAATTTATGTTGACTTAATTTTTTTAGAAAATTAAAGCTCTCCTTCATTAATTATGGTGCAGGTGGAATGGTAAGATTGTGTTGGAATTGATGAGGGGAAAGCGAATTGTTTATGTGGGAGATTCGTTGAATAGGAATATGTGGGAATCAATGGTTTGTATGCTTCGAAATGCAGTAGATGATAAAAGCAGCGTTTATGAAGCATCGGGTAAAGTTGAATTTCGAACTAGTGGCTCTTACTCTTTTCTTTTCACAGTAAGTTCTCATATTCCAATTTGTATTAAAAAAAAATCAGAATATTACGTTATCGGCATTGTTGTGGTAATTGTTCTTCTTTAAGAAACGTCCGATATTTCTGAAAAACAGACTTAATTTGATTTTTTGGGTTAAATTAATTGATCAATTATATACGGGTCCCGATCTTAGCTTCATTCTTTATCTAACTCACCTCTTTCACCTTTTTAGCGCGACGGATACGTGATTGTTCGGTCATACAACCGTAAATCTATACTTTTTAGCGACGCTATATGTCGTCCGTCACTAAAAAAGTATAGACGACGGTTGTATGACCGAACCGTCATCGTCGTCCGTCATTAAAAAGTTGATTCAATTGAGTTAGATAAAGAAGTGATCGCTTCGATCCTCTCTTCTACAATTATATATAAAATTAAAAAATGAGGATATTTAATTAATTTATATATTTAAACTCATGAAAATTGAAGGTAGTAATAAATTCAATATATCTTCAAATGGTTATAGTCTCTCCACCTATATTGATAAGGAAGTAGTATAAATTTTAATTAAAAAATGATGGATTTGACTGGAAAAGTCTTTTTTAAGTCTTGAAATGAGTTTTCCTTTGTGTCAAAAATATTTTCTCGACTAATTTTGGGGTTCACGTATCGGTAGAGTCATAATTTCTCGGTAGAGTTCTATCGATCTCCATTTTTGGTTCAAGAATGGGAGATGGCGGATACTAATGGATCAACAAAGGAAACACTTAGACTTGATCTTGTTGAGAGGTCATCAGATAAATACAAAAAGGCAGATGTTCTTGTCTTCAACACTGGACATTGGTGGACTCATGACAAAACCTCAGCTGGGTATTTTTCTCTCTCTCTGGATGAATTAAAAACTAGACAAAATGTAAATGGAAACTAATAAATCCACAACAGAAAATTATATTTCCACATGAAAAGTGTCGCTATAAATCCTATATATAGCGATGGTTTTCACCGTCACTATACATCTATAGCGACACTTTTCATATGAAAATATAAAAAAGTGTTATTATGTGATACTTTTGTTATTGAGTTTGACTAATTAGCAATCCCCTATATATTTTACCTTTTTAAGGTACATTTAACAAGTAAAATTGATCAAAAAGTTACAGTTTTTGCACTATTAATTATACTACGAGATTTGTTTTGTTATAAGATGCCATATCTTCCAAACGTGATAAACTCAAAATATATACAGTTTTGCATTTTAGTCTAAAAAGTATCTATCCTGTTCAAGAAACTTAATCGCAAGTAAAATTTTGCAGGAAGGGTTATTATCAAGAAGGCAGTCATGTCTACGATGAGCTGGATGTTGTTGAGGCATATCGAAAAGCAATGACAACATGGGCAAGATGGATTGGTGCCAACGTAAATCTGACAAAGAGTCTTGTGTTCTTTAGAGGCTACTCAGCTTCCCATTTTAGGTGAATTGGATTTCTTTAATTTCTTATTTTGCTTATTTATTTGAAAAAATTTGTAGTATTTAAGTTTCATTTCCATTGTGTTTGAGAGTTTTGAAATGCCGTTACTATTGTCAAGGCAAAAATGATGTTGTCAAAGTAACAAGTGTCACTTAAAAGTGTTAATTAATGTCGCTAAAATAATTGTAAAAGTATCGCTAAATTTATATATATTCTGAGAGCGTCATTTTTACACTGACAGTATCAACTGCCTTTTAAAATGTCCAAAATTCATTCTATATATTATTTGTCTCTTTGCAGTGGTGGACAATGGAACTCTGGTGGGCAATGTGATAGCGAGACTGAGCCAATTAAAGACGAGAAATATATCAGGCTTAATGAGTATAGTCCAATGCTGGATATGGTGGAGAGAGTGCTAAAGGGGATGAATAATTCACCAGTCTTTTATTTGAACATAACAAAAATGTCTGATTTTCGCAAGGATGCACACCCATCGGTGTACAGAAAACAAAAGCTAACAGAGGAGGAAAGAGGATCGCCGTTGAAGTATCAGGATTGTAGCCATTGGTGCCTTCCTGGTGTCCCTGATACGTGGAACGAGCTCGTATATGCTCAACTCTTGAAAAAGTATTACATGGAGCCACAACAGCAACAAGTAGCAGAGTCTCCTAAAACATGATAGTTAAGTAATCCAACGAAAAAGCATTAACGAAAAAGCATTATAGAACATGATAGTTAAGTAATCAAACAAGTAGCAGAGTGTTTGGCTAATATATTTGTATTAATGTTTGGAGGAGGGGTTAGAGCTCCTTTTCCCACATTAATGCAACTTGTGATTGATTTGTTGGCCTCTAGATTGCTTCCTCATATGTTGCTGAATTAAATTGAAACTGATCTGGTTGGAGATTGTGCTCTTACTTTCGAATGCAGATGAGAGCCGGAATATATATTACCAAGGAAATTGATGTTTTCACATTATTTTTTTTTATATTTTCGCGTGAAAGTCGTCGCTATAGAACTTATAGCAACTATTTTTATCGTCACTATAGAACCGATAGCGATACTTTTCATGTGAAAATATCAATTTCATATTACTAAAAGATGAGAGAGAAAAGATGTTACAAATTAGTGCATCTTACTTGGTCAAAGTCTGTTGCTATTTCTTTGGCTTAGACTAAGTCGGTATTAGCTGTCAAATAAAGAGTCTTTTACTCTATCAAGATCTCTATGCAGAGTAGATTTTTATGCAGAGTAGTTGCTTGTTTTTAGGAGTTATTGTTATGCTCTTATCTATAAATTCATAGTAGCCTGATGTAATTCTTTTATGCTTGAATAAAAGTATTTCACTTTTTATCTCTAATTAATTTCTTAGATGGTATCAAAGCCTCACTGAGGTTCTCCTTTTCATTCTTCTTGTCTATCAAGTTCATCTTATTGGAGAAGTTTGAAGCTCAAAAATGGAAGGTGTTGGAGGAAGCAGTTCTAACGCGCAAAATGGCATGGAGAAACTTGTAGGTGTTAACTTGGGAGTATTCTTCTATTTCTCATCTCTCTTTAGAGTAGAGTACAATCATATATATATATATACACACAAAACAGAGGAATTTTTGGAACCTATTCTGGCCTATACACATTTTGTGGCTAAGATTATGGATGGCCCTTGAAGTATGGAAATTACATCAAAACAGATTTCTATAATTAATCTAATTAGACAGCTCACGCCAACACTCCCCCTCAAGTTGGTGCATAGATATCTCTTATGCCCAACTTGTCAAGTGAGTTGTAGAAGTTCCTCTGCAACTGACTTTTGTGAGTATATCACCCAATTGGTCTTTTGATTTAACAAATGGAAGCTGAATAATCTTCTCTTCAAGGTTCTGTTTGATGAAGTTCCGATCCACCTCAACCTGCTTAGTGTGATCATGTTGGACCGGATTGTGGGAGATAGCAATAGCTGCTTTGTTATCACAGAACAAGTTCATTTCAGAGTTGGGAGCAACGCCAATCACAGCTAGCAGCCTTTTCAGCCAAAGAAGCTCACATATTCCTTTGACCATTCCCCAAGATTCAGCTTCAACACTAGACAATGAAACTACCTTATGTTTCTTGCTCCTCCATGTAACCAGGTTACCTCCCACGAAAGTAAAGTACCCTGAAGTAGATTCCCTGTCCGTGGTGTTTCCTACCCAGTCAACATCTATGTAGCCAACAACATTCAAATGACCATTCTTCACTACAAGAAAAAAGCCTATCTGCGACCAATAATATCAGCGACCGCTGTATTTGGTCGCGGATAATGGTACTAGCGACCGCTATCTGCGACCACTATGGATTCTAGTCGCTAGGTAAGTTCAATGACCGCGTCGCGGTGTTGATCGACTCGCCAATATGATTTTCCTCCTAAAATTTTGGTGTGAAACCACCGCGCGATTTCTTTTTGCGATTACTCTCTATCAATGATCACTTTGGCGGTCGCTAACACGCCCACGTCATTAAAAATCTGCGACCGCATGCGATTCGCGAGATGCTGATCATGGATGTATTTCAATAAACCGATGTCAGTTCATCACTCTTGCTCGAGCGGAAGAAAAAAAAGAGGAGAAAAGAAGAGGGAGAAGAGGAGAAGGGGAGAGAGAAGAGGAGAAGAGGGAAGCCGTAGCCGCCACCATCATCACCACCACCACGGCTGGCCGCCATGCTGCCGCCACTGTGCCGCCACCACCCATCACCACCATTACTGAGTTTCATAAGAAATCACAAATAATGTCAATCATTTCTTTTATTATCATTAAGATTACATTTAAACATATGCCTTCTAAATTAGATTCTATTTGTAAGCAGTAGATGTGCATGGAATTAATCCAAGTTAGTTAGTGTACAAGTAGAGGAGAATAAGATTGCACACATAAAATTTTTTTTTTTAAAAAAATGAGAATAAAATAAGAGGCAAATCAAATAGTCCAAATGGAAATATAAGTGGACATACAGTAATTATTTTATGAAATTCTAAGTAAGGTGAAAATCAATGTTGTAATTAAACCTTCTAATATTTGTAAATTTATTTGAGAAATTGAGTAAAAAATGTAATCCACATTGGTAATATAGAAAGAGTGTCATTTTTATTGTTTGAGAAATCATCATTTAACAATATCCTCAAATTTATTACCACAATAACAACGTACAATAATTGTTCCATAATTTATAATAGTCATCATTATAAAAATTACGTCTCTTAAATTAACTTTTAAAAATTAATAATTATCAAATAATATGGAACCCATGAATTATTTGATTTATAAATATATTGCATTTATTGGTTCATGATCTAGTCGTCTTTGAGGGTTCTTCTATCATTATCATTATAAGAGAAAAACATGCATGTAGGCCAAAATAACAAATTAACTTTTCTCTTAAATTTTGAATTTACCTAACATTATCTTAAAGAAGTATTTTATTCAATATCTATAGAGAGGCTGGCTATTAATTAGATCGAGTATATTGATGTTCACTTATATAAGGGGGGAAACAAGGAAAATATAATATCTCCATTTTTGTTGATATAATCTAATTAAATTCATGTTAAATAATCATCGTGATAAAAAAGACTTAAATTTGGGATAGAAGAAGAAGAATATATAGCTTGCAATACTCAAAGCCCTCTCTTAATTTAAGTTTCAAAACTGTATAAATAAAAGAAATTAATGTCAATTTATAATTTTATATAATAAAAAAATATTTAAAATAAGAGACATTATTAATGTTATCATATCATATATATTTTGGTTGTAATTTATGGTGAGGTGATGATATTATGGGATGCAATGGATAAATTTAGTTTGTTAAATAAATACTTGTCAGTCCATTTATTTATGCATGCGAGTAAACAACACATAAATTTAAACATACGTTTATTATCCGTGAAAATGTTATTTTGTGATATTTTAAAATAAGTTGGCTATCGTTACGCTTATTTTGGAATAAATAAATGGCAAATTGTTGTTTAATATAAACATAAATTTAAACAAATTGTTGTTGATATTGCTGAAATTGGGACAATTTTTGGGCTTCTTATTGTTTTTACTAATATTGGATTCTCTTAAATTGTGTCTTGAATTATAGTTGTGCACATTCTGTTTTGTGTGTTGGGATTATATTTTGCTGAAATTGGTCAAGTATGCATGCCCTCGTGCATGTGGATAGTCCATATTATATGGGGAGACTCTTAATTTTTTTCATATATAAGTCAAAACGGCCATATTAATATGTATGTCAAGAAGGTTCAAAGAAGTTTTTCCATAATTCATAGTCGAGAAGATAAAGAAAATGACACACTATTAATATGTATGCTATAAGCTAGTATGACTTAGCTTAGAATAGAAAGAAAATGAAAAGTACAAACACAAACACAAGCACCATAACTTCAATCACACTATTAATGAGTTGTTTCTAAAATATCCATACTTGTCTAAATCTTCATATATAAGTCAAATGGCCATATATGCATTCGTGTATATGTGATGGCAATGAGTATATGTGATGTTTTTTGTTGTGTTCAGATATGGACCCTCGAATCATATATAGGAATGCTTAAAGAGACCATATGTGTTCTATTGTAGACTGTTGGGATTTGTGTGACTAGTGTTGTTAGATAGTGAGGAGTACATACATTGCCTATAGATAACATGTAAAAATGGTTACCTAAGTTAGGCCAATTCTTGCTTAAAAATCATTGAAAATAAGCTTTATAGAACAATGAACACTAAAATAGTGAATCACCATACCTGGACCCCATACACAAGTTTCAATAGTCATAATAGGACATAAGAAAGCTACACAAACTAAAGGAACCAAGCCCAAGCCATTTTGAGCATGAGACTTGTTAAAAATCACATTTTAAAGCCAAAAATGGACTGTTTTGGACAATTCATAGATGATTAAATAAAGTTTGGTGATGCTAAAAGTAACCTTAAGTAACTTAAATATACACGCCTAGACTATCCTAGTGGCCTAGACTATCCTATCCTATCCTATTGTCCTTTTGTTTACATACAATTACATATCCTGATGTTCTCTATATCCCTGACATGTTTATGTATCTTTCATTTATAACTTATACTAACATCCTAAATTTTTTATTTATAGATGTCTTCGAACCCGCGAAGACGAAAAGCCTTGGGTTGGGTCTGGGCCCTAATCATGTGTCTTAGAAGGCCCGCTAATCCGGATGATCGCATTCTTATCTGGATCCGTCCTCCTCCGGATAAATACGTAAGTTAAACATCGTATATATATATATATATATATATATATATAAGGGTTTTAATATAAATTATTGTATATTGTAGTGATTTTCAAGATAGTAAAATTGTGAAGTGCATTTCACAATTATGCTTCTGAAGCCGCTTTCGCGCATTGATTAAATGGAAACACACCTCTCGCCCATAAGGATCTGATTTGAAATTTGAATTTGGTATATTTTTATCACTCGATAGATAATACATAGTTAATCAAATAATATTGCTTAGTAATATACTTGATTTTAATATTATTATTGTTATTTTATTTGCGTAAGCGATATAGATGGGGACGCCTTACGAGCATCGATTATTGAGACACTATTCGGCGAAGTCATGCCGTCTGAACTAAAGATAATTTGAACAAGGAACGACAAAAAAGCCTCGCACAATCTTTGAGATTGACCATCCAGACGGGGTGAGCGGTATATGCATGAGCATAGCCCACGGTGGTGCGCATGTGATTATATATAGGTGCGAGATGTGTGACCAATGGAAGGATGAGAGTCGGGTCAAGAGGCGCAAAGGCGCCATTTCTCGAACAGATCCTCGTGTATCGGAGGCGAGAAAGCAAAAGGCACGATCGGGCGGCGGTATATCACAACCGCAACACATTCTCGCCTGAGTACGTATGTTATGTTTCGATCATCTTTTGTACCTAAAATATCATATGTTTACATAATAATATGAGGAAATGAACTATAGGAGTCTCGGTCTCAAGGTCAACCTATCAATTGGTTGGATGTGTATGTGGCCACCCGCGATGGTCTACACGAAAGTCATTGAGATAAGCGGTAATAAGTTCACTTTATCCTAATATGTTGTTTATAAATTATAACGACCTTCTTTAGTATTTTTTTTTATTTTTAACTATTTAATTGTTCATCTTCTCGACGGGACACTTATAAGGGCTTAATGAACGAGCGCTATCTGAAGGCACCCGTGTCCGTCGATTGATCAAGAATTATGGGAGAGGGCGTCCATCGTGAAGAAAAATTATGTCAAAGGCCAAGGACAAAGAAGACGCCCGACCATCGATTGGCACGGTGACTACGCCACCCGATCTACACACGATCATCGGAGTTATCCACCTATCATACTCCTGCACGATTGTGTGAGAGCGATCTGTCAGATCGTGATCTTCTTCATATCTTCGGGCGGGCATCTGCGGTCTCGAGTCTGATGAGTTGGGGAGGAAGCGATGGCGGCAATGACGGCGAGGAGCGAGGAGCTTGAAGACAACAACAGGAGCAGGTATATATATATATCGTTTATTGTTTAGCTACATTGTCTTATATGTTTATAGTCTCTGAGTCAATGTCTTACTTATATGTAACATATATGTTTTATTACTTTGATAATTACAGGATCCTAATTTGGATGATCCATGAAGAGCGCCTAGACTTATTTTTTTTAGATTTTTAAAGCCTTGTACTCTTTTAGATTCATTCTTTGGACAATTGTATTAGTTTACATCCGATATCGATTATATTGTGTTGGATGAATGTTTTGTATTGTATTGGATGAATGTTTATTCATGGATGAATGTTTTGTATTGTTTTGGATGGATGTTAATATGGATGCTTGTATATATATATATATATATATATATATATATATATATATATATATATATATATATAACTGTGTTGGGATTGAAAGCAGGTAAAAAGCAGGTTATTTTTGGGAAATCAATAAAATAGGAAAAAATTTAAAAAAAAAAAAGCATCAGCGACCGCATGCGGTCGCTAAAAATATATCAGCGACCGCGTGAAAATAGCGACCGCTGCGGTCGCTATTATCGGTCGCTGACACGTCTGACACGTCACGCATGACAACTGACTCAGCATAAGTCATAATAGCGACGGTATCGGTCGCTAATTGCGGTCGCTAATAATTCGATTCGCTATTGTTGGTCACGATGTCCTCCAATGACAGATTATCTGCGACTAGATCGTGACCGGACACGGATCGCAGATATCAATCTGCGGATCGTATCTGATCGATGATAATCTTGATCACCGATAAGCCTTTTTGTTGTAGTGCTTTGAGAACATAAGTCCTTTCCCAGGAGACTTCAAATAATGAAGGATCCGCATTACGGCATCCATATGGTCTTCACTCGGGCAGTGCATGAACTGACTCACTACACTCACAGCATAAGAAATATTTGGCCGAGTATGAGATAAATAAATGAGTTTACCCACTAACCGTTGATACCTCTGTTTGTCCGCTGGCTCTTGGTCTACATATTCTCCAAGTTTATGATTTTTGACAACTGGAATATCAGTAGGCTTACACTCTAGTAATCCTACCTTTGCCAGCAAGTCTAGTATATATTTCTTTTGGGAAAGAAATATGCCTTGTATTGACCTTGCTACTTCAATGCCTAAAAAATACTTAAGCCCTCCTAAGTTCTTCATCTCAAACTCAGTTGACAATTGCTCTTGAAGTCTGGAGATTTCTTCTACGTCATCCCCTGTAATGATCATGTCGTCTACATAGACTATGAGGGCTGTTATTTTTCCCACCCGATGTTTTAGGAAGAGTGTATGATCCAAATTGCTTTGTTGAAACCCATATTTCCTCATTGCCGAACTAAACCTACCAAACCATGCTCGAGGTGATTGCTTTAGTCCATACAATGCTCGTTGTAACCTACATGCGATCTTTGCCTCTGAGTTAGTAGTATAACCCAATGGAATATCCATGTAAATTTTCTCTTCAAGATCACCATGGAGGAAGGCATTTTTCACGTCCAGTTGGTGCAATGGCCAATCTAAGTTTACTGCAAGAGATAACAAAACTCTAACAGTTTTTAGTTTGGCTATAGGTGAGAAAGTTTCCTGATAATCTATACCATATTTTTGTGTATAACCCTTCGCTACCAACCTCGCCTTGTATCGATCAATAGACCCATCTGTTTTATATTTAATGGAGAAAATCCACTTGCACCTCACTGTCTTCCTTCCTTCAGGAAATACACTTACAACCCATGTGTTATTTTTCTGCAATGCCTCCAATTCTTCTTTAATAGCTTGGGCCCATTTCGGATCTAATAAAGCTTCTTCAACACTACTCGGAATCTGACATGAGGAGAGTGTATGTGCAAAAGCCCTGGGAGGTTTAGAAAATCTTTGAGTAGACACATAATTGGCTATCGGATACTTGGATCGTCGTTCTTCTATGTCTGGGGAGTATCGATTTGATGGCTTACCTTGATTATGTCTAAAAGGTAGAACATAACCCACAGATGTATCTATAGCATTAGTTTGTAATGGCGTGGTGGAAGAGCTTACCTTAGGGATATTCTCAGGACGAGGGTCATCGGGTACTAAGGAGTGAAGGGATTCCTCAGATTCTGCATCTTCCAGTGATTCAGGTACAGGTTCAGCTTCAATTCTTGGAGGTTCAACCACGTGTTCAACCATATCGTTGCCATCATTCGGATGTGCTAGATTGTCACTAACATCCAACACTTCAATCGGATGTGCTAGATTGTTACTAACATCCAACACTTCAACATCCAACCAATTCCATTCTTCACCATGGATCTCCCCCTGAAGAGGGCAAATGGATACCGGTGATGGTAAACAAATTTAGATTCTAGGAAAGTGACATCCATGGTAATGTAGATTCTTTTGGCAACGGGATCGTAGCACCTATATCCCTTTTTGTGTACTCCATACCCCAAAAATATACACCGGACAGCACATGGATCCAACTTAGTTCGTTTATTCTTATGGAGGTAAACAAAACCAACACAACCAAAAATTTGAGAGGAATCATCAAAACAATAGGTAATGAGACATGATCGAAAAGCACCTTTAATGGAGTCTGAAATTGTAAGACTTTGGTGGGCATACGGTTCAGTAGATGCACGGCTGTGGCAAAAACATCACTTTAGTATCTATTCGGCACATGTGCATTGATCAATAGAGTACGGGCAGTTTCTAAGATATGTTTATTCTTCCTTTCAGCAATGCCATTCTGTTGTGGTGTTTATGAACATGAGGTTTCGTGGAGAATACCATGACTGTTGAAGTATGTCTTGAATGGTTGATTATTATATTCCCTTCCATTGCCAGAACGAAGAATCTTAATTTTTGCAGAATATTGTGTCTGAATTATAGTATGACAGGATTGAAAAATAGCAAACACTTCAGATTTGTGTTTTAGGAGGTAAAGCCATGTCATTATTGTGCAATCATCGACGAAAATTACAAGCCAACGATGACCAAAGGTTGTAGTTATTGGGGAAGGTCCCCATACATTAGGATGTATTAAATAAAGAGGAATCATACTTTTATTCATACATAGGGGATAAGAAGACTTATGACTTTTGGCTAAGATACAAGTATCACATTTATAATTTAAGTGTGTTAAATTGGAAAATAAATCCATCAGTAAGTGCTTCAAATACCCAAATGATGGATGCCCAAGTCGGTGGTGCCATAACCAAATCTGTCTTTCCTTGTTACTAACTATGTGGTGCATATGATTTGCTCTTCCCAAACTGAGGTCATTCACGTAGTATAATCCCTTTGGATGCCATAACTGCTCCAAGAGTGGTATCTTCACCCGAGATCATCACAGTATGTCTGACCTCTTCCCTTCGGACAAAAGCGTAGGCTTGTTCCACCGTAGGGAATGGTTTTAATTGGAGCATATCACTCCAAGTTTTATCCAATCTGTCATCTATCCATCAAGGAAAGTATACACCCGATCTTCCTGTAGAATCGTGTTGTATTTCTATATGTCAATGGCACACTCCATCAGGTTAGGATGAAGAAAATCGATTTCTCGCCACAACCCTTGAAGATTGTTGTAGTATTTTTCAATGGATTCACCAGCCTGCTTCATACGAGTAACACGACGCCGGGGATAATAGACTTGAGACGTGTCAGCCCCATCAAAATAGGTTGTAGAAGCAGAATCCCAAACCTGTTTTGCAGTTGGGAAACGAATAAAATTGGCAATCAAGGAAGGGTCCATCGAATTGATCAACCATCCCTTGACAATGGCGTTTTAGGTTCTCCGTCTCCTGAATGAAGGATCAATTTTTGGAGGCTGAGGGGAATCTCCATTGATATCTCCCAACGTGTCTTTGCCAGAGATGTACATCTCCACAACCTGTGACCATATGGCATAGTTGGATCCTTCCAACTTAATACCAATCGGAGCAGTAGAAGAATCGGCAAGCAGTGGTTGAGGAGAGGTTTGGGCTCTAGTCAAGACCTTCGTTATTTTTGTCGTTAGATCGTTAAGGATGGAGTTGGTCTGGGGAATAAGAGGTTGCGTTAGGTCTTCCGATTCTGCCATGGATTCTATCAGGTCAGGGGTTTTCTGGTCACACGGTGGTTTGAGCAGAGGTCCTACGAACCTTTCTCTGATACCATGTTAACTTGGGAGTATTTTTCTATTTCTCATATCTCTCTTTAGAGTAAAGTACAATCATATATATATATATATATATATATATATATATACAAAACAGAGGAATTTTGGGAACCTATTTTGGCCTATACACATTTTGTGGCTACAATTATAGATGGCCCTTGAAGTATGGGAATTACATCAAAACAAATTTCTATAATTAATCTAATTAGACAACTCACGCCAATAGTAGGAACAAACTACAAGTATTGGAGAATGTGTATGGAGGCATTTCTCCAAGGTCAAAATCTTTGGAAACTAGTTTTTGGTGCTGATGGAATCCAAGCGGACATTCCTGAGAATGTTGAGCTACTGAGGAAATGGAAGGTCAAATACGGGAAGGCATTATTTGCTCTAAGAACGCCAATCAACAATGAGTTTATTGATCGTGTTCATGATGTTAGTTCACTAAAGGATGTTTGGGACACTCTTGAGATAATATTCTCTAAGAAGAATACAACAAGACTACATTTCTTGGAAAATGATTTGTCAATGTTGAAGTAGGAAGGTATGTCAATATAAGAATATTTCCTTCGTGTCAAAAATATTTGTGCTGAAATTTTGAACTAGATGCAGAGGAGAAAATTAGTGAAGTTCGGTTGCGGCGATTTCTCATTCAGGGCTTAAAGAAGGAATACACGCCTTTTGTTACATCCATTCAAGGATGGGAGAAATAACCATCAGTTGAAGAATTAGAGAGCTTGCTCTCTAACCAGGATGCCTTAGCTAATCAAATGGCTAAGAATCTCAATCCAGAGCGTGATGATGTTCTATTTACAAAGAGAATTTTTCTGAAGGCGGCACAAATGAGAAGAAGGGGAATGAACACAACCCACAAGGTAACAAATCTTTTAAATGTTACAGGTGTGGGAAGCTTGGGCCCATTAAAAAAAATGTCCTGTGAAGCTCTCCAAAGCACACATTGCTTGTGATGAAGAAGAAGATGACCAGCCAAATTGGGAGCAGTGCTTCACCATTGAGGTGATTGAAGGGAGAGACAATAATGCTCAGAAATTAGCATCACATGAAATTGCTGCAAATTATGCCAAAGCAGAATGGCTCATCGATTCCTGTTGCTCACATCACGTAACCGAAAATGATTCACTATTCTCCGAGTTGTGTCAACATAATGGGGAAAGAGTTGTTGTTATAGCTGATAACTTAACACATCCAGTTGTGATGCCCCCAAAATAGGTATACATCACCTATTCTGAGTTGTCAATACATGGTACAGAAACAACTACAACTTTACTATTACAACAGTAAAACTGTGAGTTTGAATACAAATATTATCTTCTGGACAATATCTATACTCAAATAAATCCTCATCACATTTATTGATACATTATTTTACAAAAATGGTGAGGACTACTAAACAATTCTTTCTAAAACCTTCATTCCATACCCCGACTCGTACTCGCTATATTCTCGCCTCCTGAGAAGAAAAATGGAACAAAAAGGAAAAGGGTGAGCTCAACTAGCCCAGTAAAAGAATATTATGACTAAGATAATATACAACAAATTATCGTTAGTCTTCAACATGGAAAAATCTAATAGAATACAATAGACAACAAATTTTAAATCAATATTCGCAGCGGAAATAATAATTCATTAGAAGAGTTAAGTAGAGAATGCAAACTACTATCTTCTATGTATGAATTTAAAAGTTCATCGTCTATCTTTTATCCCTGTAACATCAATCAATATACATTTGGAATCAAATATTCATCTTTGCACTACAGGCCAAATATATTCATCAGTTGGTCATGTTCATCTAAACACCTGTTCATCTTTGCACTACGGCCAAAGATATTCTTCAGAAATCATTCATCTTCGCACTACAGGCCAAAGATATTCAATAATATCATCATTTAAGACTGAGGATGATGAAAAATATTTTTAAAGAAACGAATCCAGTGAAACAAAATGACAAGGATTAAGGATTAAGGATTCATACTTTGTTTTATCCATGTTCAAAAATACCTCAAAAATAATCATAGTGGTGTAAAATTCAAGAATGATCTAAACATGGATACAATCAAAGCTAGTATCCAGAATAGATATTTTGGACAAAAAGAAGAAATTTTATTTTTGATTGAATAGTCCAGATATCGTGAATAGTAACTCGACACCAAAAGATAGAAATTCCACAAAAACATCTTCACGCTTCATGAATAGTACTCGTGAATAGTAACTCGTGAATAGTAACTCATGAATAGTAACTCGTGAATAGTAACTCATGAATAGTAACTCATGAATAGTAACTTCGTGAATAAGAACGC
Organism: Panax quinquefolius; assembly: GCA_020205615.1. Lineage (NCBI taxonomy): Eukaryota > Viridiplantae > Streptophyta > Magnoliopsida > Apiales > Araliaceae > Panax > Panax quinquefolius. The sequence goes on from CM035159.1 coordinate 69,143,781, forward strand.
ATGAATAGTAATCCCGACATGAAAAAGTTCCAAATTTGATAAAAAGTTCCAACCAATATTTCAAAGATAATGATATTGAAGAAATAATATCATTTGAGAAAAAATAACATCCCTTACCTCGAAAGATTAAGTACTTTAATTTGGAATCTAGGGTATAGTCTTTGAAGGAACTCAGACTGCCTAACAATACTCAAAGTATACTCAAAATACTCACAAGAATACGCTCGATAATATAGAGAGAGAAAACTTGATTTCGGTGTGATTTTCAATTCTAACCTAAGCACCCTATTTATAGGAAAATGTTTAGAACACCAAAGCATAAAATTTAATAAAATATTAATATATATTATAAATTTCCTTAGCCCATCTTTGAAGATATGATTTTAGCAATTAATATCACATGTTAGCCCACTTAAATGCAAAAAAACGTTTTTCTTTAAAATAATAATTAAAACTTCCAAAATCAATTATTTCGGAGCTTCGAAACTTCAATAATTCACAATAAATAGCTCTTTTATCAGAAAATTCGAATCTCGCGAGTTTTTATAGGAAATTCAATTCTCTACAACTTTGCAGAAGAAAGTTTTTCCGAATTCCAAACAGAAATTGACCAAAATCCACAAACGGGCAATTTTATAAGCTATAATCAAATTTCAGTTAATAAATGGGGTCCACCGACATGTTTAACATGTTTTAAATATTTATTGCAACAAAAATACTCTTCCTCCTCGTATACTCATATATCCCACATTCGTTGTAAAAATATCACCATTATTATATTATTAAAATATAATAATATATTTAAATGAATTATTTTATCAGAAAAAAATAAAATTTCAATTTTCAACAATTGTCACATTAAAAATTTTCTCCATCTATATCCACATAAAATTAATATTTTCCTCATCATATGAATCAATAATTAATTATTCATAAATAATATTACAGACTCACAATATATTGACCACCGTGCGGTTCCAGGAAAGAGGGGCTTTCAATAAGAATTTCTCCTTCATTTGGCAGCGCAATTAGGTGACCAAACCTCTCCTTAGATGTAACTTTCTAGACATTGCCAATAATGTTATCTAATAATATTATTAGGATAATATGAATTATTGCTTCGATAATGAAAAATACCGTGTAATGACAATTATTGAAACAATGAAGAATATAAAATATCAACGCAGCAATTATTAAATCAATAAAATATTTGAGCAAGAATTATCGTAACCATTATTGAGTAAAGTGCCTTCTTACGTAAGAATCAATAATTGGTGCAATACCGTATCTTCTTGTGTTTTAACCAGGGTATTTTAACGAAGATTAACGATAACAACTACGTAGTTATTTTTTAAACCACTTATATTTGTCATTTTCTTCATCCAATCGCTTTCAAGTTATGGGGCCCACACATGGTTCTTGTAGGTAAATACGAATATTCCACGACGAAGACGAATATTCCACGACCAAACGAATATTCCCCCACAACAATGAATATTTTATAACCACTTGCTTATTTTGAAGTAATTAAGTATTTTACCCCTAACTATCCACATTAATCAAATCAACCCTTACTATTTTAAAATAATAAATAGAAAAATTAAATTTCATTAATAATAAGTTGGGGTCTTACAACCTCCCTCCTTATGAAATTTCGTCCTCGAAATTGGCGTGACATACAGTGTTTGAAAAGGTGAGGATACCTCGCTTTCATTTCCGCTTTCCAATTCGGGTCATTTCCTCTATAGCATGATTCCTCCACAAAACTTTAACTTGTGGTATGACCTTTCTCACAAGATAGGACATGCTCCTTCCTATCCAAGATCTTGACAGTACCTCCTCATACGTTAAGTCTTCTATTTATTTCGTCCGGTTCTAATTCTATAACGTGGTTCGGGTCTTTCACATATTTACGAAGTACAGATATGTGAAACACATTATGAACACGAGACATACTCGGAGGTAACGCGAGTCTATATGCTACATTTCCTACTCGGTCAAGAATTTGAAATGGACCAATAAATCGTGGATTGAGCTTTCCTCTCTTCCCAAATCTTGTAACTCCCTTCCATGGAGCAACTCGCAACAATACATAATCCCCTACACTAAATTCCACGTCCTTTCGATGAAGATCCGCATAACTCTTTTGTCGATCTTGTGCCGTTTGTATACATTGTCGAATCATTTGAATCTTTTCGGTAGTCATACATACTAACTCGGGTCCCAACAATGTTGCTTCACCCACCTCATCCCATCATATTGGAGAACGACATTTTCGTCCATATAATGCTTGAATGGAGCCACACCTATACTTGCACGATAAGCTTTGTTGTTGTAGGAGAATTCCACCAATGATAAATACTTATCCCAAGCGCCCTTGAAGTCTAGGACACGAGTCTTAATAGATCTTCAAGAGTTTGAATAGTCCTCTCACGATTGTCCGTCTGGTTTGGGGATGGTATGCCTAACTAAATCGCAAATCCGTGCCCATAGCTTTTTGCAAGCTAACCCAAAATCTTGAAGTGAATCTTAGGTCACGATCCGAAACTATGGATACTGGCATGCCATGCAACCTCACAATCTCATTCACGTACATACTAGCAAGACGTTCAAGGGAATAAGTCTCCGTGTCGGCAAGAAATGAAAGCGAGACTTGGTTAATCTATCAACAATAACCCAAATATCATTGATGCCACGAGAAATAGTAGGAAGACCCAGAACGAAATCCATGGTAATGTGTTCCCACTTCCATTTCGGAATCTCAAGTGGTTGCAAGCGGACCCTTAGGTACCAGATGTCTCGCCTTTACACGTTGACAAGTTAAACACATTGAGATAAACTTTGCAATCTCTCTCTTCATATTGTTCCACCAAAATGTATGTCGAAGATCACGATACATTTTAGTACTTCGAGGATGGATTGCAAATGGTGTATTGTGTGCCTCCATCATAATCTTGTACTTCAAATCAGTCGTTAGGAACACAAAGTCTAGAGTGGACTCAAGTATTCCTTCTTCATCAATTCTCGCTTAGGAATAGCTCCTTCTTGTACTTTCTTCTTCATACGCATCGGCTCGAATTCGGTGGCTTGAAAGCAACCTTAACTTTTTCTATTAAAGTTGGCTCTCTGTCGTATACTTGACATCATCGCTTTTCGTTCACGCATATGATCTTCTACTCAACGCGTCACCTACCACGTTCGCTTTTCGGGATGGTATTGAATAGTGTGGTCGTAGTCTTTCAATAGCTCGAGCCCAGCGTCGGCCGCCAGCATGTTGAGTTCTTTTGAGTGAAGAAATATTTAAGGCTTTTATTATTCAATATATCTCCACTTTCTCCCATATAGATAGTGCCTCCATATCTTTAAGCAAAAACGACTGGGCCGCTAACTCTAGATCATGAGTAGGATAATTCCTCTCATACTCTTTAAGTTGTCGCGAGGCATAGGCTATGACTTTCTCACGTTGCATGAGAACACATCCTAACCCTTTGCTCGAAGCATCATTGTAGATAACAAATCCATCCGAACCGGATGGTATTGTTAGAACAGTCTTAGAAATAAGTCTCCTCTTAAGCTCTTGGAAACTCTTCTCACATTCTTCACTCCAAACGAATTTTGTATCCTTCCGAGTTAGTGAGTTAATGGAGTAGCGATTCGAGAAAACCCTTCCACGAATCTCGATAATAACCGGCTAAGCCCAAAAGCTACGTACTTGATCCGCGACTTGGTTGCTCCAACTTTGTATTGCTTCAATCTTCTTCACGGATCAACAGATACTCCATGTTTCGACACCACGTGCCCAAGGAATGCTACTTCCTCAAGCCGAACTCGCATTTCTTCAATTTGGCATATAGTTTGTTTTCACGAAGCCTTTGGAGTACCAAACTTCAAATGGTGCTCATGATCTTCACGACTTTTGGAATATATAAGGATGTCATCAATAAAGACAACAACGAAACCGATCCAAATATTCCTTGAATACTCGGTTCATCATATCCATGAAAGCCAGTAGGAGCATTAGTTAGTCCGAAAGACATGACTAAGAATTCATAATGCCCATACCAAGTTCAAGGCGGTCTTTGGAATATCCTCGATTCTAATCTTGGTGATGATATCCGAAGCGAAGATCGATTTTGAAAAGAATTGTGCCCTCTACTGGCTGGTCAAACAAGTCATCAATACGAGGTAGAGGATACCTATTCTTGATGGTGACATGGTTCAATTCCGATAGTCAATACAAAGTCGCATACTCCCGTCTTTCTTCTTTTTACAAATAAAGCAGGAGCACCCCGAGGAGATGTCTTAGGCCAGAATGAAACCGATGTCCAACAATTCTCGTAGTTGGACCTTTAACTCTGAAGTTCAATAGGAGCCATTCGATATGGGGTTTTAGAAATGGGCTTTGTACCGAGTTCAAGATCAATAAAGAATTCAACTTCACGTTACGGGGTAGACCAAGGAAGTTCTTCAGAAATACGTCGGGAAAGAAAGTCAATAACAACGGGAATATTATTCAAATTTGGCGTGTCTTTATTCAAATCCATAACATGGGCTAAGAAAGCTTGACATCCGCTTTTTTCAATAAATGAATAGCTTTATGATTAGATATAGCGATTGATTGATTTTAATGGTTTAGTTGCTTGAATTGCATAAACAGCAGGTTGGTTAGGAATATGAAAACTAACAACCTTACGAAAACAATCAATTTTGGCATGATGAGTAGTTAACCAATCAATCCTAAAATCACATCAAAAGCAAGTATCTTTAAAGAGATAAGGTCAATGGTAAGGTAATGGTGCCAACTTGAATCAAACAAGATTTATAAGCGAGTGGATGTGATGAATGTTTCTCTAACGGAGTTTCCACATATAGGTCAAAGTCTAATTTCTCCGAAGTCAAGTTTAAACGTTGAGCACAAGCATGAGAGATAAATGAATGGGTAGCACCGGTATCAAGTAAGGTATAAACTTCGCAAGAATTTATAAATAGCTTACCCGTGATCACCTCGTTTGGGTTCTCGCATTATGACCGATCACAACAAACGCTCTTCCGGAATCGTTGACTTTGACTTTTTTCGGGACGGTCTTTTGAGTCACCGTCCCCATTGAACTAGGTTTCGCTCATCGTCTACAATCTCGAGCGATATGTCCTTCCTTTCCACAATTATAGCATACCTTGAAGCTGTTGTGGGCGGTTTGGTCGATATGTCCCTCTTTTCGCATTTGTAACATATATAATGGGTGGTGGGTTCTCCTCCCTTAGAACCGATTCTTTGCCAACCTTTGTCGTCTTTACATGGTCATTGTTAAATCTCCTCTTTTAAAATCTCCTCGACTCGCTTCTTTATTTTCATGGCCATGATTACCACCGAATGGTTACCATTTTTGTCAAATCTGTTTCTTTCTCCTTTGGTTATCATTATTTTGTTGATTGCTATCTACGAGTACGATCCTGGTTGTGGCCCCTCGGTTGGCCAGTACTCGTTATCTCACTCTAATAATTGAGCCATGTTTACAACATCCGAATAGAGAGAAAGTTTATGAGAAATGAGATCTCGACGTATCTTAGGGTTTCAAACCTCTAAGAAACATCCGCGTCATCGTTCCTCATTCTCCACCAAATGAGGTCTGAAACCTAGATAACTCGCAAACTTTGCCTCGTCTTTGAGACACCATCATGTTGTTTTGCTCTAATCGATGAACTCCACTTCCTTCATACGATGAACACTTTCGTGAAAGTATTTGTCATTAAATAGTTTTCAAACGTTTCCCAAGACATTGAGTGCGGTTTGGATGGGTGCGCTTCAGAGACTCCCACCGAAGGTCTGCCTCGCCACGGAACATAAAGGTGGCGAATGGAACCTTCTGTTCTCTCCGTGCATCCCAAGACATCGAATATCTTGGTAATTTGCTTGACCCATGTTTCCGCCATGGCGATCGGATCGGCTTTCCCTTAAATTCTGGTGGTCCCAACTCTTTGAAGCGCTTGCATTTGTGACAACCCGTGAATTGCTATCATTTCTATTGTATTTTGAACACGAGTCTCCTCGTCGATTTTGCATGAAGCAAAAAGCTTCTAAACATCCCTCGTTCATCATCTGCCGCCAATTGGTGTTGTTCATCATAGGAGGAACATTGCCGACTGTTACGCGTTCTCCTTGTTGGTGAGTACTGAGCGTCTCCACGGTCTCATTTCCATTGTTAATATTCTCGATCGACATTCTCAAATCTTTGTTATAAAACAAAGGGTTAATTAAGGAAATCAATATATCACATAATATCCTTATATCTTGACCAACTAAAAATAAGCTTAGGTAGGACACACTAGCGAAGGATTTACTCGTCTCTCTCCTCCTAGTTCTATTCCCGATCTCGCCGGAGATCATATCCCTAAGCTCGATACCAATCATGGCGCCCCCAAAATAGGTATACATCACCTATTTTGAGTTGTCAATATATGGTACGAAACAACTACAACTTTATTATTACAACAAGAAAGCGTGAGTTTGAATACAAATATTATCTTCTAGACAATATCTATACTCAAATAAATCCTCATCACATTTATTGATACATTATTTTACAAAAATGGTGAGGACTACTAAATAATTCTTTCTAAAACCTTCATTCCATACCCAGGCTCGTACTTTTTATATTCTCGCCTCACGAGAAGAAAAATGGAACAAAAAGGAAAAGGGTGAGCTCAACTAGCCCAATAAAGAATATTATGACTAAGATAATATACAACAAATTATCGTTAGTCTTCAACAGGAAAAATCTAATAGAATACTGATAGACAACAAATTTTAAATCAATATTCGCAGTGAAATAATAATTCATTAGAAGAGTTAAGTAGAAAATGCAAACTACTATCTTCATGTATGAATTTAAAAGTTCATCGTCTATCTTTTATCCTGTAACATCAATCAATATACATTTGGAATCAAATATTCATCTTTGCACTACTGAGCCAAATATATTCATCGGTTGGTCATGTTCATCTAAACACTGTTCATCTTTGCACTACCGCCAAAGATATTCTTCAGAAATCATTCATCTTTGCACTACTGGGCCAAAGATATTCAATAATATCATCATTTAAGACCGAGGATGATGAAAAATATTTTTAAAGCGAATCCAAATTGAAACAAAATGACAAGGATTAAGGATTAAGGATTCATACTTTGTTTTATCCATGTTCAAAAATACCTCAAAAATAATCATAGTGGTGTAAAATTCAAGAATGATCAAAACATGGATACAATCAAAGCTAGTATCCAGAATAGATATTTTGGACAAAAAGAAGAAATTTTATTTTTTAGGTGAATAGTCTTAGTATCGTGAATAGTAACTCAGACACCAAAAGATAGAAATTCCACAAAAATATCTTCACGCTTCATGAATAGTACTCGTGAATAGTAACTTCGTGAATAGTAACTCATGAATAGTAACTTCGTGAATAGTAACTCATGAATAGTAACTCATGAATAGTAACTCGTGAATAGTAACTCATGAATAGTAACCCGAGCATGAAAAAGTTCCAAATTTGATAAAAAGTTCCAACCAATATTTCAAAGATAATGATATTGAAGAAATAATATCATTTGAGAAGAAAATAACATCCCTTACCTCGAAAGATTAGTACTTTAAATTTGGAATCTAGGGTATAGTCTTTGAAGGGAACAAGACGCGTCTAACAATACTCAAAGTATACTCAAAATACTCACAAGAATACGCTCAATAATATAGAGAAAACTTGGGTTTACGGTGTGATTTTCAATTCTAACCAAAGCACCCTATTTATGAAAAATGCTTAGAACACCAAAGCGAGAAAATTTAATAAAATATTAATATATATTATAAATTTCCTTAGCCCATCTTTGAAGATCTGATTTCAGCAATTAATATCACATGTTAGCCCACTTAAATGCAAAAAAACGTTTTTCTTTAAAATAATAATTAAAACTTCCAAAAATTAATTATTTCGGAGCTTCGGAACTTCAATAATTCACAATAAATAGCCATTTTATCAGAAAATTCGAATCTCGCGTGTTTTTATAGGAAATTCAATTCTCTACAACTTTACGAGAAGAAAGTTTTCCGAATTCCAAAGCAGAAATTGACCGAAATCCACAAAGCGGGCAATTTTCTGTGCTATAATCAAATTTCGATCGATAAATGGGGTCCACCGAACATGTTTAACATGTTTTAAATATTTATTACAACAAAAATACTCTTCCTCTCCTCGTATACTCATATATCCCACATTACGTTGTAAAAATATCACCATTATTATATTATTAAAATATAATAATATATTTAAATGAATTATTTTATCAAAAAATAAAATTTCAATTTTCAACAATTGTCACATTAAAATTTTCTCCATCTATATCCACATAAAATTAATATTTTCCTCATCATATGAATCAATAATTAATTATTCACAAATAATATTACAGACTCACAATATTGACCACTGAGGCGCTTTCAGTGAAAGAGGGGCTTTCAATAAGAATTTCTCTCTTCTTGGTAAGCAATTAGGTGACCAAATCTCTCCTTAGGCGAAATTTCTAGACATTGCCAATAATGTTATCTAATAATATTATTAGGATAATATGACTTATTGCTTCGATAATGAAAAATCTTTGTGTAATGACAATTATTGAAACAACAACAATATAAAATATCAACGCAAAGAATTATTAAATCAATAAAATTTGAACAATAATTATCGTAACCATTATTGAGTAATGCCTTCTTACGTAAGAATCAATAATTGGTGCAATACTTGGTGTCTTCTTGTGTTTTAAACCAAGGGTATTTTAATAAGATTAATCAGTAAATAACTCTGTAGTTATTTTTAAACCACTTATATTTATCGTTTTCTTCATCCAATCGCTTTTCAGTTATGGGGCCCACACATGGTCGCTACCGTCGCATCGAATATTCCCCGAAAAGCGATGCGAATATTCCACGACCAAACGAATATTCAAACAACAATGAATATTTTATAACCACTTGCTATTTTTAGTATATTTGTGTATTTTACCCTAACTATCCACATTAATCAAATCAACCCTTACTATTTTAAAATAATAAATAGAGAAAATTAAATTTCATTAATAATAAGTTGGGGTCTTACACCAGTGGTCTAAGTGTTATGAAGATTGGTGTCGATGATGCAAATATTCGGTTGAAAGATGTTTATCATGTACTAGGTTTGAAGAAAAATTTAGTTTCAGTTTCTCAAATTATTGATTTTGGAAAATATGTTTTATTTGGCCCAAATGGTGTGAAAGTTCTTGACTATGTGAAAAATATTGGAGCTGATGTTGTTCTTTCTGGTGAAAAGAAAGGGTCTCTATTTATTATGTCAGTAGGGGAAGCATATGTGAAGAAGACAAGCCAAACCGATAATGTAGAGATTTGGCACGCTTGTTTGGGTCATGTAGGATATCAGTTGCTGCAACAAATTTCTTCAAAGAAATTGGTAGAAGGCATACCAACTCTACAAAATGTTCAGGAAGATGTGGTCTGTCAAGGTTATCAATACGGCAAGTCACATCGTCTCCCCTTCAAGAAGTCATTGAATCACAGAACTACCATGTTTGAGCTAGTTCATACCGATCTGATGGGGCCTACAAAAACACAAAGTTATAGTGGAAATCGCTATGTTAAGGTGTTAATAGACGATTATTCAAGATATACCTAGGTGAAGTTCTTAAAAGAGAAGAGTGAGGCACTAACCATGTTTGTGGAGTTTAAAAATGCTATAGAGAAAGAATTTTGGAAGAAAATCAGATGTTTACGAAGTGACAATGGAGGCAAATTCATGTCAAATCATTTCTTCCAGTATTGTGAAAGCGATGGCATCTTGAGGCAAATGACATGTCCATCTACACCCCAACAGAATGGCGTCTCTGAAAGAAAACTATCTCATCTTTCTTTAGTGAGTCATGCATGGTTACATGACAAAAATCTTCCTCGAGAGCTTTGGGTCGAAGCCTTTCAATGTGCTTGCCATGTGTTACATCGCCTACCTCCATGGCTAGGTACCTCTAAATCTATATTTGAGATTTTGTATGGTGTAAGACCAAATGTAAATTACTTTCGGGTGTATGGTTCAGTTTGTTATGTTCACATTCCACAATCTAACCGAACTAAACTTAACCCGGAAGCAAAGAAGTGTATTTTTTTTTGCTATGACTCATGTAGGAAAGGATGGAGGTGCATGGATATGACTCATGTAGGAAAGGATGGAGGTGCATGGATCCTAAAACAAAGAAGTTTATCACTTATAGAGATGTTGTCTTTGATGAGGTTTCAACATACTATAGTGCCCAAAGAAATCCCATACAACAGGTCATATTTGAAGGTGATCAAGAGAGCTTGCAGATTCCAAATGAAGAGAATACAGGTTCAAACCCAATGGGTGGTGAACAAGTTGTAAACCCAATAGGTGGTGAGAAAGTTGTAAGGAAGTCTACAAGAGAGAAAAAATAGCCAAGTCACCACAACTTAATCTCTACACTGTTACTTCATGCTTGTTTACATGAGCATTAACAGAAGAAGAACCAGCTTGCTATAAAGAAGCAAAGGGTTGTCCAGATTGGGAAGCTGCAATGCACAAAGAATTTGATGCTCTAAAGAAGAATAAGACATGGGAGCTTGTGCCTAAGCCTGAAAATTATACTACGATCACCTGCAAATGGGTTTATCGGTTGAAGAGGAAGTCAGATGGAACAATTAAAAAATTCAAAGCTCGCTTGGTTGCTCGTGACTTTTCTCAAAGCTATGGGTTAGATTATGAGGAGAAGTTTAGTCCAGTGGCGAAAATGGTGACAGTAAGATCAATTATTTCACTTGTTGCCTCCAAAAGTTGGAAGTTGTGGCAACTTGATGTAAAGAATGCATTTCTTTACGGAGAATTAGACTGTGAAGTATCAATGGAGAAACTCAAAGGATTCGAATCCAGACAATTTCTTTTTCATGTCTGTCGATTAAAGAAGGCATTATATGGTCTTAAGTAAAGTTGTTCAATACTTCATTTTTTGTGGTTTTAAAGTTGCTAATTTAGATTCTAGTTTATTTTTAAAATTAGAATCAAGGATGCATTTGTTGGTTTTACTGTACGTGGATGACATGATAGTTACCGGAGATGAAGCTGAAATTTCTCGCTTGATGAAGGACTTGGCAACTCGTTTTGAAATGAAAAATCTAGGTGAAATTGGCTACTTTCTTAGGCTAGAAGTGGAGAAATCAGATCAAGGCTATTCTATATCCCAAAGTCGATATGCAAGAAATATTTTGGAGCATTTTGGAATGGAGGAGTCAAAAGAAATAGCTACTCCCATGGAGCCATATCTTAAGTTACATAAAGAAGAAGGAGAGCCACTGAAAGATCCTAGGCGGTTTCGACAGCTTGTTGGTAGTTTAATCTACTTAACAATCACAAGACCAGAAATTGCATATTCTGCAGGAGTTATTTCCCAGTTTATGCAAAATCCAACAACTCATCAGTTAGATGCTGCCAAGAGAGTTATGCGTTATATAAAGGGCTCACTTGCTTATGGTCTCATGTACAAGAAAGGAAGTGAATTTGTCTTAAGAGGATTCACTGATGCAAATTAGGCAGGTGATGCAGTTGATCGTCGCTCGACTTATGGGTATTGCTTTAGTCTTGGTTCAGCAGTTGTTTCATGGTGCAGTTAAAAATAATCTATTGTTACTTTATCAAGTACTAAAGTAGAATATATGGCTGCAACAATGGCTGCACAAGAGTGTGTTTGGTTGAAATATTTGATGGAAGATATTTTCTCTAAGGTTGATTATGTTGTACAGATTTGTTTTGACAATGAGAGTGCCATCAGACTTGCTTCAAATCCAGTTTTCCATGGGCGAACAAAGAAAGTTGAAGTTCATCATCACTTTGTGCGTGAGAAAGTATTGAATCAAGAAATTGAGTTGCAAGGAATTTTTACTTGCAATCAAGTAGCAGACATATTTACAAAGGTTTTAGCAAAAGCAATATTTGAAGGCTTCAGTTGGCGTTGTTGATCGTAAGTATGCACTAACGGGGAGTGTTACAAATTAGTGCATCTTACTTGGTCAAAATCTATTGCTATTTCTTTGGCTTAGACCAAGTCAGTATTAGCTGTCAAATAAAGAGTATTTTACTCTATGAAGATCTCTATGCAGAGTAGTTGCTTGTTTTTAGGAGTTATTGTTATGCTCTTATCTATAAATTCTAGCAGCCTGATGTAATTCTTTTCACTTTTTATCTCTAATTAATTAATTTCTTAGAAAAGAGAGAATATTATTTCGTTGGAGTAAAGTTAGTTCAAAAGATGAATATTGGAAACAAATGTGTATCTAATGTTTTTTCTCTATCAACCACGCATAAAAAGGATCATTGATATTGGCAAAACAAAAAAGTTACTGCTAGATTGCAGACACGTATTTAGCGATAATTTTATAATGGTAATCGTTAAATCCACAATATTTTTTGTTATTTCCACAACAAAAGTGTCGCTGTAGATGTATAGCGACGGTGAAAACCGTCGTTATAGGATCTATAGCGATACTTTTGTTGTGGAAATAACAATTTCTGTTGTGGTTTAACAATTCCCTTTTATAATTGATCTAGCGACACTTATCACTTTTTATGATATATAACAACATTTTGCTCTAACAATATCAACCAACATAAAAAGAAATTTAAAAAAAAAATATTTATTTATATAGATGATTAAGTAATGCTCAAGCTTCTCAATTTAAGTGCTATCAACATAAATAAGCTTTCATAATCATATATAGGACGCTTTCAAAACTGCAAATAACCCTGTGCTGTATTCATTTTTTGTTGCCCTCTAGATTTCTCTCCATGTGCTAATTTATTAATTAAGTTTATCTCATGGATCATCGTTAGTTTCTGTATATATCATTCCTTTCCAATTTATTGTATATTCTATTAATGGCCTGTTTCATTATTTCATTTCTGATCCCCATTCAGTGCATATTGGTGAAAGTTTACTAATTAAGAAGTTTGTTAGGATTTTATTTCCATATTTCTAGAAGGATTTTGTTTCCGTAATTTTAGGATTTCTGTTATGACTTGGGCAACTTGGGCAGAGAATTTTGTTAAGCTATAAGACCCGGCTTGTGGGTTAAATTTCATAACTTTTGATTTTGATAAAATATAACTTATACATTAGAGAGATTTATCTGTGTTTTGGTGAACCTCTTGTTCCTTTGCTTATGAATTTATTTGTTTACCTAGCCCGCAGGATAATCGCTATCCCGCCCAACGTCAGTTGGTATCACAGCTCAAAATCTTTTTGGAATAGACTTCATCAGTTTCAATGACTGGTGGTTGTGGTCGTCGAGGGCAGATTCCGGCCCAGGAAGTCCCGCACCGTGATCGTAACGTTCAGGATGTGATGATTGAGGATTTGTAGAGACATGTTACAGAGCTAACCCAGTGCCTAGCAGCGATAAATATGGGTCGTCATGGACAGGTTCCGGAGGAGAAAGTCCCACACCTTGAACACGATGAAGAATCCTATGATTCTGATCGAATCAAGTTTTGATAACCCTTACCGCCATAGGAGACAACAATGGGAACGACATGACCGTGAGGACCGCCGTAGTGATCTGGGTTTTAAAGTAGAGCTATCGAAATTTTCTAGTATGCTGCAGGTAGAAGGATTCATTGACTGGATAAATGAAGTCGAACGCATCTTTGAGTATAAGGAGGTTTCAGATAATGCTAAAGTGAAATTGGTTGTAATCAAACTGAAAGGTAGAGCATCTGCTTGGTGGGAACAGACGAGGCGTTCACGGGAGAGATAAGGAAAGGCTGAAATTACCAAGTGGGAGAAGATGAAAAAAAAAGATGTAAAGTCACTTTCTTCCTTTCGAATACACCCAGTCTCTGTTCAAGAGATTGTATTTGTTAAGACAAGGCACTAGATCTGTGGATGATTATACCGAAGAATTTTACCAGTTGATAGCACAAAATGATCTATCGAAAATAGAGGAACAATTGGTGGCAAGATATTTGGGAGGATTAAAGCAGCAACTGCAAAATGCCCTCAACCTTCATTCACTATGGATTGTTTCTGAGGAATATCAGCGAGCGCGTGAGGCAGAGCAACAACAGAACAATAGAACGATGCTGAGGAACAATCCACCCAACAGAACGAACCAACCTCCACAAATTCGTACTACACCACAACAACCACATGGTAATTTTAATTCTGGTATTAAGTGCTTCAGATGTGGGGAACCAGGTCACAGAGCAACGGAGTGCCGAAAACCTGCTAACCAGAAGGGTAAGAACCTTTTTATCAAAGAAGATGTGACCGATGAGAAAGAGGAATTCGGAGATCCTATATATAACGAATACGAAGATGAAGACGTGTTATATGAAGATGGTCATGAGACTCTGGTGGTTCGCAAAAGTCTGCTGACTTCTAAAGGAGAATCTGAAGTGGATTGGTTGAGGACCAATATCTTCTATACTAGTTATACAGTGGCAAATAAGGTCCACAAAATGATCATTGATAGTGGCAGTTGCGAAAACGTTGTATCTGAAGAGGCAGTTCAGAAATTGCAGTTAAAGGCGGATCAACATTTGAGGCCGTATCATGGCTCATACTTGACTCTTTTAATGGATTACTTGTTCTGCTCCAGTTAAACTTGATGTTATTATAATTTATCAGTTTAACACTGTTGAAGGCTAACGATAATTTATTCTGCATTATCTTTGTCATAATATTTCTTACTGGGCTAGTTGAGCTCACTCTTTACTTTTATTGTTCTCTTCAGGAAATGAGAATATAGCTGGGACTAGTCGGGGAACGGAGTGACGGTCCAGATATTTGTATTAGTAGTCCTCACTATTCTGTAAAATAGTGTGATAATAATTGTAATGATGGCTTATTTTGAGTTTGAATACTTTCTAGAAGACAATATTTGTATTAAAACTCACAGCTTATATTTTGTCGTATTCTACACGACACTTAACAGTTGTATAAATTAAATTTATATTTGAATTATGTACCATATATTTGTCGTATTCTTCTTTTGGTTTTGCAACTTCTTGATTTTCATTTTGTTTTTAGTTAGATCATCAATATGTGCTTCTCCCAATATCTTTGCATAGTACTCCTTCCTTTTCATTATATAAGTCATTTTAGAAGAATTTTTTTTCTCCATAATATAAGACATTTTACATACATCTAAAAGAAAAAACTATTTCTTTCCTACTTTGCTCATAAAAAAAATAGAGTAATTGAGATAGGGAGGAAATAGTAATAAATTAGGTCATGGATAGTAATGAAATTTTAAACCAACATTAATTACCTATGATTATGTCTTGAACGTCCTCCAAATAAGTTGATGGACCATATAAATTTTGTTAATTTTCATCTATGCCCCTTGCTAAAATTGAATCAAATTTCATCTCTCACTCGCTAAACTATCTGGTGGATGACAATTAATTTATGCTAGACATTGCGAGTTTTGAAGGCATATTTTAGTCGAATCCTATTCTTAATTATTCTTATTCTAATTTTAGTTAGCTCTAGATAGAAAAATAAACCAAATTCTTTATGTATAAACTTCATCAAGAGATTTCTCAATAGCTATTCATATATTTTCATAATATATTGTTGTGGAAAAACTTTATATATTTTAACAAGAATTGTAAGATGTTTGGCGATAAGATAGGTTTTTAGAATATTTTATTCTTTATGTGGCCTCTATTATTTGTGTAATTATTGGAGTTACATATTATATTACTTTAATCATTTTATTTATGAATTTAATAATTAATTATATAGCCTATAAATAATATTTCTAATAATATTTAACATGAATCACATAATAATATATGTTCCGATATAATTATATAACAAGGTTGGCTAAAAATAAGGTTTACAATCAATTGTAAGCTAATCAAAGTCCCACGGTGGACTTACATCAAGGACCAGCTACATATGCTGAAAAAAGAAAATTTAATAATATTGTTTTTAATATTTGCAAGTACATTGGCAGAAATGTATTAAAATAAGTATCTAGGGGCATAAACAAAAACTTCAAAGGGAATAATTACAAACCCAAAGACTTAAAGCCCATCATAGAAGACACATTTGGGTTAATTACACCTTCAAAGACGATACTTTCATCAGAAAGGGTCTCATTTTTTGCTTATTCGTATTCACTAATTAAGGCACAAAAAATGTATAGATTTTAAGGTCTTTTTTACTACTATATTTAAAGTGCCTTAATAAATACTCCCTCCATTACTTTTTAATTAAAATATTAGGCTAAAACACCTAAATTAAAAAATATAATTAATAATTTTTTTGATTGATTTGATTAAATTAGATATAAAATCTCAATCTTACCCTTTTTATAATTTATTAAAAACATAAAGAGAAATAAAAACAAGTACATAAAACAGGAATAATATGAAAAACAAGTCATTAATATGTTTTAGAAATTTACAAATGACAGATAAAAATAAATAAAGTTTACTCTTTAAAAAGATAAATAAAAAAAATGGAGGAAGGGATATAACAAGTTGACCTTGTTCTGCTTATCGTTTTGGACGCACGCATAATTTATTATTGATTGCATGATATGCATATGTTATAGGTCTTATATTTAATTGATACTACATAATAATGATAATGATATTCTTAATTAGAACTCACAGAGAATTTATTATGAGATTATTGATGTGTTCGGTTAGAAACGTATTGTGTGCATCCGGTGATATATGTAATGGACAATCTAAAGGTAGTAGGGTGTAGCATGATTAAAAAGTATTGAATTACCATTATTTGTTGTTAAAATTGATTTTGGTTTTGTCAATCTTTACTGTCACGACGAAGTAAATATTTTGACGATTAATATTGTTAAATTTACTCTACATTAAAATATATAAGATGAATGGTTGAGTAATTGTTTAGTTCTTTACATCGCATAAATGATGTATTTAAAATTATTGATTATGAAGTTATCTTGAAACATATTTAAGTTATGGGATTTAGGAAGATATATAACATTATAATAGATAAACATTATTATGATTAGTTAATACGTTAACCTTTTGTAATTTTGAATTTATCATACTTAAGATTTATTTACTTTACATAAAAATTAATTAAAATCTGCCCCTAGTACTGAAAAAAAAAATCCTAGTTCTGACCCTGCATGGTCCTAGAAAAATTGTTACACAACTCTTGGTTCTTAATACTTAGTTACCTTAGAATGTTAAGTGTTATTAAAGTCATTTAAAGAGTAAAGTGTTTTTGAAGTTTTGCTTAAAGTGTTAAGTATGGCCCATTCAATTATATAAGGCTCACTATATATATATATATATATACAAGAAAATGTTCTATATATAGCTCGCGTTAATTATGGGAACTGTTCCAACTAACTGTTATCCAACCGTCCAAGATAAGATCAAAACACTGAGAATTAAGAAGGTGAAGGCCTAGTTGCTACTCCCTCTAACGGCCAGCATATACTTTAATAAAATTCTTTGTTGGCCGCTAGAGGGAGTAGCGACCGTTTTGACTGCTCGCTACTCCCTCTAGCGGTCAGCATAGAATTTTATTAAAATTTAGGGCGTTTTGGGGACTTGGCCTGGCCGTAGGAGAGAGTAGCGGCCAGGCAATTACATCCAGATCTAAACCATTGTGAGCATAGCTTTCGTTTGCTACTGCAGAAATATAAGGGTTTGATACTGTAGAAAGAGAAGGGAAAAAATACCATTGGCCGATTCAAATTTGTTACATCAATCTCAACTTCAATCGGTTAATCTACTCTAAAGTAAACTAAGTATATTTTATCCCAATTTTTTTTGCAAATATCTTGAGAATGAAATTAGATATTGAATGATAGTTTTTGTGCAAATATCTTGAGAATTCATGGTATATTAAAGCATGGTCCAAGAGTGACAAATTTAGTATTATTGTATGTATGTATATAAATTGGGTGGTATGTATGTATTTATGTATACAAATTATGTGTATAAATTGGGTATTTTATATGTATAAAATATTAGTATGTATATTTTTGGGTATTAGGTATTTATAAATTGGGTTAAATGTTTTATTGTTGTTGTTGGTATTTTTTTCGTAAGAATTTTCATTTAGTTATAAAATATTAATATAATTACATGTATGAAATGTTATTGTTGTTATTTAGTATTATTATTGGTCATTCATATATTTAGACATTGAATGATAGTTTTATTGTTGTTGATATTGTTAGGTAAATATGGACAATTGGTTATATGGACTCATTGATCACAGTTTCCTTTATGATCAAGAAAATGTATCGGGGGATCTATGGAATGGGGTTGAAAGGGGTACAATGATGTCGAGCCAATCGACTTTAATTGTATATCATAAATGGGAATTGACCAGCCTACAAAAAAATTATTAGAGGCGTTAAGGTTTCTGGGGTTTATTTCTCCGGTAGTAGTAACGAGAACAGATGACAGTCTTATATATCATGTCCTAATTGAGAGATGGTGGCTGGAGACAAATACATTTCATATGAAATTTGGTAAAATAACAATAACATTAGAAGATGTACATTTCATTTTTTGTTTTCTAGTATTAGGTAAGCCCTTAACTTGTCCTCCATTTGATGAACCATTAAGTTATTTTAGACAAATTTTTGGGGATGAATTAGTTGGGGAATGGAATAATGTCAAAAAAGACGTGATATTTCTTTAGTTTGGTTGCATACATATTTTTATAAGTGCCCAGATAATGCAAGTAGGGATGTGGTTGGTATGTATAAAAAAGCATGCCTCTTTTGGCTATGCGGATCGATTTTATTTCCCACAAGGTCAAAAAAATGTACTCCCTATGTATATGTATTTTATTCATGATTCAAATAAAACTGTCACATATGCATTGGGTGCCGCATGTTTGGCATATTTATATCGGGGTCTATAGACAGCATCTAAGAGAGGGAGTAATATGTCAATGGTTGTTTAACTTTGTTATAATTTTGGGCATTCGAGCGTTTTGTGGTTGGAAGGCCTAACCCTAGGCTAAATTGTTTATCTTGGGTCCCTAAAGCAACAACATGGGCATACTCCACCAAACATCAATATGGTGATAGGCGAAATGATCCCTATCACCATCTATCTTTTTACGTACCGGGGCGAATTGGCAACCCAAGTGGGAGGTAGTATGGCGATCATATCAATGATGGGATGATGATTGGAGGTCCTATAACTATGAGGCTAGAATCGAAAGATCTGGTCGGGTCCCATTGATTTATTTTGATATTATCGAGTATTAAATGCCTGACCGGATAATAAGGCAATATAGGTATGTACAAGACATTATGTCCCCGGCTGAGAGACATATGGTTTAAGATAACCCATGGAACAGTTATTTAAGCCAGAGGATTACATACAAATGAGAAAGAATACATTGACCAGTGGGATCTATATATGAAAAGTTTCGAGGGAGAAGTCTAGCAGGTTGCAAAAACTATCCCTATGTATACGTACTTCAAGTGGTACAAAAAAATTACTCGATGACAACTACACCGCCCTCAACACGAAAGAAAATCCAAACACTACCTTTGAGCCTCGTTTTTTATATAATAAACATCGTATGTTTAGCATGGTATGCAAGTTAAAGTTTTACAAATTATTCAATTGATATAATATAATATTTATTTATTTGATATAATCTTTAGTATTCTTCGATACGAATGTGTTTTGTTTGTCTTCTTATATTATGTTATTTTTTATAAAGATTGAGGGCGCAAAATCTATCCTAGATAAAAATTTCAAATTCAAGCAAGACTTTCCTCCCTAATACAATCACATGAAACATGGTTGGGATCAAGTGTATGAATTATATAATGCGAATGTCAAGGGTGGGAGGAGAAGTATATGGGGGGTGAGCAGACAGAGATGCCCACCTCTGCGCTTGACCTCGATGTGACGCCCCCAAAATAGGTATACATCACCCATTTTGAGTCGCCAAATACATGGTACAGAACTTAAATACAAACTTAAATATACAATATGAGCTGTGAGTTTTAATACAAATATTGTCTTCTAGACAGTATTCAAAGTCAAAATAAGTCTTCATTACAATTATTATCACACTATTTCACAGAATAGTGAGGACTATTAATGCAACCATCTGGACCGTCAATCCATTCCCCGACTAGTCCCAACTATATTCTCATTTCCTAAAGAGAACAGTGAAAGAAAGGGTGAGCTCAACTAGCCCAGTAAAAAATATTATGACTAAGATAATGCAGAATAAATTATATATCCTTAGCCTTCAACAGTATAACAACTGATAGAATATAATAGACAACAAGTTTTAGATCAACAACTGCAGCGGAATAAGCAATCCATTAGAAGAGTCAAGTAGAGCATGATATCTACTATCTTCTATGATTTAAAAAGTTTATCATCAATTTTATCGCTGAGACTCAGTTTAATAAATAATCCACATCATCGAATCATCCCTGCACTACGGGCCAATGATATTCTTTAGTATCACGACCATGAATTATCCATGCATTACGGGCCAAAGATAATCGTGTTTTCATCAACGGTCATGATCATGCCATAAAATAATTCATCTTTGCACCCTTGGCCGAAGAGAATCCATGGCCATAATCATACCAAAATCGTCTTCCACAATGCACTACGGGCCAATGAGGACTTTTACCACATCATTTGTAATATTACGGTCATGATTATACCGAATAATCCCTGGTCATAATCATACTAAGTCCATCTATGCACTACGGGCCAAAGATAACTTTCATAACAATATAAGCATGAGGATGATGACAATGACATAATAATTCAATAAAACAAGTTCAAGGATAAATTTTAAAGATTTATAATTTAATTTATCCAAAATTCAATAACGTTCAAATTGTCAACATGATACTGCTTTGTGGAGTAAAATTCAAGAATAATATTGTACCAAGAATGATTTGGACCGAAAACGAATCAATTTTTATCATGAATAGTACCCCAGGTGAATAGTACTAAAGTGAATAGTACCGTGAATAAGTACTTCATGAATAGTAACTTTTGTGAATAGTACTCCGACATGAAAAAGTTAAAACTTATCAAGAATGCTCAGAATAATATTTCCATGAAAAGATACTGGATGAAGCGCAAATATCAACGATATTCTACTAATTTCATGGAGTATAGAAGCCAAAACTTTAACAAAATTAGTATAGAATTCGAAATCTGAAACGAAATAATATTACTTACATACTACAGAGTATGGAAGAAAATATTATTTCAAGCGAATATTGAACAAAAATAACATCCCTTACGAAAATTAAACGAAAATAATATTCATTACAAATATTAAACGAAAATAATATTCATTACGAATATTAAACGAATATAATATTTCTTGCGAATATTGAACGAAATAAAATTTCTTATGAATATTGAACGGAAATAATAGTCATACGAATACGAAAAATAATATCTCTTCAGAATGTGAAATAAATAATACCCCTTACCTTGAAAAGAAGAGTATTCCAACTGGTATAGCGGATATATTCTTGAAGAAAATTTTCACTATTTTCTGCACTCAAAGCTTCCTAAAACTCGAAAGAAATACGCTCAATATTATAAAAGAAGAATTCTCTGATCCTGGTGTGATTTTCAATTCTAACTAAGCATCCTATTTATATGAGAATGGAAAGGATACTATTTGGATTTAGAAATCATGGACGCACAGTAGGATTTCGGTTGAAAACTCACAGGCAGAAGAAAAATTCATACGCCTGTTTTATTTTTTTAATTTATTAATATAATATTCAATAAAATATATATAATATATTCTATTTTTCATAAAAAATAAAATGTATTATATATATATATATATATATATATTACCACATGTTTCCTTTGAAAAACAATCACCTCCTGTGATAAATTTCCACCAGTTTTCCCCCTCCCAAAATTCCTTCTTCCAACATGTGGGCCCCACCCACATGTCATTTATCAATCATATATATATATATATATATATATATATATATATATACATACATACATACAATTCCCCACCCCCTTACGTAAACTCCCTCCCATCCCCATTTCCAAAATCAGTTTTCAACACATATGGGCCCCACATGTGTGCCCAACCTTTATTATATTAAATAATTTTTTACCGATTATTTTCAAAAATAGGTAAATGGGGGTCCATAAAATAAGCAAAATTTACAACATAAAAATTTCCTCAATATTTTTAACAATATTTATTAATATTATTATAACTCGCAATATTAACAACTAGGTCGTTTCCAGGAAAGAGGGGGCTTTCCAATAAGGATTTCTCCCTATTGGCGCACAATTATGTGACCAAACCTCTCCTCGACAGAACTTCTAGACATTGTTAATTATGCAAATAATAATATGAATAATTGTTTATTCTCAATTATTGATTTTATAATATATAAAATATTGACAATAATTGAATCAAATAACGTGAGATACTATGCATCAATTACTATAGTAATAATTGAACAAAACTGAGTGACTTCTCACGTAAGCATCAATAATCAATACCAGTGTGCTACTTATGCAACCACGTGTATTCTTCGTACTTTTACTACTAGGGTAGTTCAGCGGTTTAACGGTAAAACATAAAATCGTTATTTTCATAAAAGATATTTACATCATTTTCTCATTCAGATAATAATTCCGTTGTAGGGGTCTACCTAATGATTTGTGTCGTCTGCACGAATATTCCCTGTTAAAATGAATATTCCCCGACCAATCGAATATTATATAACAACTTGCTTACTTTGAAAAATTTATAAATATTTCCCACAACTATAACATTATATCAAATCCACACCATAATATTAAAAAAAAATATTTCAAAAAAATTAAATCTATATTCATAAAATTTGGGGTCTCACACTCGATGTGTACATTCCTAGAACCCAGGCTAATGCTGATATGTCCCATCTTACTCAGCTTACTTACGAGGGTGCATCTTCGTTTATTGGGGATGATGTTCTAGTATAAAAATATGGACCTAAAGGGGGTATACCAAAAAGACTCCGTGGGCAAAAGATTGGAATGATCAACAAGAACTTCTTCTCCCCAACTCTTGTCAATCATCTTCAATTTCCCATCGAGCACCCCCAACAGTGGTACACGTTAACTCGCGAATATATGAATTCTTTGTGACCCAAAATTTGGATATACGATCATATTATGGACGCGTATATGTGTCTTTTGCGGGATCGGGAAGACAAATATCAATGCGAGGGAAATACATAGATGGGAAAAACTTGGCTTCATGCGCTTCTATTTCATGCATTTGGGGAAAGGTGCCTTGTCTGCTAGGGATCAAATTCGTGGAGATCAATTCTGCTAGTCATATGTTATGAGTGCGACTTTATCTTCATGCCTATATGTATCCCAAGCAACAGTCATTTCATACTGTTAACCTGTTCAGTTTCAACATGGAAGGTTTCTGTGATGCCCCCAGAATAGGTCCAATCCACCCAACCCATTCTGAGTCGCCAAATACATGGTACAGAAAACAACTACAACTTCATTATTACAATTGTCGTAAAAAATATGACAACACATATACTGTGAGTTTTAATACCAACTGTGACTCTCATCCCTTTACTTGGATAGCACCTCACACTGATACATTACGTAAAGGTACAGTTAATAACTGTTTTAGAAATTAAAATCTTTAAAAAATGCTCAAGGAAACCTTCGTACATGGGAGGCCATGCATCTAAGTTACAATAAATATCATATGACTCGAGAATTATCCTTGGTTGACCCAATAGACCCCATAGAAAAATAAGAAGATTGCTATCATGTTCTTTCTAATGGTGAGTCTTTTCTTGACATATAATTATCTCCATTGTCTCCAATTGAGAATCATATTTCAACCAAACTCCAAGATTATATAGGTAGTGCTCGTAGATATAATCAGCAAGTGGATGTGCACAACCCTGTCTTATGATAACACGAAGTCGTAGGTCATTAGACATCTTTATGATAGTGGCAAAACACCCTTCCAAAGTTGGGTTCACCTCACCCTATTCGGTTCTCCAAAATCAACGGTTAAATGACGTATAAAATAAGACACACTTATCTCAACTTCTTAATAAAATTATTTTCATACTGTTTAGGGAGAACCTCAATAACTATAGACCACCGTTCTATTCCCCCTGTTACCTCCGCTCGACCCAGCTACACTCTTATTACCTGAAAGGAATTGTGAAACAAAAGGGTGAACACAACTAGCCCAGTAAAGAATATCATGACTAAAGATAATTAAATTATCAACAGCCTTCATCAGTAATAAATCAGAGATTTAGAACATATGGTAGATGATAAATTTTTCAACCATAGTAGCAGCAGAACGAGCAATCTATTAGAAGAGTCAAATAGACCATAAGGTCTATTATCTTCTCCATGTTAAAAGTCCACCAACAATGTTTTATCCCTGTAACATCAATCAACAGTTTCTGTCCACAATCACGTGTATAACTCATAATCATAATTGTAGTTCTAAATTTCTCTATCCAGGACAAAGATAATTTTCATCACCTGTCTTTACCTGAAACATCAAAGATCATGGTTATACCAAATCACAATTCTTGTTCATAATCATACTAATAAATTCATCTTTGCACTGCGGGCCAAAGATATTCATCAACAGTTCATCTTTGCACCACAGGCCAAAGATATTCAACAACAGGTCATCTTTGCACTACGGGCCAAAGATATTCATTAATAGGTCATCTTTGCACTATGGGCCAAAGATATTAATATCTCAAAGAAATATATAATCATTTCAGAATTTATATAAACAATAATTATAACAATGTTGATCAATTCACCTTTGCACTTAAGCTAAAGATAATTGTTTATAAATTCAATGGTCATGATCATACCAGTCAATAATTCATCTTCGCCCTACTGGCCAAAGAGAACCTATAGTTACGATCATACCAATAATCTACCCATCTTTACACTCAAGTGAAAGAGAAATTCCATCACCAGGGTTATAAAAATGTTATATATGATAATAAAAATAATATGATCAAATCATGAATTTAATTTTAAGAGCAATATTCATAAATCAACGATAATTTGGTCAGAAAAAGAAACCAATTTTGTCGTGAATAGTACCCCGTGAATAGTAACTCATGAATAGTACTCCGTATTCTTACATAGTACCGTATATGTAAATAATGTCATATACATAAATTGTGTCATATACATGAATAGTATCGTATACGTAAATAGTAACCCCGACACAAAAAGGTAAAAATTTCACAATAAAATTCATATCAATATTTCGGTATAATGATATCAAAAGAAATAATATCATTTACGAAGAAAATAACATCCCTTACCATCTCTTACCTCAAAAGAATAGTGCTTTTGACTGAAATATCAGATGTAATGCTGAAGGAAACTTGCACTGAATAGCAACTCTCAAAGTATCTAAATACTCACAAAAATACGTTCGATAATATAGAGAGAGAAAACTTATGTTTTGGTGTGATTTTTAATTCTAACTAAGCACCCTATTTATAGGAAAATACTAGAATGCCAAAGGAGACTAAATTAATAAAATATTAATAAAAGTTTTTTCTATGCACGCCTCTTTGAATAAAACTCAACAACCATAAGTGGGGCCCACCAAAAATCAGCCAACTTCCACAACAACCAAAAGTGGGTCCCACCTTATAGAAATCTCCACCAAAATCATTTATAAAAATAATTTCTGAATCAGTCACCTCTTAAAATTCATAAAAAATTATACGTTAATTTTTAACTGTTCAAAATTTGTGGACATATACTCAACTTATATATGTATAACATATCCGAAAATTACAACGATCCAACAGTCGGATTAAAACTTATAACTCACACAATATAGCTTAAGAACACTGATTTTTCAGACTATGAGTCATTTGGACCAGTTTCATTCAAACAGTCACCACGAAAAATCTACAAAGAATTTTTGGGTGATTCAAATTTCTACGTTTAGCTTACTTCCAGGGCTTTCTTTTGATATATGGCTCTTCTCCTAACTCATTATACACAAAGATTTATAGATTTTACAAAATCAAGTAATAAACTAATTTTTCTAAAAAAAATCTCCATATTTTGTTCTTTTTTTGATTTCTAGATTTCTCTCATTTGATTCATGCGGCGTGAATTTAGTGTAAAAATATCACCATTATTATATTATTATATAACCACATTATACATTTATAATGTAATAAAATAATATATTTGAATGAATTATTTTATCAGGAAAGATAAAATATCAATTTTCAACAATTGTCACTTTTCTAAAAATTCCTCCATTTATATCCGCATTAAAATAAATATTTTCTTATCATATAAATCAATAATTAATACAGAATCATAATTATTACAACTAGGTCGTTCCCAAGAAAAAAAGGGCTTTTCGATAAGGATTTCTCCTTACTGGCGCGCAATTAGATGACCAAACCCCTTTCCTAGACAAAACTTCCTTAGACATTGCCAATAATGCTATATAACAATATTATTCAAATAATATGAATTACTGATCTGATAATGGAAATACTATGCAGTGACAATTATTAAAACAACAATAATATAAAATATCAACGTAGCAATTATTGACTCAATAAAATATTGAACAGCAATTACTGTAATAATTATGGAGTAGTGCCTTCTTACATAAGAATTAATAATTCAAAAATACTATGCAATATCGTGTGCTACTATGCAACCACGCCGTAGACATCGTATTTTTACCACGGGTAATCCAGCGGTGTTAGCAATAGCTTATTACCGTTATTTATAAAAAAAACTCATACTTGTCGGTTTCTTCATCCGATAGTTATTCTGTTATGGGGCCCATAAATGGCTGCGCCGTTGTACGAATATTCTCCGACAGCAAGAATATTCCACGATCAAATGAATATTCCCTGACAACCATGAGTATTTTATAACCACTTGCTTATTTTAAATATTTACATATATCACCTTTAACTTTAACCTTTTATCAATTTAATCATTTACTGAATAATAATTATAAAAAAAATTGAATACTTTTATTTCATAAAATTTGGGGTCTTACAGTTTCTATCCTCGACCGGCTATAAAATGACACACCCTACATCAAGTTAACCGAAATGTACAAAAACTACATCTATGTTGCGGTACGTGACATATTTTCTTTTTAAATACAATCATTTAGTTTCCCCGTTATATATGTATGTATATACTTATGTTGTTCTTGTTATTGTAGGTACAATTGATACCGTTGATGTGACGACCCCAAAATTGAGACCAACTTAATCCAAAATTAGAACTAACTTAATATTGACCTTGTGCATTAGATACTATTTTGATTCAGCTTTACATTATACAAAGATGATATAACAGCTGAAAATGCGGATAATTAATTAAAAAATTTCTTCCTGTCTTCATTTCTTGCGTTCCTTGAATCGCAACCTTTGTGATTCCCTATATTATCAGAGTAAATGAACTATAAAAATTCAAGTATCAATGCTTAACATCATTTATATTGATTGTCGACGTCGGGATTTTTGAGTGTCCCTTTTCGTTACTTGTTCTTTGTTGTTCTCATGTTAATGTGAGATTTGTTTAAAAAAATAAGTGAAAAAGGTCCAACATGTATAATGTCGACGATTTGACTTTAAGAGTCGCCATTGGTGTATTTAAGCTGGTTGCAGCACTAACGAATCGAAAAAGGTTTGCACATTGACCCGATTGATTTGACAACGCTAAAGCAGGTGTGTGAAAGCCGAGATTCATTTTGGGTCCGGGGGCTTGATTATACGGAGGGAAGGTGTTAGGCACCCCCCAACATCCGTGTTGCCACGGTGACCGCCACTTTTTAAAGAAACTGTTATATGAATGTATGTGTGTGTGTGTGTGGATCAATGTGCAATTATTTGGAAGTAGTGTTGTACCTCGTTTGCACCTATATACATAGGGTTTGAATTTATAAAAATAATTCAGTTTTAAACAAGATATAGCAATGAAGTTTTATAAAAAGAGGTTTTTTCAAACCCTGTGCTCAATAGTAAGGCCTTTGATTCTTCCATTTTATTAGTAAATGTTCGGCTTATTTGCTTTTATTTTTGAGATGCGAAGCATTCTCGAGAAAATAATATACAGTAGTGCTAAACTCCTCAAGGGCATGACAGCCATCCAAGGAAATTTAGACCTTTGTAAAAAAAATAATGTACTGTCGCTATACAATTTGAAAAATGTCCATCGTGGGAGCAGAATCTAGATTGATGAGATGAATCTATGATCACATGATTCCTAAAGCTCACGTGATACTTGAGTTTTTATGGAAAGCAGTAAGCAGTTATATACAAAAGCTATAAATATATATATACAGACTTGATCAACCACCACGAAGCAAACTCTAGGTGGGACGAAATGTAAATAAAGCTGTAAAAGCAATCAATGACCATTTAAGTAAACTCGAGCGGGATGAAATGTAAATAAAAGTTATAAAAGGCCACGGAGGAAACTCGGTGCCTAATGTAAAATGTAAATATATATATATATATATATATATATATATATATATATATATATAGCGATAGAAACTACTTTGGATGTGAATCCGGGCTCACCGGATATGTCCGACAATAGTTATATATATATATATATATATATATATATATATATATATATATAAGCGGTAAATGCTCGGATATAAAATCCAGGCTCATCAGATATGTCTGACAACAATTATATATATAAGTATATATATACAAAAGCAGATAAACGCTCCAGACCGAAGTCTAGGCTCAATCGAGGCATAACTTGATAATGTTAGTCCATATATGAAATATATACATATATAAGTATATATATACAGACAAAAATGAAAACCACAGACCAAAGTTTGGGCAAATGCACACAACACGACTCTCAATGTGTATAACAGTGTGTGCTAATATGAGAAGAAGACTTTATAAAATGGGAGAAGGCTTACAGTGGGCTGCCAAAGTAGACTTCTATGACTTTATATGGATAAACACTCAGCTCTAGCCGGATAAAAAGATTGCTATATGTGAGCTAACAGATGTTTATAGAAGAGAAAACACTCAATAAGGGTGTATACAGAGTAAAATGGACAGGGCTTCCTCGCCTTTTTCTCTCATTTTCTTTTTCAAATGGCTGACCCCAAGGTCTATATTTATAGATCGATGGTAGCGAGTACACTGCGACGATCAGCGATGGGTTGTACTACAAGGGTGGTAAGTCGGTGCATCCGGGCTTCGCGGGTCCTGTCGTCTCGAAGTACGTGCACTCGTGCATTGTAATGTCCACTCGAACTTGCAGAACTTCAATCCGAGCATCCGAACAAAGTATATTTGACCTTCTTCGGACTGCTAATGTCGAGAGATACGCAATGACATGGTTTAGAGGTTGTACGAAGTCAGGAAGAGGGGTCCATGCCCATGGTCTTCAAGCTTTAAATTTTATCCAAAGTACTGCCACACGTAATAGTCACTCGGGATTGTAACTCCTCAGTACTTGTGGGACATCTTTGGATGTATGTATGTATGTTTGACTCTTCGCCGGGGTTATCGTCGGTTTGAGTTGAAAGTAGACGTTGCTCAGGGTTACATCTGAGATTGGACTACTTGTTTGTATGCGCGATATCATCTTGTGAAAGAAAATGTTGAGGCGGTAAGATGACGTTTCAACTCCTCACCGGGGTTATCGCCGATTTAAGCTGAAAGCAGACGTTGCTCAGGGTTATATCTGAGAGTGGACTGCTTGTTTGTATGCCTCACTATCATCTATGGGTGTGCCCGTCTGCCCGTTGTTAGCTCCGGGTCTGAGGTATGAGTGCCTCGGTAGGAGATCTGAGCTTGTAGCTGATCGCATGTATTTGAAACAAGCATTTTAGGAGTTATCGCCGGAACTGCAACGACATCCCTTGGGGCTATCACCAAGGATGGAGTCGCTACTCCCAGTGTTGTTTCTGGGACTGGAACTGAGCGTCGCGGTGTTATCGCCGAGACAAAACTGTCTTCTCCGGTGTTGTTGCCGGTCTTTTGATCTTCGTACCTCAGGGTTATCTCCGAGGTTGGAAATGACATTTCGAATGTGTGTTCCGGGTTTGAGATGAAGTTCCCGGTTTGTGTTTCGGGTTGGAATTGAACTTCCGGTAGTATCCAAAATGGATGTAAACTGTCTTCCAGGGTTATCTCCGAAAGACGAATCTGTCCTCCTGTAATGTTAGTAACAGGCGCGCAGAAAATTTTGAGTGTCTAGAGATGCCCTCTTTATCATATTCATGTAGTGCAAGGCATGGATAGGATAAAGAATCCTAGACACTTGAAATGCAAGCAAGGTAAAACATGATGCTATGTGCAGCAACATGATGTAAATGTATGCTGGATGATTGTCAGGTAATCCTGTTGGGATGACAATCAGTGATGGCTTGGACATTCGATCCAAGTCTTCAAGAATGTTGACGTTGAGGCTATCACCAAAGTCTTGAATCCTAGACACTGGCTTATATTCCATAGAGGTACCTCTTGTGTGTAAGAGATCTGTGGGGATAAAGCTTTGTCTGTTTGAGGATGTGTATAACATATTCCCTCATTCTGTCGGAGTTACTGCTAACAGTTTTGTCGCTGTCAGGGTTGCCCGACCTTCATTGATGTGTGTATCACCGGATTGATCCCTGCTGGGTTCTTTGTCAAGGTTGTTTAACCTTCATTGATGTGTGTGTCAATGGTAGCATTGCGTTGTAACCCCCGTCGGGGATACTTGGATAAGTTGCTTCGATGGGTTTACTTGCCATCGGCTGACATGATGTCAAGGCTGCTTGACCTTCATTGATGTGTGTATCAATGGTTGTTGTTGGTTGATTTTACAATCAAAGAAAACGTGCAAGTATACACGATCAACAAGTAATAGAGTGATAAGATAGAGTGTCGATCCCACAGAGAATTCTAATTAATAAACTCCAACTACTAGCACTATATCAATTCAATTTTATTTAAACAACCAATAATTGTGATTTTTAGATTTAAGAAAACTAAGTTAAACAACGCAAAGAGATTATTCTAAAAGAAAGAAAATAAACTAAACTAAGATTTGATTGAATTCAGATAAATAAGGTTTAAGACTCCAATATCCCCAATTATGACTTATAAATCAATTATTCAATTATCTCAATTATTATGTCTATTGAATTGTTAACAGGAATTCTTAAATGCCAAAAGCCCTTTTCCAAGTGATCAATTGCCTTCTATTTAACCCATATTAATTTTGCTATATTCCTATGCAGAACAATTGAATTAAACTCGTTACAATCCCAATTCCTTAAGTGTTACATGCAGCAAACATATATTTCCATTATATTTATAAACCTAATTATTCACTGTGCAAATAACTAAGTCACATGTCACCATGCCCAGTTCTAACCCTAGAATTCTTCTTCCAATTCCTTCTAGAGTAACAAGGTAATTATTGGCCAGATAATTAATCAATCAGCACAAAGCAAGATGAACAATTCACTTCAATATAAATAATTGGAATAAATCAAATAATCAATTCATAATCATAAAAGGTTCAATTGGAATCTTAATAAAAGAAATTAGTTCATAACGGAAATTAGAACCAACAATAATTGAAAAATCATCCTTAATGAATTACACAAATTAAAAGAAATAAAGAAGAAGGAGAACTCCAAGCCAAAATCTTCAAAATCTCCTCTTGTTCCTTGATCAATCTCCCAAAATTGTGTAGAGTAGCTCCCCTAATTCAATGCAAATAAACCTTATATACTTCCCTTGTCCAAACACAATCCAATTCCCACTCAACTTTGTCACATAACCACCTCCTTAAAGTTTTTAATGAAAGTCAACGTCCAGTCAACGCGTTCGTGGTCAACCGAATTTCCGCTTAGCCTTTTGCTTTGGGATTAATAAAGGATAGAGCGCCGTGACGATGGATGAACCGACCGTTATCCCCTTTTTCAGCTCAAATTCCCCCAAATGTTCTTACAGCTCCCAAACCTACAAATCAAAACAAAAACACAGTAAAAATGCTACTAAAAGACTCGAGAATACACAAATCTAAGCTCAAGTATATCCGATTCATGGGTATATTATCCCATCATCAAATACCCCCAAACTTAAATCGTTGCGTGTCCTCAAGCAACAAAACACAAACAAGACGGAAAACTAAACATCATGCAAATGCAAACAATCTATATGTTCTTAATTCCAGCAATTCAATAGCTCACGTATATCCATAGGCCTCAGAAAAATCATAAAAACATGTTAATACATCATGTTAAAGCAGATCAATAATATCCCAACAATCAATGAATCCAAATCTGTTATTACTGATAATGTGAGTGTGTGTTCAACAACCATGCTAACCAATGAAAAGCAAAAATATGAAAGATAATAAATTTCTTAATAAGCATCATACAGTTTCAATTCAAGAACTCATCAAATAAACTAGATTCAACTGAAATTAAACAATCACCAAAGTCCAGGGGTCAAAATGGAATACTTATGCTTGTTTTTTGCTATATACGGGGCATTTTTTGCACTTTTCCGCTTTTATATATATATATATATATATATATATATATATATATATATATATATTTCTTTTCTCATGACTATGCATTGTCTTATTCCTCAGGCTTTTCGGTGCTTCCTTAACGAAGCTTTCGACCAACGACTCCCAAGCCATTAAGACCTTAGGTATTTAGGTGTGAGAGACAATCCCCCGGGCTTACATACTCAAGTAAAAATGCCACAAAACTAGACAAGCATGCCACCGGTGTTTATTCTTTTTTTTCAAAGCTTATATACTCCAAATATTTTTTCCCCAAACTTGAGTTCATATCTAAATTCAGCCTTCACTAGTTATTTAACTTGTTCCTTCATTTCACTAGCATTCCTCCTTTAGAACTCTATTATCTATCCATTTAAACTATCATAGCCAACATGGTCATTTTTCAAAATGTGCAATCCTTTTAATATCAGTGTCAAACAGATGAAGATTTAAATCATGTCTAGAAAATCATATCACTGACTCAACAATCCTTACTAGACTTGTTCATGCAATTTCAATTTCATCATTGGCCCCAAATATACGTACTATCAAAAGCTGGAATTAACATATAATTCTAAATGCAACATTAATAACAATTAAAGCATCCACATACTATTAACAATCACAATCTACTAATGCAAATAAAAATAAACTACCCCCAAACTTATCTAGAGCAATGTCCTCATGCGAAAAATAAAGCAAAAATAAAACAGAGGACTTCCCTGACGAGCTTATGCCTCGGGTGGAGCATCATCATCCTCCCTCATCTCTAGATCGGAAGGGGGAAAGACTGGTAGGACTGGGGCAGAGAGGAACTGACTGAGATTAACACCCGGAAACAACTGGGCGTTCATGGCATTCTGAGCTGCAAAGTGGTCAACCAAATATTTATAGATCACATCTTGACGTTCAAACAGTCGGACATTTTGGGCTTCGAGATTGTAGAACCATCCGTCTATCTCACATTGGACTGCTTCGGGGACCACACCACGGTGAGCTGCAGAGGACGGACCATAAGTAGGTGGAGCCTGAGGTGGTGGCGGAGCTTGAGTAGCTTCGACTTGGGGAATTATGAAACCCAATCCCCTAGGGTGGTTTGCCCCACCTGTCCATACCTTATACCTGTTGATTAACTTGTGGTCCAACACGGGCATTGGCGTTTGAATCATCTCATCAAATTTCCATTTTACTCCAAACTTAGCACACAAAACGCAGATGAGAGATGGATGTGGTAACCCTCCTGTGGTTTCTCGTCGTGATGCTCGAAGAATTGACTGCTGAATAAGGTGGCCGACATCAATCTTTAGGCCTTGTATTATTGAATATAGTACCACAGCCCTTTCTCTGGTGACGTGGCTCACATATGTGCATGGCATTAATTTGGCACAAACAAAGGCATACCATGCCTTTCCATATAGACTGAGGTGAGACAGCGGGAAAGTCATGCTACCTCGCTCATGCACGGTCCATGTGGTGCCCGGTTGACATAGCTCACGAATTATATTTTCATAGTCCGGCCCATCACTCACGATTCTAGCATACTCATTATTCAGGCCCTCTAATGGCAGTTGATAACATCCGTTTATGTCCTCCTCGCCAATTTCAACTGTTTTGCCCCTCACAAACACCCCATAATGGTAGTGCTCGGGCACGTTGGCGTAGAAATCTTTAACAACTGCAATCACCGCTGGATCGGGCTGCTCGGTGAGTGTGAACCAGTTCTTCTCAGCTATCATGACTGCTATGTCCCCGTCTTTAGATTAATCAGGCCGTAAACCTCATTCGGGGATGAGAGATCGGGTAGCCATCTTGTTGTAGCGCTCCTGTGCCTCGGCGGAGACAAATCGTTGGCTATCAAATTTTGGTAGTGGAGTCGAGGCGATCCCTGAACCTTCGCCACGTTGTCGCTTTGAAGCCTTGTAGAAATAATCTGCACGGAAACGCATATACCGGAATTAGGATTGGGCAAAACTCAAATATATAAACATAGACGTTGAACACAACCCCCAAACTTCAAGTTATGTGCTCGTGAAGTACATGATTGGGGTGTGTCAGGACACATAGTAGCATGAAAATGCACAATTGCACCAAATGGACGCATGTATGATTCAACTTCTATAATTTGCAAAGGAAATACACGATTTTCCCAAAAGCTTTGTCATGTCAAGCAAACTAAAACCTATGCCATTGAACCCCCCACCATAGTAAGATATGTACTCGACAGTAAACTTATAACATTGAGGTGTCAAGATGACAAGTAAATGTAGTATGTGTAGTATTGGCAAAAACAATTGACTCAGGCATATTTTCAAAAACCTTGTGGGCTATGTGTAAATCTTTGGATGTCATCACATAAGGGCACGTTTTGTACACAAACTCAAAAATAGAACAGAATAAACATGTCATCCAAACTCACTATAGTAACTAGGGGATTCCATTGGTATGTAATAGCATGCATGATCCATAAAAAGTGACCGTAGTATATGAAGGAGAACACTTTAGGAATCACCCATTGAAATTGAGGAAATAGATACTTGCCTTCAAGAGTATGTAGCAAAAACAAAAATAAGTGACAAAAGAATTTAATTGCTCAACATACCTTTTCCTCCTTTAAAGAATATTGAATTCAATTATTGTGTAGAAGTGATTGAATCAGAATTGAAATTAAAGTGTTAGGAGATGAATCGAGGAAGGTGGTCTAGTGATAGAGAAGTTAACGTGTGAAGTTGTGGAGAAAGATTAGAAGTGTAGAAGGTTTTTGAAGTTTTGGTAAATGAGGAGTCCTGATCGTGTACTGTTCCAATTCAAACCGGACCCCAAAGATCGGGCCTTCGGGTTAAAAGCATGGCTAGCGCCGGGCGCTACACGTCGTGGTTTCGGTGATCGCCTCTAGTACCGAGGCGTCAGATTTCAGACTGTGTTCTTGACACCAGTATTACCGCACTTCTGAGCTTTGTTCTTTGGGACTCGCCAATGGGCGCTTAAGTCAGGTAGGTTCTTAAGCGTCGGGGCGCTATATATCAGGGAGTTCTGATTTAGCCAAGCGCCAGGGTGCTGATTTTATGGGTTAGCCAGGCGCCGGGGCGCTGATGGACAGGGCTAGGAATGCTATCTTACTTGACTTGCACTGTACCAAAACTTGGTGATTTTCATGCCGTGAACAAGGACCTGCACAATGGGAAATTGGAGACTTCATCAACTAAAATGTTTACTAGCAATACGAAAGGAATAAATTAGGGAAATAATATGAAACTAAATTAAAAAAATTAAAACTAAATGGGTTGCCTCCCAATAAGCGCTTGGTTTACAGTCGTCAGCCCGACTTTGCTGTTGTAATCATTCGGCCACTGAATCGGAGAAGTACATGACTGTTGATTGACGTTCGATGGGTCCACTCCAGTAATGTTTCAGTCGTTGACAGTTTACTTTGAATTTGCGTTTGGAATTTGGTTCTTCGACCTCAATGTTTCCATGTGGTGCGATAGATACAACTATAAAAGGTCCCGACCAACGAGATTTCAGCTTCCCAGGAAATAAACGCAGTCGAGAGTTGAAGAGAAAGACTTGTTGTCCCGGTTCGAATGTTCAATCAAGAATTTTTTTATCATGCCAGGCTTTGACTTTCTCCTTGTAGAGTTTTGCATTCTCATACGCGTTGAACTGAAATTCATCCATCTCGTTTAACTGCAGTAACCTTTTCTCACACGCTACTTGGAGATCAAAATTAAGTTTTCGCATGGCCCAGTGGGCACTGTGTTCTAGCTCGACCGGGAGGTGACACGCCTTTCCGTAAACCATTCGATAAGGTGACATGCCGATCGGATTCTTATATGATGTTCGATATACCCATAGAGCGTCGTCAAGACGTAAAGACCAATCTTTTTGGGATGGATTAACCACCTTTTCTAGAATTCGCTTGACCTCCCTATTAGAGACCTCTGCTTGACCATTGGTTTGAGGATGATATGCGACTGCAATTTTATGACGAACCCCATATTTTGTGAGCAACTTTATGAATTATTTATTGCAAAAGTGAGTTCCCTCATCACTTATTATCGCCCTCGGAGTCCCAAATCGTGTGAAGATGTTTTTCTTTAAGAATCAGAGGACAACGTTGGCATCATTTGTGGGTAAGGCTACAGCTTCTACCCATTTGGAAATATAATCAACCGCCAACAGAATGTACTGATTATAAAAAGATGATGGGAAAGGTCCCATAAAATCTATTCCCCATATGTCGAACAGTTCTACCTCCAAAATTGAGTTGAGTGGCATTTCATTGCGCTTGGAGATATTACCTATGCGTTGGCATCGATCACACTTTAGCACAGAGAGATACGCATCCTTGAATAGCGAAGGCCAGAAAAATCCTGATTGCAACACTTTAGCTGCTGTTCGATCATCGGAATAATGCCCTCCATAATCTGACGAGTGGCAATGACTCAGTATGTTGTCCATCTCTTCATGTGGTACACAATGTCTAATCATTTGGTCCGCCCAGGCCTTAAATAGAAATGGTTCGTCCCAATAATACTGCTTAACATCGTGGAGGAACTTCTTTCGTTGTTGAGAATTCAAATCCGGTGGTAACACCTTAGCAACTACGTAATTCACATAATCAGCATACCAAGGCAGTATTGTGGTTACTCGGAGAAGTTGTTCATCCAGAAATTTCTCATTGATCATTATGTTGTCTTTATTCTGCACCTCCACGTTTTCCAACTGAGAAAAATGATCCGCCACCTGATTTTCGGTGCCTTTCCTATCCCGGATCTCCAAATCAAACTCTTACAGCAGTAACACCCACCGTATTAACCGTGGTTTGGCATCCTTCTTCTCAATCAGATATTTGATGGAAGAATGATCGGTGTAGACAATTACCTTGGTCCCAATGAGATATACTCTGAATTTGTCGAAGGCGAACACAACTGCAAGTAATTCTTTTTCGGTGGTTGTGTAGTTCAACTTAGCATCTGTCAACGTCTTGCTGGAGTAGTAGATGGTGTGAAAAATCTTGTCGTGACGTTGTCCCAATACTGCTCCCACCGTGTAATCACTAGCGTAGCACATTAATTCGAACGGTAAAGACCAATCGGGCGCCACAATAATTGGAGCGGAGACCAACTTCTTCTTTAATACCTCAAATGCCTCAATACATGACTGATCCATCTTGAAAGGCATGTCTTTTTCCAACAGGGAACATAAGGGTTTTGAAATCTTAGAAAAATCTTTAATGAAGCATCTATAGAAACCCGCATGTCCCAAGAAGCTCCGGATTCCCTTCACAGATGATGGAGGAAGTAATTTCTCAATTATCTCAATCTTTGCTTTGTCTACCTCTAACCCTGCTGGAGAAACCTTATGCCCGAGAATAATCCCTTCTTTCACCATAAAGTGACATTTTTCCCAATTAAGAACCAGATTAGTCTCCACGCATCGTTTCAATACTAAAATCAGATTTTTCAAACATAGTTCAAAGCTATCGCCGAACATAGAAAAATCGTCCATAAATACCTCCAAATTTTTCTCGACCATATCGGAGAAGATCGCCATCATACACCGTTGAAAGGTTGTTGGCGCATTACATAAACCAAAGGACATACGCCGGAATGCAAACGTACCATATGGGCATGTGAATGTATTCTTCTCTTGATCCTCCGGTGCTATGGCAATTTGATTATACCCCGAATATTCATCCAAAAGACAGTAAAATTGATGTCACGCTAGCCTATCCAACATTTGATCAATGAATGACAAGGGGAAGTGATCCTTACGAGTGGCTTTATTCAGTTTGCGATAGTCCATGCATACTCTCCATCCTGTAACTGTTCAAGTAGGGATGAGCTCATTCGCTTCATTCTTCACCACTGTCATACCCCCTTTCTTTGGTACACATTGTACAGGACTCACCCATGAACTATCTGAGATTGGGTAAATAATGCCGGCATCCAACCACTTTATAATCTCCTTTTTCACGACATCCTTCATAATGGGGTTTAGCCTTCTTTGCATCTCAATGGTTGGTTTTTCCCCCTCTTCCATTAAAATCTTATGCATGCAATAAGATGGGCTAATTCCCCGAATATCTGCTATGGTCCACCCAATTGCTGTTTTGAACCCACGCAGAACCCGTTACAGTTTCTCCTTTTGTGTGTCAGTTAACTCCGTTGAAACAATAACTGGTAGGGTAGCGTCTTTTCCCAGATAAGCATATTGCAGATGAGATGGTAGTGGCTTTAAGTCCAACACCAGTGGCTCTTCTATCGAGGGTTTAAACTTTTTACCTTCCATTTTGGGCCTCTCAAGGGTGTCGAATGATTGATTGCTTTTCCGGAAGACTGATGGTGTATCTAGCCATTTGACATACTCTACGTCATCTTCAATTCTGCAATTGTCTGTTCCAAGCAAAATGGATTCAAGCAGGTCCTCCGAGTAATTTCCACTGAACTTGTGATTAATCAATTCCTCCATGATATCAACTCGCAAACATTCACCTTTTTCTTTCGGATAAGACATTGACTTGAAAACATTAAAAGTGACCTGTTGATCTTCAACACGCATCGTCAATTCGCCTTTTTGAACATCAATCAATGTTCTTCCTGTTGCCAAGAAGGGTCGCCCCAGAATGATCAGGATTTCGCTGTCCACTTCACAATCCAAGATAAAGAAATCCGCAAGGAAGATGAATTTATCCACTTTAACTAAAACATCCTCAACAATACCTCGTGGATATGTAACCGATCTATTCGCTAATTGCAAACTAATATTTATCGGGCGTGGAGCCTGAAGTCCAAACTGACTGTAGACGGATAATGGCATCAAATTTATACTGGCCCCCAAATCACACAATGCTCGCCCCAAAAACTGATTTCCAATTTCACATGGTATATTAAAGCTACCTGGATCCTTGAGCTTCGGTGGTAACTTATTCTGAATGATCGCGCTGCATTTTTCGGTCAATGCCATTGTTTCAAACTCACCCAATTTCCTCTTCTTCGACAAAACCTCCTTCATAAACTTGGCGTAACTCGGCATTTGCTCCAAGGTTTCGGCAAAGGGGATGTTGATATGCAGCTTCTTGAAGATATCCAAAAATCGTGAAAACTGCTTATCCAACTTAGATTTCTGAAATCTCTGCGAATACGGTATGGGAGGCATTGTGCTGGTTGGTTCCGAATCTTTCTACTGTAAGGTCTCATCTTGACGCTTTTTGGTGTCCACCACTTCCTCTGTTTCAATTGATGCCTTGTCCCTCTTTTCCCTATCCGTGACTATCTCTTGTAGATTCTTTCCACTTCGTAGCGTTACAGCCTTACAATGCTCATCTCTGCCCAGATTTTTCTCTGTGTCGCTCGGAAGTGTGCCAAGTGGTCTGTTATTAAGTGCATGCACTATTTTCCCCACTTGATTTTCCAGATTCTTGATCGACGCACTTAGGCTTTGCATATTCAACTCTGTTTGATTAAATTTCTTTTCATGTTCCTCGTGTTTCTTTTCAGAAGCTTTAATAAATCTCTCTATGGTTTCTTCCAAACTTGATTTCCTCTCTGATTGTTGTGTCTGATTTTGAAACCCGGATGTGTTTTGTTGTCTCGGCGCTTGAGCTTGAGCTTGGTTGTTACTCCATGAAAACCCCGGATGATTTCTCCAACCCGGATTATATGCGTTTTGATTCGGATAAGGCTAGGTAGACCGATTGTAACTCCCTACAAACTGTGCTAATTCAGCATTTATGGCACATTGATCCGTAGTATGACCCCAGCACATATTTCACAAACCATCGCTACCTGCTGTGTGGATTTTGGATGCCATAATTCCATTTGCTTAGCCAGTGCGACCATTTATGCTTGTAATGCTGTCATCGTATCTACGTCATACTTTCCCGCTGTTTTCGGAGGATTAGACCTAGTCATGGGCCACTAATAGTTGTTGGTGGTCATTGTCTCTAACAGTTGATATGCCTCGTTAAAACTCTTAGACATGATCGCTCTCCCTGCTGCTGCATCAATACTAGCCCTCGTGGACGCTTGCAAACCATCATAAAATATCCCTAACTGCATCCACTGCGGAATTCCATGGTGTGGGCACTTACAGAGCATATCCTTAAACCTTTTCCACGCCTCATATAACGACTCTGAATCAAATTGTGTGAAAGTGTGAATATCGTTCCGTATTTTTGCCGAATTCACTGGTGGGAAAAACTTAGCTAGAAATTTTTGAGCTAAGTCGTCCCAGGTGGTGATTGAGCTAGGAGGCTGAGAGTGTAGCCAACTTCGCGCTTTATTTTTCAAGGTAAACGGGAACATCCTCAACCTTGTAGCATCTTTCGATACATTGTTAAATTTGAAGGTGTCGCAAACTTCCAAAAAACTTAAGATATGCTCATTAGGATCATCTATCGAACTACCCCCAAACTGACATGTATTCTGAAGCATCTGAATTGTTCCCAGTTTAATCTCAAAACTGTTTGCATTGATCGTCGGCCTCCTAATACTCGACTGTATATCCGTGACATTCGGCATGGCATAGTCCCTAAGTGATTTCTGATTGTTCCCTGCCATGTTCACTGGAATTTCTTATTCTGCCAGTTTTTCTTCCTCAGGTGATACTGCACTAGTCGATTGCACTTTCCAGAACTTCCTTTCAATATCGTCCGTATAAGGAAAAAGTTCCTTTCTCGCCCTTGATCTAGTGTGCATACACTCGCAAAGAATTCCTGCAAATACAAGAAGAAAAATAAGTAACGTTTAAATTAAGACCGAATTGATTATAACTAATATGGAATTAATACTAATAAAGAAATTCCCCGGCAGCGGCGCCAAAAACTTGTTGGTTGATTTTACAATCAAAGCAAACGTGAAAGTATACACGGTTAACAAGTAATAGAGTGATAAGATAGAGTGTCGATCCCACAGAGAATTCTAATTAATAAACTCCAACTACTAGCACTATATTAATTCAATTTTATTTAAACAACCA
This sequence comes from Panax quinquefolius, assembly GCA_020205615.1. Lineage (NCBI taxonomy): Eukaryota > Viridiplantae > Streptophyta > Magnoliopsida > Apiales > Araliaceae > Panax > Panax quinquefolius. Next base: position 69,185,436 of record CM035159.1, read on the forward strand.
ATAATTGTGATTTTTAGATTTAAGAAAACTAAATTAAACAACGCAAAGAGATTATTCTAAAAGAAAGCAAATAAACAAAACTAAGATTTAATTGAATTCATATAAATAAGGTTTAAGACTCCAATATCCCCAATTATGACTTATATATCAATTATTCAATTATCTCAATTATTATGTCTACTGAATTGTTAACAGGAATTCTCAAATGCCAAAAGCCATTTTCCAAGTGATCAATTGCATTCTCTTTAACCCAGATTAATTTTGCTATATTCCTATGCAAAACAATTGAATTAAACTCGTTACAATCCCAATTCTTTAAGTGTTACATGCGGCAAACAGATATTTTCATTCTATTTACAAACCTAATTATTCACTGTGCAAATAACTAAGTCACATGTCACCATGCCCAGTTCTAACCCTAGAATTCCTCTTCCAATTCCTTCTAGAGTAACAAGGTAATTATTGGCTAGATAATTAATCAATCAGCACAAAGCAAGATGAACAATTCACTTCAATATAAATAATTGGAATAAATCAAATAATCAATTCATAATCATAAAAGGTTCAATTGGAATCTTAATAAAAGAAATTAGTTCATAACGGAAATTAGAACCAACAATAATTGAAAAATCATCCTTAATGAATTATATAAATTAAAAGAAATAAAGAAGAAGAAGAACTCCAAGCCAAAATCTTCAAAATCTCCTCTTGCTCCTTGATCAATCTCCCAAAATTGTGTGGAGTAGCTCCCCTAATTCAATGCAAATAAACCTTATATAATTCCCTTGTCCAAACACAATCCAATTCCCACTCAACTTTGTCACATAACCACCTCCTTAAAGTTTTTAATGAAAGTCAACATCCAAATAACGCCTAGCTCCTTGGTCAACTGAATTTACCAAAGGTTCTTGGCATTACGGATTAACAAGGATAGATAAGCGCCCCGTGCCGCTAATGGATAGAAACTGACTGTTATCCCCTTTTTCAGCTCAAATTCCCCCAAATGTTCTTACAACTCCCAAACCTACAAATCAAAACAAAAACACAGTAAAAATGCTACTAAAAGTCTCGAGAATACACAAATCTAAGCTCAAGTATATCCGATTCATGGGTATATTACCCCATCATCAGTTGCATTGCGTTGTAACCCCCGCTGGGGATACATGGATGATTGCAAGATGTGCGTTGTGACCCCTGCCGGGGATACTTCATCAGTTGATAACTTCGGCATTGTAACCCCCATCGGGGAGGTTTATCATTTCATGGTTTTGCGTTGTAACCCCCGCCGGGGATGTTTAGGGTTGTAACCCTGCAAATGACGGCATCAGACCTTTGTGGGGTATTTTCGAGAATGATCTATGAAATCTGAGCTCATTCATATAGTATACCCTGTATTCAGGCGAATACCATTGAGACGACAGGAGTTTAATTCTAACCGACAAGAAACCAGGATTTCAGGCTATTCCGCTCAATCGCGTAGCATTTTTATTCCTGATTTGGCCTTTTCAGCTTGTGATACCTCCTTTGCAACTCTAACTAGAGCAAGCCAGAGGTGTTGGACCCATGTAGAAATGTCGCAGGTATACCTGCAGGGGCCGCAGGTGAGACTACGGCCAACCATGCCTATGTATAGGCGAATGGTTGCTTTCATAAGTCATTTTCAAGTTGTGCAGCGAAGGAAATCTGAGAGCTCTTTTTTAGATCTGCTGAGTTTGGGAAACTTTCTGCATATTCTGCCACTGTACAAGCGTTCTTCAATGTCCACACCCTTTCTGAGGTGATTTGGAAACTTGTTGTCTAGATATTATGGATTTTGATCAACCGAGTAGTTCCCGTAAGACCACTTCTGGTGTACGGAGGAGAGCTTCTAAAGAGCCTCAACGCCGTTCTGTCAGACAGTCTCGTCGTTTAGTGGAGGCGGTGATACGTCCTATTCGGGTTGAAGTGCCGAATATCGAGGACGAGGAAGAGGATGTACCGATTGAGGTTCCTACTCCTGCTGTACGTGTTCCCCGTAGGGAATTTCCAGGTATTCAAGTGGTGAACCCAAATCTTCTAGGTGACTTGAGTAGGCATCCTTAAGTATACCTGCACGCAAACGAGGTATGAAGTTAGATCTTTAATCTTCCTTATTTCCTATTTATGAGGAGTCAATGATTCTGATGTTGATCTGCATTTGATGTAGGTTCCCGGCTTCACACAGCCTCGAGAGAACTGGTTTAGCATCCACTCTATGTATCAGGCCTTGCATGATGACTACAGAGCGATTGTACATGGCTAGGGATTTGGGATGTTCTTCTCCATTCTACCCGTCGTCATTGTCCCCCCGGGTTACCTCGGGGCATTGTTTGAGCGGTGGTTTCACCGCACTTCTACCACTCTATTTGTTGGATCGTGAGGTGATGATGACGCCGATGGATTGGCAATTTATCACAGGTATGGAGTTTGGAGGGGCACCGTGTTCGCACGGCGGATATCACCCATACCGCCGTCGATCCTTGTTGGGAGTTTCGATTTGAGGCGCCAAGCGGGGTGGACTGTGTCAGACAGTCCTTTGAGCGTAGATGCTATGAAAGCGGCTATCGAGTGAGCCTATACTCGATGTTATGAGAGTCAGGGATCGCATTCTTCGGCGATTATTTCTGATGATCATTAGGGGCTGCTTCATAGCAGATAATTCTTCTACGGTGTCCTTCGCTTTGATCAGCGCCACTCAACACGTGGACCATATAGGAGAGTATGATTGGGGTTCCTATACCTTTGCCTACTTCTTACGGGAATGCGCGTGCGATCATTGTGGTTTCGAACCGAGGCATGGTTAGGATTCTACCCATTTCTGTTGGTGAGTGTTTCTCTTGTCTTTTCCCATGTATAGGTTAACAGTGTTGACTGACAGTAGATGTTGCCTTCGTGTTGGCTGTTTTGGGCCTATGAGAGGCTTCCATGTTTAAGGCCCCTATGAAGCGTGTTAGGGTTTAGACACCTATCCACGAGGATGGAAATGGCATCATTCCCATCTTGGCGGAGGTCCCTGTTCTTTGAGGGTTTCACTCATTATTGTCGCCATCTGGTGGAGTTATGGATGCCAGATGTCATCACATGGGTTCCTACTACTGGGGAGCATTTGGGAGTTGGATTTGAGGATGGGTACCCACCGGAGTAGAGTACGTCATTTCCACCCGCAGGATTCCTCTCTTTCTGAGATGGAGGATGGGAGCTCTATTTAGGAGAGCGTCTTGCTATCGGGGAGCACTAAAGAAGAGATCAGATGCCGATCTTGCCTCCTCTTTAGCATTATTGGCTGCTTTTGCAATCACCGTCATCGACATCCCATTGTTGGGGATCGACGGTTTTACATTGTCGAGGCCCCGTCACAGGATGTGTTCCGGCATTGGTGGATCCTCAGACTATTGGAGCTCGGACCCGCCACACGCGGTTTATGGGGATATTGTTCCAAGATCCGTGATGATGACGGATTGACTAGCCTGTGTCAGAGATCTGACTCATATGACACAGATTGATATATTGACCCCGCAGCTGGACCGGACACACCTTTTCATTCGACATTTGGGCAGAGATCCTTCAGAGGTAGATACTTTTGATCCTTCCAGCTCTGACGCTGGCCCCTCAGGTGACCCATATGGCTTTGTCGGTGCAGATCCTCCATTGTATAGGCCTGACATCCATGTAGATAGAGATCCAGTGACTCAGGAGGAGTTACATCAGGTGAACAATATCGATGATGTAGACATCGACACCATTGACTTTTTCTGATGTATTTCTCGCTATCTCTTTTGATAGGCCTCTGTTAGATGTTTGGTAGCGTCACCCCATTTCCCTGTATTTTAGCTGTACAGAGATGTAATAGATGATGATATACTTAGGAATGTATATACAGTTTTCCATTCCCTATATCATATTGTCATCTATTATCATCATACGTACATGTTATTATGCTATTATGCATATGTATGTATGTCCGAGATATTTAGCATTGACCTGGATGGTCTTATGACACTACGGCCGCATGAGATGTCTTCTTCGACGATTAGTCAGATTGATCATACCCCACCATTTTTGGTGGTATCTAGTATCGCTTTCATGGTATGATAGTATATCACCATCGAATATGGTGATAGTAGATAATTCTTCTTGAAGCATACTATGACTCTGTTGATGTTTTAGGTTCCCACAGGATTTATAGAGGGTATGTTAGAGCATTGGGTGCTTGGGATGATGTGTATATCCGATTCGAGACCCATGAGTTGACTCTACTTTGGAGGAGTATGACGGTTGACGATGTTGTCATGGGGACGACCTTGCGTGCATGCATATACTCTAGGAGACATGAAAGCAGACGATTCATGACCCTCACTGGATTGAGGCGTAGAGTGGTACAGGACAAGATTACATCCAGCCACGTGATATCCTAGCATTTTTTGTTTGATAGATTTGGTTCTGAGGATAGTTATGCACAACATTCCGGGGATTTCACCACATTGGAGGACCATTGGCGTTCAGCCAGAGTGGATGTACTGCTTTTGTGCATATTGTCATATGTCTTCATGCCGCGGTACATGGATGAGTTAGATATCGGCGTCATTATGGCAGTGAGAGCTCTAAGGGAGGGTCACACCATTGTACCGATGATTATTCAGAGAGACTACGAGGTCGCCTACATCTCGCTTTGCACTTATTCGACGAGAGTGTTCACGGTGTAGCTCTATTCGTCTTTGTATGTGTGGTTTATGTCACACTTGAGATCGATTGGCACACTTAGACGGCAGGGGTTTTGTTTCACCCATGATATAGCCATGTTGTACTCCTTTCAGCCTACGGAGTGTATAGATGCTGCATCGTGTTAGCTTTCCTGGCATGGATTAGAGATCCATTTGCTATATTGCCGTGTTCAGGGCTTAGCTCACCCTACAACTTTATTACTCATGCTCTGGGCATAGATTATCTCCCTCTGACTGAATTGAGGGGCATGATTACTTACCACCCACTGGCCGTGATGTGTCAGTTTGACCAGTTTCAGGATTTTCATCCTTTTTATGGGGCAGTGAGTCAGCGCTTCGCTTCACACCATTAATCAGCGGAGGACAGATCCAGGTTGTATGCCTGTTGGGATCAGCGAGAGCTGGCTCAATTTTCTGTCAATCATCCGGGTTGTTCTGCAGAGTATTTAGCATGGATGGAGACAGAGACTGCATTGGTTGTGGTAGTATCCATAGTGCAGGAGACTAATTTTGACGATGAGGAGCCTACAGAGGAGGCTGATGTTCCCAACGATGACTTGACTGCTGGGTTGCCAGCATTTGTGATGGATTCTCCCACCCCGAGTACCACTTTTACCCAGTATTCGGCACGGCATTTGGAGCAGAGCTTACATCTGATGACCTATGATAGAGATCAGGCTAGGGCCGCGATGTTGTGACTCTTGATGAGAGATCTACCTTCTGTTAGAGAGGATGAGGCTAGATTAATGAGGATGCATTGATTGCGGAGTGGGATGCCGCCTTATCTGCTAGGGATGTGGCCATTGCAGACAGTACTTCAGTGAGATCCCAGATGACCGTCAGTCTTGCCGACATAAGTGCTTACATTGATGAGCATTATGCCACCATGCAGTTAGCCTCGGATCTGCTAGCTCGTGTAGATACCCTTGGGGCGAGGAGCTTGCGGCTACCTACGCCTTCTTGAGAGAGGATGCTATGTTAGATCTGATAGTCCGCATACATACAGATCTGTAGATAACTTTATATTTTCCTCCACAGACTAGTTTAGCCATTTTGTCATGTACAACACATATATATATATATCAAACAGTATTATGTATGGCAGGGAAATATATATTGATTCACTTCCCTTTTAGTTATGCCTTGATACTTGCTTGATATTTGCCTGTTTCTTCAGGGCCTTGTGATTTTGATGCATTCTGAACTTATCCTTGATAGATGGACATTGAGACGTCGCAAGATCTCTCAGAATGGATCATTGATTTTTGTATATCCCTACCATCTTTGGTGTCTTGGGACTGGTATCTGTATGGAAAAGTGGAGTGGAGGGTGGTTTCTTCCTCTTTGAGATTGACCGCACCACAGATGGTCGCCAGTACTTCTATTTATGAGAAGCCTAGTTAATTCCATCTCTTATGGGTTGTTATTGCTCTTTGAGGCACGATCGCAGCTTAGATGGTCACCGAATCTTCTATTTGTGAGAAGAGGTTGGGTAATTCCATCCCTTTGATCTGAAACCGATGAAATATGGTGAATCAAGGTGATCCCGCATCTGTGTGACAAATATTTTTGTTACGGTAGGGTTAGGATCGAACCATAAATGGTCGCCACGATCTCTATGAAGAGGAGATCAAGTCTGCATAGTTCGAACCTGGTGTATGAGGTTCAACGCTGAATGTGAAAGGCAGATAGGTGTAGAAGTTATTTTTGTGGAGAAAGGGCAGAAATGTTTTTGTTATTTTTTGTTGTTTATTGCGACCGGGCCATATAGCATATGGTTGCCTACGTACTCCTATTGAAGAAGAGATCAGGTCGACGTAGTTCGCCCCTCAGGATGAATCGCAGCTGAAGAGAAACGTGAATCCCATGTGCAGGCTAAACTACGGGGAGAAGAAAGTTTGATCCTATAATGGGGATAAACTGTAGGTGTGGAAAAAGTTTGATCCCGTCTTCAGGACAAACTGCAAGCGTAGAAAAGTTTAATCCTGTCTTCAGGATAAACTATAAGTGTGAAAAGTTTAATCCCGTCTTCAGGATAAACTGCAAGCGTGAAAGGTTCAATCCCGTCTTCAGGATAACCGAAATTGTATGAAAGGTTTGAACTGAGGTGAAACCAGGCTGCTGGTTTGAAGTGTATGTTTCCCTGAGGGGCAGAAGAGTATGTAGAAAGGAAAGGGTTCAAAACCGAAATGATTGGTGATTTGATGATCAAAACCAGGATGTTTGTTTGATGGTAACTTCAGACATAGTACCGTTTCACGGTGTCCGAGTTGATAAGATGCGGAAATTCATCGCCACCCATTTCCTGTAATCTGAGAGCACCTCATGTCAATACCTCCTTGACAACAAATGGGCCTTCCCAGTTAGGAGCGAATTTTCCCTCAGATCGATCTTGGTTGTCAATGATTTTCTTCAAAACCAAGTCATGTTGTTTGAACTGCCGTAGTCGGACTTTTCTACTGTAGGATCGTGCGATCCTTTGCTAATATAACTGACCATGGAAGATAGCCAGTTCGCCTTTCGTCTATTAGAGACAATTGGTGATACTGTCTTGTACCCATTGGTCTTCATCCAACTGAGCATCCATCAATACTCTGAGGGATTCCATTTCCACTTCTATGGGGAGCACTGCTTCCATCCCATAGGCTAATGAGTAGGGGGTTTCCCCAGTGGAAGTTCGCATGGAAGTTCTGTAGGCTAATAAAGTCAGAGGCAAGAGGTCAGGCCATCCTTTGTGATAAGCGGACATTTTCTGCATGATCTTTTTGATGTTTTTATTAGCCATTTCAACAACACCATTCATCTTTGGACGGTAGATGACGGAGTTAAGGTGTTTGATGTGGAATTTTCTGCATAACTCCTCCATCATTTTGTTGTTGAGGTTCTTAGCATTGTCTGACATAATGACCTCTAGTTGTCCATATCGACAGACGACATTGTTTCTGATGAAAGCAATGATGACTTCTTTAATAACCCTGGGGAAGGATGTTGCTTCTACCCATTTAGTGAAGTAGTCGATCATGGTGAATATGAATCGATGTCCATTACTGGCTTTGGGCTCGATGGGCCCAATCACGTCCATTCCCCACATTGAGAAGGGCCATGATGAACTCATATTGTGGAGTTCCTCTTGGAGGGCGTGGATAGCATTCCCATGAATCGGCATTGATAGCACCTCTTGACGTGATCATCGCGATCGACTTTGAGTGTAAGCCAATAATGCCCTGTTCTGAGGATCTTCTTGACAAGTAGGGTTCCGCTCATGTGAGGGCCACCTACTCCACCATGGATCTCATCCATGAGTCTCTGACCTTGATCTTTGTCCAGACATCTGAGGAGACCTAATCCTGCATCTCTTTTGTAGAGTGCATCTCGCTGTAGTAAATTCATAAAGAAATCGATGAATCCGCCTCTTCTCAGTTAGGCTCGCCTCAGCGGGTGTAGATCCATCTCGTAGATACTCCTTGATGTGCTGATACCAAAGGTTGTGGATGGAAGGTAGCTCATCCGATACTTCTCCAATATAATTCCCATAAACTGGGGCTTTTTGCAGAGCAAACGTGACACTTGGCATGTTTTCCTTGTCAGGTATGTAAACCAAGGAGGCCAACGTTGCTAATGCATCTGTAAAATCATTCCTATTACGAGGAATGTGTAGAAAGGAGATTTCTTCGAACTCCAAAGCCATCTCAGAACTTTGGAGATGGTAAAGGCGGTAAATGTAATTCTTTGGTTTGATAGATTCTCGTGGATATGTCGATTACCAATTCGGAATCCCCAAAGACGTTTAACGCTTTGATGTCCATTGAAGCGGACAAGTTTTAGCCCCACGATATGACCTTCATACTCATTTGTGTTGTTGGTGCCGATAAACTACAATTTGACGCCACGACGGATATCGCTCCCCGTGCAGATACTAGGCCGCTCCCGCTCCGAACCTTCTGCATTAACAGCTCCATCAAAATACATTTTCCATGTACGGCATGTATCGTACTGATGTTGTAGCTTAATTGCCATTACTCCCTCATCGGGGAAGTATGTTTCCAAGGGTTTGTACTCCTCTGCAGGTGCAGCGGCCAGTTGATCCGCAATTCCTTGACCTTTGACAGACTTTTACGTCACGTAGACGATGTCAAATTGCTGTAGGATCAACTACCATCTGGACAGTCAACAATTCAGTATGGGCTTACTGAACACATACTTTAGAGGATCCACGCGGGATATGAGATGGGTTGTGTGACCATGGAGGTAATGTTGTAACCTCATGGAAGCCCATGCTAAAGCACAACAAGTCTTCTCAATCGAGAGTACTTGTGTTCACCGATCTTTGAATCTTTTCTGCCGAGGTAATAGATAGCTCATTCTTGGCCTCTATCGTCTTTTTGCCCCAGCATACAGCCCATGGCATTGTCATTTATGGACAGGTACATGAACAGGGGAACATCATCCATGGGAGGTACCAAAATAGGAGCATTAATCAGCTGCTCTTTAATGGTAAGAAAGGCTTTCTGACACTCATCGTTCCATTTCATGGAAGAGTTCTTCCTTAACAGCTTGAAGATAGGCTCACAGGTTGCTGTGAGTTGAGAAATGAATCTGCTGATGAAGTTGATTCTTCCTAAAAATCAGATTTACTTTCTCGTCTCGAGGAATGGGCATTTCCTTGATGGCACGGATTTTGGTAGGATCCAGTTCAATCCCTTTGTGGTCGACTAGAAACCCAAAGAACTTGCTTGCGACTTAACAATCAAGGCGACTTTCAAGGAATCAACTTGAAGTCAGATTTACGCAACCCTGTTGAAAAGCTTTTTGAGATGGTCTAAGTGGTCATCCTCCTTTCCGGATTTGACAATGATGTCTTACACGTAGATCTCTATCTCTTTGTGCATTAAATCATGGAAAGAGCCATCATATAGCTACCGATAGGTTGCCGGCGTTGATGAAAGCGTTTTCTCACGATCCTCCTCAAAGAACCATAATTTGATGGTACCCATAAGCAATCAATCAAGAAAGGAGTAGTACGTCGATTGAAGCAAAGATTATCAATAAGAATGTGGATAAATGGAACGGGAAAGCTATCTTTAAGGAAAGCTTTGTTCAAATCCCGGTAATCCATGCAGACTCACACCTTTCCTCCTGGTTTAGGCACGAGAACAATGTTGGATATCTACTCCGGATATGTAGACACCATGATGATGTCAGCTTGAAATTGTTTCATAATTTCTTCTTTAACCTTTAAACTCCATTCAGGATTCAATCGCTTGAGCTTTTGCCTAACTGGCTTGAATCCTTCTTTAATGGGAACGAGATGAAGAATAATGTCAGTGGATAAACCCACCATGTCTTCATGAGACCATGCAAACACATTCTGGAATTGGGTTAATAGTGCAACCATGTCATTCCGCTGATTTGTGGTAAGGTCTGAACCAATTTGGATTAGCTTAGGGTTGACTAAGGTTCCAAGATTGAAAGAAGTGGTTTGATCAAGATTTCGTTTGGGTTTGTCTGTGACCCATTCCTTAATCTCCTGAGGTGTCTCAATGTCCTCTTGTATGTCCATCAAGTCTGAGTCCAACTTTGCATCAAAGTTACAACCCTTGTGGAGAGAAGGCACCTCATCAGCAAGTACAGGCACATCTAAATTCAGACTCCTGCAACAAAATATGCTTTCACTTAATATATGCAACTGTTCGATCATACAAAAGCGTTAGCATGTACTTGATAAAATAACTGCTAGTACTGTAAAGGAAAGCAAGTAATTAAAGTTATCTACAGGGCAGAGGAATTTTCTGCCCATTTTACCCTCGTCGACCAATGCATGGAGTGGTGCTCCAATTTTCGAGGGCAAAGTCCTGATGGACTGCAGAGACGGAAGGATCTTCATTGTCCTCCTTTTCCCGAATGATAACCATGACATCTAGGCAATCATCGTCTAGGGTGTATCTGTTTGTATGCTCATCATGAACAATGACGCGTATGCCTGCCATCATCAAGGCAATGTCATGTTTACGTTTCTGTTCCTTTTCTTCCACTTCGGGATCAGGAATCAGCTCCTCTTTTGCTTTGATTGGCACTGGTTTTGGAAATAGCATGGCCACAACATGGGCTGGCACCTTTACTGGAGATTGTATCAACTCATGAGGTAAAGGTATAGAAAATCGCCGCGCGACGAAAGCTTGAGGAACCTGCTTGTGCTAATGAGGATTCCTATGGCTGGAATTGGCTGAATAGCCTAGTCCGGTTGTTCTAATTTGACTGGACACTTGAATAGGGTTCTTAATACCCTGCCTATATTTACCAAGCCCTTTTCCAGGTAGATAACCCAATGACATCATTTCTTGAGTGGCCGACATAACCTCGGCAAAAATCTTGGGTATGGGAAGTGGCGCTCCAATAGAGTGGTATTGCGTGGTACTCACTTCCAGAGTATGAAAATTGGCTGGTTCAACTTCTGAATTAAAACTGATGATTGGTAGAGTTCCTTGTTCAAGACATTCCGGCTCAGCGTTGACAGTGACTAAACTGTTATTGATAATGTATTTGAGTTGTTGATGGAACGTGGAGGGAACGACTCCAGCCATGTGTATCCATGGTCTCCCCAATAGCAGGTTGTATCCTGAGTCTATCTTGAGGACGTGGAAGGATACATTGAATGTATTTGGACCAATCTCTATTGACAACTCAATCTTTTCGACGGAATTTCGTCGGGATCCATCAAAAGCTCTGATAACCGTATGGCTGCTTTGGATCCGCTTGAGATTGACATTCATCTTCACCAAGGTGGCATAAGGACCGATATTTAGAGATGAGCCTCCATATATCAAAACTCCAGCTAACATATACCTGGAAGACAAAACTGCAATGTGCAATGGCTTACAATGACCGGTCCCTTCGGGTGGTATATCATCATCAGTGAAAGATATCACATTGTTGTTGAAAATGTGATCAACCAAATGTTGAAATTTTTCCACATCCACTGATTTTGGCAAGTAGGCTTCTTCTAAAACCTTCAGTAAGATCTTCCGATGATCCTCGGAAGAGAAAACCAAGTCCAGTATAGATATATGTGTGGAGCTTCTCGCAAGCTTAAAACCACTTAGGTTTCATTGTGACCCATAATGCGGAGGAATTTTTCAATTTTCTCCATGGAAAACTTCCCCTTTGCTTCGCAGATAGGTTTCATAACCCGTTAAGGAAGATACAGTGGATTTTCCTTCGACACTATAGCAGTGGTGTGAGATGTAGATCCTTCAGCTTCTCCAAAATTCCATGGAACTTTGTGTAAGCTGACAACAGGATGTTGTGGTCTGAAAGGTAAAGAAATTGGCGCTGGTACGGCCACTTTCAAAGGATTGTCAGCTCCTTTGAGTTGAATTGGTTGTATGGGAAATACTTTGACAGTCTCATCATCCACTTCGGATATATTTGCTACTGATCCCTTCTATTTGGTAGGACATGCATTCCCGCCTTTGAGTTGCATAGTGTAATCATCTGCTATTTGCTGGACACCGCTATCAATAAGATTCTGAATGAGATGGCGGAGTGCCCAGCATTCTTCTGTGCTGTGACCGCGAGAATGTGAATGATATTGACACACTTCATCATAATTGAATCGTCCTGAGCGGGGATTGATTGGAGGGAGAAGGAAAGTGATTTTTCCTTCATTGATCAACATCTGCAATATTTCTTCAATAGATTGGCCCAAATAGGTAAATTCCCTATGATTGACAAAATCCCGACGGACTTTAGCATTTGCTCTCTTCGCAACCTTATCCTCTATAGCTTCTCTTTCTAAAGGTGGTAAGGAAGAATTCATAACAAAAGGAAGGAAATAGGCATGCTCTTGCCTGATTAATTGGCGTGTGACTTGATGATGGTGGGTCACCAGTTCTCCTAATTGCTCAATTTGTTTGCAAAGAGTTTTCATCTTTTATTCCATTGTAAACTGGAACTTTGCTTAATCCCATCTGTAAACACCATCTTTGATGGTTTGGGATGATTCGCCATTAGAATTGGAACCCTGTCCAGTGCTCCAACTGATTATGTTGACCTCTTCTTCATTGTGTTGAGGAAGAGGGTTGTCTTGCACATGAGGTTGATCTGGTTTGATGACCACGATCTCACCGTTGTCTATTAAATCTTGGATCTTGTGTTTCAAGGCCCAACAATCTTGAGTATCATGTCCAGGTGCTCCGGCATGATAAGCACACTTCCGAGTAGCATTAAAACCCCTCCCATTAGGGTTGGCTAGTGGAAGAAGATGTGTAATTTTATTCTGAGCAGTCAGAAAAGCAAGAATATTCTCGAGCGAATCCCCTAAGGGTGTGAACGTTCGAGGGTGCTTTATTTCTTCACCTTTAGGCAATTGAGGGTTTGAAGGTTGTGCTTGAAAAGGGGAGTAGTTTCTCATCTGTATAGGCACGCTTTGATTGCCTTTTTGACCTTGTAGTATCAAGGAAACATCCTCCTCTTTCTTTTTATGGACCCTCCGGGGGTTGTTTCCATAAGATCCGGACTGAATGTACTCAGCAACAGCTTTTAGAGCGGCTAGGTCTTGAATTTTACCAAACTTCAATCCCATCTCATCCATCTCTCCGTGCTTAATCATTTCAGAGAATGGTTTGCCAATACCAACTAAGACTTTTTCATAGAAAGGAGCTTCCTGTACATCTATGAATGTCATGACCATTTCTGATTCCGTTATGGAAGGAATAACTTGAGCAAAAAAGGCGCCCCCACCTTTCGAGCGTCATTTTATCCGAAAGACTCATTAAAGCATTTCTTGACCTTGGTAATTTGGTAAAGGTCCAGAGCCATTTGAGATTGAAAAGCTGTATTGAGTGAGGAAGGCGTGAGCGACTCTTCCCAAATTTATGGATCTTTGAGTTGTCTAACTGCGGTATACCATGAATCCAGGCTTTTCGGTCGGAGATTTTTCCGAAATATTGCATTCTGAGCTTTTCATTTTCTGCGTAAGATCCAAGTTCTCCAATGAACACTTTTAAATGTGTATAAGGATCCCCTAATCCGTCATATTTTTCAAAATCAGGGATTTTGAATTTCTCTGGATAATGAACACCAGGGAAGATGTAAAGGTCAGCATATGAAACACTTCCATGTGTTACAATCCCTGTGAGAACACGGATAGTTTCCTCCATTTGGAGTACTTTCTTCCTGATATCACCGGTGTCTAGATCTCCTTTGAGATGAGTGCCTTCAGGGTCTTTTTTGGTCATATCCAACGGAGGTTCTAGATTTGTTTTATCTAGACCTTGTGTTCCTCCTTGTGTAGAGGATTCTGTATGAGGTATCTTTGTACCATGAATGGATTGATGCAATTCTTTAAGCAAGACAGCCAAATTTGTGATTTGCTGACTTAATCCGTCAAATTCTTCACGAGAAACAGGATTAGACTAGTCAAATGAAGACATGATTGGTTGTAGGCTCGTGGCCTTTTTAGACTTTGAGCGGGTAACAGGCCCAATGATTTCCCTACAAAAGACTTACGTAGTTTAGTCTTAGGGTAATGTAAATGTTATCATGAAATGTCTGTTTTAGGAATATTGTCCTGCAAAACCGAGTGTTAATTGATAACATGTATGCACAGATAACCTTCATATTTTCCATTACATAAAGATGAGCATGTAATAAAATTACAAGTAAATGCTTTTACAAGTAATTGAAAATGGAAAGCATGAAGAGACTTTCCTCCGCGTTTGATTTATCAGAGGTTGACCTATCTTAGGGTTTCTCTAGCGGCTTTTTGGCATGAAGGTTCCCAGATCATCGCAATCTATTTGACGGGAAATTAATTCGGTCTTTCAACTAAAGCGAATCTGGGTGGTGCCTTTCCTGAGCCTCGTTGGAATTATTCTTCCTACAAGTCCAGTAATCAAGCACCGACAGGATAGCCTCCTGGTGGAGGAACCACACAACATACATTCACATACAACGTGTCTCACCGTTTATGAAAATGATGACATGTGCGAAGCACTAATATCACAGATAGATATAGTATAGTGCAGTAAGTAAGATGCATTCGTACACATTCATCATAAATGTAAATTCAACATTCACACACAAGCATACAACAGTTTAAACAAGCTTGTAATACCGGCTTAAGCCCTCTTACTGGATTCCCCAGCAACCACCTGTCGATGTTGGGATTTTTTAGTGTCCCTTTTCGTTACTTGTTCTTTGGTGTTCTCATGTTAATGTGAGATTTGTTTGAAAAAACAAGTGAAAAAGGTCTGACATGTATAATGTCGACGATTTAACTTTAAGAGTCTCCAGTTGGTGTATTTAACGGGTTGCACCAACGCAACCGAAAAAGGTTTGTACATTGACACAGTGATTTGACACTGCTAATGTGACGACCCCAAAATAGGTCCATTCCATCCAACCTATTCTGAGTCGTTAAATACATGGTACAGAAATAACTACAACTTTATTACAACAATTGTCGTGCAAAATACAACAACACATATCTTTGTGAGTTTGGATACCAATATATACCAAATGTAACTCTCGACACCAACTTGGATAACACGTCACCATGACACCTTACATAAAGGTACAAATCAAAAAGCTGCTTTTAGAAATTAGAAACTTTGGGAAGTGCTCAAGGAAACCTTCGTACATGGGAGGCCATGCTTTTAGGTTATGGTAGATATCATATGGCCACAGAATTATCCTTGGTTAACCCAATAAACCCCAAAGAAAAACGAGAAGATTACTATCATATTCTTCCCAATGGTGAGTCTTCTCTTGACATATCATTATCTCCACTGTCTCTAATTGGGTATTATACTCCAAACAAACACCAAGATTATATAGGTAGTGCTTGTAAATATACTCAAAGAAGTGGATGAGCACAACCATGTCTTATGATAACACGAGGTTGTATGTCATTAGACATCTTGTATGATAGTGACAAAACACCATTCCAAGTTAAATTCACCTCACCCTCAACATCTATAGACCACCACTCTATTCCTCGCTATCCCCGCTCGACCCGGACTACACTTTTATTACACCGAAAGGAATTGTGAAAAAAAGGGTGAGCACAACTAGCTCGATAAAGAATATTATGACTAAAGATAAATAAATTATCAATAGTCTTCATCAAGAATAAATCGTAGATTTAGAACATATGGTAGATGATAAAACTTTTCAACCATAGTTGCGTGAACGAGCAATCCATTAAAAGAGTCAAATAGACTATAAAGTCTATTGTCTTCTCCACGTTAAAAGTCCACCAACAATGTTTTATCCTCGTAACATCAATCAACAGTTCCTTTCCACAATCATATGAATAACTCATAATCATAATTGTGATTCTAAATTTCTCTTCTCATCCAGGAATGAAGATAATTTCATCAATTGTCTTTACCGAAACATCAAATATCATGGTTATACCAAATCACAGCCTCGCTCATAATCATACTAATAAATTCATCTTTGCACCACTACCAAAGATATTCATCAACAGATTCATCTTTACACTACAAAGCTAAAGATATTCAACAACAGTCATCTTTGCATTACAAGCCAAAGATATTCATCAATAATTCATCTTTGCACTCTGTGCTAAAGATATTCAACAACAGTCATCTTTGCACTACGAGCAAAAGATATTCATCAATAATTCATCTTTCAGACCATCTTGGCTAAAGATATTCATCGATTGGTCATGTTCATTTAAACACTGCTCATCTTCAGACTACTGGGCCAAAGATATTCTTCAGAAATCATTCATCTTTGCATTGGTTTTATCCACGCCCAAAAATACCTCAAAAATAATCATAGTGGTGTAAAATTCAAGAATGATCAAAACATGGATACAATCAAAGCTAGTATCCGAATAGATATTTTAGATGAAAAGAAAAATTTTCATTTTTCTATTGAATAAGGCCAGATTCGTGAATAGTGTCAGATATCGTGAATAAAGGTCGATACGTGAATAGTAACTCCGACACCAAAAGATAGAAATTCCACAAAAAACATCTTCACGCTTCATGAATAGTACTCGTGAATAAGTAACTCGTGAATAAGTAACTCATGAATAGTAACTCATGAATAAGAACTCATGAATAAGAAACCCGACATGAAAAAAAATTCCAAATTTGATAAAAAGTTCCAACCAATATTTCAAAGATAATGATATTGAAGAAATAATATCATCCGAGAAGAAAATAACATCCCTTACTATCCCTTACCTCAAAAAAGCAAAGACTTCGACGGGATATCGGATATATGGTTGAAGGAAACTTGCAGACCGATGAATATCAACTCACCAAGTATCTAAATACTCACAAATTACACTCAATAATCTAGAGAGAGAGAGAGAAAACTTTGTTTCGGTGTGATTTTCAATTCTAACTTAGCCCTCTATTTATAGGAAAATGTTAGACGTCAAGCGAGACTTAACTCCGCAACCCGATGGCTTTACTCGCTACTATTCCCACCCACCACATTTGAAATAAAATTCAGCACATTTCTTCACCAACCACAAGTGGGGCCCACTCAATTCTAGAATTTTCCACCAAAATCAATTATAAACCTAATTTACGAATCACCACCTCTTAAAATTCATAACAAATCATTCGTTCATTTTAACGGTTCAAAATTTATGGACATATACTCAACTTATGTATGTATAACATATCCAAAAATTACAACGATCCAACGGTCGGATCAAAATTTATAACTCACGCAATATAGTGAAGAAACGGTGATTTTTTGGACTATTAGTCTTTCTGGACCGATTTCATTCAAAATTTCACCACGAAATATCTACAAAGAATTTTTGGGTGATTCAAATTTCTGATTAGCTTACTTCTAGGGCTTTCTTTTGATATATGGCTCATCTCTTAACTCATTATATATTAAAGAGTTATGGATTTTAAAAAATCAAGTAATAAACTAATTTTTCGAAAATCCCATATTTTGTTCTCCATTTCGACAAATCTTGATAAAACACCTCATCATTAATTCCTTCACTTATAACCACATAAATAAATCCATCATTTATATCCATATCAAATAAATATTTTCTTATCATATGAATCAATAATTAATTATTCACAAATAATATTACGTAATCACATTTATGACAACCGGTAGTTCCTCGAGAAAGAGGGGCTTTCGATAAGGATTTCTCCTTCTTGCGCATGCAATTAGGTGACCAAACCTCTCCTCGATGTAACTTTCTAGACATTGCCAATAATGCTATCTAATAATATTATTCAAATAATATGAATTATTGATCCGATAATGGAGATAATGTGCAAAGTGACAATTATTGAAACAAAGAATAATATAAAATATCAACGCAACAATTATTGAATCAATAAAATAAAATATTGAACAAGAACTCACTGTGAAAATTATTGAGTAGTGCCTTCTTCACGTAAGGATCAATAATTCAACAATCATGCAATACCTGGTATATGCTCTATGCGTGCAACCACGCCAGACATCGTATTTTAACCACCGGGTATTCCAACGATCTTAAATCGGTGAATAACTACACGCTGTTATTTTTAACCAACTTATATTCGCTGCGTTTTCTTCATCCAATCGCTTTCCGTTATGGGGCCCACATTACGGTCAAGCGCCGTCGTCGCATTTAATATTCCCCAAGCGGAAAGAATATTCCACGACCAAACGAATATTCCCTAACAATAATGAATACTTTATACCCCTCGCTTATTTTGAAAAAAATTTCATATATCACCCTTAACTTTAACTTTTATCAATTTAACCAATTCTTGAATAGAAAAATTGAATACTTTTATTTCATAAAATTCGGGGTCTTACTATTAAATGGGTTTGTGAAACCGAGATTCATTTTGGGTCAGGGGGCTTGATTATCACGGAGGGAAGGTGTTAGGCACTTCTCGACATCCGTGTTGCTACATGACCGCCACTTTTTAAGAAACTGTTATATGAATGTGTGTGTGTGTGTGTGTGTGTGTGGATCAATGTGCAATTATTTGGAAGTAGTGT
Organism: Panax quinquefolius; assembly: GCA_020205615.1. NCBI lineage: Eukaryota > Viridiplantae > Streptophyta > Magnoliopsida > Apiales > Araliaceae > Panax > Panax quinquefolius. The sequence goes on from CM035159.1 coordinate 69,204,185, forward strand.
TGTACTGCGTCAAGCACCTATATACATAGGTTTGAATTTTATAGAAAATTCAGCTTTTAAACAAGATATAGCAATGAAGTTTTATAAAAGAGGTTTTTTCAAACCCTATGCTCAATAGTAATTGAGGCCTTTGATACTTCCATTTTATTAGTAAATGTTAAACTTGTTTGCATTTATTTTAGAGATGCTAAGTCATGGACGCCCCCAAAATAGGTATACATCACCCATTCGAGTTGTCAATACATGGTACGTAAACAACTACAACTTTATTATTACAACAAGAAATTGTGAGTTTGAATACAAATATTATCTTCTAGATAATATCTATACTCAAATAAATCCTCATCACATTTATTGATACATTATTTTACAAAAATGGTGAGGACTACTAAACAACTCTCTCTAGAACCTTCATTCCATACCCCGACTCGTACTCGCTATATTCTCGCCTCCTGAGAAGAAAAATGGAACAAAAAGGAAAAGGGTGAGCTCAACTAGCCCATAAAAAGAATATTATGACTAAGATAATATACAACAAATTATCATTAGTCTTCAACAGGAAAAATCTAATAGAATACAATAGACAACAAGTTTTAAATCAATATTCGCAACGAAATAATAATTCATTAGAAGAGTTACGTAGAGAATGCAAACTACTATCTTCTATGTATGAATTTAAAAGTTCATCGTCTCATCTTTTATTCCTGTAACCTCAATCAATATTTATCCGAATCAAATATTCATCTTTGCACTACAGGCCAAAGATATTCATCAGTTGGTCATGTTCATCTAAACACATGTTCATCTTTGCACTACGGGCCAAAGATATTCATCAGAAATCATTCATCTTTTGCACTACACAGCCAAAGATATTCAATTATATCATCATTTAGGATCGAGGATGATGAAAATATTTTAAAGAAGCGAATCAAGTGAAACAAAATGACAAGGATTAAGGATTAAGGATTCGTACTTTGTTTTATCCATGTCCAAAAATACCTCAAAAATAATCATAGTAGTGTAAAATTCAAGAATGATCAAAACATGGATACAATCAAAGATAGTATCCACAATAGATATTTTAGATTTAAAAGGAAAATTTTTCATTTTCGATGAATAGTCAAATGATTCGTGAATAAGATCAGATATCGTGAATAGTCCAGTATACGTGAATAAGAATCTCGACACCAAAAGTTCCAAATTTGATAAAACTTCAGATCAATATTTCAAAGATAATGATATTGAAGAAATAATATCATTCTGAAAAAAAAATATCCCTTACCTCGAAAGATCAAGATTTCTAGCTCAAAACAGGATAAAGCTATAACTCGAACTTGCAGACCAGTATAAGCAATACTCAAAGTATACTCAAAATACTCATTAGAATACGCCGATAATATATAGAGAGAAAACTTCATTTTCGGTGTAATTTTCAATTCTAACCTAAGACACTATTTATAGAAAAATGCTTTGAACACCAAAATGAAAATTTAATATAATATTATTATTATTTGTTAAAATTCTATACGCCCACTTTTGGAGATCTGATTTCAAAGAATCAATAACACATGCTAGACCCACTTAACACACCAAAAACGTTTTTCTTGAAAAAATAATTAAAACTTCAAAAATCAATTATTTTGAGCTTGAAACTTCAATAATTCATAATAAATAGCCCTTTTGTCGGAAAATTCGAATCTTGCAAATTTCTATAGGAAATTCAATTTCTACAACTTTGCGTAAGAAAGTTTTTCCAAATTCCAAAAGTAAATTGACCGAAATCCACAAACGCAAGCGATTTTATTGTGCTATAATCAAATTTCAATCAATAAATGGGGTCCAATTGACATGTTTAACATGTTTTAAACATTTATTGCAACAAAAATACTTTTCCTCCTCAGATACTCATATATCCCACATTCGTTGTAAAAATATCACCATTATTATATTATTAAAATATAATAATATATTTAAATGAATTATTTTATCGTAAAAAGATAAAATTTCAATTTTCAACAATTGTCACATCAAAATTTTCTCCATCTATATCCACATAAAATCAATATTTTCCTCATCACATGAATCAATAATTAATTATTCATAAATAATATTACAGAATGACAATATTGATAACTAAAGCAGTTCCCAGGGAAAGGGGCTTTCAATAAGAATTTCTCCTTACTAGCATACAAGCAATTAGGTGACCAAACCTCTCCTTGATGTAACTTTCTAGACATCGCTAATAATGTTATCTAATAATATTATTCGGATAATATGAATTATTGCTTCGATAATGAAAAATACTATGTAATGACAATTATGAAACAACAAGAATATAAAATATCAACGCAAAGAATTATTAAATCAATAAAATATTGAGCAAAGAATTATTGTAACCATTATTGAAAGTAGTGCCGTCTTACGTAAGAATCAATAATTGGTGCAATACCGAGTGTCTTCTTGTGTTTTAACCAACCGAGTATTTTAACAAGATTAATTGTAATAACTACGCCAGTTATTATTTTTAAACAACTTATATTTGTCATTTTCTTCATCCAATCGCTTTTTCAAGTTATGAGGCCCACAAAAGGCTGCGCCATCGCATTTAATATTCCCCGACAAGAAGAATATTCCACGACCAAAACGAATATTCCCAAACAACAATGAATATTTTATAACCACTTGCTTATTTTAAAATATTTATGATTTTACCCATAACTATCCACATTAATCAAATCAACCCTTACTATTTCAAAATATAGAAAATTAAATTTCATTAATAATAAGTTGGGGTCTTACAACCTCCCTCCTTATGAAATTTCGTCCTCGAAATCGACGACGACGCATTACAGTGTGTTTGAAAAGGTGAGGATACCTCGCTTTCATTTCCGCTTTCTAACTCCCGTGTCATTTCCTCTATAGCATGATTCCTCCACAAAACTTTAACTTGTGGTATGACCTTTCTTACAGCGTAGGACATGTTCCTTCCTATCCAAGATCTTGATAGGTACCTCCTCATATGTTAAGTCTTCGGCTATCTTATCCAGGTTCTAACTCTATAACGTGATTCGGGTCTTTCACATATTTCTGAAGTACGGATATGTGAAACACATTATGAACACGAGACATACTTGAGGTAACGCGAAGTCTATAGGCTACATTTCCTACTCGGTCAAGAATTTGAAATGGACCAATAAATCGTGGATCGAGCTTTCCTCTCTTCCCAAATCTTGTAACTCCCTTCCATGGAGCAACTCGCAACAACACATGATCCCCTATACTAAATTCCACGTCCTTTCGATGAAGATCCGCATAACTCTTTTGTCGATCTTGTGCCGGTTTGTATACGTTGTCGAATCATTTGGATCTTTTCCCTAGTCATACATTCAACTCGGGTCCCAACAATGTTGCTTCACCCACCCTCGTCCCAACATACTTTGGAGAGCGACATTTTCGTCCATATAATGCTTGAATGGAGCCACACCTATACTTTCCTCGATAATCTGTTGTTGTAGGAGAATTCCACCAATGGTAAATACTTATCCAACCGCCCTTGAAGTCTAGGACACAGAGTCTTAATAAATCTTCAAGAGTTTGAATAGTCCTCTCTCGATTGTCCCTCCGTTTGAGGATGGTATGCCGAATCAATCAAATCCGTGCCCATAGCTTTTTGCAAGCTAACCCAAAATCTTGAAGTGAATCTTGGGTCACGATCCGAAACTATGGATACTGAGCATGCCATGCAACCTCACAATCTCATTCACGTCACATACTAGCAGAAGACGCTCAAGGGAATAAGTCTCCGTGACGGCAAGAAATGAGCAGACTTGGTTAATCTCAACAATAACCCAAATAACATTGATGCCTTGAGAAACCGTAGGAAGACCCGAATGAAATCCATGGTAATGTGTTCCCACTTCCATTTCGGAATCTCAAGTGGTTGCAACGGACCCTTAGGTACTAGATGCTCGCGCTTTACACGTTAGCAAGTTAAACACATCGAGATAAACTTTGCAATCTCTCTCTTCATATTGTTCCACCAAAATGTATGTCGAAGATCACGATACATTTTAGTACTTCCGGATGGATTGCAAATGGTGTATTATTGTGCCTCCATCATAATCTTGTACTTCAAATCGAGTCGTTAGAACACAAAGTCTAGAGTGAACTCAAGTATTCCTTCTTCATCAATTCTCGCCCTAATAGCTCCTTCTTGTACTTTCTTCTTCATACGCATCCCCGGATTGGGTGGCTCGAGCAACCTTAACTTTTCTATTAAAGTTGGCTCTACTACGCGATACTTGACATCATCGCACTCATTCCTCGCATATGATCTTCTACTCAACGCGTCACCTACCACGTTCGCTTTTCGGGATGGTATTGAATAGTGTGGTCGTAGTCTTTCAATAGCTCGAGCCAACGTCATTGCCGCATGTTGAGTTCTTTTTGAGTGAAGAAATATTTAAGGCTTTTATGGTCCGAATATATCTCCACTTTCTCCCCATATAGATAGTGCCTCCATATCTTTAAGCGAAAACAATCTGGCCGCTAACTCTAGATCATGAGTAGGATAATTCCTCTCATATTCTTTAAGTTGTCATGAGGCATAAGCTATGACTTTCCCACGTTGCATGAGAACACATCCTAACCCTTTGCTCGAAGCATCGTCAGTAGATAACAAATCCATCCGAACCGGATGGTATTGTTAGAAACAGTCTTAGAAATGAGTCTCCTCTTGAGCTCTTGGAAACTCTTCTCGCATTCTTCGCTCCAAACGAATTTTGTATCCTTCCGAAGTTATTTGAGTTAATGGAGTAGCGATTCGAGAAAACCTTCCACGAATCTCCGATAATAACCAACTTGACCCGTAAAGCTACGTGATTTCTTGGCCACCGACTTCGTTGCTCTCCCAACTTTTATTGCTTCAATCTTCGCCGGGTCCACGGATACTCCATGTTTTGACACCACGTGCCCAAGAAATGCTACTTCCTCAAGCCAGAACTCGCATTTCTTCAATTTGGCATATAGTTTGTTTTCACGAAGCCTTTGGAGTACCAGCTTCAAATGGTGCTCATGATCTTCACGACTTTTGGAATATATGAGGATGTCATCAATAAAGACAACAACAAACTGATCCAAATATTCCTTGAATATTCGGTTCATCATATCCATGAAAGTCCGCGAGAGCATTAGTCATCCAGAAGACATGACTAAGAATTCATAATGCCCATACCAGGAGTTCAAGGCGGTCTTTGGAATATCCTCGATTCTAATCTTGGTGATGATATCCGTAAGCGAAGATCGATTTTGAAAAGAATTGTGCCCCTTGCATTTGGTCAAACAAGTCATCAATACGAGGTGAGGATACCTATTCTTGATGGTGACATGGTTCAATTCCCGATAGTCAATACAAAGTCGATACTACTCCCGTCTTTCTTCTTTACGAAATAAAATAGAGCACCCCAAGGAGATGTCTTAGGACAAATGAAACCAATGTCCAACAATTCTTGTAGTTGGACCTTTAACTCTCGAAGTTCAATAGAGCCATTCGATATGGGGTTTTAGAAATGGGCTTTGTACGGGTTCAAGATCAATAAAGAATTCAACTTCACGTTCGGGGTAGGCAAGGGAAGTTCTTCAGAAATACGTCGGGAAAGTCAATAATAACGAGGAATATTATTCAAATTTGACGTGTCTTTATTCAAATCCATAACATGGGCTAAGAAATCTTGACATCCGTTTTTCAATAAACGAATAGCTTTATGATTAGATATGACAGTGATTGATTTTAATGGTTTAGTTGCTTGAATTCGTACAACAGGTTGGTTAGGAATATGGAAACTAACAACTTTACGAAAATAATCAATTTTGGCATGATGAGTAGTTAACCAATCAATCCCTAAAATCACATCAAAAGCAAGTATCTTTAAAAAGAAAAGGTCAACAGGTAAGGTGATGGTGCCAACTTGAATCAAACAAGATTTATAAACAGTGGATGTGATGAAAGTTTCTCCTAACGGAGTTTCCACAGATAGGTCAAAGTCTAATTTCTCCGGAGTCAAGTTTAAACGTTGAGCACAAGCGGAGAGATAAATGAATGGGTAGCACCCAGTAATAAGTAAGGTATAAACTTGCAAGAATTTATAAATAGCTTACCCGTGATCACCTCGTTTGGGTTCCTCGCATTTTGACCATCCACAACAAACGCTTCTTCCCGAACCGTTGACTTTGACTTTTCGGGACGATCTTTTGAGTCACCGTCCCATTTGAACTAGGTTTCATTTGCCGCACAATCTCGGCGATATGTCCTTCCTTTCCACAATTATAGCATACCTTGAATTGTTGTGGGACAGGTTTGGATCGATATGTCCTCTTTCCTGCATTTATAAGATATTTATGGGGTGGTCGTTCTCCTCCCTTAGAACCGGGCTTTCAAATTAATCGTCGTCTTCACACGGTCATTGTTAAATCTCCTCTTTTAAAATCTCCTCCCGACTCGCTTCTTCTATTTTCATGGTCATGATTACCACCAGAGTGGTTACCATTTTTATCAAATCTGTTGCTTTCTCATTTGGTTATTGTTATTATTGCTGACCGCAATCTACGGTATGATCCTCGGTTATGGTCCTCGGTTGAACATACTCGTTATCTCACTCTAACAATTGAGCCTCATTAGCAACATCGAATAGAGAGAAAATTTATAAGAAATGAGATCTTGGCGTATCTTGGGGTTTCAAACCTCTAAGAAACATCCGCGTCATCGTTCCTCATTCTCCACCAAATGAGGTGCAAACCGGATAACTCTACAAACTTTGCCTTGTCTTTGAGACACCGTCGTGTTGTTTTGTTCTAATCGATGAACTCCACTTCCTTCATACGACGAACACTTTCGGAAAGTATTTGTCATTAAATAGTTTCAAACGTCTCCCAAGACATCTTTGAGTGCGGTGGATGGGTGCGCTTCCACAGACTCTCCACCGATGGTCCGGCTTTCGCCACGAAACATAAAGGTGGCGAATGGAACCTTCTGTTCCTCCGTGCATCCCAAGACATCAAATATCTTGGTAATTTGCTTGACCCATGTTTCCGCCATTTATCGGATCGGCTTTCCTTAAATTTCGGTGGTCCCAACTCTTTGAAGCGCTTGGTTGTGACAACCCATGAATTGCTATCATTTCCTCCTCGTATTTTGAACACAAGTCTCCCTCGTTTGATTTTGCATGAATCTGTAAAAGCTTCTAAACATCCCTTGTTCATCATCATCGCTTTCGGTGGTGTTGTTCACGGGAGGAACATTGTCGACTTTGTTGCACGTTCTCCTCGTTGGTGAGTACTGAGCGTCTCCACGGCCTCATTTCCATTGTTAATATTCTCGGTCGACATTCTCAACATCGCCATAAAACAAGGGTTAATTAAGGAAATCAATATATCACATAATATCCCTATATATCTTGACCAACTAACAAATAAGCTTAGGTAAGACACACTAACGAAGGATTTACTCATCTCTCCCTCCTAGTTCTATTCCCCGATCTCCGCCAGAGATCATATCCTAAGCTCGATACCAACCTGTGACGCCCCCAAAATAGGTATACATCACCCATTCACGAGTTGTCAATATACGGTGCATGTAAACAACTACAACTTAATTATTACAACAATAAAATTGTGAGTTTGAATACAAATATTATCTTCAGACATAATATCTATACTCAAATAAATCCTCATCACATTTATTGATACATTATTTTACAAAATGGTGAGGACCACTAAACAACTCTCTCTAGAACCTTCATTCCATACCCCGACTCGTACTCGCTTATATTCTCGCCTCCCGAGAAGAAAAATGGAACAAAAAGAAAAAGGGTGAGCTCAACTAGCCCGATAAAGAATATTATGACTAAGATAATATACAACAAATTATCATTAGTCTTCAACAGGAAAAAATCTAATAGAATACAATAGACAACAAGTTTTAAATCAATATTCGCAATGAAATAATAATTCATTAGAAGAGTTACGTAGAGAATGCAAACTACTATCTTCTATGTATGAATTTAAAAGTTCATAAATCATCTTTTATCCTGTAACATCAATCAATATTTATCTCGAATCAAATATTCATCTTTGCACTACTGAGCCAAAGATATTCATCATTAAGTCATGTTCATCTAAATAACATTCATCTTTGCACTACGCCAAAGATATTCATCAAAATCATTCATCTTTGCACTACTGGGCCAAAGATATTCAATTATATCATCATTTAGACCTGAGGATGATGAAAATATTTTTAAAAAAACGAATCCAAAGTGAAACAAAATGACAAGGATTAAGGATTAAGGATTAAGGATTCGAGTACTTTGTTTTATCCATGTCCAAAAATACCTCAAAAATAATCATAGTGGTGTAAAATTCAAGAATGATCAAAACATGGATACAATCAAAGCTAGTATCCACAATAGATATTTTTAGGCGAAAAGGAAAATTTTCATTTTTCGATGAATAGTCTTGTGATTCGTGAATAATCTCAGTATATGTGAATAGTCAGTATCGTGAATAGTAACTCAGACACCAAAAGTTTCAAATTTGATAAAAACTTCAGATCGATATTTTAGCATAATGATATTGAAAAATAATATCATTACTGAAAAAAAAAATATCCCTTACCTCGAAAGATCAAGACTTCTAAATTTAAACACAGGATATAGGCTATAACTCGAACTTGACCAGATAAATAATACTCAAAATGTGACGCCCCCAAAATAGGTATACACAACACCCATTACGAAGTCGCCAAATACATGGTACAAAAGCAAACTACAACTTGATAATACAAATGTCGTGTGAAATACGACAATATATCTTAATGAGTTTAAATATAATATTGTCTTCTAGACAATATCCACACGCAAATAAATCCCCATCATAATTATTGATTCATTATTTTACAAAATGGTGAGGACTACTAAACAACTCTCTCTAGAACCTTCATTCCATACCCCGACTAGTACTCGCTACATTCTCGCCTCCCGAGAAGAAAAATGGAACAACAAGGAAAAGGGTGAGCTCAACTAGCCCAAGAAGAATATTATGACTAAGATAATATACAACAAATTATCGTTAGTCTTCAACGAGGAAAAATCGATAGAATACGATAGACAACAAGTTTCAGATCAATATTCGCAATGAAATAATAATTCATAGAAGAGTTACGTAGAGAATGAAATCTACTATAATCTATGAATTTAATAGATCCATCATCAATATTTTATCCTCGTAACATCAATCAATATACATCCGGAATCAAATATTCATCTTTGCATTACTGAGCCAAAGATATTCATCAGTTGGTCATGTTCATTTAAACACTGCTCATCTTTGCACTACTGAGCCAAAGATATTAATCAATCCATCATGTTCATCTCAACACTGCTCATCTTTGCACTACAAAGCCAAAGATATTCAATAATATCATCATTTAAGACCGAGGATGATGAAAAATATTTTTAAAGAAAGCGAATCCGGTGAAACAAAATGACAAGGATTAAGGATTAAGGATTAAGTACTTGGTTTTATCCACGCCCAAAAATACCTCAAAAATAATCATAGTAGTGTAAAATTCAAGAATGATCAAAACATGGATACAATCGGAGTTAGTATCCGAATAGATATTTTGGACAAAAAGAAGAAAATTTATTTTTTAATTGAATAGTGCCGTATACGTGAATAGTCTTAGTAGATATCGTGAATAGTCTTAGACACGTGAATAGTAACTCGACACCAAAAGATAGAAATTTCACAAAAACATCTTCACGCTTCATATGAATAATAAGACTCGTGAATAGTAACTCGTGAATAAGTAACTCATGAATAGTAACCCATGAATAGTAACCCCGAGCATGAAAAAGTTCCAAATTTGATAAAAACTTCAGATCAACATTTCAAAGATAATGATATTGAAGAAATAATATCATTATAAAAAAATAATATCCCTTACCTCGAAAGATCGAGACTTAAATTTAAACACCAGGATATAAAGCTATGACTTGGACTTGACCATCAGTATAGCAATACTCAAAGTATACTCAAAATACTCACAAGAATACGCCGATAATATATAGAGAGAAAATTTTAGTTACGGTGTGATTTTCAATTCTAACCTAAGCACCCTATTTATAGGAAATCGCTAGAACACCAAAAGCAGAAAATTTAATATAATATATTATAATTTTTCCACAACTTCATACGCATTTACTAACAATCTGAATTCAGCCTCCTAACCACATGTTAAATGAGTTTCAAAAATGAAAAAACGTTTTGTAATTAAAAATATTTTAAACTTCCAAAAATCAATTATTTCGGAACTTCAGAACTTCAATAATTCATAATAAATAGCCCTTTCATCAGAAAATTCGAATCTCGCGAGTTTTTATAGGAAATTCAATTCTCTACAACTTTGCAGAAGAAAGTTTTTCCAAATTCCAAATAGAAATTGACCGAAATCCACAAACCGGGTGATTTTACAAAGTTTATAATCAAATTTGATTCAATAATTGTGTCCACCAACACACAAAATATGTGTTAAACATTTAATGCCACAAAATACTCTTTCTCCTCATATACTCATATATCCCACATTCATTGTAAAAATATCACCGTTAATATATTATTAAAATAATATATTTAAATGAATTATTTTATCGAGAAAAAGATAAAATATTAATTTTCAACAATTGTCATTTTAAAATTTTCTCCATCTATATCCACATAAAATCAATATTTTCCTCATCATATAAATCAATAATTAATTATTCACAAATAATATTTGAGAATCACAATATTGACAACCGTGCGGTTCCTCAGAAAGAGGGGGCTTTCCAATAAGAATTTCTTCATCGCACGCAATTAGGTGACCAAACCTCTCCTTGTAGTAACTTTCTAGACATTGCCAATAATGTTATCTAATAATATTATTGAGATAATATGAATTATTGCTTCGATAATGAAAGATTGTGTAATGACAATTATTGAAACAACAAAGAATATAAAATATCAACGCAAAGAATTATTAACTCAATAAAATATTGAATAAAGAATTACCGTAACCATTATTGAGTAGTGCCTTCTTACGTAAGAATCAATAATTGGTGCAATACTGGTGTGCTATCTTTCAACAACGCGTATTAGTGTGTTTTAACCACCGGGTATTCCAACAAGATTAATGGTAAATAACTACGTAGATTATTTAAAAACAACTTATATTTGTCGTTTTCTTCATCCAATCACTTTCCATTATGGGGCCCACACGGTTGTTGTACTGTCAGCATTTAACGAATCCCCACAAACATTTAATGAATATTCCCGACCAAACGAATATTCCCAAGCGATAATGAATATTTTATAACCACTTGCTTATTTTGAAATATTTGCGTATTTAACCCTTAACTATCCACATTAATCAAATCAACCCTTACTATTTCAAAATAATAAATAAAGGAAATTCCTTTTATTTAAAAATTTCGGTCTTACAACCTCCCTCCTTATGAAATTTCGTCCTCGAAATTGACGACACGACTACACAGTGTTTTGAAAAGGTGAGGATACCTCGCTTTCATTTCCGTTTCCAACTCCCAAAGTCATTTCCTCAATAAAGCATGGTTTCTCCACAAAACTTTAACTTGTGGTATAACCTCAGACATAGGACATGTTCTTTCCTATCCAAGATCTTGACAGTACCTTCTCATACGTTAAGTCTTGGCTATCTCGTCCTGGGTTCTAACTCTATAACGTGGTTCGGGTCTTTCACATATTTACGAAGTATGATATGTGAAACACATTATGAACACGAGACATACTCGAGGTAACGCAAGTCTATAGGCTACATTTCCTACTCGGTCAAGAATTTGAAATGGACCGATAAATCGTGGATTGAGCTTTCTCTCTTCCCAAATCTTGTAACTCCCTTCCATGGAGCAACTCGCAACAATACATGATCCCCTACATTAAATTCCACTTCCTTTCGATGAAGATCCGCATAACTCTTTTGTCGATCTTGTGCCGTTTTGTATACGTTGTCGAATCATTTGGATCTTTTCGGTGAGTCATACATCTTAACTTTCGGGTTCCCACCAATGTTGCTTCACCCACCTCATCCCAACATATTGGAGAACGACATTTTCGTCCATATAATGCTTGAATGGAACCATGCCTATATTTGTTTAATAACTATTGTTGTATGAGGATTCCACCAATGGCAAGTACTTATCCCAACTTCCTTTGAAATCTAGGACACACGAGTTTTAATATATCTTCAAGAGTTTGAGTAGTCCTTTTCGATTGCCCATCCGTTTGAGGATGGTATGCCAAAGCCAGAATAAATAAATTGTGCCCATAGCTTTCTAACCCAAAATCATGAAGTGAATCTTGGGTCACGATCTAAAACTATGGATACTGGCACGCCATGCAATCTCACAATCGCATTTACGTACATACGAGAAAGACGTTCAAAGGAATAAGTCTCTCGTATCGGTAAGAAATGAGCAGACTTGGTTAATCTAATAACCCAAATAGCATTGATGCCTTGAGAAACCGCAGGAAGACCCGTGAACGAAATCCATAGTAATGTGTTCCCACTTCCATTCCTAGGAATCTCAAGTGGTTGCAGCGGACCCTTAGGTACAAGATGCTCGCCTTTACACGTTGGCAAGTTAAACACATCGAGATAAACTTTGCAATCTCTCTCTTCATATTGCTCCACCAAAATGTATGTTGAAGATCATAATACATTTTGGTACTCCCACGATGGATTGCAAATGGCGTATTGTGTGCCTCCATCATAATCTTGTACTTCAAATCAGAGTCGTTAGGAACACAAAGTCTAGAGTGGACTCGAAGTATTCCTTCTTCATCAATTCTCGCTTCAGGAATAGCTCCTTCTTGTACTTTCTTCTTCATACGCATCAACTCAAGGCCGGTGGCTCGAGTAACCTTAACTTTTTCTATTAAAGTTGGCTCTGTCGTATACTTGACATCATCGCACTCGTCTCGCATATAATCTTCTACTCATCGCGTTAGCTACCACGTTCGCTTTTCGGGATGGCATGATCGTAACATGTCTTTGAAATGAGTCTCTCTCGAGTTCTTCAAGCTCTTCCCACATTCCTCGCTCCATTCGAATTTTGTATCTCTCTAGTCGAGTCACCATTGCGTTAATGGAATAGCGATTCGAGAATATCCTTCAACAAATCTCCGATAATAACCAACTAAGCCTAGAAAGCTACGTCTTTCGATAATCGACTTAGGTTGCTCTCAATCGTGACTCATATCCCAATCTTGGATAAAGACGTCACAATGACACCTATTAGTTTACTATCGCATCGAATATGGCGTCCCCTATGTAGAGTCTCGCTTAGGTGAATTCCACAAAGGAAGTCACAAAATAAAGGCTCAGTACCAAATTCTATAGTTGAATTTTAACTCTCAAGTTTGATAGAGCCATTCGATATGAGATTTTAGAAATGAGTTTTGTCTTTGGGTTCAAAGTCGATACAAAATTTAATATCGGGGCTTTGGGAGTAAGCCAAGAAATTCTTCTTGAAATACGTCAGAAAAAATCAATAACAACAGGAATATTATTCAAATCTGACGTGTCTTTATTCAAATCCATAACATGGACTAAGAAAACTTGACATCCGTAATAAACGAATGACTTCATGGCTTGATATGAAAATGTTTGACTACAATGGTTTGATTGCTTGAATTGAATAACAAAGTTGCTTAGGAATATGAAAACTAACAACCTTACAAAAGCAATCAATTTGGCATGATGAGTAGTTAACCTTAAAATCACATCAAAAGCAAATATCTCTATAGAAATAAGGTTAACAGGTAATGTGATAGTGCCAACTTGAATCAAGCAAGATTTTTAAACAACGGATGTAATGAAAGTTTCTCCTAATGGAGTCTCCACAGATAGGTCAAAGTTTAATTTCTCCGTAGTCAAGTTCAAACGTTGGTATAAGTAAGAGAGATAAAGAATGGGTAGAACCAATATCTAGTAAGGTATATACTTAGCAAGAATTTATAATTAACTAACCTGCTAACCGTTCGGGTTCCTCGCATTTTGACCAATCCACAACAAACGCTCTTCCCTAATCGTTGACTTTTGACTTTTCGGGGACGATCTTTTGAGTCACCGTCCCCATTGAACTAGGTTTCGATATCGCATGATCGAAAGCGATATGTCCTTCTTTTCCACAATTATAGCATACCTTAAACTGTTGTGGGCGTTTTCAATGATATGTCCCTCTTTCCGCATTTGTAACATACGACCGGTGGTCGTTCTCCTCCCTTAAAACTAGTTACATCGGGCGCCGACGTCTTCACATGGTCGTTGTTGAATCTCCTCTTTTAAAATCTCCTCCCGACTCGCTTCTTCTATTTTCATGGCCCACGATTACCACGGAGTGGTTACCGCCTTTAATCGTATTCTTCTTTCTCCATTTGGTTATCGTTATTTCGATGATCGCTATCTTGAGATGATCCTGGTTATGGTCCCTCGGTTGAGCGTACTCGTTATCTCGCTTCTAACAACCGAGCCACATTGACAACATCCGAATAGAGAGAAAATTTATGAGAAATGAGATACTAACGTATGTCGGGTTTCAAACCTCTCGTAAACATCTGCGTCATAACGTTCCTCATTCTCCACCAAATGAGGTGCAAACTGGATAACTCCATGAACCGCCTCGTCTTTGGGACACCGTCATGTTATTCGCTTCTAGTCTAATAAACTCCACTTCCTTCATATACGACGAATACTTTCGGGGAAGTACTTGTCATTGAACTGCTTCAAACGTCTCCCACGACATACGCTTTGAGTGTATTTGGATGGGTACGCTTCACTGATTCCCACCGATGTCTGCCTCGCCACGGAACATAAAAGGCGTGAATGGAACTTTCTGTTTCTCCGCATCCCAAGACATCGAATATCTTGGTAATTTGTTTGACCCACGTCTCGCCTTTAATCGGATCCGGCTTTCCCCGCACTCGGTGGTCCCACTCTTTGAAGCTGCTTGCATTTGTGACCACCCGTGAATTGCTATCATTTCTCCTCCGTATTTTGAACACGAAGTCTCCTCGTGCGATTTTGCATGAAGCGCAAAAAGCTTCTAAACATCCCTCGTTCATCATCATCGCTTTCGGTGGTGTTGTTTTCAGGAGGAACATTGCCACTGTGCAGACGTTCTCCTCGTTGGTAAAGACAGCATCTCCACGGTCTCATTTACTCCATTGTTAATATTCTCAATCGACATTCTCAAATCCGTCATAAAAACAAGGGTTAATTAAGGAAATCAATATATCACATAATATCCCTATATCTTGACCAACTAACAAATAAGCTTAGGGTAGGACACCTTTAGCGAAGGATTTACTCGTCTCTCCCTCCTAGTTCTATTCCCCGATCTCCGCGGAGATCATATCCCTAAGCTCGACGATTAACTGTGACGCCCCCAAAATAGGTATACACAACACCCATTCGAGTCGCCAAATACATGGTACAAGAAGCAAACCACAACTTCAATAATACAAATGTCGTGTGAAATACGACAATATATATCATGAGTTTAAATATAATATTGTCTTTCTCAGACAATATCCACACGCAAATAAATCCCCATCATAATTATTGATTCATTATTTTACAAAATGGTGAGGACTACTAAACAACTCTCTCAGAACCTTCATTCCATACCCCGACTAGTACTCGTTACATTCTCGCCTCCCCGAGAAGAAAAATGGAACAACAAGGAAAAGGGTGAGCTCAACTAGCCCAATAAAGAATATTATGACTAAGATAATATACAACAAATTATCGTTAGTCTTCAACAGGGAAAAATCGATAGAATACGATGAAACAACAAGTTTCAGATCAATATTCGCGTGAAATAATAATTCATAGAAGAGTTACGTAGAGAATGAAATCTACTATAATCTATGAATTTAACGATCCATCATCAATATTTTATCCCCGTAACATCAATCAATATACATCCGGAATCAAATATTCATCTTTGCACCATGAGCCAAAGATATTTCATCGATTAGTCATGTTCATTTAAACACTGCTCATCTTTGCACTACTGTGCCAAAGATATTAATCAATCGGCCATGTTCATCTCAACACTGCTCATCTTTGCACTATATAGCCAAAGATATTCTTCAGAAATCATTCATCTGCTGCACTGTGCCAAAGATATTCAATAATATCATCATTTAAGACCGAGGATGATGAAAAATATTTTTAAAGAAAGCGAATCCGGTGAAACAAAATGACAAGGATTAAGGATTAAGGATTAGTACTTGGTTTTATCCACGCCCAAAAATACCTCAAAAAAATAATCATAGTGGTGTAAAATTCAAGAATGATCAAAACATGGATACAATCGAGTTAGTATCCGAATAGATATTTTGACAAAAAGAAGAAATTTTATTTTTTGGTGAATAGTGTCGTATACGTGAATAGTAACTCCGACACCAAAAGATAGAAATTTCACAAAAACATCTTCACGCTTCATGATAGTACTCGTGAATAGTAACTCGTGAATAAGAACTCATGAATAGTAACTTCGTGAATAGTAACTCATGAATAAGAACCCATGAATAAGTAACCCGACATGAAAAAGTTCCAAATTTGATAAAACTTCGGATCAACATTTCAAAGATAATGATATTGAAGAAATAATATTATTACAAAAAATAATATCCCTTACCCGAAAAGATCAAGATTTCCAATTTAAACACAGGATATAAAGGCTATGACTTGGACTGCAGACCAGTATAGCAATACTCAAAGTATACTCAAAATACTCACAAGAAGAATACTCGATAATATAGAGAGAAAATTTTAGTTTCGTGTGATTTTCAATTCTAACCTAAGCACCCTATTTATAGAAATTGCTTAGAACACCAAAGCGAGAAAATTTAATATAATATATTATAATTTTTCCACAACTTCATACGCACACTAACAATCTGAATTCAGCCTCCTAACCACATGTTAAATGAGTTTCAAAAATGAAAAAACGTTTTGTAATTAAAAATATTTTAAACTTCCAAAAATCAATTATTTGAACTTCGTAACTTCAATAATTCATAATAAATAGCCCTTTCATCGGAAAATTCGAATCTCATGAGTTTTTATAGGAAATTCAATTCTCTACAACTTTGCAGAAGAAAGTTTTTCCAAATTCCAAATAGAAATTGACCGAAATCCACAAACGGGTGATTTTACAAGCTATAATCAAATTTGATTCAATAATTGTGTCCACCAACACACAAAACATGTGTTAAACATTTAATGCCACAAAAACTCTTTCTCCTCATATACTCATATATCCCACATTCATTGTAAAAATATCACCGTTAATATATTATTAAAATAATATATTTAAATGAATTATTTTATCGTAAAAAGATAAAATATTAATTTTCAACAATTGTCATTTTAAAATTTTCTCCATCTATATCCACATAAAATCAATATTTTCCTCATCATATAAATCAATAATTAATTATTCACAAATAATATTACGTAATCACAATATTGACAACCGTGCGGTTAAGGAAGAGGGGGCTTTCAATAAGAATTTCTTAACTACTTGCAAGCAATTAGGTGACCAAACCTCTCCTGTAGACGTAACTTTCTAGACATTGCTAATAATGTTATCTAATAATATTATTCAGATAATATGAATTATTGCTTCGATAATGAAAGATCCGTGTAATGACAATTATTGAAACAACAAAGAATATAAAATATCAACGCAAAGAATTATTAACTCAATAAAATAATTGAGCAGTAATTACAGTAACCATTATTGAGTAGGCCTTCACGTAAGAATCAATAATTGGTGCAATACTGGTGCTTCTTGTTCAACAACGCGTATTAGTGTGTTTTAACCACCGGGTATTCCAACAAAGATAATTGTAATAACTACGCCAAGTTATTTAAAAACAACTTATATTTGTCGTTTTTTTCATCCAATCACTTTCAGTTATGGGGCAACACACGGCATTTTGCCTGTCAGATTTAATATTCCCGACAAGCATTTAATATTCCACGACCAAACGAATATTCCCCGACGATAATGAATGTTTTATAACCACTTGCTTATTTTGAAATATTTGCGTATTTAACACTTAACTATCCACATTAATCAAATCAACCCTTACTATTTCAAAATAATAAAAAAAGGAAATTCATTTTTATTTAAAAATTTCGGGGTCTTACACAAAATACTCACAAGAATACGCTTGATAATATAGAGAGAGAAAACTTCAGTTTCTGGTGTGATTTTCAATTCTAACCTAAGCACCCTATTTATAGAAAAATGCTTAGAACACCAAAATGTAAAATTTAATATAATATTATTATTATTTGTTAAAATTTATACGCCCACTTTTGGAGATCTGATTTCAAAGAATCAATAACACATGCTAGACCCACTTAACACACCAAAACGCGTTTTTCTTGAAAAAATAATTAAAACTTCAAAAATCAATTATTTTGAACTTCAATAATTCATAATAATAAATAGTCCTTTTTGTCGGAAAATTCGAATCTTATGACTTTTTATAGGAAATTCAATTCTCTACAACTTTGCGGAAGAAAGTTTTCCAAATTCCAAACAAAAATTGACCAAATCCACAAACCAAGCGATTTTACAATTTATAATCAAATTTCGATCAATAAATGGGGTCCATGAGCATGTTTAACATGTTTTAAACATTTATTGCAACAAAAAAATACTCTTCCTCCTCGATACTCATATATCCCACATTCGTTGTAAAAATATCACCATTATTATATTATTAAAATATAATAATATATTTAAATAAATTATTTTATCGTAAAAAGATAAAATTTCAATTTTCAACAATTGTCACATCAAAATTTTCTCCATCTATATCCACATAAAATTAATATTTTCCTCATCATATGAATCAATAATTAATTATTCACAAATAATATTATTGTAATTCTAATATCGACAACCAGTGATTTCTCAGAAAGAGGGGCTTTCCAATAAGAATTTCTCCTCATCAAGCCGCAATTAGGTGACCAAACCTCTCCTTAGATGTAACTTTCTAGACATTGCCAATAATGTTATCTAATAATATTATTCGAGGATAATATGAATTATTGCTTCGATAATGAAAAATATTGTGTAATAACAATTATTGAAACAACAGCAATATAAAATATCAACGCAGCAATTATTAACTCAATAAAATACTGAACAGTAATTACTGTAACCATTATTGAGTAGTGCCTTCTTATGTAAGAATCAATAATTGGTGCAATACCGTGTGCTACTGTGTTTTAACCATCAAGTATTTTAACAGTATTAACGGTAACAACTACGCCGTTATTTTTAAACAACTTATATTTGTCATTTTCTTCATCCAATCGCTTTCAAGTTATGGGGCCCATAAAAGACCGCACTGGTCAGCATTTAATATTCCGACAAAGAAGAATATTCCACGACCAAACGAATATTCCCCGACAACAATGAATATTTTATAACCACTCGCTTATTTTAAAATATTTGCGTATTTTACCCATAACTATCCACATTAATCAAATCAACCCTTACTATTTCAAAATAGAGAAAATTAAATTTCATTAATAATAAGTTGGGGTCTTACAGAAGCATTCTTGAGAAAATAATATACAACAGTGCCAAACTCCTCACGGGCATGACAACCATCCAAGGAAATTTAGACACTGTAAAATAATGTACAGGCTACTTACAGCTGAAAAATGTCCATCATGGGAACCGAATCTAGATTCAGTAGACTGAATCTGTGATCACATGATTCGTAGTCTCATATGATACTTCAGTTTGTATGGAAAGCAGTAAGCAGTTATATAAAAAAACTGTAAATATATATATATATATATATATATATATATACAGACTTAATCAACCACCACGAAGCAAACTTCAGGTGGGACGAAATATAAATAAAGCTGTAAAAGCAATCAACTGCCACGAAGTAAACTCCAGCGGGGATTTAAATGTAAATAATCTTTGTCAGAAAAGGCCACGGAGGAAACTCCAGGCCTAACAGAAATGTATATATATATATATATATAAGCGGTAAATGCTCTGGATGTAAAATCCAGGCTTATCAGATATGTCTGACAACAATTATATATATATATATATAAGTATATATATACAAAAGCAGATAAACGCTCTAGACCGAAGTCTAGGCTCAATCGAGGCATAACTCGATAATGTTAGTCTATATATGAAATATATACATATATAAGTATATATATATATACAGACAGAAATGAAAACTACGGACCGAAGTTCGGGCAAATGCACACAACACGACTCTCAATGTGTATAACAGTGTGTGTTAATATGAGAAGAAGACTTTATAAAATGGGAGAAGGCTTACAGTGGGCTGCTAAAGTAGACTTCTATGACTTTATATGGATAAACACTCAGCTCCCGCCGGATAAAAAGATAGCTATATGTGAGTTAACAAATGTTTATAGAAGAGGAAACACTCAATAAGGGTGTATACAGAGTAAAGTGGACAGGGCTTCCACGCCTTTTTCTCTCATTCTCTTCTTCAAATGGTTGACCCTGTAAGACCCCAACTTTTATGAATAAAGATGATTTTTCTATAATTATCATTTTTGAATATTATGGAATGAATTTGTTATAATGTTATAGTTGTGGGTAGTATTTATAAATTTTGCAAAGTATGCAAGTTGTTATAATATATTCGATTGGTCGGAGAATATTTGTTTTAGCAGGGAATATTCGTACAACGGCGCAATCATTGGTGGACCCTAATAATGTAATTATTATCGAATCGAGAAAACGACAAAAATATATTTATGAAAATAACGGCGGAAGTTTTACTGATTAATCTTGTTGAACTACTTCATTAATAAAGAAAAGTCGATGTCTGGCGTGGTTGCAAGAGTAGCACGCAAGTATTGATTATCGATGCTTACGTGAGAAGTCACCGGTTATACTCAATTATTGCTACGATAATTAACGCATCATATCTCTCATATTATTGATTCGATTATTGTCACAATATCATCTGCATAATATGTTATTTTATTAAATCAATAATTGAGACGGTAAAGTTATTCATATTATTAAATTGCAATATTTACAATGTCTAGAAGTTCTGTCAAGGAGAGATTTGGTCACCTAATTGCGCATGATAGGAGAAATCCTTATTCGAAAGCCCCTCTTTCCTAGGAACGACCTGGTTGATAAATATTGTGAGTTATAATATTAATGATGAATGCTATTAAAATTGAAGTTGTGCTCGGAGTTGAATTTGGAGACGCGGACGTGATATTTGAGTCTAGAACGATGAAATTAGTAAAAATAGACTATAAAAACAAAATTTTCCGAATTTTACTATTTGGTCAAAAAGTCAACAGTTGAATTTTTTGGGAAAAGTCAAACTTCAAAATTTTAAAATTTATATTTTTGATAAAAATAGTTTCATTGTGTTGGAATTATTTGTGTTAGTGAAAATCGACATTTATTTCGATAATAATTGATGTCTGGAGGTTATATTGACTAATCGGGTATTTAATCGGATAAATGAACAATTGATTGCTATTATTTCACATGATTATAACTATTTTTTCACATGTGTATACTATTGTTTCACATTCTTGTTACTATTAGGGGAGTTGGTGCAAGATTGATAATACTTGCATGACTAAGTTAAAAATGGAGGTATAGATGGAAGTACTATACTATAATTCAGATTTTCACGTATCAGAACTATTGATTCACATGATTTACTATTGAATCACATTATTTACTATTAGGGAGGTGGTGTAATTTTGATAATACTTGCATGACTAAATTAAAAATAAAGAAAAAAAGTTGGAGGCATTGACTATATAATTTTCTAGCCCCAAAACGTCAAATTATTGAAACTATATTTTCTATAAATAAGCTCATTCTTCCTTCATTTCTCACCAATTCACTAAAGCTATAGAGCAATTATTATAGAGAGAAATTGTAGAGAGAAAATCTGTAGAAGAAGAGAAGCCTGCTACCTCACTACTCCTATATCCAGTTTCTTTCAAAGGTAAGGGGTATTATTTCGTTCTTTCGTCTTCATGAAGAGAAATTCTATTATTCCATTCTTTATTATTATGTTGGAATAACCTGGTTATGCGAAGTACCGCATACATGGTGAAATTCTTCTCTTATTCCATTCTTTATTATTCTGTTGGAACATCCGAAATCATGCTTTACGCTGGACACTGGTTAAAATCTTTATTATTCTCGTTGGAACATCCGTGCATCGTGCTTTACGCTTGCACTGGTTAAAATCTTTTCATGGAAATATTCTTCCCGAGCATTCTTAAGTTTTACTCTACAAATAAGTATCATGTTGACAATTTGGACGTTATTAGTTCCTGGATAAATTAATTTGTGAACTTGTTTTATTGAATTCTTATATCATTGTATCATCCTCATGTTTATATTTTTTTGAAAGTCATATGTGGCACATGTAGTGCATAGATGGACTTGGTATGATTATGACTGAGGATTATTCTAAGTATAATCACGAATAGTAATGTTATAAATGATGTGATAAAAGTCCTCATTGGTTCGTAGTGCATTGATGGATGGACGTTGTTGGCATGATCATAACCATTGATGAATACACGAATGTCCCTTGTCCGAAGGCATGGATAATTGTGGTCGTGATACTAAAGAATATCCTTGTCAGTAGTCTGCAGGGGGTGATTCGATGATGTGAATTATTTATTAAGCTGAGTCCCAGCGATAAAAGTGATGAAAAACCTTTTAAATCATAAAATATAGTAGATTTTATTCTCTACGTGACTCTTTTAATGGATTGCTTGTCCCGCTACAGTTAAACTTGATATCTATTGTATTTTATCAGTTTAACATTGTTGAAGACTAATGATAATTTATTCTACATTATCTTAGTCACTTAGTCATAATATTTCTTACTGGGCTAGTTGAGCTCACCCTTTTACTTTTATTGTTCTCTTCAGAAAATGAGAACGTAGCGGGGACTAGCCGGGGAACGGAGTGACGGTCTAAAGGATAGCATTAGTAGTCCTCACTATTCTGTTAAATAGTGTGATAATAAATGTAATGAGAACTTATTCTGAGAGTGGATATTATACAGAAGACAATATTTGTATTAAAACACACACTCTTTTTGTTGTATATTAAAGATTGTATTTCAGTATTCTGTACCATGTATTTGGCGACTCGGGATAGGTGATGTATACCTATTTTTGGGGCGCCGCGGTTGGTATCAAAGCGTAGAGATATGATCACGGCTAAGATGTGAGACAAGAACTAGGAGGGAGAGACGGAAATTCCCCATTAGTATGACCTACCTAAATTTATTTGGTATTTAATTGGTTAGTCAGAGTATAGGGATAATATGTGATATGTTAATTAACCCTTGTTTTGTGGCAGTATTTAAAAATGGCATCCGAGAATGTTGAGAACATCAATGGAGCACAGGAGACCGTTGAGTCTCCACAGATCAATAACCAGGACAATGTGCATCAGGAAGGCGACAATCCTCGTGCAAACAACAACACTGACCAAATGATGAACGATGGAATGTTCCGAGGCTTCATGCAATTCATGCAACATCAGGCGAGGGCGGCTCATGTCCAAAATACAGGTGGAAACACTGGCAACTCTGGGACGGTCACCGCCAAATAGTTCAAGGAGCTGGGACCACCAGAGTTTTTTGGAGAGCCAAAACCTCTTAAGACGGAGACGTGGATAAAACAGATCAACAAGATATTTGATGTCTTGGGTTGCTCCGAGGAGAAAAAGGTTCCCTTCGCCACCTTCATGTTGCGGGCAGAGGCAGATTACTAGTTGGAATCTGTAAAGCGTACCCAACCTGCCGCACTGAAGATGTCTTGGGAGAAGTTTCAAGAACTGTTAAACGACAAGTATTTCCCGAAAGTATTCGTCATATGAAAGAGATAGATTTCATTAAACTATAGCAAAATAACATGACCGTGTCGCAGTACGAAGCCAAGTTTGCCGAGTTGTCCCGGTTTGCGTCCCATTTGGTTGATAATGAGGAGAGAATGACGCGAATGTTTCTAAGAGGTTTGAAACCAGAGATACGTCAATATCTTATCTCTCATAAACTGTGTTTGTATTCAGATGTTGTTAATAAGGCTCGATTATTGAACGCGATAACGAGTCAACCCAACCAAAAAGAGAGCAAAGATAAAATGATAATACCAAATGAAGCGATCATCAAGCGGTGACAACAAGCATGGAGGGAATTCGCGTGTAAATGGTAACCACTTCGGTGGTAATCGTGGTACAAAACAATAAGAATGGACATTTCAAGAAGAGGAGATTCAACAATGATGGAAAGACGTCAAGACCAAAGACCGTTGTGAAGGAAGGAGAACGACCACCTATTATATACTTCAAATGTGGAGGGGAGGGACACATTAGTCCAAACTCGCAATCTCCGTCAAAGCATGTTATAATGTGGAAGAGAAGGTCACCTAGCCCGATTTTGTCGATTCACCAGAAGACAAGTTCAGCTAGGATAGAGGCACCAAAGGCCGTCCTAGAAAATTTAAAGTCGGTAGTTCAAGGGAGAGCGTTTGTTGTGACCTCCCAGAAAGCAAGGAACCCGAACGAGGTATCATGGGTAAGCTTATCATAAACTCTAGCGAAGTCTATACCTTATTTGATACTGGGTTCTACCCATTCTTTATTTCTCCTACTAAGGCTTCAACGTTTAAATTTGACTCGAAAAAATTGGACTTTAACTTATCTGTTGAAACTCCATTGGGAGAAACCTTCATTACATCCACTGTTTATAAGTCTTGTTTAGTTCAAATCGGTACCCTCACATTACCTGTCGATCTTATTTCATTGAAAATACTTGCATTTGACGTGATTCTAGGGATTGATTGGTTAACTACTCATCATGCAAAAATTGATTGTTTTCGTAAGGTTGTTAGCTTTCACATACCTAACCAACCTATTATGCGAATTCAAGCAACCAAACCATTAAAATCAATCACTATCATCTCAAGCCATAAAGCTATTCGTTTATTGAAAAACGGATGTCAAGCTTTCTTAGCTTATGTCACGGATCTAAATAAAAATCTGACGCTTTTGAATGATATTTCTATTGTTAATGAATTTCCGACGTATTCCAGAAGAACTTCACGCCAACCCCAGGCGTGAAATTGAATTTTGTATCGACCTTGAACCCGGTACAAAACCTATTTCCAAAGCCCCATATCGAATGGCTCCTATTGAACTTCGGGAGTTAAAGACCCAATTGCAGAAATTGTTAGACATCGGTTTCATTCGTCCTAGTACGTCTCCTTAGGGTGTTCCTGTTCTATTCGTGAAAAAGAAAGATGGAAGTATGCGACTTTGTATTGATTATCGGGAGTTGAACCATGTCACCACAAAAAATAAGTACCCATTGCCACGTATTGATGACCTGTTTGACCAGTTACAAGAAGCCAAATTCTTTTCAAAGATTGATCTTCGTTCCAGTTATCACCAATTGAAGATTAGAACCGATGACATTCCAAAGACGGCTTTCAGAACTCAGTACGGGCAGTATGAATTCCTAGTCATGTCTTTTGGATTGACTAATGTCCTAGTTTACCACGATGTATGAATTCCCGGTGTGTGTTCCGGGTTTGAGATGAAGTTCCCGGTTTGTGTTCCGGGTTGGAACTGAACTTCCGGTAGTATCCGGAATGGATGTAAACTGTCTTCCAGTGTTATCTTCGAAAGACTAATATGTCCCCCTACAATGTTAGTAACAGGCGTGTAAAAAATTTCGAGTGTCTACATTGATGTTTCACCTGTATAATTCTACATACAAACAATCACCATAATATTTTCTTGTTTCAAAATAAATATTCCCATTCATCGAACATTTCACAATTTACATTGTATTTGTACATCATCATCCTAATACCATACAGGTTTTATTTCAAATAAAGAAAACATCATTCCTTTATACGCCTTCTTTTCCTTATTGTCCAGATAGCAGATACTCTTTCTTTGAATCCTTAACCTTTAAAAAGTTTATTTTTGCAAGATTGAGCTTGACATCTCAGCAAATCTAACAGTTTTCATGCATCATATAACACAGAAGTTCGTGCTCAGTTTATATATCATAATCATTTTATCATGCATATCATACCTGCTACGTTTCACATATTATATAAAGATTAAGTTTTATAACTCAATCAACTTTAGTAATAAATTAACTTTTGAAAATCATATACACCATATGTAATACAGCATACTCGTTGTAGCACAGTTTATAGACAATCCATATCAAATTCATATAGCGAATAGGAACTGGAAGACTTACCTTGCGTAGAAATTATAACGTTTGGTTATTTGTGCTTCATGAATCCTAAACATTGTATAATCATACATATACATCCATCAGTCATACATATTCATACTAAAACCCATTAGATTACATTAACTATATCAGTCTTTGTAATAATAGCTTTTGTTTGCTATCCTCTAATCAATCTTCCATTTACTTTCCATTTTCCTAATAATTGTTATTTGGACAAGTCATTTCATATATGATAGGCTAATGCTCATAAGGCTCAGATATTTTATCTTAGGAAGCTCCTACATACTTGTCACAAGACTTAGTTTATATCAAATAAGTCTTGGAAACTCTACAGTATGGCGCGGTCGCACTGCTTTTAAGTTTGGGAGTGGCGCGACCGCGCTACTCCATCCAAGGCTCTGAACTGAGCTATTCCCTACTCTGCTCAACCCATATCATGCTAGGTTCCTTTGTAAACAAAGCTACCATACTATTCACATAAATTGGGATGTTTTAAACCAAAATAGGTCTCCATTAAAATACTTCAAGTTGACTTTTTAAAACAATTTTAGTATTTTTATTAGAAAACTCTTATCAATTATACTATATTAAACCAATTCTTGCATAGCCAATCCAGAAATCATTTAAGTCTTGTAATAGAACATAAGGGACTTTAATACACCTGCCCTAATTTTCAGACAACTACAGACTAGCGTGGCCACACTGGTATTAGACTTTAGAAGCGCGCCACTTCGAATCAGGCTCTGTTCCAGTTTATCAACTGCAGAACCCAGATTAAATTATTTAACCCATTTGATTTTCCATTCTACTTTTATATCACACGACTAGATAACTTGAAACTGACTTCTAACTTTAATTCAAAGTTCATCAGTTGACTTAGATTTCAAGACTTTAGAAAACAACGTTCACTTAAACATTAAATCAAATAGCTTGTGAGCATAGGTTTAATACTTTAGATTCATAGAAATTTTCAGTATACTTAAACTTTGAATTTCATAAGAATCTCCTGCATATCGTCTCAATTATGATTCTTGTAACTAATACAAACACTTATAGCCACCTAACAGCTTCATTATAATTTAATTCTCCAAAACATCATATGTATATTACCTTTGCTTTGAATTATCTTGTACAGTACTTGAATTTCCATTTCCTTATAGAATTGCATTCTTCTTCAACTACCAAATTCTTGATTCACACATAACTTTCACAGTGTTTCATATTGTAGCTCAGAGGTTTTTGAGATGAACAAAGAACAACAAGTACAATAGTTGAGCTTTGGTTTTATAGAATAATTTTTCCTTGCTTGTTACAAAATAGAAGGCTGAATATAATAGGCTATATTCTTACTGTTAAGACAGCTCTTGCTTAGCCTATAATAGGGTTCCCAGGTTATGCTTTTATATATCTTAATTATTTTTCCTTTTCACTTCTAAATCATTAATAATTTTACCTTTATGCAATAAATATATAATAAATATTATATTTATCACATCTTCTTCCATATATATTATACCGCAATTATTCGAAATAGTAGTTTAATAAAATAAATAATAATTTTATATTATAAATTATTTTCACAATTTATTTATGATAAATATATAATATTATATTTGTAAGACCCCAACTTATTATAAATGAAATTGAATTTTCTCTATTTATTATTTTGAAATACTAAGGGTTGATTTGATTAATGTGGTTAGTTATGGGTAAAATGCATAAATATTTTAAATAAAAAGTGATTATAAAATATTCATCGTTTGTTTAGGGAATATTCGTTTGGTCATGGAATATTCTTACCGTCGAGGACTATTAAATGCGACCAGTGCTACAAAATATTGTACCCATAACCCGAAAAAGCGATTGGATGAAAAAAGCAAAGTATAAGTTGTTTATAAATAATTGGCGTAGTTATTGCAATTAATACTTTTGGAATACTTTCGGTGGTTAAAACACAAGAAGATGCACTCAGATTGCACCAATTATTGATTCTTACGTAAAGAAGACACTACTCAATAATTGTTGCGTATAATTATCGCTCAATATTTTATTTTATTGATTCAATAATTGCTACGTTGATATTTTATATTATTGTTATTTCAATAATTGTCAATACATAGTATTTTCCATTATCAGATCAATAATTCATATTATTTGAATAATATTATTAGATAGAATTATTGACAATGTATAGAAAGTTCTATCTAAGGAGAAGTTTGGTCACCAAATTGTGCGCCAGTAAGGAGAAATCCTTATTGGAAAGCCTCTTTCACGAGTAAGCTATTCGGTTGTTAGTATTGTGATTCTGTAATATTATTTGTGAATAATTAATTATTGATTTATATGATAAGGAAAATATTCATTTTATGTGGATATAGATGGAAAAAAAATTTTAATTTGACAATTGTTGAAAATTGATATTTTATCTTTTCTGATAAAATAATTCATTTAAATATATTATTATATTATAATAATATAATAATGGTGATATTTTACAATGAATGTGTGATATATGAATAAATGAGGAGGAAGAGTATTTTTGTTAAAAAAAATGTTTAAAACATGTTTAACATGTTCGTGGGCCCCATTTCTTGACTGAAATTTGATTATAGCCTGCAAAATCGTCCGTATGTGGATTTCGGTCAAGTTCTGCTTGGAATTTGGAAAAACTTAAAAGTACAAAGTTGTAGAGAATTGAATTTCTTATGGAATGGACATAAGATTCGAATTTTTCTGATAAAAATGGCTATTTATTATGAATTATTGAAGTTCCGGAATAATTGATTTTTGAAGTTTTAATTATTTTTTTTAAGAAAAACGTTTTTATTATGTTGGTGGGCCCACTAGTATAGAAAGCATGTTGAATTTAGTTTCTTTGGTGTGCGTAGAAATTTTTTTAATATATATTAATATTTTATTAAATTTTCTGCTTTGGTGTTCTAAGCATTTTCCTATAATAAGGTGCTTAGCTTAGAATTAAAAATCACACCAGAAACTGAAATCTTCTCTGTCTATATTATCGAGCGTATTCTTGTGAGTATTTTGATACTTTGAGTGTTTCTATACGGTGCAAGTTCCTTCAGCGTTATATCTGATATTCCAACCAGAAGTACTATTCTTTCGAGGTAAGGGATGTTATTTTTTTTTTAAAAAATGATATTATTTCTTTCAATATCATTATACCAGAATATTGGTAAGATTTTTCTTGTGAAATTCTTGTCTTTTTGTGTCGGGGTTACTATTCACGTATATGGTACTATTCACGTATACGGCACTATTAACGAAAAAATTAAAAATTTCTTTTCTTCGTCTAAGTTGTTTATTATGATTACTAGCTTTGATTGTATCCATGTTTTGAACTTTATTCTTAAATTTTGCTCTACAATATTTTATTATGGAGTATTTTTGAACATGGATAAACCGAAGTACGAATCCGTAATATTTGTTCTTTTGTTTCACTGGATTTGTTTTTTTTAAATATTTTTCATCATCCTCAGTCCTAAATGATGATATAACTGAATATCTTTGGCCTGTAGTGCAAAGATGAATGATTTTCTGATGAATATCTTTGGCCCGTAGTGCAAAGATGAACAGGTGTTGAGATGAACATAACCAACTGATGAATATCTTTGGCCTGTAGTGTAAAGATGAATATTTGATTCAAGATGTATATTGATTGATGTTACAGGGATAAAATATTGATGATAAACTTTTAAATTCATAAAAGAAAGTAGATTTCATTCTCTACATAACTCTTCTAATGAATTGTTATTTCTGCCGCGAATATTGATTTAAAACTTGTTGTCTATTGTATTCTATCAGATTTTTCCCTGTTGAGGACTAACGATAATTTGTTCTATATTATCTTAGTCATAATATTCTTTACTGGGCTAGTTGAGCTCAACCTTTTCCTTTTTGTTTCATTTTTCTTTTCAGGAAGCGAGAATATAATGGGGAGTAGTCGGGGTGTGGAGTGATGTTCCAAGGCAGTTGTTATAGTAGTCCTCACTATTTTGTAAAATAGTGTATCAATAATTGTGATGAGGACTTATTTGGGTGTGGATATTGTCTAGATGACAATATTTGTATTTTAACTTAGTTTATGTGTTGTCGTATTTTGCACGACAATTGTATTAATAAAGTTGTAGTTGTTTCTGTACCATGTATTTGACAACTCAAAATAGGTGTTGTATACCTATTTTGGGGGCATCACAGTTGGTATCAGAGCTTAGGGATATGGTCTCTGGCGGAGATCGAGGAATAGAACTAAGAGGGGAGAGACGAGTAAATCCTTCGCTAGTGTGTCCTACCTAAGCTTATTTGTTGGTTATTCAGAATATAGGGATATTATGTGATATGTTAATTTCTTTAATTAACCCTTATTTTATGGCAGTATTTGAGAATGGCAACTGAGAATGTTAACAATGGAGTAAATGAGACCGTGGAGACACCTTTACTCACCAATCAGGAGAACGTACAACATGACGACAATGTTCCTCCTGTAAACAACACCACTGATCAGACGATGAACGAGGGAATGTTTAGAAGCTTTTTGTAGTTCATGCAAAATCAGATGAGGGAGAGTCGTGTACAAAATACAGGTGAAAATGATAGCAACGTACGGTTTGTCACAGCCAAGCAGTTCAAAGAGTTGGGACCACCAGAATTCTGGGGAAAGCCGGATCCGATTAAGGCGGAGACGTGGGTCAAGAAAATTACCAAGATATTCGATGTCTTGGGATGCACGGAGGAACAGAAGGTTCTATTTCCCACTTTTATGTTCCGTAATGAGGCAGATTACTGGTGGGAATCTGTGAAGCTTACCCAGCCAGCCGCACTCAACATGTCTTGGGAAACATTTCAAAAACTGTTCAATGACAAGTACTTTCCTGAAAGTATTTGTCATATGAAGGAAGTGGAGTTTATTAGACTGGAACAAAACAACATGACGGTGTCCCAGTACGAGGCGAAGTTCGCAGGGTTATCTAGGTTTACACCTCATTTAGTGGAGAATGAGGAACGTATGACGCGGATGTTTTTGAGAGGTTTGAAACCCGACATACGTCAATATCTCATTTCTCATAAATTTTCTCTATATTCAGATGTCGTCAACATGGCTCAATTATTAGAGCGAGATAACGAGTACGTTCAACCGAGGGACCACAACCAGGGTCATACCGGTGACAGCAATCATCGGAGCAACGATAACCAGCGGGGAAAGAAAAATACGGACAAAAGCGGTAACCACTCTGGTGGTAGTCATGACTATGATAATAAAAGAAGTGAGTCAGGAGGAGATTTTATAAAGAGAAGGTACAACAACGACAATGTGAAGACGTCAGCACCAGCAGCAACTGTTTCTAAGGGAGGAGAACGACCACCGTTCGTATGCTATAAATGTGGAAAAGAGGGACACATCAGCCCAAACTGTCCACAACAGTTCAAGGTATGTTATAATTGTGGAAAGGAAAAACATATCGCTCGAGATTGTACTGTAGCAAAATCAAGTCCAGCGGGGATGGTGACTCAAAAGGCTGTCCCAGAAAAGTCAAAGTCAACGGTTCCTGGAAGAGCGTTTGTCGTGACTAGTCAAAATGCGAGGAACCCAAACGAGGTGATCACTGGTAAGGTAATCATAAACTCTTGCGAAGTTTATACCTTACTAGATACCGGTTCTACCCATTCTTTTATCTCTCCTGCTTGTGCTCAACGTTTAAACTTGACTCTGGAGAAATTAGACTTTGACTTATCTGTGGAGACTCCGTTAAAAGAAACTTTCATTACATCCACTGTTTATAAATCTTGTTTGATCCAAGTTGACACCATCACATTACCTGTTGATCTTATCTCTTTAAAGATACTTGTTTTTGATGTGATTTTAGGGATTGATTGGTTAACTACTCATCATGCCAAAATTGATTATTTTCGTAAGGTTGTTAGTTTTTATATTCCTAACCAACCTGTTATGCGAATTCAAACAACTAAACCACTAAAATTAATCAATGTCATATCAAGCCATAAAGCCATTTGTTTATTGAAAAACGGATGTCAAGCTTTCTTAGCCCATGTTATGGATTTGATTAAAGACACGTCAGATTTGAATAATATTTCTGTTGTTAGTGAGTTTCCTAATGTATTTCTTGAAGAACTTCCCGGTCTACCCCCAGAACGTGAAGTTGAATTCTTTATTAATCTTGAACCTGGTACAAAGCCCATTTCTAAAACCCCATATCGAATGGCTCTATTGAACTTCAGAGTTAAAGGTCCAACTATGTGAGTTGTTGGACATCGGTTTCATTCATCCTAAGTACATCTCCTTGGGGTGCTCCTGTTTTATTCAGAAAGAAAAAGATGGGAGTATGCGACTTTGTATTGACTACCGGGAATTGAACCATTTCACCATCAAGAATAGGTATCCGCTACCTCGCATTGATGACCTATTTGACCAGTTTGCAAGGAGCACAATTCTTTTCAAAGATCGATCTTCTTTCGGATATCATCACCAAGATTAGAACCGAGGATATTCCAAAGATCGCCTTAAGAACTGCGATGACGGGCATTGTGAATTCCTAGTCATGTCTTTTGGATTGACTAATGCTCCTGCAACTTTTCATGGATATGATGAACCAAAGTATTTTAGGAATATTTGGATCGATTCGTTTCTTGTCTTTATTGATGACATCCTCATATATTCCAAAAGTCGTGAAGATCATGAGCACCATTTGAAGTTTGGTACTCCAAAGGCTTCGTGAAAACAAACTATATGCCAAATTGAAGAAATGCGAGTTCGGCTTGAGGAAGTAGCATTTCTTGGGCGCATGGTGTCAAAACATGAAGTATCCGTGGACCGGCGAAGATTGAAGCAATACAAAGTTGGGGAGCAACCAAGTCGGTGGACCAAATACGTAGCTTTCAGGTCTAGTTTGGTTATTATCGGAGATTCGTGGAAGGGTTTTCTCGAATCGCTACTCCATTAACTTCGGCTAACTCGGAAGGATACACAATTCGTTTGGGAGCGAAGAATGCGAGAAGAGTTTCCAAGAGCTTAAGAGGAGACTTATTTGAAGCACTTGTTCTAACAATACCATCTGGTTCGGATGGATTTGTTATCTACAGCGATGCTTCAGGCAAAGGGTTAGGATGTGTTCTCATGCAACATAGGAAAGTCATAGCCTATGCATCGCGACAACTTAAAGAATATGAGTGGAATTATCCTACTCATGATCTAGAGTTGGCAGCAGTTCTTTTCACGCTAAAGATCTGGAGGCACTATCTATATGGGTAAAAAGTGGAGATATATTCAGACCATAAAAGCCTCAAATATTTCTTCACTCAAAAGGAACTCAACATGCGGCAACTGTGACGCCCCCAAAATAGGTATACATCACCCATTCTGAGTTGTCAATACATGGTACAGAAACAACTACAACTTTATTATTACAACAGTAAAACTGTGAGTTTAAATACAAATATTATCTTCTAGACAATATTTATACTCACATAAATCCTCATCACATTTATTGATACATTATTTTACAAAAATGG
Organism: Panax quinquefolius; assembly: GCA_020205615.1. NCBI lineage: Eukaryota > Viridiplantae > Streptophyta > Magnoliopsida > Apiales > Araliaceae > Panax > Panax quinquefolius. The sequence goes on from CM035159.1 coordinate 69,238,181, forward strand.
TGAGGACTACTAAACAATCCTTTCTAAAACCTTCATTCCATATTCCGAGGCTGTATTTTCATTATATTCTCGCCTCCCACGAGAAGAATGGAACAAAAGGAAAAGGGTGAGCTCAACTAGCTCAAGTAAAGAATATTATGACTAAGATAATATACAACAAATTATCGTTAGTCTTCAACGAGGAAAAATTTAATAGAATACTGATAGACAACAAATTTTCAATCAATATTCGCAATGAAATAATAATTCATTAGAAGAGTTAAGTAGAGAATGCAAACTACTATCTTCTATGTATGAATTTAAAAGTTCATCGTCATCTTTTATCCCGTAACAACAATCAATATACATCTCGGAATCAAATATTCATCTTTGCACTCTGGGCCAAAGATATTCATCGATTAGTCATATTCATTTAAACACTGTTCATCTTTGCACTACTGTGCCAAAGATATTAATCGATCGGTCGTGTTCATCTCAACACTGTTCATCTTTGCACTTCAGCCAAAGATATTCTTCAGAAATCATTCATCTTTTGCACTCTGTGCCAAAGATATTCAATAATATCATCATTTAAGATCGAGGATGATGAAAATATTTTTAAAGAACGAATCCGGTGAAACAAAATGACAAGGATTAAGGATTAAGGATTAAGTACTTTGTTTTATCCATGTCCAACAATACCCCAAAAATAATCACAGTGGTGTAAAATTCAAGAATGATCAAAACATGGATACAATCAAAGCTAGTATCCAAAATAGATGTTTTGGATGAAAAGAAGAAATTTTATTTTTTTTTGGTGAATAGTGCAGATATCGTGAATAGTGCCAGTATCGTGAATAGTCTTAGTATCGTGTGAATAGTACCGTATACATGAATAGTAAATCCGACACCAAAAGATAGAAATTCCACAAAAAAACATTTTCACGCTTCATGAATAGTACTCGTGAATAGTAACTCGTGAATAGTAACTCATGAATAGTAACTTCGTGAATAGTAACTCATGAATAGTAACCCGACATGAAAAAGTTCCAAATTTGATAAAAACTTCAGATCAACATTTCAACATAATGATATTGAAGAAATAATATCATTCTGAAAAAAATAATATCCCTTACCTCAAAGAATCGAGTACGGAAGGAAAGGTGGAAGTGATCTTTGAATGAAACTTATCTTGAACAACCCAACTCTCAAAGTATCTAAATACTCACAAAATACGCTCAATAATATAGAGAGAAAAGAGAAAACTTTGTTTCGGTGTGATTTTCAATTCTAACTTAGCCCTCTATTTATAGGAAAATGTTAGCCAGCAAAGCGGACTTGACTGCTTTACTGATGGCTTTACACGCTACTATTGCCACCCACCACATTTGAAATAAAATTCAGCACATTTCTTCACCAACCACAAGTGGGGCCCACTCAATTCTAGAATTTTCCACCAAAATCAATTATAACCCTAATTTAAGAATCGGACACCTCTTAAAATTCATAACAAATCATTCGTGCATTTTAAGCGGTTCAAAATTTGTGGACATATACTCAACTTATGTATGTATAACATACCCAAACATTACCATGATCCAACGGTCGGATTAAAAATTATAATCCCCATAATATATCTCAAAACCCACGATTTAATTTTTAATACCTCCAATCTGGTAAAATCTTGATAAAACACCTCAACAATAATTTCTTCATTTATAACCACATAAATAAATCCATCATTTATATCCACATAAAATAAATATTTCTTTATCATATGAATCAATAATTAATTATTCACAAATAATATTACAGAATCACAATTATAAACCATGGTAGTTTCGGGAAAGGGGGCTTTCAGATAAGGATTTCTCCTTCTTGGTAGCATGATTAGGTGACCAAACCTCTCCTTGTGAGAACTTTCTAGACATTGCCAATAATGCTATCTAATAATATTATTTAAATAATATGAATTATTGATCGATAATGGAGATAATAATGCGGTGACAATTATTGAGCAATGATAATATAAAATATCAACGCATGCAATTATTGAATCAATAAAATAAAATATTGAATAGTAACTCTTTGTAAAAATTATTGAGTAGTGCCTTCTTACGTAAGGATTAATAATTCAACAACATCTTGTATGCAATCTGGTAATATTCTTTGTGCGACCACAGCGTATTCGTATTTTAACCACGGGGTATTCCAACGGTCTTAACTTGGTAACAACTACGTAGTTATTTTTAACCAACTTATATTTGTCGTTTTCTTCATCCAATCGCTTTTCAGTTATGGGGCCCACACATGCTCGTACGTCAATACGAATATTCCTGAAGCGATCGAATATTCCACGACCAAACGAATATTCAAGACAAAATGTATATTTTATAACCACTTGCTTATTTTGAAATATTTGCGTATTTAACCCTTAACTATCCACATTAATCAAATCAACCCTTACTATTTCAAAATAATAAATAAAGGAAATTCCTTTTATTTAAAAAAATTTTGAGGTCTTACAACCTCCCTCCTTATGAAATTTCGTCCTCGAAATTGGCGTGCGATACTGGTGTTTGAAAAGGTGAGGATACCTCGCTTTCATTTTCGTTTCAATTCCCGGTCATTTCTCTATAGCATGATTCCTCCACAAAACTTTAACTTGTGGTATGACCTTTCTTGGCGTAGGACATGCTCCTTCTATCCAAGATCTTGTGGTACCTCCTCATCGTTAAGTCTTGGCTATCTCGTCCGGTTCTAACTTCGATAACGTGGTTCGGGTCTTTCACATATTCTGAAATACGGATATGTGAAACACATTATGAACACGAGACATACTCGGAGAATGTAACGCAAGTCTATAGGCTACATTTCCTACTCGGTCAAGAATTTGAAATGGACCGATAAATCGTGGATTGAGCTTTCCTCTCTTCCCAAATCTTGTAACTCCCTTCCATGGAGCAACTCATGATAATCATGATCCCTACATTAAATTCCACGTCCTTTCGATGAAGATCCGCATATAACTCTTTTGTCGATCTTGTCTTGGTTTGTATCGTTGTCGAATCATTTGGATCTTTTCGGTGAGTCATACGTCTTAACTTTCGGGTCCCAACAATGTTGCTTCACCCACCTCATCCCAACATATTGGAGAGCGACATTTTCGTCCATATAATGCTTGAATGGAGCCACACCTATACTTGCACGATAGCTTGTTGTTGTAGGAGAATTCCACCAATGGTAAATACTTATCCCAACTACCCTTGAAGTCTAGGACACGAGTCTTAATAAATCTTCAAGAGTTTGAATAGTCCTCTACGATTGTCCGTCCGGTTTGGGGATGGTATCTTAGAACTAAATCGCAAATCCGTGCCCATAGCTTTTTGCAAGCTAACCCAAAATCTTGAAGTGAATCTTGGGTCACGATCCGAAACTATGGATACGGGCATGCCATACAACCTCACAATCTCATTTACGTACATACTAGCAAGGCGTTCAAGTGAATAAGTCTCCGTATCGGCAAGAAATGAAAGCGAGACTTGGTTAATCTATCAACAATAACCCAAATAGCATTGATGCCTTGAGAAACCGTAGGAAGACAAAATCTTGAAATCCATGGTAATGTGTTCCCACTTCCATTTAGGAATCTCAAGTGGTTGCAACGGACCCTTAGGTACTAGATGCTCGCCTTTACCGTTGGCAAGTTAAACACATCGAGATAAACTTTGCAATCTCTCTTCATATTATTCCACCAAAATGTATGTCGAAGATCACGATACATTTTAGTACTTCGAGGATGGATTGAAAATGGTGTATTGTGTGCCTCCATCATAATCTTGTACTTCAAATCAGTCGTTAGGAACACAAAGTCTAGAGTGGACTCAAGTATTCCTTCTTCATCAATTCTCGCTTAGGAATAGCTCCTTCTTGTACTTTCTTCTTCATACGCATCATCGGCAAGATTCGGTGGCTTGAGCAACCTTAACTTTTTCTATTAAAGTTGGCTCTGTCGTATACTTGACATCATCACTTTTCGTTCGCATATGATCTTCTACTCGATCAATCGTCGGCTACCACGTTAAACTTTACCGGGATGGTATTGAATAGTGTGGTCGTAGTCTTTCAATAGCTTTCGAGCCAGCGTCATTTGCCGCATGTTGAGTTCTTTTGAGTGAAGAAATATTTAAGGCTTTTATGGTGCGAATATATCTCCACTTTCTCCCCATATAGATAGTGCCTCCATATCTTTTAAGAAAAGCAGCATTGCTGCTAACTCTAGATCATGAGTAGGATAATTCCTCTCATACTCTTTAAGTTGTCGCGAGGCATAGGCTATGACTTTCCCACGTTGCATGAGAACACATCCTAACCCTTTGCACGAAGCATTTGTAGATAACAAATCCATCCGAACCGGATGGTATTGTTAGAAGCAGTCTTAGAATAAAGTCTCTCTTAAGCTCTTGGAAACTCTTCTCGCATTCTTCACTCCAAAGCGAATTTTGTATCCTTTCGAGTTATTTGAGTTAATGGAGTAGCGATTCGAGAAAACCCTTCCACGAATCTCCGATAATAACCATTTAAGCCCAAAAGCTACGTGCTTGAGTCAGAGCTTCGGTTGCTCCAACTTTGTATTGCTTGATCTTGGCCGGATCAGCAGATACTCCATGTTTTGACACCACATGCCCAAGAAATGCTACTTCCTCAAGCGAACTCGCATTTCTTCAATTTGGCATATAGTTGGTTTTCACGAAGCCTTTGGAGTACCGACTTCAAATGGTGCTCATGATCTTCACGACTTTTGGAATATATAAGGATGTCATCAATAAAACAACAACAAGCGATCAAATATTCCTTGAATACTCGGTTCATCATATCCATGAAAGCTTGAGGAGCATTAGTTAGTCCGAAAGACATGACTAAGAATTCATAATGCCCATACCGAGTTACGAAGCGCGTCTTTGGAATATCCTCGATTCTAATCTTGGTGATGATATCCGAGCGAAGATCGATTTTGAAAAGAATTGTGCCCCTTTGCATTTGGTCAAACAAGTCATTAATACGAGGTAGAGGATACCTATTCTTGATGGTGACATGGTTCGATTCGATAGTCAATACAAAGTCGCATACTCCGTCTTTCTTTTTACAAATAAAGCAGGAGCACCCCGAGGAGATGTACTAGGGCGAATGAAACCGATGTCCAACAATTCACGTAGTTGGACCTTTAACTCTGAAGTTCAATAGGAGCCATTCGATATGGGGTTTTAGAAATGGGCTTTTGTGCGGGTTCAAGATCAATAAAGAATTCAACTTCACGTTACGGGGGTGAGGCGGGAAGTTCTTGGGAAATACGTCGGGAAAGTCGATAACAACGGGAATATTATTCAAATTTGGCGTGTCTTTATTCAAATCCATAACATGGGCTAAGAAAGCTTGACATCCGTTTTTCAATAAGCGAATAGCTTTATGATTAGATATGATAGTGATTGATTTTAATGGTTTAGTTGCTTGAATTAAATACAACGGGTTGGTTAGGAATATGAAAACTAACAACCTTACGAAAACAATCAATTTTGGCATGATGAGTAGTTAACCGATCAATCCCTAAAATCACATCAAAAGCAAGTATCTTTAAAGAGATAAGGTCAGCAGGTAAGGTAATGGTGCCAACTTGAATCAAACAAGATTTATAAGCGAGTGGATGTGATGAAAGTTTCTCTAACGGAGTTTCCACAGATAGGTCAAAGTCTAATTTCTCGAGTCAAGTTTAAGCGTTGAGCACATGCGGGAGAGATAAATGAATGGGTATACTTAGGTATCAAGTAAGGTATAAACTTCGCAAGAATTTATAAATAGCTTACCGTGATCACCTCGTTTGGGTTCTCGCATTATGACCGGTCACAACAAAGCGCTCTTCCCGGAATCGTTGACTTTGACTTTTACAGGGACGATCTTTTGAGTCACCGTCCCCATTGAACTAGGTTTTCGCTCTCTGCGTCTGATCTCGGCGATATGTCCTTCCTTTCCACAACTATAGCATACCTTGAAGCTGTTGTGGGCGGTTTGGACCGATATGTCCCTCTTTTTCGCATTTGTAGCATATAATGGGTGGTCGTTCTCCTCCCTTAGAACCGATTCTTTTTAAACCTTTGTCGTCTTCACATAGTCGTTGTTAAATCTCCTCTTTTTAAAATCTCCTCGACTCGCTTCTTACATTTTTCATGACCATGATTACCACCGGAGTGGTTACCATTTTCGTAAAATCGCATTTCTTTCTCCATGAGTTATCATTAATACATTGTTGCTATATCTCTGATGCGATCCACGGTTATGGTCCCTCGAGTTGGTAGTACTCGTTATCTCGCTCTAATAATTGAGCCACATTTACAACATCGAATAAAGAAAGTTTATGAGAAATGAGATCTTGGCGGCGTATGCGGGTTTCAAACCTCTAAGAAACATCGCGTCATCGTTCCTCATTCTCCACCAAATGAGGTGCAAACTTTGGATAACTCGCAAACTTTGCCTCGTCTTTGAGACACCGTCGTGTTGTTTTGCTGCTCTAATCGATGAACTCCACTTCCTTCATATGACCGAACACTTTCGGGAAAGTATTTGTCATTAAATAGTCTCTGAAAGCGTTTCCAAGACATCTTTGAGTGCGGTTTGGATGGAGTACGCTTCACTGAGACTCCCACCGATGAGTCCGCCTCGCCACGGAACATAAAGGTGGCGAATGGAACCTTCGTTCCTCCGTGCATCCCAAGACATCGAATATCTTGGTAATTTGTTTGACCCATGTTTCGCTGGTGATCGGATCGGCTTTCCCTTAAATTCAGTGGTCCCAACTCTTTGAAGCGCTTGGGCATTTGTGACAACCCGTGAATTGCTATCATTTCCTCACCGTATTTTGAACACGAGTCTCCTAAATGCGATTTTGCATGAGCTGCAAAAAGCTTCTAAACATCCCCTCGTTCATCATCGCGCCGGTGGTGTTGTTCACGGGAGGAACATTGCCGACTGTTGCACGTTCTCTCCTCGTTGGTAAATCTGAGCATCTCCACGGTCTCATTTACTCCCTTTGTTAATATTCTCGATCGACATCTCAAAATCTTGTCATAAAACAAGGGTTAATTAAGGAAATCAATATATCACATAATATCCCTATATCTTAACCAACTAACAAATAAGCTTAGGTAGGACACACTTTAGCGAAGGATTTACTCGTCTCTCCCCTCTAGTTCTATTCCCCGATCTCCTTGGGAGATCATATCCTAAGCTACGATACCAGTGTGGCGCCCCCAAAATAGGTATACATCACCCATTACGAGTTGTCAATACATGGTACGAAACAACTACAACTTTATTATTACAACAAGTAAAGCTGTGAGTTTAAATACAAATATTATCTTCTAGACAATATTTATACTCACATAAATCCTCATCACATTTATTGATACATTATTTTACAAAAATGGTGAGGACTACTAAACAATCCTTTCTAAAACCTTCATTCCATACCCCAGGCTGCGTACTATTTATATTCTCGCCTCACGAGAAGAATGGAACAAAAAAGGAAAAGGGTGAGCTCAACTAGCTTCGATAAAGAATATTATGACTAAGATAATATACAACAAATTATCGTTAGTCTTCAACGAGGAAAAATTTAATAGAATCTGATAGACAACAAATTTTCAATCAATATTCATGATGAAATAATAATTCATTAGAAGAGTTAAGTAGAGAATGCAAACTACTATCTTACATGTATGAATTTAAAAGTTCATCATCTATCTTTTATCCTGTGTAACAATCAATATACATCCGGAATCAAATATTCATCTTTGCACTCTGAGGCCAAAGATATTCATCGATTGGTCATATTCATTTAAACACTGCATTCATCTTTGCACTCTGAGGCCAAAGATATTAATCGATCGGTCGTATTCATCTCAACACTGTTCATCTTTGCACTCTGAAAGAAGATATTCTTCGAAATCATTCATCTTTGCACTTCGGGCCAAAGATATTCAATAATATCATCATTTAAGACCGAGGATGATGAAAAAATATTTTAAAGAAGCGAATCCGGTGAAACAAAATGACAAGGATTAAGGATTAAGGATTCAGTACTTTGTTTTATCCATGTCCAACAATACCCCAAAAATAATCACAGTGGTGTAAAATTCAAGAATGATCAAAACATGGATCTACAATCAAAGCTAGTATCCAAAATAGATGTTTTTGACGAAAAGAAGAAATTTTATTTTTTTGGTGAATAGTGCAGTATACGTGAATAGTCTTGATATCGTGAATAGTCTGTAGTATATCATGAATAGTCTGAGTATACATGAATAGTAAATCCGACACCAAAAGATAGAAATTCCACAAAAAAACATCTTTCACGCTTCATGAATAGTACTCGTGAATAGTAACTCGTGAATAGTAACTCATGAATAGTAACTTCGTGAATAGTAACTCATGAATAGTAACCCGAGCATGAAAAAGTTCCAAATTTGATAAAAACTTGGATCAACATTTCAACATAATGATATTGAAGAAATAATATCATTCTGAAAAAAATAATATCCCTTACCTCAAAGAATCGGTGCCGGAAGGAAAGGTCGGAAGTGATCTTTGAATGAAACTTGTCTTGAAGCACAACTCTCAAAGTATCTAAATACTCACAAAATACGCTCAATAATATAGAGAGAGAAGAGAAAACTTTGTTTACGGTGTGATTTTCAATTCTAACTTAGCCCCTCATTTATAGGAAAATGTTAGCCACCAAAGCGAGACTTGACTGCTACACGATGGCTTTACGCTACTATTGCCACCCACCACATTTGAAATAAAATTCAGCACATTTCTTCACCAACCACAAGTGGGGCCCACTCAATTCTAGAATTTTCCACCAAAATCAATTATAACCCTAATTTAGAATCGAGACACCTCTTAAAATTCATAACAAATCATTTCGTGCATTTTTAACGGTTCAAAATTTGTGGACATATACTCAACTTATGTATGTATAACATACCCAAACATTACCACAATCCAGCGGTCGGATTAAAATTATAATCCCCATGATATATCTCAAAACCCACGATTTAATTTTTAATACCTCCAATCGGTAAAATCTTGATAAAACACCTCAACAATAATTTCTTCATTTATAACCACATAAATAAATCCATCATTTATATCCACATAAAATAAATATTTCTTTATCATATGAATCAATAATTAATTATTCACAAATAATATTACGAGAATCACAATTATGACAATGACGGTAGTTCGAGGAAAGAGGGGCTTTCAGATAAGGATTTCTCCTTCTTGGTAGCGCAATTAGGTGACCAAACCTCTCCTCGATGAACTTTCTAGACATTGCCAATAATGCTATCTAATAATATTATTTAAATAATATGAATTATTGATCGATAATGGAGAGATAATGCGTTGACAATTATTGAAACAATGATAATATAAAATATCAATGACAATTATTGAATCGATAAAATAAAATATTGAATAGTAACTCATTGTAAAAATTATTGAGTAGTGCCTTCTTACGTAAGGATTAATAATTCAACAATCTGTGCAATCTGGTGTCTTCTTTGTGCGACCACGTATTCATCGTATTTTAACCACCGGGTATTCAACGATCTTACTTGGTAACAACTACGGCGTTATTTTTAACCAACTTATATTTGTCGTTTTCTTCATCCAATCGCTTTCCGTTATGGGGCCCACACATGGGCTGCTTGTGAGTAAATCGCACGAATATTCCCAAGCGATGCGAATATTCCACGACCAAACGAATATTCCCAAACAAAAATGTATATTTTATAACCACTTGCTTATTTTGAAATATTTGCGTATTTAACCCTTAACTATCCACATTAATCAAATCAACCCTTACTATTTCAAAATAATAAATAAAGGAAATTCCTTTTTATTTAAAAAAAATTTCGGGGTCTTACAGCAACGACATTGGCTCGAGCTGTTGAAAGACTACGACCACACCATTCAATACCATCCTGGAAAAACGAACGTGGTAGCTGACGCGTTGAGTAGAAGATCATATGCGAAAACGAGTACGATGTTGTTAACATAAAGGCCTATTTTGTGTGATTTACAAAAGATGAAGATAGAATTCAAGACTCCGAGGACCTATGTGATGATGTCAAGTATACGCATAGAAACAACTTTAATCGATAAAGTTAAAGTTGCTCAAGCCACAGACCCGGAGCTGATGCATATGAAGAAGAAAGTACAAGAAGGTGTTATCCCAAAGGAAAGAATCGATGAAGAAGGAATACTTCGAGTCAACTCTAGACTTTGTGTTCCTAACGACTCAAATTTGAAGTACAAGATCATGACGGAGACACACAATACACCATTTGCAATCCATCCTGGAATTACCAAAATGTATCGTGATCTTCGACATACATTTTGGTGGAACAATATGAAGAGAGAGATCGCGAAGTTTATCTCGAGGTGTTTATCTTGTCAACGGGTAAAGGCGGAGCATCAAGTGCCGAAGGGTCCATTGCAACCACTTGAGATCCCGAAATGGAAGTGGGAACACATTAATATGGATTTTGTTACGGGTCTTCCCACGGTTTCTCAAGGCATAGATGCTATTTGGGTTATTGTTGATAGATTAACTAAGTCCGCTCATTTCTTGCTGATACGGGAGACTTATTCCCTTAAACGTCTTGCTCGTATGTACGTAAATGAGATTATGAGATTACATGGCATGCCAGTATCCATAGTTTCGGATCGTGACCCAAGATTTACTTCACGATTTTGGGTTAGCTTGCAAAAAGCTATGTGCACGAATTTACGATTCAGTTCGACATACCATCCTCAAACGGACGGACAATCAGAGAGGACTATTCAAACTCTTGATGATCTATTAAGACTCTGTGTCCTAGACTTCAAAGGGAGTTGGGATAAGTATTTACCATCGGTGGAATTTTTCTACAACAATAGTTATCAGGCAAGTATAGGTGTGGCTCCATTCGAAGCATTGTATGGACGAAAGTGTCGCTCTCCAGTATATATTGGGATGAGGTGGGTGAAGCAACATTGTTGGGACCAGATTTGGTACGTATTACTACGAGAAAAGATCCAAATGATTCGACAACGATACAAAGCAAGACAGGATCGACAAAAAGAGTTATGCGGATCTTCATCGAAAGGACGTGGAATTTAGTATTGGGGATCATGTATTGTTGCGTGTTGCTCCATGGAAGGAGTTACAAGATTTGGGAAAAGAGGAAAGCTCAATCCACGATTTATTGGTCAATTTGATTCTCGTCGGTAGTAGGAAATGTGGCCTATAGACTCGCGTTACCTCCAAGTATGTCTCGTGTTCATAATGTTTTTCACATATCTGTGCTTCGTAAATATGTGAAAGACCCGAACCACATTATTGAGTTAGAACCAGACTAAATAGCAGAAGATTTAATGTACGAGGAGGTACCTGTCAAGATCTTGGATAGGAAGGAGCATGTCCTACGCACAAAGGTCATACCACAAGTCAAAATTTTGTGGAGGAACCATGTTATAGAGGAAATGACCTGGGAGTTAGAAAAGGAAATGAAAGCGAGGTATCCTCACCTTTTTGAATCACCAGGTACGTACGTTAATTTCGAGGACGAAATTTCATAAGGAGGGGAGGTTGTAAGACCCCAACTTATTATAAATGAAATTGAATTTCCTCTATTTATTATTTTGAAATAGTAAGGGTTGATTTGATTAATGTGGTTAGTTATGGGTAAAATGCGCATATATTTCAAATAAGCAAGTGGTTATAAAATATTCATTGTTGTTGGGGAATATTCGCTTGTCGTGGAATATTTCTTCTTGCTTGGGAATATTCATAATGACGACGTGAGCCTTGTGTGGGCCCCATAACTGAAAGCGATTGGATGAAGAAAGCGACAAGTATAAGTTGTTTATAAATAACGGCGTAGTTATTCAAGATTATATCTTGTTGGAATACCCGGTGGTTAAAACACAGTAGCACACGGTATTGCACCAATTATTGATTTTTACGTAAGAATGCACTACTCAATAATTGTTACAATAATTACTGTTCAATATTTTATTTTATTGATTCAATAATTGCTACGTTGATATTTTATATTATTGTTATTTCAATAATTGTCAATACATAGTATTTTCCATTATCAGATCAATAATTCATATTATTTGAATAATATTATTAGATAAAATTATTGGCAATGTCTAGAAAGTTACTTCAAGGAGAGGTTTGGTCACCTAATGCAGCGCCAAGAAGTGAGAGAAATCCTTATTGAAAAGCCCCTCTTTCACGGAAGCATTCGATTCACATGATTGTGATTACGTAATATTATTTATGAATAATTAATTATTGATTTATATGATAAGGAAAATATTCATTTTATGTGGATATAGATGGAGAAAATTTTTAATGTGACAATTGTTGAAAATTGATATTTTATCTTTTACGATAAAATAATTCATTTAAATATATTATTATGTTATAATAATATAATAATGGTGATATTTTATAATGAATTTGTGATATATGAATAAATGAGGAGGAAGAGTATTTTTGTTAAAAAAAATGTTTAAAACATGTTAAACATGTTCGTGGGCCCCATTTCTTGATTGAAATTTGATTATAGCCTGCAAAATTGTCCGTATGTGGATTTCGATCAAGTTCTGCTTGGAATTTAAGAAACCTTAAAACTAAAAAGTTGTAGAGAATTGAATTTCCTATAGAATGGACATAAGATTCGAATTTTTTTGATAAAAGGGCTATTTATTATGAATTATTGAAGTTCCGAAATAATTGATTTTTGAAGTTTTAATTATTTTTTTAAGAAAAACGTTTTTATTATGTTGGTGGGCCCCACTAGTATTGAAAGCATGCTAAATTTAGTTTCTTTGGTGTGCGTAGGAAAATGTTTAGTATATATTAATATTTTATTAAATTTTCTGCTTTGGTGTTCTAAAGATTTTCCTATAAATAGGGTCTTAGCTTAGAATTGAAAATCACACGTAAAGCAGAAATCTTCTCTCTATATTATCGGCGTATTCTTGTGAGTATTTTGATACTTTGAGTGTTGTTATCTGATGCAAGTTCCTTGACGTTATATCGATATTCCAAACCCGAAGTCTTATTCTTTCGAGGTAAGGGATGTTATTTTTAAAAAAATGATATTATTTCTTTCAATTTCATTATCTTAGGAATATTGGTAAGATTTTTTTCTTGAAATTCTTGTCTTTTTGTGTCGGGGTTACTATTCACGATATCTAAGACTATTCACGTATACGACCTTTGTTCACGTGATATCGGCACTATTCACGAAAAAAATTAAAATTATCTTTTCTTCGCCTAAGTTGTTTATTATGATTACTAGCTTTGATTGTATCCATCTTTTGAACTTCATTCTTGAATTTTGCTCCACAATATTTTATTATGGAGTATTTTTGAACATGGATAAACCGGAAGTACGAATCAAGTAATATTTATTCTTTTTTGTTTCTTTGGATTCGTTTTAGAAAAATATTTTCATCATCCTCTGCGTCTAAATGACGATATAATTTGAATATCTTTGGCACTGTAGTGCAAAGATGAATGATTTTCGATGAATATCTTTGGCCCGTAGTGTAAAAGATGAACATGTGTTGAGATGAACATGATTAATCGATGAATATCTTTGGCCTGTAGTGCAAAGATGAATATTTGATTCAAGATGTATATTGATTGATTTTACAGGGATAAAATATTGATGATAAACTTTTAAATTCATAGAAGAAAGTAGATTTCATTCTCTACGTAACTCTTCTAATGAATTGTTATTTCCACTACAAATATTGATTTAAAACTTGTTGTCTATTGTATTCTATCAGATTTTTCCTTGTTGAGGACTAACGATAATTTGTTCTATATTATCTTAGTCATAATATTCTTTACTGGGCTAGTTGAGCTCAACCTTTTTCCTTTTTGTTCCATTTTTCTTCTCAGGAAGCGAGAATATAACGGGGAGTAATCGGGGTGTGGAGTGATGTTCCAATGCAGTTGTTATAGTAGTCCTCACTATTTTATAAAATAGTGTATCAATAATTGTGATGAGGACTTATTTGGGTGTGGATATTGTCTAGATGACAATATTTATATTTTAACACACAGTTTATGTGTTGCCGTATTTTGCACGATAATTGTATTAATAAAGTTATAGTTATTTCTGTACCATGTATTTGGCGACTCCGAATGGGTGTTGTATACCTATTTTGGGGGCGTCACAATATTTATCACATTACATACCTACACACTTATTATATTGCACGTATTCAAATACGTAATATATAATAAAACATATAATAAATAATAAATTTATTATATTAAATTCTAATTTAATTTATCCAAAAATTCTGGATCGCTATAGTTGATATTGCGAATATGTAACCCATTCGGTGATTGGCGTCATACACCCCCAAAGGTGCAGAAAACAAAGAGTCGACCCATGCACACTACAAGAAAATCGACTATTTTCGACAGAATTATTCTCGATGGAATAGAGTCCGTCAAAATTAACCTATTTCCGACGGAATAATTCGTCGACTATAATTCCCTCGAAACTATTATAATTTTGACGAAATTCCATCGGAAGTATTAGGACCTCCTTGGCACCATCTTTCCCGTCCGCGCAAAACTAATTTCGACGAATTAAAAGCTATTTCAGAGGGAATATCTGTAAGACCCCAACTTTTATGAATAAAGATTAAATTTTCTCGAAATATATTTTTGAATATTATGGTGTAGATATGATATAATGTTATAGTTGTGGGTAATATTTACAAATTTTACAAAGTAAGCATGTTGTTATAAAATATTCGATTGGTCGGAGAATATTTGTTTTAACAGGGAATATTCGTACAACGACACAATCATTGGTGGACCCCACAACAGAAGTATTGTCGTAGTTAAAAAATGACAGAATTATCTTTTTATAAAAATAATGGCGAAAGTTTTACCATTAAACTGTTGAACTACCCATTAGTAGTAAAAGTACTGATGAATACGCGTGGGTTGCGTAAGAAAGACACGGTATTGATTATTGATGCTTACGTGAGAAGTCACTCGGTTATACTCAATTATTGCTACGATAATTCTCGCATCATATCTCTCGTATTATTGATTCAATTATTGTCACAAGAATAACATCGCATAATATTTTATATTATTAAATCAATAATTAAGACAACAAAGTTATTCATATTATTATTTGCAATATCGATGATGTCAGAAGTTACATCAATGAGAGGTTTGGTCACCTAATTGTGCACCAATAAGGAGAAATTCTTATCGAAAAGCCCCCTCTTTCCTGGGAACGACCTGGTTGTTAAATATTGTGAGTTATAATATTAATGATGAATAAGTTCGTATTGATTAAAGATAAAATTGATAGTTCCATTGTGTTGGGATTACTAGTGTTAGTGGAAATCGACATTTATTTCGATAATAATTGATGTCTGAAAGTTATAATGACCAATTAGGTAATTAATCGGATAAATAAGCAATTAATTGCTATTAATTCACATGTTTATAACTATGTGTTCACATGTGTGTACTATTAATTCACATGTATGTACTATTAGGGGAGGTGGTGCAAGATTGATAATACTTGCATGACTAAATTGAAAATGGAGGTATAGATGAAGGTATTATACTGTAATTATTTTTTTCACATGTATAAAACTATTGATTCACATGAATGTACTATGAATTCATATGATATACTATTAGGGGAGGTGGTGCAAGTTTGATAATACTTGCAAGACTAAATTAAAAATAAAGGAAAAGATGAAGGTATTATACTGTAATATTTCGAGCCCTAAAACGTGCAATTATCGAAACTATATTTTTCTATAAATAGAAGCTCATTCTTCTTTCATTCTCACCAATTCACTAATGTGACGCCCCCAAAATAGGTATACACAACACCCATTCTGAGTCGCCAAATACATGGTACAGAAATAACTAAAACTTTATTAATACATTTGTGTCGCAAAATACTAATACAACATATATCTTGTGAGTTTAAATACAATTATTGTCTTCTAGACAATATACATACCCAAATAAATCCTCATTATTGATACACTATTTTACTGAGAATAGTGAAGACTACTAAAACAACTATCTAGAACCATCACTCCACACCCGACTAGTTCCTCGCTATAATCTCGCCTCTCGAGAAGAAAAATGGAACAACAAGGAAAAGGGTGAGCTCAACTAGCCCAAGTAAAGAATATTATGACTAAGATAATATACAACAAATTATCGTTAGTCTCCAACAGGAAAAATCTGATAGAATACAATAGACAACAAGTTTGATCAATATTCGCATTGAAATAATAATTCATAGTAAGAGTTACGTAGAGAATGAAATCTACTATAATCTATGAATTTAACAGTCCATCATCAATATTTTATCCTCGTAACATCAATCAATATTCATCTCAAATCAAATATTCATCTTTGCACTACTGAGCCAAAGATATTCATCAATCGGCCATGTCATATCATCTCAACACATTCATCTTTGCACTAAAGGCCAAAGATATTCATAAGTCGATCATGTTCATCTCAACACTGTTCATCTTTGCACCACGGGCCAAAGATATTCATAAGAAAATCAACCTTCTTTTCAGACTACGGGCCAAAGATATTCAATAATATCATCATTTAGGATTTGAGGATGATGAAAATATTTTAAAGAAATCGAATCCAAAGGAAACAAAAGAACAAGTATTATGGATTCGTACTTTAAACAATCCGAGTTCAAAAATACTTCATAAATAATCATATCAAGTAAAATTCAAGAATGATCAAAACATGGATACAATCAAAGCTAGTATCCGAGAATAGATATTTTGGACGAAAAGAAGAAATTTTATTTTTCGATGAATAGTGCCGTATACGTGAATAGTGCCGTATACGTGAATAGTAACTCCAACACCAAAAGATAGAAATTCCACAAAAACATCTTCACGCTTCATGAATAGTACTCGTGAATAGTAACTCGTGAATAGTAACTCATGAATAGTAACTCGTGAATAGTAACTCATGAATAGTAACCCCGACATGAAAAAGTTCCAAATTTGATAAAAACTTCAGATCAACATTTCAAAGATAATGATATTGAAGAAATAATATCATTACGAAAAAATAATATCCCTTACCTTGCAAAGAAAAGATACTTCCGATTTGGAATACTAGATATAGTCTTTGAAGGAACTTGCAAATTAATTAGAAACTCACAAAGTATCTAAATACTCACAAAATACACTCGATAATATAGAGAGAGAAAGAGAGAAAACTTTGTTTCTGGTGTGATTTTCAATTCTAACTTAGCCCTCTATTTATAGGAAAATGTTAGCACGGCAAGGGACTTAACTCCGCAACTCTGATGGCTTTACACCGCTACTATTCCCACCCACCACATTTGAAATAAAATTCAGCACATTTTTTCACCAACCACAAGTGGGGCCCACCAATTCTAGAATTTTCCACCAAAATCATTTATAATAACCTAATTTACGAATCACCACCTCTTAAAATTCATAATAAATTATACGCTCATTTTTAACGGTTCAAAATTTGTGGACATATACTCAACTTATATATGTATAACATATCCAAAAAATTACAACGATCCAACTATCGGATTAAATATTATAACTCACACAATAAAGTCAGTAATAACACCGATTTGATCTTTTAATACCTCCAATCAGATAAAATACAAATAAAACATCTCAAAGATTAATTCCTTCATTAATAACCACATAAATAAATCCATCATTTATATTCATATAAAATAAATATTTCTTATCATATGAATCAATAATTAATTATTCACAAATAATATTGAGAATCACATTTACGACAACCCAGTCGCATCTCAGAAAGAGGGGCTTTCAATAAGGATCTCTCTCATCGGGCGGTAGCGCAATTAGGTGACCAAACCTCTCCTTAGATGTAACTTTCTAGACATTGCCAATAATGTTATCTAATAATATTATTCAAATAATATGAATTATTGATCCGATAATGGGAAATCTTGTGCGTTGACAATTATTCAAAGCAAAGAATAATATAAAATACCAACGCAAAGAATTATTGAATCAATAAAATAAAATATTGAGCAAGATTAATCAATAATTATTGAGTAGTGCCTTTCACGTAAGGATCAATAATTGATGCAATACCGCGGTGCTATCGCTCAACAACGCCAGATTAATGTGTTTTAACCACCGGGTATTCCAACAAAGATAATCCAGTAATAATTACGTAGTTATTTTTAAACAACTTATATTTGTCGCTTTTCCTCATCCAATCGCTTTCCGTTATGGGGCTCATTACATGGTCGCTACTGTAAATGCATTTAATATTCCGACAAGCACGAATATTCCACGACTAAACGAATATTCCCTAGACAAAAATGAATATTTTATAACCACTTGCTTATTTTGAAATATTTGCGTATTTTACCCCTAACTATCCACATTAATCAAATCAACCCTTACTATTTCAAAATAATAAATAAAGGAAATTCCTTTTTATTTAAAAATTTCGGGGTCTTACAACTAAGACTCACAAGAGCAATTATAGAGAGAGAAGCTATAGAGAGAAAGAAGAAGAGTAGTCTGCTACTTCACTATTCCAGTATCCAGTCTTCTTCTGAGGTAAGAGGTATTATTTATTTCATATTCTGAAGAGATATTATTTTTCGTATTCGTATGAATATTATTTTATTCGTAGGAATATTATCTTCGTTAAATATTCGTTGGAATATTATTTTCGTTCAACAGTTGTAAGAGATGTTATTTTTATTCAATATTCGCTTGAAATAATATTTTCTTCCATACTCTATAGTATGTAAGTAATATTATTTCATTTCAGATTTCAAATTCTATACTCATTTTGTTAAAGTTTTGGCTTCTATATTCTATGAAATTAGTAGAATATCCTTAAAATTTGTGCTTCATCTAGTATCGTTTCACAAGGATATTTTCTGCACATTCTTGGTAAATTTTAAGCTTTTCATGTCGGAGTACTGTCCATGAGTACTATTCATTAATACAACATTATTCACAAAAGTACTATTCACGGGTACTATTCATAAAGTACTATTCACGAAGTATTATTCACGAGTACTATTCACAAAGTACTATTCCCAAAGTACTATTCACCCGGGGTACTATTCATGACAAAAATTAATTTCTTTTCGGTCCAAATCATTTTTGATACAATATCATTCTTGAATTTTACTCCACAAAGCAGTATCATGTTGGCAATTTGAACATTATTGAATTCTGGATAAATTAAATTATAAATCTTTAAAAATTTATCCTTTGTTTCTTTTAATTGAATTCTTATATCATTGTCATCATCCTCGTGCTTATATTGTGATGAAAGTCATCTTTGGCTTATGTGCATAGATGGACTGTTGATTGGTATGATTTTGACCAGGGATCATTCGGTATAATCTTGACCCGTAATGTTACAAATGATGTGGTAAAAGTCATCATTGACATGTAGTGCATTGATGGACAGTTATTGGTATGATTATGACCAGGGATTCTTCGGTATAATCATGACCATTGATGATTACATGAATATCCTTGGCCATGGTGCAGGGATGATTTAATGATGTGGTTTATTTATTAAGCTAAGTCTCAGCGATAAAGTTGATGAAAAACTTTTTAAATTATAGAAGATAGTAGATATCATGCTCTACTTGACTCTTCTAATGGATTGCTTGTTCCGCTGCAGTTAAACTTGTTGTCTATTATATTCTATCAATTTAACATTGTTGAAGGCTAACGATAACTTATTCTGCATTATTTTATGAAGGGTTTCGACACAGAAACGCACAGCGGAAAATAAAAATTTATAGCAATTTCAAAACCCTAAACAGGATCCATGCGAAAATCAATTACCTCAGTGGTTAGAAATTATACCGATTGTGAAAATAAAATTGATGCGCTCGAATCTCCAACGCAATCCAAATGAATCGCGCCTTTACGGTATCCACACGAACGTCCCGCGAACCGTCGTACGATCTGCAGTAAAAGGAACTGCGGTACTAACCACCAAGGATGAGGATTTCAGAACTGTTTCTCTCTAGTCTCTCTCTAAGAGCGGCTAGGGTTTTGGTTTATGAATAATACCTAAAAATGCCTGCTACATATCATATATATAGAGATTAAAAGGAATTATTCAAAACCTAATTTAATAAAATTTGAATTTATATATATATATATATATATATATCTTAATTAAGTCTTACTTAATTAATATACCTATATATAAAGTATCCTATTAATTTAAATACTATCAATCATATTGATATATTTAAATATTTACAATTTAAATTAATTCTTTTTTAATTACGTTCTATGTGTGTGACCCATATAGGTTATTATTACGTTGGCAATAATTTTAAAATCATATTATAAAATTATAAGCGATTATGACATCTAGTAATGCATCACTGCTACCCAAGTTATAATAAGATCGATGATTCGATGCAACCTTTTAGTGACCAATGTTTCAATGTAATTTAATCCTTTGAACCTTAATATCCTAGATTAAACTCGAGTCATGGAATGTGTCATACTCTTCATAATTTAATCTGAGTTTTTCTTGATCAATGAGTAGACTATATAAAACAAATCACTATTTGAGCATGGCCATGCATTTCATAGTCCTACTCAATCAAGATGCCTATGGATATCACCCCTAATATATAGGAAGGTTAAATTCTATCTAGATCACTCATATTCCTCACACGATTCATGATGTTCCCAATAATCACCTTTATAGTCCACCCTATTAAAGGTGACGTTTGATGATATCAAAGTACATAAATTCTCGTGTAGTAATATAGTGATTTCAGGTCGGAGGACCATTACATCATTGTCACTATGAGAATCGCTAATGACACTTTGTGTAAGACCCCGAATTTTATGAAATGAAAGTATTCAATTTTCTTATAATTATTATTTCATTTAGTAAATGGTTAAATTGATAAAAAGATTAAAGCTAAGGGTGATATGTAAAAATTTTGAAAAGTAAAGTAAGTTGTTATAAAATATTCGATTGGTCGGGGAATATTCTTTTTGTCGGGGAATATTCGTACGACTACACAATCATTGGTGGACCTCACAACAGAATTATTGTCGGAATTAGAAAACGACAAAATTATCTTTTTATAAAAATAACGACGAAAGTTTTACCGTTAACTGTTGAAATACCCGGTGATAAAAGTAAAGTAATACGCGTGGTTGCATAGTAGATTATACGGTATTAATTATTGATGCTTACATAAGAAGTCACTCGCTTTTGTTCAATTATTCTAAGAATTCACGATAGTATCTCACGTTATTTGATTCAATTATTGTCGATATTTATAAATTGAGACGATACAGTTATTCATATTATTATTAAATCAATAATTGAGACGATACAGTTATTCATATTATTATTTGTAATATTGACAATGTCTAGAAAGTTTTGTCGAGGAGAGGTTTGGTCACCTATTTGCGCGCCAATAGGGAGAAATCCTTATTGGAAAGCCCCCTCTTTCCTGGGAATGATCTGGTTGTTAAATATTGTGAGTTATAATATTAATGATGAATAATTGTTGAAAGATTAAATATGTGTTGATTGAAGATAAAATGATTTGTGGTAATATTTATTCAATCTTTGATATAAATAAGAAGTCTGTTATGAGACGTTGTGTTAAGTTTGGTTTATTCTATGGGGGGCCATATGTCATCATCTAAAGAGTCACTTTTGCCAATAGTAATTATCTTTACCAGACGTCAAACCACTTGCCGTTTCATATTACAGGCGTCGAACCAATTATCGTTTCATATTACAGGCGTCGAACCAATTGTCGTTTCATATTACAGGCGTCAAACCAATTATCGTTTCACATTACAGGCGTCGAACCAATTGTCGTTTCACATTACAAGCATCGAACCGATTGTCGTTTCACATTACAGGTGTCGAACCAATTGTCGTTTCACATTACAGGCGTCGAACCAATTGTCGTTTCACATTATAGGCGTCAAACCACTTGTTGTTTCATATTACATGCGTCAAACCACTTTTCTTTTCACATCACCAGTCGTCAAGCCTCTTGCCTTTTCACATTGCAAGGGCTAAGCTAGAAATCTTCTATAAATAGAAGCCTATTTCTTCATTATTTATCACCAATTCATTCAAGCTATAAAGAGAGAAAGTATAGAGAGAATAAGAGAGAAAGAAGAAGAGTATTACATTACTACACTATCATAAAGATCCAATCTCCTACTAAGGTAAGGGTATTATTTCTTTCAGTATTCATGAAGAGAGTTATTTCTTTCAATACTCGTAAGTGGTTGTTATTCTATTCTTTATCATTCATTTGAATAACCTGCTCACGCCGAATCACCGCATTTATGGTGAAATCATGTTGTTATTCCATTCTTTATTATTCGTGGAATAATATGTCTCACGCGACTCACCGCGTGATGCTTGAAAATTCATTTGATTTCAGATATTATTCATTTTGATTCCTAACTCTAAACTCACTATGGTAAGTATTGCTTTTATAATTCTGAAATGATCGTAAATTCTTTGATATATATGCTTTCATCCAAAGATCTTTTCATGGAAATATTATTCGAGCAGCCTTGATAAGTTTTAACCTTTTCATATAAGGGGTACTATTCATGACAAAAATTAATTTCTTTTATGTCCAAATCATTTTGATACGATATTATTCTTGAATTTTACTCCACAAAGCAAAGATCATGTCGACAATTTGGATTTTATCAATTCTTTATATCATTGTCATCATCCTCATGTTTATATGGTTATGAAAGTTATCTTTGGCCGTAGTGCATAGATGGATCTGTTGATTGGTATGGTTATGACCGGGAATCATTAGGTATAATCATGACTGTAATGTTACAAATGATGTGGTAAAGTCCTCATTGGCCCATAGTGCGCATGATGGGACAGGTTGTTGAGATGAACATGACTAATTGTGATAATAATGAATATCCTCGCCCGTGGTAAATGGATAATTCAAGTTGATGTGGATTATTTATTGTCGAGTCTCAAATGATAAAATTGATGATAAACCTTTTAAATCATAGAAGATAGTAGATATCATGCTCTACTTGACTCTTCTAATGGATCGCTTGTTCTACCGCAGCTTAAATTTGATGTTTATTATATTTTATCGGTTTAACACTTTGTTGAAGGCTAACGATAATTTATTTCGCATTATCTTAGTCATAATATTTCTTATTGGGCTAGTTGAGCTCACCCTTTGCTTTCATTGTTCTTGTGAAATGAGAATATAATTGGGACTAGTGGGGAACGGAGTGACGGTCCAGATATGTTCAGATTAGTAGTCCTCACTATTCTATGAAATAGTGTGATAATAAATGTATTGAGAACTTATTTTGAGTTTGAATCGCCTACAGAAGACAATATTTGTATTAAAACTCACATTTCATCATGCCGATATTTAAGTTTGTATTTGTATTCTGTACCATGTATTTGGCGACTCAAAATGGGTGATGTATACCTATTTTGGTGGTGTCACAGTTGGTATCAAAGCTTAAGGATATGATCCCTGGCTAAGATGTGAGACTAGAACTAGGAGGGGAGAGGCGGGTAATTCCTTCGCTAGTATATGACCTACCAAGCTTATTTGTTATTTAATTGGTGCAGCCGAGTATAGAATAATATGTGGTATGTCAATTAACCCTTATTTTGTGACAGTGTTTGAAAATGACATCCGAGAATGTTGAGATAAGCAATGGAGCACATGAGACCGTTAAGTCACTAACGATCAATACCCAGGATAATGTGCATCAAGAAGACAATAATCCTCAGGTAAACAACAATACCGATCAAATGACGAACGATGGGATGTTCAGAAGCTTTATGAAATTCATGCAACATCAGGCGAGAGCGGCTCCTGTCCAAAATGCAGGTGGAAACACTGACAACTCTCGGACGGTCACCGCTAAGCAGTTCAAGGAGCTGGGACCACCAGAGTTTATTGGAGAGTCAAAACCACTTAAGGCGGAGACGTGGATAAAGCAGATCACCAAGATATTTGATGTCTTGAGATGCTCCGAGGAGCAAAAGGTTCCCTTTGCCACCTTCATGTTGCGGGAAGAGGCAGATTACTGGTCGGAATCTGTAAAGCGTACTCAACCTGCCACACTGAAGATGAATTGAGATAAGTTCCAAAAACTGTTCAACGACAACCCATTTTATTTTATCTCTCTAAGGCGTAACCCATCAAAGAATGAGCAAAGGAAGAATACTAACCCATAAAAATAATCACTCACCAATCTTATGCGATGCTACTAGCAACACAAATATTATTTGCAATGAATTCTATATTTTGTCGTTAATTATTTTCAATGAATTTTATTATCATTAAATATAATATTTGTGTTGTTAAATATATATTAAAAAAATAGAAAATGGATTTAATGGAGGGAATCCTTATCACAATCACCTACATCAACAACCACATATGAACAACTATTTTATTCCCATTATAACACTTACAAGAAAGCTTAACTAGTAAAACACTGATACTTTGATAGATTATTTCACTAATAATACAACTGTAATTAAATAACATAAAAAACCTATTTAACTTCCACATTTAATTTAAGCACAATATATTTATGAATTAACAACCCTACAATTCTTCCGAATTTCTCCATCCGATCCTGTTAGAGGACTTATATTCCCCATTTTGATCATGGAATTGACAAAGTCATCAAAGAAACGTTTACGATCACTGCTATAGAGTTCAACAATGCTTCTGGTTGTCGATGTAAGATCTTCATCACCGGTAGCTAGAGACTGATCAGAAGCAAAAAGACCTTGTCCATTGAGCAAATTTTTGAAGTACTGGTTGTCGAACAAATCTATAGAGTTTCTGTCAAGTGGTACAGTCTTGTTTCCATCTCCGTTCAGTGGGCATGCGTTTTGAAGATCAGAAAGCATGGTGGTTTCGATTCTACTGTCAGGAGCACCGGAGCCAGAGAAGTTGAACAATCTTGTGTTGAAAACACCACATCTTGCTAACCCTATTGTGTGAGCACCTGCATATATGTATGTGAGGGAGTTATTTCATTAGGAATCTTATTCATCTATGATTAAGTGCGTATATATGTATGTTATTTCATTAGGAATCTTGTTCATGTATGATTAAGTGCGTATATGTGAGGATGTCATAATATGCTTAATGTTGCATGTTGTGCTCATAATTGCAAATAAATTATGCCGCGTTAGCTTTTACTTTCAAGTTATTAGAAAAATATACAAACTATATATTTGACCATATGAACTGACGTGACTGCTGATGCATGCGTACGTATAATCTGGTCAAAATTTAGGTATTATTGACAATTGTTTAAAAGTTCTTTTTGGTGAAAATAAAAACAGTTTGTGTAGTTTTTGACAGCTTGACGAGAGATCAATTGTTTTTATAGTTCGTTTCTTGGCATTATGCATGGCATATCATGTTTGTCTCTCGAGTGTCAATAGAGCTTTAGATAATGCTTACTTTGTTTAGTTCGAGAATTATAGGACTTTGCGTAAGGGGAGGTACAAGGGTAGTTGAGATTTTCAAGTTGGAGGGGTAACACTTGAAGAGGAAAATCTCCTTCCCTTCATATCATTTTGGCATATTTGAAGAAAGTATTTCAAAAGAGTGGACAAGCCAATTTGTATGGTACATGAGCTAGATTAAAAGAACAAAGAATATGACAAGAGTAATTATGTTTTGGCATGCATGAAAAATCACCATCTACTTAAAAAGAATGGGGAGAAAAAATCACAAACATAGTACCTGATAAGGAAACAACATCTGAGAGGTTGAGACCTACATTAGAAAACTTTGTATTGATGGAACTGATATTCTCAAAGGGACCAGCAAGATTAGAATTGGCTCCTGGCTGGTTTGGTACTTTTCCATCTCTTCTACCAAGTGAAACTTTCCATGTTGGCCCTCCGCTCTGCAGGAAAAAAAAAAATCAATATCTCCCTTAGTTCCATTTAATCTGTCTACCTGGTGACTAATACTAATATTTTGTTTTTCTTTCACTACATAGCTTATAGAAAACTAATATACCTTCCGTTTCACAAATTAGCCTTACTTTAGCTTTAATAAAGTCATGTGCTAGTCGTGTGTATTTTAATAAGGGTATAATTATCTTTTAACTATATAAATATTATGACTAGATTTCAGCTGCTTCAAGACTTTAATTTTATATTGTCAAAAAATAGTTATACCCTTACTAAAATGCATGTGACTAGCGTTCACATGACTCCAAATTAGGAGAAGAAAAAAAATTCGCCCAATGAACAGAAATGAGTGTAAGTGCCAACTATGAAGATGAAAATGTTCACTTTGACAATTGAGGGGATACTTTTAAAATTGGTTGGCCATTCGGAGAGACGGATATGTAATTCAGCCATTTTTAAGCATGCGATGGTGAAGTAAATTAACTTTCTCCACAGAGCTCTTAAATTAAATAAATGCATGTATTACCTAACTAGGTTTGGTGATATATATATATATATATATATATATATATATATATATATATATTGAGAGAGAGAGAGAGAGAGATTTCAGATCATTGGGCCTGCTGCTGTCTAGCTGGCCATTATATATAATCCATTGATTTTTTTTAAGTTGCTTATATCACTAGTCACTAGTTTGGTTTTCACTGATAAATAAGAATTTGTGCATATAGATAGATGCAGCATGTAGACTTACAAGGAGAACTGAATCTCGAGAAGCTATTGTTAATATGTCCGCACAAGAGACTACTCCGCTACATGCACTCTCCACCGCAGTTTTGATGGCATCTATTGCTTCAAATCCTCTTGCAGAATTACGGTTAGGAAACGCAAATTTCTCACTATCACTTCCATCCAACAAAACCGATCCATCACAACCCTAACAAGAATAACTTATTAACATCACTAATGTTGGCAAATGTTTGTCATTTCTAAGAGTAAAAAATATAGGTTATGCTAGCTTGTTTGTAAATATAATACATGTGATGGGACTATTTCTGCTAATTTAAATCTTTTAAAAACTATTTTATCTTATGATCAGTCTATTATTTATTCCCATAAACCACGTTTTTTCATATTTGACATTTGATGATATACTATAATCTCAAGTAGAGAGTTGGTATATATAATTGTGGAAGTTGTTATTTTCACAAAAAAATTTGATATTTCTACAAAAATCGTACTCACATAAATGTGGATCTCATTAACTATTTATGAGAAAAAAACTTTGAGAAACTATCAAATTTTCTTGTATAACTATCAATTTACTATCATTAATCCCTTCTTAATTAACTCCGGGGTATCGAATAAAGTTAGAAATGATAGCAAATTATAGTCCATGAGAATAAATTAATGACTAATCATGGGATAAAACATTCTTTAAAGGTATTAAATTAAGTACTTCTCCGTCATTATATAGTTATTTGATTTTTTTTTTACATTAGTTTAAGAAAATCAGGTTTAAGTTAATTTTAATGTAAATTTTCCACATATACCCCTTAATATAGAATTAATGAATAAATTAATTACTCCTTACTTATCACATTGAAACTCTTAACTTCATTGATTGTTGGTCCAATTGCCTTTTATACACAAAATATGTTAAACTAGTAAAGCCTAAAAAGTTGAATTCTTTTATTGAGAATACAACAACATTAGATGTGGTGATGAAAAAAATAATGGACATTGAAGGTTGTTTCTTCAAAAAAAGAGTAATGGTTGAATATTTATTATAAGGGCATAAAAGTAAAATAATGAACCAACTAAATTTTATAAATAGTTAGTAGCCTATATATTGAGACATCTAAAAATAGAAAATCAGCCTATAACTATGGGACGGAGGGAGTATAAATAGCCTTATTTTATGCATCATTTTTGAAAACAAACATATCCCTTCAATAACAATTATCGTTAAGTAATCAACTCATCTAAAGGCTTAAGTTATTAGAAAAAGAACAATAATGTATATCATGGTAGGATCTGGTTAGGGTAAAGTTGACACCAACTTCATCCTAATAAGTTTTGTAGCTTATTATTGTATTCGGTATAGAAAAAATTACATTGATAAGTTCTATAGCTTTTTTTACAATAGCTAATGTAATATTTTTTATAATCGATGCAATAAAAAGCTATAACAATTTAATTTCAGTACCCTAACAGGATTCATCATGCATGGTAATACTTCCCCTCAAAATGCAACTTTATAGAGAGTGGACAACTAAATAAAATGCATTTACACTATCAAATTAATATTATAAAGGCAACGTGCAGTTAATTAATCAAGTCATCTAAAAGTTTAAACTATTAAATTATTAGAAAGAAGCACCAACAATGTATATCATGCTAATAGTTATGATGTTTAAGAACTCACATTCACAAAGCAATCATGAAAGTGAAGCCGAAGCAAAGAAGCTGCAATTCTCGTTTCACTCTTCATCGCATTTTGGACTTCTTTACGAACAATCTTGAGAAGATTCGGACATGTTGAGGAATAGAAATCGATTGTCAACTGAGGCCTAGCAACCAAACACATCATCAAGAAAGTTATAAGCCAAAAATAGACAGTTAAGCTTCTTGAACTCTTCATAGTTATTGATCACAAAATAAGAGCTTTAGGACAGTATGTAATGCAAACAAGAAACCCTAAATCTAGTTGTGCAGCAACATGAAACCCTTAACCCTTAATTTATAGCCACTGTCACAGGCTGATTAGCCGTATAAAAACCATAACTATACAGTGATTTACATTTATTTAATACTAAGTGCTGCATGGCGGCTGCGAACAACCAAGGTTTGCCAGCAGTTGAAATAATGCTCCATGCACTAGCCTTGATGTGAAATAAAATGAACAGATTAGACAATTTATCAATTCTGACAGATTAGATTAATAAGATAATGGTGGCTTAAAAGTTATCAGCTTAATTATATAAAATAAATAAATACATATTCGACACATGTTCATGAATCGACACACACTAAAAACATTTTAGTGCTCGCTTAACTTAATTAAGCATTTCCAGGCCTCTTGGCTTCCACTATTGCGCATGCATGCATGATCAAGTTGTGTGCATGCATTTTTCTATATGTTTTCATCAGCAATTTGACGCTTCCACTTATATTGAGGCTTCAGCCTATTAGATTTGATCATGTTAGAGTTCCTGCCTTATCAAGATAAGAATTTGACATTTTTTTATGGAATTAATCTTATGAACAAAAATGAATCTTGTTCTGAATTGTCTTTTCTTGTTTCTTATCTATCCAGCCAACATTGGAGTACGTGCATAAGGCGTCGTCTCTTGATTCCTTGACCATGACATAGGCAATGCCTGGGTTTGTACTGAAATATATGAACCACATAGGTTTGAAATTCAGATTTGTTTATCACATTCTATGTATTATCATATGTCGCATCTTATGTATTGATATCAATTCATCTTTATTTTGTTAAAATACTACTCGAATCATATTCAGAAAAAGATTGCTATAATAGAAAGGAAAAGTTTTATTTTTAATAGAATTATTATTTTTAGAAATAAATCTATTTGTAGTAAGAATTTTTTTATTTGTTTTGGAAGTGTCCTATTTTCTAATGTTTATTATATGCTAGAGTACTCCTATTTTAAATAGGAAGAGCTCAGTTGTAGGTACTATATATATAAATAGAGTATTTTGTTTAGTTGAAGTGTAGAATAACCAAACATCATGTAACATCTTAAGAGTTGAGAGATATATGGTGTGAGTGGGTTTTGGGTTTATGTGAAGGAGGGTTTTTACGTTCCGCGAAAAAAAGTTATATACAAATGGAACTTATTTCTATAAACTGTTCAATTAGACTGCACTAATTGAACTACCTGAAAATCCAGGCCATTCAATTTGGATAATCTATTTTGACAGTCTATAATTAAAAATAAGCTGCACTTATAAGTATATAGTTACTATTCTATAATACTTGTATAACAAATGTCATTTAAAATACATCCTACGCTTTGCTATACTAATGTAACTCGTTTTTATAGGTTGGCCCAAATGAACGTTCAATTTGGACTATCTGAAATCAAGATCTGAATTTAAACAGATTCTTTCTTGAAGTTCTCCGTCTTTGAAGTTTTGTCAAGGTATTGCATTCTATAAGGAAAGAGTTGCACTGCAAATGTTCAAGTACTTTATATTAATACCTACAAAGCAACTTTTTTTATAGAAATGCAGTGCACAAATTAAATTTGACCAATTTTACTACTTCATGAACTTGGAATCCATAAGGTTAAAAAAAATTATGTAGCTAACTTTCCCCTTGGGCCTCTCCTCATTAATATCTATGATCTTATGCTAAAGAAATTAGGAATGAAGCCTTCATACCATAACAAAAAGAAATACATGTATTGATTCTCAAAACAAATCAGGTGTCTTATCCAATCCCCAAAATGACAAATTAACATGAAACAAAGAGTCCCTTCCAATTAAAGTCACCAAATATGAGAATGTAAACAAAGAGTCCTTTCACATCTGTGTTGGATGAATGGAACTTTTGTCTTTTGAATTCTCAAACATTTCAACTTTAGCGTCAGGTGATGCTCTCCATGAAAGAATCTGACCATAGAAGTTCTGAGCATCTTGAGATAAAACTCTTGGTTGGTTCTTCCTGGCTAACACTAGAGCAAGCTTCTCCAAGAACCTGGCTTTCTTAAGAATAAACTTCACCATCTCCAGTTCAAGTGCTTGGAATTTGAAACCTTTCACCTTAACTACTTTAAGAGAAAGAAAGGATGGATTACACTGTTCTAATCTCTTCTTTGAATGTAGCTCCCAATAATATCCGCGTTCGAAGGTCGATTCGCCTAGCTGTACGTATATAAAAACAAGGTACAAGAGTGATGAAGGTACAATATATATATATATATATATATATATATGCATTCAAATGATGATTTTTCAAGATGTGCATTATATATAAAAAGGTCTACGTTTATTGATTTACATTAAGTGTTGACTCCAAATCTTCTGTCTCATCTACTGTCACATGTTATGTATTAATGTTGCAAAGTGTAATGAAATTAGTTTTTTAGAGCAAACGTTTTTAGATAGATAAGTATATATTACCTATCACCGACACATGATGTGACAGTAGATGAGTCGGGAAAAAGAATAGCGGATTTGGATTCGCGTTTAGAGGGGAATGAAGATAATTTAATATATATGCAAATATATACTTACATCAATGAAAACTGTCTCCAAATTTGGGCAATTTTTCAGGAAAGAAGCAATGTCACTAGGATTAATAAAACTAACTCCAACGGACAAGTAAAACTCCTTCAAGTTTGGAAGGCAAAATTGTGGCTCCTTAAATTGTCCATTAACAAGCTTTGGGGAGAGTCCCTGCAGATTTATAGCATAAGGACAAAATTAATAGATATCTAAATCACAGTTGGGAATTAATTGAAATTTGGGAAAGAGGAGTAAACAAATTACCTCAAGTAGAGCACCGCTAACATTGAGGACGTTGACATAGTTAAGGCTTGTGATTAGGTCTATCACTTGAGAAATCTTTTGAAAGCCTTTCGTTGGATCGAAATTAACTATCACACGATCCAACCGGGGCGACACGGCAATGAGATTGATGTCCACAAACATGCCATGATAATGAAAGGAGCAAAGGGTTGGAGCTTCAATGTTGATAGACAAAATATCTTTACAACCCTGGACTCTCAAAACCCTAAACTTCTTCAAGTTTGGAGTAATAACATTTAGGTCATCGATACTTTCACAATTCACTAACTCTAAACTCTCTAAGAGCAAGCAATTAGCAAATAAAGCAAGAAACATTGAGGGAACAGCTTGAACCATTCCAAGAAAAAGATGTTTCAAAAATCCCAAACCATTCATATGTGGAGGAAAGTTTAGTCCACAATTAATAAGCTTCAAAACCCTAATAGATTCAACATCTATTAAAGCAAAATCAAACTCCACACCTTCTTCTCCTTCATTGAAATCTAAATCAAGATGTTCAACCCCTTTATCAACTGCCTTTGAGATCCAACTTTTCACTAGATCCTCATGATCAGTTGGATTAAAATGCAACGAAAATCTTTGTATTTTAGTACCTAAATGAAGGCTAAAAACTCGATTAATTATTTCAATCATATCGTCCCTATCTCTACCTCTTGCAAAGTCTAGATCAAAGGCTAAAACACGATTGTATCGCCAAGAATCTTGGAATCTAGTTGAGAGAAGAGAAAAACTCACCGCCTTTTTGATGGGTAAGAACGAAGTGATCTTTTCAATAACATCACCAGCAGCTTTCAATTTGAGGCTGCCTCTAGACCGTTGAACTCTATGTGCTTCTGCCATTTGCAAGAACTTATTTACTATTGCAAAATTTTCAGAAGAAACTGTATGGAAAGGAAGTCTTACACTGCCTATATAATGGGTACAAAAAATAGAGAATAAAATAGGATTTAGTAGATTAGATTTGCATAATTACATTTAGAAAATAAGATTCTTATAATTAGATACTATCTGTTCCCGAACACAAGCTTAATTTGATTTGACTTTTTTAGTTAAATTAACCAATTTTATAATTAAAAAATTAAATATATTTATTTATATTTTCAAATTCGTGAAAATTGAAGGTAATAATAAATTCGGTATAGTTTATCACCTATATTTATAAGAAAATAGTGTAAAATTTTATTACAAAATGGTCAAATTAACTAAAAAAATCAAATCAAACCAATTTTTTAGGGACTGAGGGAGTTCTTTTGTCATGTACATGCAAAAATATATTTATTTAGTTCTGTTTTGCTAATATTTGTACTATGACGTCCTCATATTATTGAGTGAGTATTCATTTCTCTTGTATTTGAGAGAAGACTATTGAAAATATTAATTCTCAGATATCCTCTTTATTATTATAGTAATTTATTTATTTTTAATCCAACGTGTATATAGTACATAGGTGATGAGCTTCTTTCATTTCTTTGAAATGGATATTAAAATATGGAACATAAATATTTTTTTAATTAATATCAAGTCCTGTAATAAATAGTCCTTATCTGTATAGTGAAATTAATTAATACGACTTTTAATGTTCATTATCACTATTAATGACATTTCTTAAAGAGAAATACATAGTTTTATCAATACTATTTACATTAATACATATATATATATATATATATATATATAATGATTTATTTTTTATGAAGCTCGAGCAAGTATTGATCTCTTATTTCAGAAAATAAGTTAACACCATATACTTATGGAAATGAGTTATTATGCGTATTGCGATAAATTTATGTATTAGGAAAAAACATAAAGAATAAGAAATATAATTAATATTTTGCCCAATTGAGTAAAATGAGTATAAAATCTCAATATTATCCTTCAAAAACAAATTAATATTTAGTGCAAGGGTAATAAGGTAAACTAAGTCATTCATGTTTCTTTGAAATCTATAAATGACAAATAAAAAAAGAAACAAATTTAACTCTCTAAAAAGACAAATATAAAAAAGAACGGAGGGAGTATTATATTATATTATATTATAACTGCAAAAGTGTCCCTCAAAGTTTCAAAAAATTATATTTTATCCCCAAAGTACAAACTTTATCAATTGTGTTCCTTCGAGTTTAATTTTTGTACAACATTGTTCCCTTTTAACATATTGGTGTATTTATAGCTCGAAATCCTTTACATGTGTATGAAATTATTGATAATTATGTTATTTATGTTTCGTATAATATATATTATTGTATTTATACATTTGAAATGGGTAAAATGTACATATAAAACGTGAGTTTTGACCTATAATTTCACTAAGATATTAAAAGGGAACAATTTTGTAAATAAAATACTTGAAGGAACACTATTAAAAAAATTAATACTTTGAGACTAAAAGTGAAATTGTGTGATTTTGAGGGATTCTTTTGCCGTTACTTATTATTATTATCATTATTATTGTTTTTACCTTTCAAAAAAAGTTGTCTTGTTAACTTTCAAAAAAAGTTGTCACTCTAACGTACGTATCTCTTATGGATCGTAATTCCAGATACACTTTAAACTCGGCAATATAGTTGGTCAATCGAAATAATTTATACTATGAAAATTGATATTTTCACATGATTTTTTGATATTTTTACATGAAAATCGTCGTTATAGATCCTATAGCGACAATTTTTATCATCGTTATACATCTATAACGACATTTTTTATGTGAAAATATCAATTTCCTACACTTATATAGCAACGTGTTACATTTTTATCAATACTGTTATACAAATGCAACTCATTTTTATAAATTACTTAAAGGAATTTATTCAATTTAAAGTGTTTTGAATCAAGATTCATCTCTTGCGAAAGAGAGAACCTTCGAAACACATGATAGTTGCATTTTAACAATTAATGACAGCAAAACATTAATTTTCTCTATGAGCAGCTGATGAACAAGTGTTTTAAAACAACTATATATGTCTTTAAGTTGATACCTTAATCTAGAAGAGGTTTCATGCTAATATATATTTCCCAGTATGTTATTTGGTGCATTGGTTGTACATTAAATTATTGTTCATGTATTTTCTTAATTAAGTTGAATTGAAAGAAGAAAATATTACAGCTAACGTTGACTGTCGAGAATTACACTATTCTTTCTCCTTGTCGGGTCAAAGAAAATTTTCAAATGCAAGTAAATTAACAAATTCAAAAGATTTTAACTATGACCAAATAAAATTAGGATAAATTACATATACTAGTACATTTTTAAAAATAATTACAATAATGGTGCATAGATAAAATAATTACAAAAGTAATACATTTTTTCATATTTATTTACAATATTAGTGCAATTAGAATTCCTTAATTTAGAGAATCATTATCTGGTGGTTTTTTATTTGAAACGCGTGAATCTCTGTTAACCCTTCTTTTTCTCTCAACTCCAATAATTTTTGTACTGGTATTTCTCTCTCTAAAATCTTCTTCTTCTTCTCCATAACTTTTGTACTCGTATTTCTCTCTCTTCTTCTTCTTCTTCTTCTTCTTCTTTTTCTTCATCACAGTTGTTAGACTAATTAACTAATTGGTGGCGTAAATTAATTGTTTTATAATTTACTTTTGCTGCACTTGTTAATCAACAAATCACACAGTCGAATACGCGACTTTCTCTCTCCAACTCTCTCACAACTGAAAGGATTCTGGTTTCTCTCTCTAAGGTCTGCTTCTAATTTCTGTTAATTCTCATTCTACTAATTAATTGTCAATATGATCATATATATATATATATATATATATATATATATATATATATATATATATATATATATATATATATACGCTTATGTTTCTAACAGAATGGAGTATTGATTGTTTGGATTTGTGTTGTTTTTATATTTTGTATAGAATGATTGATATAAGGAAGAAGGATGGAAAGAGGAAAAGAATCACAGGGAGTGATTTTATTAAGGACTTGAAGAAATTTATTTGGGTTTGTGCAGTTGGATTCTGATTTTGATGTTCCTGTAGTTAAGACAGAAGCTCAAGTTCATAGCCAGAAGATATTTTCAACCCAAAAAATTTTAAAGGTGTGCTAATTTAAATTTTGTTATCGTTACTATCATATAACTGTTTGGTTACTTCTGCATTATGTTTTGGTTACTGTTATTTGTGATTTGGATACCATATTTGTTACCTTGATTTGGTATTTTGGTTACTTTTTTATGTTGTTATGGTTACCATGTATTTGCTTAGTATACGTAGTTGACTAAACTGGTTTTGGTGTACATGTTGTTTATGTATTGGTTACCATTAAAACATATTTTGGTTACTATCATATAAATATTTGGTTACTTCTATAGTATGTTTTTGGTTATTGTTAGTTTCTGATTTGGATTCTATTTTTGTTTCCTTGAGTTGGGATTTTGGTTACTGTTTTTTGTTGTTCTGGTTACCATGTATTTGCTTAGTATATATGGGTTGACTAAACTGTGTTTGGTCTATATGTTGTTTATGTATTAGTTACCATTAATATATATTTTGGTTACTAACATATAACTATTTGGTTACTTCATTAGTATATTTTTTGTTGTTGTTGGCTTATGATTTGGATACCATTTTTTTTCCTCAATTGGGATTTTGGTTAATTTTATATGTTGTTTTGGTTCCAATGTATTTGCTTAGTATACATTGGTTGACTAAACTGGGTTTGGTATACATGTTGTTTATGTGTTGGTTACCATTAAAACATGGTTTGGTTACTATCATGTAACTGTTTGGTTGCTTCTTTAGTATATTTTTTGGTATACATGTTTTTGTTTTGGTGACCTTTAAATTATGTTTTGGTTAATATTATATATAACTGTTTGTTTACTACATAAAATGGTCTGTACTACATGTTGTTTATATTTTGGTCACCATTATTAAATTATATAATATAACTTTTTGGTTACGCTTTATTATGGTATGGTTAATGTTATATTATGATATGATAACTATTATTGTGCAGTTAATGTGGGATGTTGGTTATTTGTTATAGTCTGTTTTGGCTATTGTGTAATTGTTATATTATGTTTTGGTTAGTATGCTGTTATTTGTTGGTCACTACGTAACTTTTTATGTTATAAATATTGTTTATATCTGGTTACTAATGACTGTGTAAATCTGATTTTGTTTATTTGCAGTTATGAGATCTTTACTATGAGGAATACAACAGAAAATTCACTAAAAAAGTTATATATTGGTGTGGCATGGAAGTCCCCAGCATTATTACCAAGAAATTGAACCCAAGTCAGTTGGAGAAGTTTAAGACATCATTAGTTTGTGGATGTATTATTTTTGTAAATAATAAACTCAAGTCATAATAAACCATTTATTTGCTTAGTATACATTGATGTATTATTTTTGTAAATTCCTTCAAATATATTCTACAAGGGTTATGCTCTTCTAGAAAATTCATTGAAAAAGTTATGGTTAAATGTACATGTGAGAGTATACATGTGTTGCCTAAACTTGGTTGGATATATAGGTTGTTTCTGTTTTGGTTACCATTAAAACATATGCTGGTTACTTTCATATAACTATTTGGTTACTTCTTTATTATATTTTGGTTACTGTTACCTTATGGTTTGGCTACTATTATTGAGTCCTCAATGTGGGATTTCAGATACTTTTATTTTTTATTCTGGTTAATATGTAATTATTTAGTATATATGGATTGTCTAAACTGGATTTCATTACATGATGTTTCTATTTTGGTTACCATTAAAACCTGTTCTGGTTACTATCATATAATTATGTGGTTACTGTTTTATTATGTTACATTATGGTTATTGTTATTAGTAACCAGATAGTTACAAGGTTAAATCAGGACAAACTTCAATTGTTAAATGTACATGTGTGAGTGTCCTATTTATCTACAAGCTTGTTAGTAACCAGATAATTATCATAGATAGTTACAAGCTTGTTAGTAACCAGATAATTATAAACTTGTATTAAGACTGTTTTAAAGTGTTAAAGGTATATGTTTTATTTATACCCTGTCATCATGATAGAATAAGAAACTCCAATTAAGAGTTCTCATTTATATATATGATGGTCACTTATAGATCTCATATTAAAATAAAAATAGCTTAAGAGGTACAGTTGGTAACCAAACATGCATATAAGGCTAACCATTTTAGTTGTTGTTAGTAACCAAATAATTAAAAACTTATATCAGAACAATTATCAAGTGCTTAATGTACATGTGAGGGTTTCCATTTATCTAGCTAATGGATACTTTTAAATTACGTAGTTATAAAAGTTATTTGGAAATGGTCCATGCCAGTTGGTAACTAAATATGAATATAGAGGTAACCATTTTATTTTAGACGGGTAACCAAATTTACATAAAAATGTTTCAGAACAGTTACCAATTGTTCAATGTATATGTTTACTTTATATTGATAACTCATGATGGAATCAAAAATTAAAATATTAATCAACATCAATTTTGGTTACTGTACACCATCAAAAATGTTACCAACCATGTGGTTAATAGTTACTAACAGTGAACAATTATATATTCCTGTAACAATTAAATTTGTTTTATTGGTTACTGTCAGTCTCCATTGTCTAACAACTGAATAAACATTGTAAAGTAACCAAATCAATATTAGACAGTAACCAAATTACATAATCTTAGTAACCAGAACATAAATCAAATTTTTACATGCAAATTAATTTGAAGGCCTAAATGATGGAATTTGACCAAAAAAATATGCAGTTCACCAGCAAAGCTGAGGATTTTTGATCGTTGACCCGTTTTCAATGAAATTAGGCTCCGAAAATGCCAAAATCTGACACTCCAAACTTGACAGAAATTGCCAAATTGTCACTGCAACCAAATAAACATTATACTGTAATCAATTAAATAGTATACAACAACCAATATATATAATCAGATTAACAGTTGTATAAAGGTAACCAATGTAGTCAATAAGTAACCACCAATATAAAAGAAATAATTATAAAACTCAATAACATTATAGAGTAACCAAATAAACACCTTACAGTATCTAAATACATATTATACAGTAACTAAGATATATGTAATTAGTAGCCAAGATTATAAAAAATATTTTTACATTCATTTTACAACCAAAACAATCAATAATGACTTTGTTATTGATTAAAGACTAACAGGTGTATGAAGGTAACCAATGTAGTTAATCAGTAACCATCAATATAAATAAAATCAGTATAAAACACAGTAATATTATGTAGTATGTGACGCCCCCAAAATTAGGTATACGTCACCCATCTTGGGTCGCCACTTACATGGTACATAAATCCAAATATAACTTACTAACCTAACTGTCGTGTACAATACGACATAAACTGTGAGTTTGAATACAAATATTGTCTACTAGATATTATACAAACTTAAAAGGAGTCCTCATTACAACTATTATCACACTTTATTTCACGAGAATAGTGAGGACTACTAATGCTATCCTCCGGACCATTACTCCGGAGTTCCCCGACTCGTCCCGGCCTATGTTCTCATTTCAAGAGAACGGTGAAAGAAAGGTGAGCTCAACTAGCCCAAAGAAGAAATATTATGACTAAGATAATGCGAGAATAAATTATCATTAGCCTTCAACAATGGTGTTAAACCGATAAAATACAATAGACAACCGGTTTAAGCTGCAGCGGAATAAGCAATCCATTAAAAGAGTCAAGTAGAGAATAAAGTCTACTATCTTTTAGGTTTTAAAAGGTTTTCATCAATTTTTATCATTTGAGACTCGATTTTAATAAATAAACCACCACATCTAATCATCCCCGTATCACACGGTCAAGGATTTTCATCAAATTATTAATGGTCATGACTATACCGAATCACCCCTCGGTCATAATCATACCAAAAACTATCCATCATCGCATTATTGAGCCACTTTGAGGACTTTTGTCACATCATTTATATCAAGTCATGATTATACCGAATGATCCTCGGTCATAATCATACTAAGTTCATCTATGCACGTAAGCCAAAGATAACATAATATAACATGAGGATGATGACAATGACATAGTAATTCAATAAAACAAGTTCAAGAATTATTTAATCCATGAATTATTAACGTCCAAATTGTCAACACAATCTTTATTTCGTAGAGTAAAATTCAAGAATGATCGGAAGAATATTTCCATGAAAAGATATTGGATGAAACGCAAATATCAAGGATATTCTACTAATTTCATGGAGTATAGAAGTCAAAGTTTTAACCAATTTGGGTATAATAAAGAATGGAATAACAAAAGAAATCACCATGCATGCGGCCGCGATTTCAGATAGACAAAGTTATTCCAAGCAGAATAATAATAACGGAACCGAAGTCGGTGAAATTCACGCAAGCGAGGATGTTCCAAACGAGAATAATAAAGATGGAACCGGATCCGGTGTAAAACACACAGATAGGATATTCCAATGAGAATGATAAAGAGCGGAACCAGTCCGGTGTAAAAACACATGAGCAGGATGTTCCAACAGAATAATAAAAGCGAAACCGTGTCCTGTAAAACACATGCATGTAGGATGTTCCAAATGGAATAATAGAAGAACGTCACCAAGTATAGGGTAAACCACATCTGAGTTATTCAGCAATGAATAATAAGCAATGGAATAACATAAAGATTTCACCAAGTATAGGGTATCACAGATATCAAAAGTATATGTATAGGGTATGCCACTTTTACAAGTTATTCAATGTAATAATAATGAATGGAATAATGAAGTTCTCTTCAAGAAGAAAGAATAACACCCCCTACCGTAAAAGAATGAATATAGAAGTAGTGAAGTAGCGAGATATACTCTTCTTCTTTCTATAACTTTTTCTCTATAGCTTCTCTCTATAATTTTCTCTCTAGAGTTTCAATGAATTCGTAAGAAAATAATGAAGGAATGAGCTTCTATTTATAGGAAAATGGAATGCATAAGTAATTAATCCATGAACGGTCCAGATTGATTTACTTTAATCGACGGTCCATATTTAAAGAAAAATCTTTTAAATAAAATATAATATATTCTATTTATATAAAAACATTTTACTATGCAATACTATGCAAAAAACACTATGCAAAAACACTATGCAACACTATGCATAATAAAATATAATATATTCTATTTATAGAATAACTTTAATAAAGTATTCTATTTTATATATAAAGA
Source organism: Panax quinquefolius (assembly GCA_020205615.1). Lineage (NCBI taxonomy): Eukaryota > Viridiplantae > Streptophyta > Magnoliopsida > Apiales > Araliaceae > Panax > Panax quinquefolius. The sequence goes on from CM035159.1 coordinate 69,279,046, forward strand.
TGTTTACATTTTATTACGTTAATAATACTGAATAAAACAAAAGCGTCATTATCGCATTATAATAATTCATATTATTAATTGACAATAATGGAATCAAACTGAGTGACTTCTCACATAAGCATCGATAATCAATACCGGTGTCTTCTTTATGCAACTACACGTATTCTTGTTTTTTACTAGAAAGTAGTTCAACAAAGATCAACGGTAAAACTTCCGCCGTTATTTCAATAAAATATTTTTTGTCATTTTCTCAATCAAACAATAATTACATTGTGGGGTCCACCAATGATTGAGTAGTTATGCGAATATTCCTGCTAAACCGAATATTCCCCACCAATCGAATATAATATAACCACTTGCATACTTTTGCAAAATTTATAAATACTACCCACAACTATAATATTATCTCAAATTCACACCATAATATTAAAAATTATTTCGACTAAATTTAAATCTTTATTGATAAAATATGGGGTCTCACAATCTCCCCTCCTTATGGAATTTAGCCTCTCGAAATTAGGAAGTACGACTGGTATGATAAAGAGATGAGGATACCTTGAATACCTTTATCGTTTAAAAATATTAAATTCATCTTTGCAATCGGGCCAAAGATATTCATTAACAATTCATCTTTGCACTACTGAGCCAAAGATATTTATTAACAATTCATCTTTGCACTACGTGCCAAAGATATATAATCGTAAAACCAATAATATCTGAGACTCTTAATAGTATCACAACCATGAATTATCCATGCACCTTCTTGGCTAAGGATATTCATTATATTTTCAATTACGGCCATGATTATCTTAGAATAATCCGTGGTCATAATCATACCAAGTCTATCAATGCACTACGCCAAAGATGACTTTTACCACATCCATGAATTAATATTTCATTCTTTGAGACTCATTTCAATAATTAATCCATATCATCGAATCATCCCCGCACTACGTGCCAAGGATATTCATTAGTATCACGACCATTAATTAATTATCCATGCACTACTGACCAAAGATAATCGTGTATTCATTAGTATTAACGACCACAAATTATCCATGCACTACTACCAAAGATAATCGTGTATTCATTAGTATCACGACCACAAATTATCCATGTACTACGGCCAAAGATAATTGTGTATTCATTAATATCACGACCACAATTATCCATGCACTACTGCCCGAAGATAATTGTGTATTCATTAAGTATCACGACCACAAATTATCCATGCACTACGGCCAAAGATAATTGTGTATTCATTAGTATCACGACCACAATTATCCATACACTACAAACCCAAAGATAATTGTGTATTCATTAGTATCACGACCACAAATTATCCATGCACTACTACCAAAGATAATTGTGTATTCATTAGTATCACGACCACAAATTATCCATGCACTACTACCAAAGATAATTGTGTATTCATTAGTATCACGACCACAAATTATCCATGCACTACTACCAAAGATAATTGTGTATTCATTAGTATCACGACCACAAATTATCCATGCACTACTACCAAAGATAATTGTGTATTCATTAGTATCACGACCACAAATTATCCATGCACTACTACCAAAGATAATTGTGTATTCATTAATATCACGACCACAAATTATCCATGCACTACTACCAAAGATAATTGTGTATTCATTAGTATCACGACCACAAATTATCCATGCACTACTACCAAAGATAATCGTGTATTCATTAGTATCACGACCACAAATTATCCATGCACTACTACCAAAGATAATTGTGTATTCATTAGTATCACGACCACAATTATCCATGCACTACTACCAAAGATAATTGTGTATTCATTAAGTATCACGACCACAAATTATCCATGCACTACTACCAAAGATAATTGTGTATTCATTAGTATCACGACCACAAATTATCCATGCACTACTACCAAAGATAATTGTGTATTCATTAAGTATCACGACCACAAATTATCCATGCACTACTACCAAAGATAATTGTGTATTCATTAAGATATCGCGACCATAAATTATCCATGCACTACTACCAAAGATAATTGTGTATTCATTAGTATCACGACCACAAATTATCCATGCACTACTACCAAAGATAATTGTGTATTCATTAGTATCACGACCACAAATTATCCATGCACTACTACCAAAGATAATTGTGTATTCATTAGTATCACGACCACAAATTATCCATGCACTACGGCCAAAGATAATTGTGTATTCATTAGTATCACGACCACAAATTATCCATGCACTACGGCCAAAGATAATTGTGTTTTCAATTACGGTTATGATTATATACCGAACAATCCATGGTCATAATCATACCAAGTCCATCTATGCACCACAAAAGCCATGAGATGACTTTCAACATAATATAAACATGAGGATAATGATATAAAGAATCAATCAAATGAGATAAAGGATAAATATTAAACATTTATAATATAATTTATCCAGGATTCAAGAATATCCCCATGTTATCAATCACTTAATAATCTCATAATCTAATAACATTCATATTATAACAATATTTTAATCACTTCTTAAATTTATAAACAATTTTTCTCAATTGTTTACGCTTTACCATATAATGCATTTAATCATTCAAAATGCCATACTCATAAAATATCATCACCAATTATCAAATTCATCATTAAAAAATATGCATATACTCTATATAGGATTCTAGCCATAAAATCCTATTTTCAACTTTGTTACTTCACATAACATATTTAACTCATATGTTAAGTAACTAAACTATTTTCATGAAAAATACTAAATTAGTCCCAAAAATATTTCTTTTCTGGGATTTAGCATAATATAGTCCCATAATGAAAATATATTTTTCTAAGAAATTTTAAAATTCATTTACTATTTTTCAAAAATCAATTTCTAATTAATTCCTTAAGAAATTAGCTACCTCAAGTTTAACTCCAAAATTCCCAAATCTTGGCAGGATCTTACACATGTTAACGTGAGCTTCTAGTTTAAATTTTCATGGTCATCGGAGTTATAGAACTCCGGTTATAGCGTTTTAAATCGGAAAAATCTAAATATTGAAATAGTCATAACTTGCTCATTTTATGTCAGAATGAGCTCATTTTTGGACAGGAGGTACTTTATACCATATACTTTCATGTCCCAAAAACCCAGAATTTTTCTCATAATTTAAGTGTCCAAAACAGCCCCTCTAAAATCATGGCAGCAGCTTTTTCGGTTTTTGTAGCTTTGCACTCCTTTGCTAAAATCAGTCCACACAAAAATCTACAACACCTTTTCCAGTAATTCCACTTGAATTAGTTAGGTAACTCATAGATCTAACTCTAGGTCTTGACCACATTCAAAATTCAAAATATAATAGGAGATATGGTCTATTGAATTTCATATTACGTTTTTCACCAAAAATCGATTTTCAACTCTTTGTGATTTTTAAGAAACTTTCATGTTTTTACATACTAACCAACATAACTCATCATAAAACTTACTAATACCACGAATAACCATGATTTTCATTAGTCCAATGCTTTTATTATGACTTTCATCATAAACCACGTAAAGCTGTTCATTTAGTTGAAGAAATATTTTAGGGTTTAAGAAATGGGTTTTTGTCTTTGGGGTCAATACAAAATTCGATTTCACGCTCTAAGTAGGCTAAGAAGTCTTCAAGAATACGCCAGAAATTTATTAATAATAGAAATATCATTCAAAAGCGTGACTCTCATCCAAGACTTGGATAAGTACGTCACATTGATACCAACTGTGACTTCTATCCCTTAACCTAGATAGCACCTCACAATGATACCTATAAACTTGCCATCTTCATTCACGATGTTGCCTACTGAAAGTCCGGGCCTACAAGCATTCCATACAAGGAAGTCAACAACGAAAGGTTCGGGGCTCTTTACTTATGGCTTGATATAATGTTGATTAACTTTAGGGTTGGTTACTTTGAATTCGTATAACAGGTTGGTTAGGAATATAAAAGCTAACAACCTTACGAAAAGAATGATGAGTAGTTAACCAATTGATTCCTAAAATCCCATCAAAGGCAAATATTTTCAAAGAGATAATATCGACAGGTAACGTGAAAGTGTTTATTTGAAACAACAAGATTAATAAGCGATGGAGGTAATGAAGGTTTCTCCCAACGAAGTTTCAACCAATAAGTTAAAGTCTAACTTCTCCTGAGTCAAATTTAAATGTTGAACGAAAGCAAAGCGAGATAAAATAATGGGTAGAACCCAGTATCTTATAAGGTATAGACTTTGCAAGAATTTATAATTAACTAACCCGTGCTAACCGTTCGAGTCACTTGTTTTTTAAGAAGTCATGAAAACGCTCTTCATGAAAACCACCGACTTTGTTTTATCCGTATCCGCCTTTGGTGCCACCGTCCCAATTTGGACTTGACTTTGGTGCACGACAAAATCGAGCTAAATGACCTTCTCTTCTTGAAATTTCCACTTCTATTATCTTGGTCATGATTACCACCGGAGTGGTTACCATTCTTGGCATGATAATTTCTCCCACGATGGTCATCATTGTTCCGATGGTCGTTACCGCCGGTATGATTATTATCGTGTTGTTGGTCGTTACCTTTTGGTTGAAGTGACTCATTATCGCTCCAATAACCGAGCCCTATTCACAACATCTAAATACAAACACTTGTCACAAAATAAGGGTTAATTAACATGCAACATATTATCACTATACTCGTGACCAATCAAATACCAAATAAACTTAGGTAGGTCATACTAGCGAAGGAATTCCCTCTCTCCCCTCCTAGTACTATTCTCACATCTTAGCCGAGGATCATATCCCTAAGCTCGATACCAACCGTGACGCCCCAAAATTAGGTATCGTCACCCATCTTGGGTCGCCACTTACATGGTACATAAATCCAAATATAACTTATTAACCTAAGCGTAGGTACAATACGACATAAACCGTGAGTTTGAATACAAATATTGTCTACTAGATATTATACAAACTCAAAAGGAGTCCTCATTACAACTATTATCACACTATTTCACGAGAATAGTGAGGACTACTAATGCTATCCTCTGGACCATTACTCCGTTCCCCGACTCGTCTCCGCCTATGTTCTCATTTCACGAAGAAACGGTGAAAGAAAGGTGAGCTCAACTAGCCCGAGAAGAAATATTATGACTAAGATAATGCGAGAATAAAATACGGGAGGAAATGATAGCAATTCACGGGTGGTCACGCCAGCAAGCAGCGATTCAAAGAGTTGGGACCACCGAGTGGGAAAGCGGATCCGATTAAAGCGAGAGCGTGGGTCAAACAAATTACCAAGATATTCGATGTCTTGGGATGCACGGAGGAACGAAAGTTCCATTCGCTACTTTTATGTTCCGTAATGAGGCGATTCTTGGTGGGAATCGTGAAGCACTCCATCCAATTTGCACTCAAAGATGTCATGGGAGACGTTTGAAAGCGATTCAATGACAAGTACTTCCACGAAAGTATTCGTTATATGAAGGAAGTGGAGTTTATTAGATTGGAACAAAACAAACATGGCGGTCCCAAAGACGAGGCGAAGTTCGCGGAGTTATCTAGGTTTGCACCTCATTTGGTGGAGAATGAGGAAGCGTATGACGCGGATGTTTCTTAGAGGTTTGAAACCCAAAGATACGTCAATATCTCATTTCTCATAAATTTTCTCTCTATTCGAGATGTTGTCGGCAGGGCTCGGTTGTTAGAGCGAGATAACGAAAGTCACGTTCAACCGAGGGGACCATAATCGAGGATCATATCAAGAGATAGCGATCATCGTAATAACGATAACCGGCGGAGAAAGAAGAATTTGGACAAAGCGGTAACCACTACGGTGGTAATCGTGGCCATAAAAATAGAAGAAGAAGCGAGGGAGGAGATTTAAAAGAGGAGATTCAACAACGACCATGTGAAGACGTCGGTACCGATAATCGGTTCCAAGGAGGAGAAAGACCATCGGTCAGTATGTTATAAATGCGGGAAAGAGGGACATATTGTTAGGTTTGTAATATTCATGTGCGCAATCAAATTGCAAAATAATGCGGAAGCGTGTAAAATCAGAGTTTAAAAATTTTACAAACCATATACCCGGATCACCCTTTATGCATAATTATTAATTAAACGAAAAGATAAAGAATAAATCATACCCTTGAAGATCGAGCTTCCTCAGGTACAAGTTCACCTCCAATCCTTTTCGCTTTCAACTTGAATCCACCGGGTTTGGTTCCTTCCTTTGATCAACGTTAGCCACCCAAATGTTTGGCCTCTAGAGGTGATCCACCAAGGAAGAAGAAAATTCAAGAAGAAGGGTGGTTGGCTAAACCCTAGTTTTTCTATCTCTATAGAAAGGGTGTACTCTCCCAACAATTGGAATTATTACGTATGTTGAAAAATCAACAACCCATACCACCCATAATAAGACTCCTCTTATTTATAGATGTGGGCAACCCACCTTAACAATTAAGGAATTGGGTTTTAATTAATTAATTAAATTCTTTTAATTAATTAAGCTCCTTAATCTTATTAGGGATAATTAATTAAACTCCTTTAACTAATTTTTCTTCCTAATCCAATTAGGAATAAATGAGAGTACTTATATTAAATTAATTTCTAAACTCTTTTAGAAATTAAAATAATAATAATTGTAATAATATTAATAAGACTCCTCTTATTAATTTATATTTAATATTTCTAAAATATTAAATAATAAATATTAAGCTATTTAATTTATTCTATCACCATAGATTAAATTAAATATACTTAATATATTATTACGATTATGCCATTAACTTCTTAAATAATTATTCTTCCTTTTATGGAATTGTGACCCTTTAGGTTCTCCATATTAAACAGGTTGTGAATAAATCAATTAGAACAATTTAATAATCTTATTTAAATAAATAAATTAAACAATTAATTTATTTAAATAAATAATATTTATTCTACAATAGGATAAGCCTCCTAGCGATCAGCGACTTTCCGGATAATATAGATTTCAACATTAATCATAAAAGAACCTTTGAGTAAATAGTTACCGTACAATTCAATCCTTCCACCATCTGATGTCCCAATTAAATATAAGACATGGAATTCTTCAATAAGTCTTATTTTATTTAATTATATGTATTTCGACTCTTAAATGCACAACTCCAAATAATGCAAATTAGAAACTCCTTTCTAATTTCATTTGCCTGGCCAAGGACTCTTTGGGTTGTCATTTATCGAATCACATAGGACATTCTCTTCTTTATTAGAAGTGGTAGATTCTTTATTGATCATACATTATCTCCATATACAACTTATTATACCCAAGCATACCTTTTTTGATATACCCTAAGGGTCTTAAGGAATAAGTCAAAGTATAACTCATCATACACAAATACTATGATGATCTCAAGTCCAAGGATCACCCTACTATCACTCTGAAATTCTATTGACAGTAAATAAAAGCTGTGACGTCCCCAAAATTAGGTATACATCACCCATCTTGGGTCGACACTTACATGGTATGTAATTTAAAAACAACTTATTAACATAAGCGTAGGTATGCAATACGACATAAAGCGTGAGTTTAAATACAAATATCGTCTACTAGATATTATACAAACTCAAACAAAAAGTCCTCATTCTGATTATTATCACCTTATTTTTTACGAATAGTGAGGACTACTAATCTTATCTTGAGGACCATCACTCGTTTCCCAGGCTCGTCCCATTTATATTATCATTTCACGAAGAAAACGGTGAAAGAAAGGGTGAGCTCAACTAGCCCAAGAAGAAATATTATGACTAAGATAATGCGAGAATAAATTATCAATAGTCTTGATAATGTTAAAGCGATAAAATACAATAGACAAACCGGTTTAAGCTGCGGTGAATATCTGATCCATTAAAAGAGTCGAGTAGAAAATAAAGTCTACTATCTTTTAGGTTTTAAAGGTTTTCATCATCTTGTTTATATTTGAGACTCGACTTTAATAAATATTTCACATCATCGAATCACTTACACTTTTCTGACGAGGATATTCTTTAGTATCACGACCACAATTATTCATATGCACTACGGGCGAGAATATTTGTGTATTCATTAATGGTCATGATCGTATGCCAACAATTTGTCCATCGATACTTCTGACCCTTTGAGGATTTTTTTATCACATCATTTGTAACATTACGGTCGTGATGATTAATCGAATAGTCTCTGGTCATAATCATACCAAGTCCATCTATGCACTACAGATACGAGATGACTTTCAAAAAAAATATAAACATGAGGATGATGACAATGATATAAGAATTGATAAAACAAGTTCAAGAATTATTTTATCCAGGAATTATTAACGTCAAATTATCAACATGATCTTTGTTTTGTAGAGTAAAATTCAAGAATGATCGGAAGAATATTTCCATGAAAAGATTTGGATGAAGCGCAAATATCAAGGATATTCTACTAATTTCATGGAGTATAGAAGTCAAAGTTTTAACCAATTTGGGTATAATAAAGAATGGAATAACAAAAGAAATCACCGTGCATGCGATGAAGCCGCGCAGACGAGTTATTCAGCAGAATAATAAATAACGGAACGGAACGGTCGGTGAAATTCACTGCAAGCGGGATGTTCAACAGAATAATAAAGATGGAACCGGATCGGTGTAAAAACAAGATAGGATATTCAAATGAGAATAATGCGGAACCGGTCCGGTGTGTAAAACACTGTGATAGGATATTCCAGCGAGAATAATAAAAAAGCGGAACCGGTCGGTGTAAAAACACATGAGCAGGATGTTTCAACGAGAATAATAAAAAGCGGAACCGGTCGGTGTAAAACACATGTGATGAGGATGTTCCAGCAGAATAATAGAAGAATGTCACCAAGTATAGGGTAAACCACTTATCTGAGTTATTCCAGCAGAATAATAAGCGATGGAATAACAACAGTTCTCTTCATGAATAAGAAAGAATAACACCCTTACATTTGGTAGGAGATTGAAATCTGCTGGCGGTGTAGTAACAAAAATCTTCTTCTTCTCTCTCTCTTATTCTCTCTATACTTTTCTCTCTATAGCTTGAATGAATTAAGTGAAAAATAATGAAGCCCTAGGCCTCTATTTATAGAAGATTTCTAGCTTAGCACTTTTCTTAGTGTGAAAAGGTGAAAGTGGCTGAACGGTGGTTTGGCCTTTTGTAATGTGTGAAGCGACAAGTGGTTCGACCTTTGTAATGTGAAGCGACAAGTGGTTCGACGTCTGGTAAAGGTAATTACTATATGATGAAGGTAAATACTATTGCGAAGGTAAATACTATTCTGAGGTAATTACTATTGGCGAAGGTAATTACTTATTGGCGAAGGTAAATACTATTCACAGAGGGTAATTACTATTGCGAAGGTAATTACTATTGTGAAGGTAAATACTATTCTGAGGGTAATTACTATTATTGAAGGTAATTACTATTATTGATGAAGGTAAATACTATTTGAAGAGACTCTTAGATGATGACATATGAGCCCCCATAAAATAATCAAACTTACCACAAATCATTTTTTTTTCATCAACACATATTTAATCTTTCAACAATTATTAATCATTTATAACTTGTCGTCTCAATTATTGATTTAATACTATAACATATTATCTGAGATGATCTTGTGACAATAATTGAATCGATAATATAAGAGATATGATCACGCAATTCTTTGTAGTGATAATTGAGCGTAGGTGAGTGACTTCTCACGTAAGCATCGATAATCAATCTGAGTGTCTTCTTCTTGTCACGATTCTGGCGTATTCATTGTACTTTTACTACCGGGTAGTTCAACAATTTTAACGGTAACACCTCGTAGTTATTTTTATAAAATATTTTTGTCGTTTTCTAATCAAACAATAATTACATTGTGGGGTCCACCTGATGATTGAGCCGTTATACGAATATTCCCTAAAAAAAGAATATTCCCAGACCAAACGAATATTTTATAACAACTTGCATACTTTGCAAAATTTATAAATATTACCCTAACTATAACATTATATCAAATTTATTCCATAATATTCAAAAATAATATTTATAAAATATTCATCTTTATTTATAAAATTTGGGGTCTTCTGACCTCCCTTCTTTATGAAATTTAGCCCTCGAAATTAGGGTGCGATACTGGTATGTCGAAGAGGTAAGGATACCTTGATTTCATTTGATTCTAACTCCCAGTCATTTCCTCCACATCGTGGTTTCCTCCAAAAACTTTGACTTGAGGTATAACCTTGGGCGTAGAATATGTTCCTTCTTATCAAAATTTGAGCAGGAACCTCTTCATACGTCAAATCTTCCGCTATTTAAATCAGGTTCTAACTTCGATAATATGGTTCGGGTCTTTCACATATTTACGTAACATAGATATGTGAAAAGCGTTATGAACACGAGACATATTTGGCGGTAAAAGCGAGTCTATAGGCCCGCAGTTCCTACTCGATCGAGGATTAAAAATGGATAGATGAATCGAGGGTTAAGTTTTCCTCTCTTTCCAAATCTTGTAACTCCTTTCCATGGAGCGACTCTTAACAACACATGATCTCTATATCGAATTCCCGTCCTTTCGATGAAGATCGGCATAACTCTTTTATCGATTTTGTGAGGTTTTTATCGTTGTCGGATCGTTTGAATCTTTTAAGTAGTCATACGTACCAACTCGGTCCCAACAACGTTGCTTCACCCACCTCATCCCGGCATCTTTGGAAGCGACACTTTCTTCCATCTGGCGCTTGAATGGAGCCATGCGATACTTGCTTGATAAGCTGTTGTTGTAGGAAAACTCCACCGATGGTAAGAACTTGTCCCGACTCCCTTGAAATCAAGGACCACGAGTCTTAATAGATCTTCAAGAGTTTGAATAGTCCTCTCTCGATTGTCCGTCCAAAATGCGAGGATGATATCTTAGAAAGCTAAATCGTAAGTCTGTGCCCATAGCTTTTTTTTGCAAACTAACCCAAAATCGTGAAGTGAATCTTGGGTCTCGATCGAAACTATGGATCTGGCATACCATGCGATCTTACAATCTCGTTTATGTACATCTGAGCAAGGCGTTCAAGTGTATAAGTTTTCTCGTATCGGTAAGAAATGAAGCGGACTTGGTCGATCTATCAACAATGACCCAAATCGCATGATGCCTTGAGAAACCTTAGGAAGGCCGTGCTTGAAATCCATGGTAATGTGCTCCCACTTCCATTTTGGAATTTCAAGTGGTTCTGATGGACCTTTTGGTACTTGATGCTCGCTTTAACTTCGTTGACAAGTTAGACACCTTGAGATAAAAGCAGCGCTATCTCTCTCTTCGTATTGCTCCACCAAAATGTATAGCGAATATCATGATACATTTGGTACTCCGAGATGGATTTGCAAATGGTGTGTTGTGTGCCTCCATCATGATATTATACTTTAAATCAAGGTCGTTAGGAACACAAAGTGCTGGAGTTGACTCGAAGTATTCCTTCTTCATCGATTCTTGCTCCCGGCGTAGCACCTTCTTGCACTTTCTTCCTCATCGCATCGGCTCCAGTGCGTAGCTTGGCGACTTTAACTTTATCAATTAAAGTCGGTTCTACTTTCGTATACTCGCTATCATCACATCGTCCACAGAGTCTTTAATTCTATCTCCATCCTTTGCAAGTCACACAAAATGGGCCTTTGCGTTGACAATATCGCTTTTCGTGCTTGCATATGATTTTCTACTCGATCGTCGGCTACCGTTAGCTTTTCGAGGATGGTATTGGATGGTATGATCATAATCTTTCAGCAGTTCAAGCCAGCGTCGTTGTCGCATGTTGAGTTCCTTTTGAGTGAAGAAATATTTGAGGCTTTTATGATCAGTAAAGATCTCCACTTTCTCCCCATACAAGTAATGCCTCCAAATTTTAGTGCAAAAAAACAACATTTATGACTCTAGATCATGAGTAGGATAATTCCTCTCATATTCTTTGAGTTGTCATGAGGCATAGGCTATTACTTTTCCATGTTGCATGAGAACACATCCGACCCTTTGCAGAAGCATCCTTTGTAGATGACAAATCCCTCAGAGGCGGATGGTATTGTCGAGCAGTCTTTGAAATAAGTCTCCTCTTGAGTTCTTGAAAACTCTTCTCACATTCTTCGCTCCAAATAGAACTTTGTATCTTTAAAGTCAAATTTGAGTCGATGGAATAGCGATTCGAGAAAATCCTTCCACGAATCTCAGATAATAACCATTAAGCAAGAAAGCTACGTCTTGATCCTTTGATTTAGGTTGTTCCCGGCTTTGAATAGCTTGATCTTTCTTTGGGTCAGCAGATATTCCATGACTTGATACCACGTGCCCAAGGAATGCTACTTCTTGACGAACTCGCATTTCTTGACTTGGCATAAAGCTTATATTCACGAAGCTTTTGGAGTGTCGACCTCAAGTGTTGCTCATGATCTTCACGGCTTTTGGAATAAATAAGGATGTCATCGATAAAAAGGCGACCACAAAGTGATCTAAATATTCCTTGAATACTCGGTTCATCATATCCATGAAAGCGGCGGGGCATTAGTCGATCAAAGGACATGACTAGGAATTCATAATGCCGTCGTCTAGGAGTTACGGCCGTCTTTGGAATGTCGGTGTTCTAATCTTCAATTGGTGATATCGGAGCGAAGATCGATCTTTGAAAAGAATTTGGCTCCTTACTGTGGTGGTCAAACAGGTCATCAATACGTGGCAATGGATACCTTTTTTTGATGGTGACGTGATTGACTCCAGATAATCAATACAAAGTCGCATACTCCCATCTTTCTTCTTCACGAATAGAGCAGGAGCACCCCGAGGAGAAGTACTAGGGCGAATAAAGCCGATGTCTAACAATTCCTGCAGTTGGGTCTTTAACTCACGAAGTTGATAGGAGCCATTCGATATGGGGCTTTGGAAATAGGTTTTGTCTCTGGGTTGAGGTCGATACTGAAATTCAATTTCACGCTCTGACTGGGGTAGGCGGGGAAGTTCTTGAGAATCGTCGGAAATTTATTAACAATAGGAATATCGTTTAAAAGCGGCGTATTTTATTTAAATCGTGACATGAGCTAAGAAAGCTTGACATCCGTTTTTGATAAGCGAATAGCTTTATGGCTTGAGATAGTAGTGATTGATTTTAATGGTTTGGTCGTTTGAATTCGCATAATAGGTTGATTAGGAATATGAAAGCTAATGACCTTACGAAAACAATCAATTTTGCATGATAAGTAGTTAACAATCAATCCCTAGAATCACGTCAAATCAAGTATTTTTAATGAAATAAGATCGACGAAGTAATGTGAGGGTGCCGATTTGAACCAAACAAGACTTATAAGCGATTGGATGTAATGAAGGTTTCTCCCAGCGGAGTTTCCACAGATAAGTCAAAGTCTAATTTCTCGGTCAAATTTAATCGATGATGGCGCAAGTAGGAGAAATAAAAGAATGGGTGAAACCGGTATCAAATAAAGTATAGACTTCATTAGAGTTTATGATAAGCTTACGTGATGACCTCATTCGGGTTCCTTGCTCTTTGGGAGGTCACAACAAATGCTCTCCCTTTACTCTAGGTTTTGAATTTTACGGGATGGCCTTTGGTGCCTCCATCCTAATTTGAATTTGTCTTGATGGCGACAAAATCGAGCTAAGTGACCTTCTCTTCCACAATTATAACATGCTTTGGGCCGGCATGGCCGCAGATTTGGGTGATGTGTGTCCTCTCCTCGCATTTGAAGCATATGATAGGTGGTCTTTCTCCTTCCTTAACAATGGGTCTTTGGTCTTGGCGTCTTTCCATCATTGTTGAATCTCCTTTTCTTGAAATGTCCATTCTTATTGTTTTGTACGATTACCACCGAAGTGGTTACCATATCTCGGCTTTGTTGATTCCCTCACGCTTGTTGTCATAAGCCTCGATGACTATTCTCATTTGGTATTATAATTTTTTAAATTTGCTCTCTTTTAGTTTTCGTTGACTCATTATCGCGCTCCACTTAAGCGAGCCCTATTTACAACATCGAATACAAACACGGTTTATGAGAAATAAGATGTTGGCGTATCTCGACTTCAAACCTCTTAAAAACATTCGCGCCATTCTCTCTTCATTATCCACCAAGTGGGGACCAAATCGCCACAAAACAAAGGGTATACATCATCCCATCTTAGGGTGCGTACACTCTCCCTGTAGTACATCTTAGCGAATATTAAGCTAAAACAAAATTAGGTATACATATTAACATAAGCATAAGCGTAGGTATGCAATACGACATAAGCGTGAGTTTAAACAAAAATATAAATCTACTAGATATTATATACAAACTCGAACAAAAAGTCCTCATTCTGATTATTATCACCACTATTTTTTTACGAGAATAGTGAGGACTACTAATCTTATCTTGAGGACCATCACTTTCGTTTCCCAGGCTTCGTCCCGGCTATATTATCATTTCTGAAGAAACGGTGAAAGAAAGGGTGAGCTCAACTAGCCCGATGAAATATTATGACTAAGATAATGCGAGAATAAATTATCAATAGTCTTGATAATATTAAGCGATAAAATCTGATAGACAATGACCGGTTTAAGCTGCGGCGGAATATCTGATCCATTAAAAAAGTCAGTAGAAAATAAAGTCTACTATCTTTTAGGTTTTAAAGGTTTTTTCATCCTTTGTTTATATTTGAGACTCGACTTTAATAAATATTCACATCATGAATCACCCACACTTGCTTCTGACGAGGATATTCTTTAGTATCGCGACCACAATTATTCATGCTGCTACGGGCGAGAATATTTGTGTATTCATTAATAGTCGTGATCGTACCAACAATTTGTCCATCGATGATACTCTGACCTTTGAGGATTTTTATCACATCATTTGTAACATTACGGTAATGTGATTACATAGAATAGTCTCTGGTCGTAATCATACCAAGTCCATCCCCATACACTTCTGGGCCTGAGATGACTTTCAAAAAAATATAAACATGAGGATGATGACAATGATATAAAAATTGATAAAACAAGTTCAAAATTATTTTATCGAGGAATTATTAACGTCAAATTATCGACATAATCTTTGTTTTGTAGAGTAAAATTCAAGAATGATCGGAAGAATATTTCCATGAAAAGATCTTTGGATGAAAGCTTGAAATATCGAGGATATTCTACTAATTTCATGGAGTATAGAAGTGAAGTTTTTTAACTTATTTGGGTATAATAAAGAATGGAATAACAAAAGAAATCACCGTGCATGCGATAGCCGCTTGCAGACGAGTTATTCAGCGAGAGAATATAATAATAACGGAACGGTCGGTGAAATTCATTCTGCAAGCGGGATGTTCAACGAGAATAATAAAGATGGAACCCGGATCCGGTGTAAAAACACAGATAGGATATTCAGCGAGAATAATAAAAGCGGAACCGGTCGGTGTAAAAACCTGTGACGAGGATGTTCAGCGCGAGAATAATAAAAAGCGGAACCGGTCGGTGTAAAAAACCTGTGAGACGAGGATGTTCAGCCAGAAGAATAATAAAAAAGCGGAACGGTGGGTGTAAAACGATGACGAGGATGTTCAGCGAGAATAATAGAAGAATGTCACCAAGTATAGGGTAAACCACTTATCTGAGTTATTCAGCGAGAATAATAAGCGATGGAATAACAACAGTTCTCTTCATGAATAAGAAAGAATAACACCCCTTACATTTGGTAGGAGATTGAATCTGCGGCGGTGTAGTAACAAAATACTCTTCTTCTTTCTCTCTTATTCTCTCTATACTTTCTCTCTCTCATAGCTTGAATGAATTAAGTGAAAAAAATAATGAAGCCCTAGGCCTCTATTTATAGAAGATTTCTAGCTTAGCACTTTTCTTAGTGTGAAAAGTGTGAAAAGCGAGTGGCTTAATTATTTGGTGGTTTGGCCTTTGTAATGTGAAGCGACAAGTGGTTGGCCTTTTGTAATGTGAAGCGACAAGTGGTTGACGTCGGTAAAGGTAATTACTATGTGAAGGTAAATACTATTTGTGAAGGTAAATACTATTCCTGAAGGTAATTACTTATTGTGCGAAGGTAATTTCTTATTGTGAAGGTAAATACTATTATTGAAGGGTAATTACTATTGGTGAAGGTAATTACTATTGTGAAGGTAAATACTATTATTAAAGGTAATTACTATTGTGAAGGTAATTACTATTGTGAAGGTATAATACTATTGATGAAGAGACTCTTAGATGATGACATATAGGCCCCCATAAAATAATCAAACTTACCACAAATCATTTTTTTTCATGACACATATTTAATCTTTGACAATTATTAATCATTTTATAACTTGTCGTCTCAATTATTGATTTAATCTTATAACATATTATCTGAGATGATCTTGTGACAATAATTGAATCGATAATATAAGAGATATGATCGACAATTCTTTGTAGTGATAATTGAGCATAGGTGAGTGACTTCTCACGTAAGCATCGATAATCAATCTGAGTGTCTTCTTATGCGACTACAGCGTATTCTTGTACTTTTTACCCGGGTAGTTCAGCGGTTTTAACGGTAACACCTCGTAGTTATTTTTATAAAATATTTTTGTCGTTTTTTCGATCGATCAAATAATAATTACATTATGAGGTCCACTGATGATTGAGCCGTTATGCGAATATTCCACTAACAAAAGAATATTCCAGGCCAAACGAATATTTTATAACAACTTGCATACTTTGCAAAATTTATAAATATTACCCTGACTATAACATTATATCAAATTTATTCCATAATATTCAAAAATAATATTTATAGAAAAATTCATCTTTATTTATAAAAATTTGGGGTCTTCTGACCCCCCTTCTTATGAAATTTAGCCCTCGAAATTAGAAGTGCGATACTGGTATGTCGAAGAGGTAAGGATACCTTGATTTCATTTGATTCTAACTCCCAGTCATTTCCTCGACATCGTGGTTCCTCCACAAAACTTTGACTTGAGGTATAACCTTGGGCGTAGAATATGTTCCTTCTTATCAAAATTTGAGCAGGGAACCTCTTCATACGTCAAATCTTCCAGCTATTTAAATCGGTTCTAACTTCGATAATATGGTTCGGGTCTTTCACATATTTCGTAACATAGATATGTGAAAAGCGTTATGAACACGAGACGTATTTGGCGGTAAAAGCGAGTCTATAGGCCGCGATTCCTACTCGATCGAGGATTAAAAATGGATAGATGAATCGAGGGTTAAGTTTTCCTCTCTTTCCAAATCTTGTAACTCCTTTCCATGGGGCGACTCTTAACAACACATGATCTCTATATCGAATTCCCGTCCTTTCGATGAAGATCGGTATAACTCTTTTATCGATTTTGTGAGGGTTTTTTATCGTTGTCGGATCGTTTGAATCTTTTTAGTAGTCATACGTACTGACTCGGTCCCAACAACGTTGCTTCACCCACCTCGTCCGACATCTTTGGAAGCGACACTTTCTTCCATCTGGCGCTTGAATGGAGCCATGCGATACTTGCTTGATAAGCTTTGTTGTTGTAGGAAAACTCCACGATGGTAAGAACTTGTCCCGACTCCCTTGAAATCAAGGACCACGAGTCTTAATAGATCTTGAGAGTTTGAATAGTCCTCTCCATTGTCCGTAAAATGCGAGGATGATATCTTAGAGAGCTAAATAATGAAATCTGTGCCCATAGCTTTTTGCAAACTAACCCAAAATCGTGAAGTGAATCTTGGGTCTCGATCGAAACTATGGATCTGGCATACCATGCGATCTTACAATCTCGTTTATGTACATCTGAGCAAGGCGTTCAAGTATATAGTTTCTCGTGTCGGTAAGAAAGAAATGGCGGACTTGGTCGATCTATCAACAATGACCCAAATCGCATCGATGCCTTGAGAAACCTTAGGAAGGCCGTGCTTGAAATCCATGGTAATGTGCTCCACTTCCATTACGGAATTTCAAGTGGTTCTGATGGACCTTTTGGTACTTGATGCTCGCTTTAACTTCGTTGACAAGTTAGACACCTTGAGATAAGCGGTATTTATCTCTCTCTTCGTATTGCTCCACCAAAATGTATGGCGAATATCATGATACATTTTGGTACTCCCGAGATGGATTGCAAATGGTGTGTTGTGTGCCTCCATCATGATATTATACTTTAAATCGGTCGTTAGGAACCACAAAGTGGAGTTGACTCGAAGTATTCCTTCTTCATCGATTCTTGCTTGCGTAGCGCTAGCACCTTCTTGCTTTTCTTCCTCATCGCATCGGCTCAGTGCGTAGCTTGGCGACTTTAACTTTATCAATTAAAGTCGGTTCTACTTTCGTATACTATTTATCATCACATCGTCCACAGGTCTTTAATTCTATCTCCATCCTTTGCAAGTCACACAAAATGGGCCTTTGCGTTGACAATATCGCTTTTCGTACTTGCATATGATTTTTTCTACTCGATCGTCGGCTACCCGTTCGCTTTTCGAGGATGGTATTGGATGGTATGATCATAATCTTTCAATGATTCAAGCCAGCGTCGTTGTCGCGTGTTGAGTTCCTTTTGAGTGAAGAAATATTTGAGGCTTTTATGATCAGTAAAGATCTCCACTTTCTCCCCATACAAGTAATGCCTCCAAATTTTAAGTCAAAAACAACATTTGCTTGACTCTAGATCATGAGTAGGATAATTCCTCTCATATTCTTTGAGTTGTCGCGAGGCATAAACTATTACTTTTCCATGTTGCATGAGAACACATCCCGACCCTTTGCGAAGCATCATTTGTAGATGACAAATCCCTCGAGGCGGATGGTATTGTCGAGCAGTTTGAAATAAGTCTCTCTTGAGTTCTTGAAAACTCTTCTCACATTCTTCGCTCAATAGAACTTTGTATCTTTAAAGTCAATTTGAGTCGATGGAATAGCGATTGAGAAAATCCTTCCACGAATCTCAGATAATAACCGGCTACTAAAGAAAAGCTCGTACTTGATCCTTTGATTTAGGTTGTTCCCGACTTTGAATAAGCTTGATCTTTCTTTGGGTCAGCGGATATTCCATGACTTGATACCCGTGCCCGAGGAATGCTACTTCTTGACGACCGAACTCGCATTTCTTGACTTGGCATAAAGCTTATATTCACGAAGCTTTTGGAGTGTCGACCTCAAGTGTTGCTCATGATCTTCACGGCTTTTGGAATAAATAAGGATGTCATCGATAAAGGCGACCACAAAGTGATCTAAATATTCCTTGAATACTCGGTTCATCATATCCAAAGCGGCGGCGGAGGGCATTAGTCGATCGAAGGACATGACTAGGAATTCATAATGCCGTCTAGGAGTTACGGCCGTCTTTGGAATGTCGGTGATTCTAATCTTGATTGGTGATATCAGGAGCGAAGATCGATCTTTGAAAAGAATTTGGCTCCTTACTGTTGGTGAAACGGGTCATCAATCGTGGCGATGGATACCTATTTTTTTGATGGTGGCGTGATTGACTCCAGATAATCAATACAAATCGCGCATACTCCCATCTTTCTTCTTCACGAATAGAGCAGGAGCACCCGAGGAGAATACTGGGGGCGAATAAAGCGATGTCTAACAATTCTGCGGTTGGGTCTTTAACTCACGAAGTTGATAGGAGCCATTCGATATGGGGCTTTGGAAATAGGTTTTGTCTGGGTTGAGGTCGATACAAAATTCAATTTCACGCTCTGGGGGTAGGCGGGGAAGTTCTTGAGAATCGTCGGAAATTTATTAACAATAGGAATATCGTTTAAAAGCGGCGTATTTTTATTTAAATCTGTGACATGAGCTAAGAAAGCTTGACATCAGTTTTTGATAAGCGAATAGCTTTATGGCTTGAGATAGTAGTGATTGATTTTAATGGTTTGGTCGTTTGAATTAGCATAATAGGTTGATTAGGAATATGAAAGCTAATGACCTTACGAAAACAATCAATTTTTGCATGATAAGTAGTTAACGATCGATCCCTAGAATCACGTCAAATCAAGTATTTTTAATGAAATAAGATCGACGGGTAATGTGAAGAGTCCGATTTGAACCAAACAAGACTTATAAGCGAGTGGATGTAATGAAGGTTTCTCCAGCGGAGTTTCCACGAGATAAGTCGAAGTCTAATTTCTCGGTCGAATTTAATCGATGGCGCAAGTAGGAGAAATAAAAGAATGGGTAGAGCCGGTATCAAATAAAGTATAGACTTCATTAGAGTTTATGATAAGCTTACGTGATGACCTCATTGGTTCCTTGCTCTTTGGGAGGTCTGACAAATGCTCTCTCCCTTGCCTTAGGTTTTGAATTTTACGGGATGGCCTTTGGTGCCTCCATCTATTGAATTTGTCTTGATGGCGAAAAATCGAGCTAAGTGACCTTCTCTTCCACAATTATAACATGCTTTTGGATGGCATGGCGTGGTTTGGGTGATGTGTCCCTCTCTCGCATTTGAAGCATATGATAGGTGGTCTTTCTCCTTCCTTAACAATGGGTCTTTGGTCTTGGCGTCTTTCCATCATTGTTGAATCTCCTTTTCTTGAAATGTCCATTCTTATTGTTTTGTACGATTACCCAGAAGTGGTTACCATATCGGCACATTGATTCCCTCCGCGCTTGTTGTCCTAGCCTCGATGACTATTCTCATTTGGTATTATAATTTTTCTTGGTTTTGCTCTCTTTTAGTTGCGTTGACTCGTTATCGCGCTCCTTAAGCTGAGCCCTATTTACAACATCGAATACAAACACGGTTTATGAGAAATAAGATGTTGGCGTATCTCGACTTTAAACCTCTTAAAAACATTAGCGCCATTCTCTCTTCATTATCCACAGTGGGGAATATGGCCAAGTGATAACTCATAAATTTTGCCTCGTATTGCGACACGGTCGTATTGTTTTGTTCGACTTGATAAACTCCACCTCCTTCGTATGGCGAATACTTTCGGGAAAGTATTTGTCGTTGAAACGACTCTGGAACTTCTCCCGAGATATCTTGATGCAATTTGGTTGAGTCGTTTTCTGGAATTCCCACGATAATCCGCCTCTCTCGCATTGACGTAAAAGCGTGAAAGGAACCTTTGCTCTCGGAGCATCCAGACATCAAATATCTTGGTAATCTGCTTTATCCGTGCTTCAGCGGAAGTGGTTTTGGCTCTCCCTTAAACTCCGGTGGTCCGGCTCCTTAAATTGTTTAGCGGTGGTGGCGAGAGAGTTTCGTGTTTCCACCTACGTTTTGGGGCGAGTCGCTCTGCTTTCTTTGTTGCATAAATTGCATAAAGCCTACGAACATTTGATCGTTCATCATTTAGTCGGTGTTGTTGTTTTGCGTGAGGATTATCGCCTTCACGATGCACATTATCACGATTATTGATATGTGGTGAATCAGCGATCGCGCTGCGCTCCATTCTTATTCTCAACATTCTCGGATGTCATTTTTGAATCTTGCCACAAAACAAAAGGTTAATTGACGTGTAACAAATTATCCTATCTTACGACCACGATAATAAAATATCACGTAAACTTAGGTAGGTAAATACTAGCGAAGGTATTCCCGTCTCTCCCCTCTAGTACTATTCTCACATCTTAGCGGGGATCGTATCCTAGCTACGATACCTGTTGTGGCGCCCCAAAATTAGGTATACATCACCCGTCTTGGGTAAACACTTACGTAGTCTGAAATTTAAAACAACTTATTAACATAAGCGTAGGTATGCAATCGACATAAGCGTGAGTTTAAATACAAATATATCGTCTACTAGATATTATCTGAACTCGAACAAAAAGTCCTCATTCTGATTATTATCACCTTTATTTTACGAGAATAGTGAGGACTACTAATCTTATCTTTGGGACCATCACTCGTTTCCCAGGCTCGTCCCGGCTATATTATCATTTTCAGAAGAAACGGTGAAAGAAAGGGTGAGCTCAACTAGCCCGGATGAAATATTATGACTAAGATAATGCGAGAATAAATTATCGATAGTCTTGATAATATTTAAGCGATAAAATCTGATGAACTGACCGGTTTAAGCTGCGGTGAATATCTGATCCATTAAAAAGTGAGTAGAAAATAAAATCTACTATCTTTTAGGTTTTAAAGGTTTTTTTCATCTTGTTTATATATTTGAGACTCGACTTTAATAAATATTCACATCATGAATCACCACACACTTTCTGGCCGAGGATATTCTTTAGTATCACGACCACAATTATTCATACACTACTGGGCGAGAATATTTGTGTATTCATTAATAAGTCGTGATCGTGCCAACAAGCGTCCATCGATGCTACTCTGACCTTTGAGGATTTTTATCACATCATTTGTAACATTACGGTCGTGATTACACAGAATAGTCTACGGTCGTAATCATACCAAGTCCATCCATACTTACTTCTGATACGAGATGACTTTCAAAAAAATATAAACATGAGGATGATGACAATGATATAAAATTGATAAAACAAGTTCAAAATTATTTTATCCGGGAATTATTAACGTCAATTATCGACATGATCTTTGTTTTGTAGAGTAAAATTCAAGAATGATCGGAAGAATATTTCCATGAAAAGATCTTTGGATGAAAGCATGAAATATCGAGGATATTCTACTAATTTCATGGAGTATAGAAGTCGAAAGTTTTAACTTATTTGGGTATAATAAAGAATGGAATAACAAAAGAAATCACCGTGCATGCGATAGGCCGCGCGAGACGAGTTATTCAGCGAGAATAATAAATAACGGAACGGTCGGTGAAATTCACTGCAAGCGAGGATGTTCAACGAGAATAATAAAGATGATGGAACCCGGATCCGGTGTAAAACACGCGAGATAGGATATTCAGCAGAGAATAATAAAAAAGCGGAACCGGTCGGGTGTAAAAACACCTGACGAGGATGTTCAGCGAGAATAATAAAAAAAGCGGAACCGGTCGGTGTAAAAACACTGAGCGAGGATGTTCAGCAGAATAATAATAAAAAAGCGGAACCCGGTCAGGTGTAAAACACTGAGCGAGGATGTTCAGCGAGAATAATAGAAGAATGTCACCAAGTATAGGGTAAACCACTTATACGAGTTATTCAGCGAGAATAATAAGCGATGGAATAACACAGTTCTCTTCATGAATAAGAAAGAATAACACCCTTACATTTGGTAGGAGATTGAATCTGCGGCGGTGTAGTAACAAAATACTCTTCTTCTTCTCTCTCTTATTCTCTCTATACTTTCTCTCTCTATAGCTTGAATGAATTAAGTGAAAATAATGAAGCCCTAGGCCTCTATTTATAGAAGATTTCTAGCTTAGCTTTTCTTAGTGTGAAAAAAGCGAGTGGCATTTGGTTTGGCCTTTGTAATGTGAAGCGACAAGTGGTTCGGCCTTTGTAATGTGAAGCGACAAGTGGTTCGACGTCTGGTAGGTAATTAAGGTATTACGGTGAAGGTAAATACTATTGTGAAGGTAAATACTGTGAAGGTAATTACTTATTGCGAAGGTAATTACTATTGTGAAGGTAAATACTATTCTGAAGGTAATTACTATTATTGAAGGTAATTACTATTATTGTGAAGGTAAATACTATTCATGAGGTAATTACTATTGTGAAGGTAATTCTTATTATTAATGAAGGTAAATCTTATTGATGAAGAGACTCTTAGATGATGACATATAGGCCCCCATAAAATAATCAAACTTACCACAAATCATTTTTTTTCATCAACACATATTTAATCTTTCAACAATTATTAATCATTTTATAACTTGTCGTCTCGATTATTGATTTAATCTTTATAACATATTATCGGATGATCTTGTGATGATAATTGAATCGATAATATAAGAGATATGATCACGACGAATCTTGTAGTGATAATTGAGCATAGGTGAGTGACTTCTCACGTAAGCATCGATAATCAATCTGAGTGTCTTCTTATCTGATTCACAGCGTATTATTGTACTTTTACCATAGGGTAGTTCAGCGGTTTTAACGGTAACACCTCGTAGTTATTTTTATAAAATATTTTTTCGTTTTTTCTCGATCAATGCAATAATTACATTGTGGGGTCCACTGATGATTGAGCCATTTATGCGAATATTCCTAACAAAAGAATATTCCCAGAGCCAAACGAATATTTTATAACAACTTGCATACTTTGCAAAATTTATAAATATTACCCTATTTATAACATTATATCAAATTTATTCCATAATATTCAAAAAAATAATATTATAGAAAAATTCATCTTTATTTATAAAAGTGAGGGTCTTAAATGATCGTGAGATCAATCATCCTCATCCGATGAAGCAAAGCAGCGTATATACCAATCTATCCAGGATTCACTAATCCCCAATTTAGTAATCCAATGATTGGGAACTATTTTAGTTTTAAGCTTTCTAAGAATTTAGATCTCATTAGAATGATCATCATCATTATTCTAAAAGCATTGCTTAAAACTATGGGTTTATCACATATTATAAAAAAAACATCATGTAGATAATTAAAAGCCTTTAATAAATTAATATTTTTATTAATAAATGAATAAGATTGTTACAAAGTATATGCTTTATCATCAAACATGATTGGCTTGTGTGCATACTACTTTCAATCTCCCACTTGCACTAAAGCCAATCGTTATGGTATCTTATACTCTTCTTCTCTAAGTGGCGATTATCCTGCTTTGTTGGATAAGCTTCAAAGAAATGGATATGTAATGTTGTTCTTGAGAGTCCACTATCTCTATAGTGATTTCCCATCTTTCAATGATTCTAATAATCAAATGAAAGTGCCACAACACATGTTTAGATCCAAGATGAGACTTAGGAACTATTCTAGTTACGTAATGAACTTTTAATCCAAACAATCAACTTGTAGCTTCATTTATAGCTATATACTTTGTCTTTATTGCTAAACCAACAACTCTTTCTTTGTTTGGAACCTTTTCAATTCTTTGCACCACTGTTTCAAGATAACGCTTTACCTTAAAGTGGATTTTTTACGTCATCTTAGTGCATCGAAAAACTTGAGTCTGTTAAGCCCTCTAGTTTTAATTTAGACCCACCATGAATATGATCACATCCTTAGTCTTTGGGTTAAGAACTTTAAGATGTTTTCAGCGACTCACGGTGAACTTCTCCGAATATGGTGATCAACATCGGGTCTCGTATATTTCATTGCATACATGATTGTCACTCATGCGATCTCTCTCTTTTTGGAGTCTATGGGGACTATAAGAGAGATACACTCCATGGCTCATCAACATGAGACATCTCTTGGAGTTTGCCATGCTAAAGCGACTTTAGCATCAAATGAATATCGTTCCTTGGGTTAAGTTGAGCATCCTTTTAAATCTATCTATATAGATTTATATCCCCAATTAAGATACTCTTCCCAAACCATTCATGGAGGAATGTTTAGACAACTTTATCTTTCTTGATTGTAGCATTGGTATGTAATTCCTCATCCGTAGTATATCAACATATAATACTAGAAATTTCACGACGCTCCCACCCGACCCTTTTTTGTACACACTTGAGTCTTACCTCATCGAATGTAACTCTTGATCATCATCTTCTATGATGTGTACCTCATCATCATCATCCATGATGAATCCATACCTCTAGGTATCTTTGGTACTATTCGATTTACGATTGGGATTGTGGTACAATAGTTTATCTACAAGTTCCTCTTATTTGACTTATAGTGTTTTGTGGTTCTTGAACTCTTCAAGATCTATTATCCTCCCACTAGCCCCTTGATGATAAACACCTTTATCTTAGAAAGCGGTGTGTTTCGCAACAAACACCTTTTCTTAAGTAGGATTGTAGAACATATACCCTAAACTTACTTTAGGATGTCCCACAAATTGTACTTGTCAAATCTTGTCCCAAGCTTATCCTTTGAAACCTTTTCACATAAGTTGGACAACCCTTATCTTAACATACTTAAGATTAGGAATCCTCCCCATCCATAACTTTTATGGAGTCTTGAAATGGATTTTGAGGTTACCATTTTTTCGTGAGATATCGCAGCCATTTCTAGGACATTATCCCAGGAAGGATACTAGAATGTCGGTAAAATCATTATGGACCGCACCATGTCAACAACAAGTGTACGATTTTACCTTTTAGATACATCAATCAATTATTGCGTATCAAGATGTGTCCATTATGAGAAAACCATTTGAGATGATCTAGAAACTTATTGCACAAGTATTTATTCCTTGATCTAATTAAAGAATCTTAATACTTTTGCCAATTTGTTTCACTTCTAAATTCTTTGAACCTTTCAAATAATTCACACTTGTATTTCAAGCAAATACACACATTCAATTCTTTGAATGATCATCTCCTTTTCTTATACTAGTTTGTTCAATTTGCAAAATATATTTTCACGTAAGTCAGTATACAAAATCCATTAAGTAATATTCGATTCTATACAAAACATTATTATTATAAATAGAACAACAATTGTTCTTAATTATAATACCAAAAATTTATTGTCCAACAATAAAATGGAAATAATGTTTATAACAAAATTGGAATACAATAACAACTTATTGACTTAATAGATTTTCCGTATGCATTGCTAAACTATAAGTTTCTATGGCTAATCAATGACAACCTTTGCTTCATTTTCCACACATAGGATTACTTATATTTGTTTAGCTTTACTTCCTTGGTCCTTCATAAATCTATATTTATGATAACCAAAGTCGGTATCAATACCCAAGTAGAACCTTGACTTAAAGAAAATTTATTTCAATCATGAACAAAAACTGTTTTGTATGGCAAAACTTCACTAAGCTTCTTTGGTTAGCCTCTCAAGATGCTTCTCATGATTTCTTTCCGGTGTCGGGCTTATTGCGGTGGAAGCAAACTCCTTTCTTTTATCCGTGTCAGTTTTGTTCTTATTATCCTTTGTTTTTTACCTTTCTATATACCTTCTTTGAATCGTTCTTCTTTTCGGAAGATCCTTTGACTCCTACCGAGAAGACATGGTCTTTCTTGGTTGAAAGTGACTCTCAACATTTTTCAACATGTTAAGCAAATCGGCAAAGGCGATATCTAGCTTGTTCATATGAAAAATTCACAACAATTGTGAAAGGAGTAAAGGGAGTGAGTACAAGATCAAATCTTGGCTCAACTCTCCATCCATGACAAAACCAGTTGTCCGATTGATCAATCAAATTGATTATGTTAAGAACTTTTTTATGCATCTTTATAGTGCCATTGGTCATTCTAGATCGGAAGAGCTCCTTAGATATCGATATCTATCGGTCCTACTTTCCTCACCATCAACTACTTGATGTGCGGGAATATAGTAGAGCATCCATAGTTTCATCTTGTATTTGAAGCTCGTTACTCGTGGATGCGAGCATAGTGCATTGAACCAATGTGCATCATCTTGCCACTTTCTAAAAGTAGCAATGTCTTCCTCAGAGGAATTATGCGCAACCATTGCGAGGATAAGCGTATTAAGGACATAAGATAGCTTTTCAGCTATGAGAACTATTCTCAAATTCCTTAACCAATCCGTTTAATTTGGTCTAATTAATTTAGCATCTAATATGCTTCGCAGTGATAGTAATTTTAGACATTGTAAAATTCTGTAAATGAATTTGTATTTAACAACATTTTAACATACATTCTTTTATTAATTACCAAAATAAATTAGGTCTTGTTTTAAATTGGTATCTCCCACTATTTTCTTCAAACTATATTACCCTCACTTATATAGTTCTAAGAAAATCTAATTAAAGATTTGCTAGTGAGAATAAGGATCCCATTTCAAATGTATATAGCCTTGTGGTGACACAACAAACTATATATAAATAAATAGGTAGACAACTTTTGTCAATTACATCAACTATCAACTCCTTGTATTTTGCCTCTTAGATTATTTTGATCAGTGGTGGCACATCCAGAATCAAAATTATCCAAGTTAAGTCCAACCTAGCACTCCATATATTCAAAAAGAAAAATATCATCCTTGTGGTGACAACAAAACAATATTGTTCAATTTTCTTTATAAGCATCAAATGTGATAAATTAACATCTTAAATACTTAATACTTGCCTTGTGGTGACACAACAAACTCATATTAAATATTTAATACTCTATTAATTTTATCATGCTAGAAAGCTGACGTTCGATATTCCAAATATCTTTGAACGCTTAGGACTTAATATAAAAATTGAGGGGTTTGTTATTAATTTGTCTCATCTTGTTAAGTAGCACATACATATATATATATAAATACGCGTCATATTAATAAACATGAAGCATATTTGCATAATATATAATATATATAATATAAAGCATACATATAGAATATTATATTCTACCCGGATTGATTATGGACTTTTATTCTAGTTTGGTTCACTAGAGCCACCAAGTGAACCAAAAGGTCAAACCCTAGGGGTGCAAGAAATAACATTTAAATATAACTATTACATTTAAACCCTAAGCTTCATTACAAACGGGTCTTCAAACGCTTCTTGTCCTTGATCTCTAATTCTTCAAAATAATTCTAAATATTCCTATTACAAAACTATTTAAAATAAATAGAAACCTTGATCGTGATCGAGGGAAATACACATAGGAGGAGATAGAATTTACATTAAGAAAAATTAGAGAAGGCGAGGTCTGCAGACCCCATTTAATAAAACCCATACATTCATGCATCCAACTAAAATAAAATCCAATCATATTGGTGATAGTCCATAATCAATCCCATTTATTATCATACATATCACCATATGCATCGATAAATAACATTCATCTCATGAATAATAAACATTTAATATATATATTGATATCATTTAATGGGCAAATTTATTTAGTATAAAATCTATTTTTGAATCAAAATAAACTCCTTTATTTTAATCCAAATTTAAATCAAAATAAAACTATTTTATTTTAATTTATCAATTTTGAATAAAATAAACTATTTTATTTTAATCAAAATCTTTAATCAAAATAAACTCCTTTATTTTAATTAATTATGGAATCCAATTCCATGTAATAAAAAATATCTTTAATTAAAATAAACTCTTTTATTTTAATTAATTTATAAATCCAATTCTATATAAAAAAAATATTAAAGGAAACACGGATATTTCTTTCCTATTCACAAATAAACTCCTTTATTTTGAATAATATGAAATCTTATTCCATATTTAAATAAACTCCTTTATTTAAGGAAATTAGGATTTACTTCCCTATTCACAAATAAACTCCTTTATTTTAGGAAAAATAAAATCCAATTTCAACTCTAATTAGTTATCATGGAATCAAATTCAACTCTAATTAGTTAGCATGAAATTTAATTTTAAAATTAAAATAAATCTTTTATTCTAATATTAAAATAAACCTTTTATTTTAAGATTAAAATAAACCTTTTATTTTAATTATAAAATTATTAAATTAAAATAAACTTTATTTTAAATTAAAATAAATTTTTATTTTAATTATAAAATTATTAAAATATTATATATATAATATTACGGTAATAATATATATATATAACCGTCCGTTCCTTTATTTTATTTTATTTTTTAGCTTTAAAACGCAAATACGCATTTTAACATTTTCAAAAAAACGTAAGGGCTTATCCAATTTCTTATCCTGCGCATCCTCCATTAACATACACCCCACTTTTTAATGTTCTTTGAGTTTAATACAACAGATTCACGTTTGAAAAAAAACAATTCAATTCCTTTTTTTTTTTTTTTTTTTAAATTTTCGTATACGTATTCTTTGACTCAAAAAACTAAACTTGTTAATTTTTTTTTTCAAGTCTGCAAAATCCTTATTTGGCGTGACTCACGGATTTTTTTTTTTTTTTTTTTTTTTTAATAAATTTTATACAATAAAATTATGCCCAATTAAATTATTTTAAACACATATCAATATACATATCAAATTAAAATAATTAATAATTTACATAAAAGTTTGGCTCTGATGCCACTGTTAGGTTTGTAATATTCATGTGCGCAATCAAATTGCAAAATAATGCGGAAGCGTGTAAAATCAGAGTTTAAAAATTTTACAAACCATATACCCGGATCACCCTTTATGCACAATTATTAATTAAACGAAAAGATAAAGAATAAATCATACCCTTGAAGATCGAGCTTCCTCAGGTACAAGTTCACCTCCAATCCTTTTCGCTTTCAACTTGAATCCACCGGGTTTGGTTCCTTCCTTTGATCGGCGTTAGCCACCCAAATGTTTGGCCTCAGAGGTGATCCACGAGGAAGAAGAAAAAATTCAAGAAGAAGGGTGGTTGGCTAAACCCTAGTTTTTCTATCTCATAGAAAAGGTGTACTCTCTCAATAATTGGAATTATTATTATGTTGAAAAATCAACAACCCATACCACCCATAATAAGACTCCTCTTATTTATAGATGTGGGCAACCCACCTTAACAATTAAGGAATTGGGTTTTAATTAATTAATTAAATTCTTTTAATTAATTAAGCTCCTTAATCTTATTAGGGATAATTAATTAAACTCCTTTAACTAATTTTCCTTCCTAATCCAATTAGGAATAAATGAGAGTACTTATATTAAATTAATTTCTAAACTCTTTTAGAAATTAAAATAATAATAATTGTAATAATATTAATAAGACTCCTCTTATTAATTTATATTTAATATTTCTAAAATATTAAATAATAAATATTAAGCTATTTAATTTATTCTATCACCATAGATTAAATTAAATATACTTAATATATTATTACGATTATGCCATTAACTTCTTAAATAATTATTCTTCCTTTTTATGGTGTGACCCTTTAGGTTCTCCATATTAAATAGGTTGTGAATAAATCAATTAGAACAATTCTAATCTTATTTAAATAAATAAATTAAACAATTAATTTATTTAAATAAATAATATTTATTCTCTGATAGGATAAGCCTCCCTAGCGATCAGCGACTTTCCGGATAATATAGATTTCAACATTAATCATAAAAGAACCTTTGAGTAAATAGTTCAAAGACAATTCAATCCTTCCACCATCTGATGTCCCAATTAAATATAAGACATGGAATTCATCAAGTCTTATTTTATTTAATTATATGTATTTCGACTCTTAAATGCACAACTTCAAATAATGCAAATTAGAAACTCCTTTCTAATTTCATTTTGCCTTGCCGAGGACTCTTTGGGTTGTCATTTATCGAATCACATAGGACATTTCTCTTCTTTTATTAGAAGTGGTAGATTCTTTATTGATCATACATTATCTCCATGTACAACTTATTATACCCAAGCATACCCTTTGATATACCCTAAGGGTCTTAAGGAATAAGTCAAAGTATAACTCATCATACACAAGATACTATGATGATCTCAAGTCCAAGGATCACTTATACTACTATCACTACTGAGAATTCCTATTGACAGCAAATAAAACTCCATTAGGTATTCCTTAGCGAGCCGCGTTCGGTGAACTTATTCTCTAATAAGCACCTACATACTTGCTTTAGTGTCTCCACACAAATGATCATGAGATCAATCATCCTCATCCAATGAGCAAGCAACGTATATACCAATCTATCCGGATTCACTAATCCCCAATTTAGTAATCCAATGATTGGGAACTATTTTAGTTTTAAGCTTTCTAAGAATTTAGATCTCATTAGAATGATCATCATCATTATTCTAAAAGCATTGCTTAAAACTATGGGTTTATCACATATTATAAAACAAAGATCATGTAGATAATTAAAAGCCTTTAATAAATTAATATTTTTATTAATAAATGAATAAGATTATTACAAAGTATATGCTTTATCATCAAACATGATTGGCTTTGTGTGCATACTACTTTCACATATCATTCAAACGCCCCAAGCAGTTTAAGGTATGCTATAATTGTGGAAAAGAAGGACATATCGCTCGAGATTATACGATATCGAAACCCGATCCAATGAGAATGGTGACTCAAAAGGATGTCCCGTAAAAGTCAAAGTCAAGCGGTTCTTGGAAGAAGCGTTTGTCGTGGCCTGGTCAAAATGCGAGGAACACGAACGAAGTTAGACGGGTTAGTTAATTATAAATTCTTGCGAAGTTTATACCTTTACTAGAATCTGGGTTCTACCCATTCTTTTATCTCTCTTGCTTATGCTCAACGTTTGAACTTGACTACGGAGAAATTAGACTTTGAATTTATTTATGGAGAATCCGTTAGGAGAAACTTTCATTACATCCGTTGTTTAGAAATCTTGCTTGATTCAAGTTGGCCTATCACATTACCGTTAACCTTATTTCTATAGAGATATTTGCTTTTGATGTGATTTTAAGGTTAACTACTCATCATGCCAAAATTGATTGCTTTCGTAAGGTTGTTAGTTTTCATATTCCTAAGCAACCTATTATTCGAATTCAGGTAATCAAACCATTAAAGTCAAACATTTTCATATCAAGCCATGAAGTCATTCGTTTATTACGGATATCAAGTTTTCTTAGTCCATGTTTTGGATTTGAATAAAGACACGCCGATTTGAATAATATTCTTGTTGTTATTGATTTTTCCGACGTATTTCTGAAGAATTTCTTCGCTTACTTCAAAGCGATATTAAATTTTGTATCGACTTTGAACCCCAGACAAAACTCATTTCTAAAATCTCATATCAAATGGCTCTATTGAACTTCGTGAGTTAAAAATTCAACTATAGAATTTGGTACCGAGCCTTTATCTTGTGACTTCCTTTGTGGAATTCACCTAAGCCGAGACTCTCTATAGGGACGTCATATTAAATGCGATAGTAAATCGATAGGTGTCATTGTGACGTCTTATCCAAGATTGGGATATGAGTCGCGATTGAGAGCAACCTAAGTCAAGAATCTAAATACGTAGCTTTTCAGGCTTAGTTGGTTATTATCGGAGATTCGTTGAAGGATATTCTCAAATCGCTATTCCATTAACGAAATGACTCAGAGAGATACAAAATTCATTATGGAGCGAGGAATGCGAGAAGATTTTCCAAGAGCTCAAGAGGCGACTCATTTCGCACATATTCTAACCATACCATCTTGGAAAAGCGAACGTGGTAGCCGACGCGTTGTTGTAGAAGATCATATGCGGGAACGAATGCGATGATGTCAAGTATACGACAGAGCCAACTTTAATAGAAAAAGTTAAGGTTGCTCAAGCCACCCAAGGCCGGAGTTGATGCGTATGAAGAAGAAAGTACAAGAAGGAGCTATTCCTAAGCGAGAATTGATGAAGAAGGAATACTTGAGTCCACTCTAGACTTTGTGTTCCTAACGACTGATTTGAAGTACAAGATTATGATGGAGGCACACAATACACCATTTGCAATCCATCTCGGAAGTACTAAAATGTATCGTGATCTTGACATACATTTGGTGGAACAATATGAAGAGAGAGATTGCAAAGTTTATCTCGATGTGTTTAACTTGCCAACGATGTAAAGGCGGAGCATCTTGTACTTAAGGGTCCGTTGCAACCACTGAGATTAGGAATGGAAGTGGGAACACATTACTATGGATTTCGTTACGGGTCTTCTGCGGTTTCTCAAGGCATCAATGTTATTTGGGTTATTGTTGATAGATTAACCAAATCGCTCATTTCACCGATACGGAGACTTATTCCTTGAACGCTCTTGCTAGTATGTACGTAAATGAGATTGTGAGGTTGTATGGCATGCCTGTATCCATAGTTTCGGATCGTGACCCAAGATTCACTTCATGATTTTGGGTTAGTTTGTAGAAAGCTATGGGCACGAATTTACGATTCAGTTTGGCATACCATCCTCAAACAGATGGGCAATCAGAAAGGACTACTCAAACTCTTGAAGATATATTAAGACTCTGTGTCCTAAATTTCAAAGGAAGTTGGGATAAGTACTTGCCATTGGTGGAATTCTCATACAACAAAGAGTTATTAAACAAATAAAGGCATGGTTCCATTCGAGGTCTTTGTATGGATGAAAGTGTCGTTCTCAATTATCTTTGGAACAAGGTGGGTGAAGCAACATTGTTGGGACCGAAAGTTAAGACGATATGATCACCGAAAAGATCCAAATGATTCGACAACGTATCTAAAGCAAGACAAGATCGATAAAAGAGTTATGCGGATCTTTATCGAAAGGACGTGGAATTTAATGTGGGGATCATGTATTGTCATGAAGTTGCTCCATGGAAGGGAGTTACAAGATTTGGGAAGAGAGGAAAGCTCAATCCACGATTTATTGGTCCATTTCAAATTCTTGACCGAAGTAGGAAATGTAGCCTATAGACTCGCTAAGCGTTACCTCAAAAGTATGTCTCGTGTTCATAATGTGTTTCACATATATCTTGCATTTCGTAAATATGTGAAAGACCCGAACCACGTTATAGAGTTAGAACCGGACGAGATAGCCAAGACTTAACGTATGAGGAGGTACTGTCAAGATTTTGGATAGGAAGGAGCATGTCCTACGCAAGAAAGGTCATACCACAAGTTAAAGTTTTGTGGAGGAATCATCTTATAGAGGAAATGACCGGGAATTGGAAAGCGGAAATGAAAGCGAGGTATCCTCACCTTTTGAAAACACTGTACGCACGTCAATTTCGAGGACGAAATTTCATGAGAGGGAGGTTGTAAGACCCGAATTTTTTTAAATAAAAAGGAATTTCCTTTATTTATTATTTTGAAATAGTAAGGGTTGATTTGATTAATGTGGATAGTTAAGGGTTAAATACGCAAATATTTTAAAATAAAGCAAGTGGTTATAAAATATTCATTTTTTGTCGGGAATATTCGTTTGGTCGTGGAATATTAGAATGTTTCGGGGAATATTCGTATTATGTGGTAATGACCATGTGTGTGGGCCCCATAACTGAAAAGCGATTGGATGAAGAAAACGATAAATATAAGTTGGTTAAAAATAACGGCACAGAGTTATTACTCAATTATACTATTGGAATACCCTAAGTGGTTAAAATATACGAATAATGGCGTGGTCGCACAAGTAGACACCAGTATTGCATGCAAGATTGTTGAATTATTGATCCTTACGTGAAGAAGGCACTACTCAATAATTTTCACGATGAATTCTTGCTCAATATTTTATTTTATTGATTCAATAATTCTTTGCGTTGATATTTTATATTATTGTTGTTCAATAATTGTCATCAAGACAAGATTTCCCATTATCGGATCAATAATTCATATTATTTGAATAATATTATTAGATAACATTATTGGCAATGTCTAGAAAGTTACGCCTCAAGGAGAGGTTTGGTCACCTAATGCGCGGCAAGTAAGAGAGATCCTTATTGGAAAGCCCCTCTTTCTGAGAACATGTTTTGTTGTCATAAATGTGATTCGTAATATTATTTGTGAATAATTAATTATTGATTCATATGATAAGGAAATATTTATTTATGTGGTTATTAATGAAGGAATTAATGTTGAGGTGTTTTATCAAGTATTTTATCGGATTGGAGGTGTTAAAAATCAAATCGGGGTTTTGAGATATATGCAGGGGTTATAATTTTTAATCCGATTGATTTGGATTGTGGTAATTTTTGGGTATGTTATACATACATAAGTTGAGTATATGTCCACAAATTTTGAACCGTTAAAATGCACGAATGATTTGTTGTGAATTTTAAGAGGTGTCGGATTCGGAAATTAGGTTTATAATTGATTTTGGTGGAAAATTCTAGAATTGAGTGGGCCCCACTTGTGGTTGGTGAAGAAATGTGCTGAATTTTATTTCAAATGTGGTGGGTGGGAATAGTAGCGAGTAAAGCCATCAGTTGCGGAGTTAAGTCCGCTTTGGCGTCTTAACATTTTCCTATAAATAGAGAGGGCTAAGTTAGAATTGAAAATCACACCGGAAAAAGTTTTTTCTCTTTCTCTCTATATTATCGAGCGTATTCTTGTGAGTATTTTGAGTATACTTTGAGTATTGTTAGACATTTGCAAGTTCCCTTCAAAGACTATATCTGGTGTTTCAACTAGAAGTCTTGTCTTTTCGAGGTAAGAGATGTTATTTTCTTCTTAAATGATATTATTTCTTCAATATCATTATCTTTGAAATATTGATTGGAACTTTTTATCAAATTTGGAACTTTTTCATGTCAAGTTACTATTCATGAGTTATTATTCATGAGTTACTTATTCATGAGTTACTATTCACGAGTTACTATTCACGAGTACTATATCATGAAGCGTGAAGATGTTTTTTGTGGAATTTCTATCTTTTGATGTCTGAGTTACTATTCACATATATCAAGACTATTCACGATATAAGACTATTCACGATATGCACTATTCAATAGAAAAATAAAATTTCTTCTTTTCGTTCAAAACATCTATTTTGGATACTAGCTTTGATGTATCCATGTTTTGATCATTCTTGAATTTTACACCACTATGATTATTTTTGAGGTATTGTTGGACATGGATAAAACAAAGTACTGAATCCTTAATCCTTAATCCTTGTCATTTTTGTTTTTGGATTCGTT
This sequence comes from Panax quinquefolius, assembly GCA_020205615.1. Taxonomy (NCBI): domain Eukaryota; kingdom Viridiplantae; phylum Streptophyta; class Magnoliopsida; order Apiales; family Araliaceae; genus Panax; species Panax quinquefolius. The sequence continues at coordinate 69,315,574 of CM035159.1, forward strand.
CTTTAAAAATATTTTTCATCATCCTCAGTCTTAAATGATGATATTATTGAATATCTTTGGCCTTTAGTGCAAAGATGAACAGGTGTTGAGATGAACATGACCGATTGATGAATATCTTTGGCCTGTAGTGCAAAGATGAATGATTTCTGAAGAATATCTTTGGCCTGTAGTGCAAAGATGAGCAGGTGTTTAAATGAACATGACCGACTGATGAATATCTTTGGCCTTTAGTGCAAAGATGAGCAGTGTTGAGATGAACATAATCGATTGATGAATATCTTTGGCTCTGTAGTGCAAAGATGAATATTTGATTTGAGATGAATATTGATTGATGTTCTGAGGATAAAATATTGATGATGGATCGTTAAATTCATAGATTATAGTAGATTTCATTCTCTACGTAACTCTTCTATGAATTATTATTTCACGCGAATATTGATCCGAAACTTGTTGTCTATTGTATTCTATCGATTTTTCCTCGTTGGAGACTAACGATAATTTGTTGTATATTATCTTAGTCATAATATTCTTTATCGGGCTAGTTGAGCTCACCCTTTTCCTTGTTGTTCCATTTTTCTTCTCGGGAGGCGAGAATGTAATGCGAGTACTAGTCGGGTATGGAATGAAGGTTTCTAGAGAGTTGTTTAGTAGTCCTCACCATTTTGTAAAATAATGTATCAATAAATGTGATGAGGATTTATTTGAGTATAGATATTATCTAGAAGATAATATTTGTATTTAAACTCATTAAGATATATATTGTCGTATTTCACACGACATTTGTATTATGAAAGTTGTAGTTGCTTCTTGTACCATGTATTTGGCGACTCGGGAATGGGTGTTGTGTATACCTATTTTGGGGGCGTCACAACAGCAATCAAATAAACATTATACAGTAACCAATTTCTATGTACTTAGTAACCAGAATATAAAATATATTTTTACATGCATTTTGCAATCAAAACAGTCAATATACTGACTTTGTGACCAATTAAAGAGCGAAAAACTTAAGAAAGATAACCAATATACGAGTATATAGTAACCACGGGATAACCAAATAAACATTTTAAGTATTCAGCAACCAAATCAATAATAAACAGTAACCAATTTATATGTACTTAGTAACCAGAATATAAAATATATTTTAACATGCATTTTGAAATCAAAACAGTCAGTATACTGACTTTGTTACCAATTAAAGAGCGAAAAACTTAAGAAATGTAACCAATATACGAGTATATATAGTAACCATGGGGTAACCAAATAAACATTATACAGTAACCAAATCAATAATAAACAGTAACCAATTTATATGTACTTAGTAACCAGAATATAAAACATATTTTTACATGCATTTTGAAATCAAAACAGTCAGTATACTGACTTTGTTACCAATTAAAGAGCGAAAAACTTAAGAAAAGTAACCAATATACGAGTATATAGTACCCACTAGGTAACTATATGCATATAAACTTTGAACTCAAAGTTGTTAAAGAGGTTGATTTCTGATCTTGAAGTTGTTGTTGATCTTATTGAAGTTGTTGTAGATCTTGAAGTTGTTGTTGATCTTGAAGTTGCTGTTGATCTACTCCTCTATTATCCGATCTCAGAGTTGCATGTTGTCTTCTCCGATCGATCTGTCGTTGCTCTGTTTTTCTGATCTCCAATTTGCTTTTTTCTTCATTAGCGTGAATTTAGGATCGGTCAGTTAAAAATATGAAAGTCGGTAACTGACGTGTAGGGTGTTAATGACGCGTAATTTTAGCAAGGTAATATTGTATTATTTTATTTTTCACTACTAGAAAATCAGCCTATAGCGACGGTCGCCGACCGTCGCTACAGGCCAAAAGACCGTCGCTAAAAGTTTTAAGAACGGTCACGACCGTCGTTTAGTAAAGCTTTATAGCGTGGCCATCGACCCTAACTATATAGTCAAGGAAAAATCTTATATTTGCTCTTTACTAACGGTCATTTGAGAGTTATTGCTACTTGGCCGTGGCGATCAGAAGCTATAGATGTCTATAGCGACGCTTGATGACCGTCCACTATAGGGATGTGTTTTATAGAACACTATAGCTACGATCGATCGATAATCGTCGCTATAGCCTTTTATATTTAAAAAATAATTAATAATGCACATTTATTCAACAAACACAAATACAATATAAAATAAAATATAAAAAATATTATATACATCATTTAAAATCATTCACACTACAACATTACAATTACAAAATTACAATCATTCACAATACAATCTTTCACAATAAAAATGTTCCATCAACCCTCCTTCATATTTCTTCTCAGTATGACCACTGCCGCCTTTTAGCAATCAACTTCCTGCAGCAGTTCCATCGCCAAAATCGATTGGACAAGCCTCCTTTCTCATGACATCCTTTGATAAAAATTTACTGTTGAAATCCACTGCAACATCACAGACGATGATTCACTTTGGCCTGACAGTGAAATGCAACACAAAGAATTGCTCATGTTATCATGAATAATAGTGAGCTAATTATTTTAAAGTTTCACATAATATGATAGGGCAAACATATAACAGCACCTTGATATGGCTACCCTTTTGGGGAATCATTTAAGCCCATATGGCGTACGGAAGGCTTTGCCTTATGACTCTTCTCAAAGGCCGATCGATGTAAGCCTTTGCGTATGTATCAGTGAAACTTTTTAGTTGTGGATCCACCTTCCACAAAATGTAATCTATTTTTTGTTAGGTCTATATATGACCGTATGATTTGACGCGTCAGAGTGTTTACCTTCATAGCATTTTCACACAAGGCGGACTTCTACATACTCATGCGGTATTCTAGATTATGTAAACATATGTAAATTATCCATTTCATCTCGTAACTATAGACCCTAAATAAGAATTTGGACATTATCTATGATGCAGTAAGGCAACTTAATCATGATATTGTATAACAGACACAAACACACCTATCAAATAGCTTATGTTCCTCCATGAAACATTACGCAGTTGTATATGAAATAAGATAGACGATGAGAAAAAGGTGCAAGTTTACCTTCCCAATCTGCTTAAGTTCTCTTCCAACTGGTTCCATAAATTTCAAGTAGATGTTTATAGGTCATACCTGTGTGCACAACAAGAAAAGGTCAACAGAATAACATGAAACACTTCCATTACATCTAACACTTACATCATGATAAACATGAGGAAAGGGCTTTTATAGCTTCTAAATTACTATGCTTCTACCAACAACAGATCAACATTAGGAAAACAAAAAGTTTATTCCTTTAAAAGAAATCAATATGAGGAATGGTAAATTATCCCAAGAAAGGGTAAGACCCTTCTGCTCACCATGATATGAGCAAGAACATTATTTAAAGCTTTTCCATTCTAAAAAATAACTCAAACAATTTATCATCATCTCAACTCTCAAGTTCACAACAGATAATTATTGTCTTTTTATTATTTATTTATTTTGATAATTTTACTTTACCAAGCAACCAAACAGAGAAACAAATTCTACGAGCAACAAACAGCCATCACATGCACATAAAATAAACAAAACTGAAAATTTGTTGAGCAAAAAGTAGGAGCAGATAAAAGAGAGCAGGTGTGGTGTTAGTGGCTCACGTTATGGTCTCTCCTTTATTCAGCACCGCAAACTTGTTCCGAGTAAAGAAAGAAAGAATTTCCCCTGCCACCTGATTAGGCGCTTTCTTCCCTTCCCCTTCTCCTATAAATGTCTTCTGCACAACCTAAATTCACACACCATAAAGCACAAAATCCCCATATCACTATTTCAACCCTCTAAAAAAATCCTTAAATTAAAACATAAATATAATTCCAAATTTCAATATAAATTAAAAAAAGGAAAATATTTATATTGCTACAAAAAATGTCTGAATTTTGTTGCTAGTAGACCCATCACTCAATTACCCATCATCCATGTATCATGTACTTGTATTATTCAAGAAATAGTTGCTAAAAATACCTTGGATTTAACAGAGCCAGAAAAAATACTGATCGCATGATGAGCCGAAAAATAGGGGAAATAGGGAATCACCTACAGCCGTACGAGTCACTAACGGAGGGCTACTATTGAAACCAGAGGATCGAGAAGGTGACCAGATCTGTGAGAAGGCGAGCAGATCCTGTGAGAAGGCGACCAGAGGATCGATCTTTGTGAGAACGGGTGAGGAGATGGTTGATTTAACTGAGGAAAGATATGGTTGATTTAACTGAGAACGGGTGAGGAGTAGAGAAGAGGAAATGAAAGAATGGGTTCATACAACCTTTGTAATCGGAGGAGCAAATGAGAGGATAGAAAAGAATATGGTTTCAAATCAAAAGGATTCTAGAGTATGATTTGGGGCGACGTAATTTGGGGAAATCAGTGGGAGGGATTTGTACGCGCCAAACTAACCCCAAAAATTTGATCTGTACCGACGGACAAAGTATGACCCTCGGAGACCTATACCGACGATTAAACCATGATTGTAGCTATTGTCACACTATAGCGACACTTCCGCCCCGACCATCGCTATAGGGCGTCGCCTTTTCTTGATTTTCTTGTAGTGTTTGTAATTATGTTGTGTGTGTTTTATTTTTGTAATTATTTTCTAATTGTTGTATAGTAGTGTTAAAGACCCATAAAATTACATGGCTCAATATACAAGTCCTTAGAGGTGGCAACGTGCAACTGCAAAGGCCTGGCCCGGGCCGAAATGGTTCGGATTTTAGCGAAATATTGCTAATGTGAGGTCAAGTGGCCGGGTTGAAGTAGGCTCATGCGCTGAACTTTCCTCTAATTTTTTTTTTTTTTTTGCAAAATCTTGTTACACTAAAAATTGTAATAATAATAAATATTAAAAATAATAAAATAATTAATAATAAACAATAATTCTAATTACCTACATTAACTACATATCTCAGTCAATTAAAATTATGATTTCGTGCATACTATAAATATATAATAATTAAAAATTGCATTAAAAATAAATTATTGTTGTAGCTCAGTTGGTTTAAACTCTTATTTATTTACTTACAATTCTTGTGTTCAAGCCTCATAATCTACAAGTAGCAACATTTTATTTAAAAAAAAAATTACTATGGCCACTGCAGTACGATAATAATGGGGCGCTAAAAGGCTGAATTTTAGTGGGCTAAAAAAATACAACCCAAAGCCCAGCCCGTGGTGGGCGGGCTAGCCCGGCCCTGAGCCATCTTTGTCAGGTCTACAAGTCCTATCAATCTTAATTTCAAGAGTCAAAGACATTAATCATAAATTAAAAAATCTTCAATATATAAACCCTTGTTCCTAATTATGTAAAAGAAAAAAAGAGGAAGAATAGCAAAATTTTCACTCCAAGTTGTCACCCAATTGCGATATGGCCCCTTAATTGATAAAAGTCTCAATAAGGCCCAAAATTTCATTTTAGGCGTTTTTTAAGGGTAGAATGATAAACTCACATGAATAAAGTCGTTTTAAGTAATAAAATTAGACAACTAAATATCTAAATAATTAGAACACAAACACACACTACCACATCAAGAACACATAAATTAACACACACTTACACACCAAGAACACACATATTAACACACACAAACACACCAAGAACACACACACATGCAAATTCAAACACATACTAATACACCAAGAATACAGGATCGGGATCCTCTATGAGGATTTCTCTGTGAGGATCTTGTGAGGGTTTTGCTGTGGGATTGACAACACATCTAAAAGGAGATCCAATGACTCAAAAATCTTTTTTTTGTTTGTGTATCAAAATGACGTCGTTTTGATAGGATTTTTTTTACAAGTTGACAAAAAATTAGAAGCCACCAAACACCGTTTATTTTTACATATAATTATTTTAAATTTCTTAATTATTCTGTATATGATTTTTTATATATATTTAATAACTTAGCTTGCTATTAATATTAGGATAACTACGAACTTGACTCAAAAAAATGAATAAATATATCGGTTATAATTATTGTTAATGTTTTCAATGTGGCTTTAGTTATTTTTCGTTTATTTATTTTTTTGTTTATTTATATTATTTATTTATTATTATTATTAATATTATTATTATTATTATTATTATTTGTATTTATTTGTTCCATAAAAAGAGTTTATTCTAGACCTTTATTATTTACATATTCCTTTATATCTTTTTTTATTATTAACAATCGTTTTACTTTACCTCTCTTAATCTACTGCTCAACGGAGACAATCACCATCACAACTCAAATACTATTTTAAATGTATTCTTTTTTACTTTACTTCGTTTGTTTGGTAAAAGTAAACTGTTTTTGTTGACTTTCAATTTTCTGTCAATTTGTAAAAAAAAATTCATATCAAAACGACGACGTTTTGATACACAGACAAAAAAAAGAGTTGTGAACTATTGGATCTCCTTTTTAATGTGTTGTTAATCCCACAACAAAACCCTCACAAGATCTTCGCAGAGAAATCCTCATAGAGGATCCGAATCCAAGAATACACACATACCAAGAACAAATTCATCTTTCTCCTCATCGATTTCATCCCCAAATATATAATAGAACCTAAAAAATCAACACTGGTTCTTTATTTGGTTCTTTTTTCTTACTTATTTTATGTTCATATATATTTGCAAGGAATCAAATCGAAATCTAGATCTATTAATTCTTATATTAGACCACACGGACCATTGCACATATCAATCTATTAATTCATTTCTTGTCTTCCATAATTTTTCTCATTTACTTAATATTTCCATTTTCTTTTGTTTCCAATTTAATCACACCCATAACAAGTGGTATCAAAGCCCTCCTTCCCGACCAATCTATTCATTTATGGCAGCGAGACCTTGTTTTAAAGAAGCTCTTGAAGAAGGATTGCGCAACACTAATTCCAGACATCGAGAATTGATGAACAGTCATCATCATCTATAGCAAATAGTGTAGACTATTGACAAGAAATTTGGCCACTATGAAGCCCCCAAATTCGGGTATCTTTTACCCTCGGATTCAGTGCTCACGATCATCTACATCACCTATTAATCTACCCAATCACATTCGGTAACCTGTATTATTACAATAGTCTTTACCAAATATAATATATGCATCAACGTATCCAGGTTGTCTAGCTTTTAACATTACATAACACAAACCAAATATATTACATTACATTCAAAAATATATATTTACATTTTTACCTAATACAACACAAAAGTTTCTAATCAACTACTCAACTACTCCTGTAGTTTTCCTTTTCCTTTATCAGATGAGGATCCTCCAACCCTTTCTTGTTTAACTAAAATTTTTTATTTAGCAAGAATGAGAAACAAAATTGCCCAACAAGTAATACTTATTTAAGTAAAACATTTAATAAGGAAACAAGTAATAACTTAATAACTGAAAGGATTATCATTCAGATAAAAGCCAAACTGCAATTGCAGAGTTCTGTAATAAAGTCTTTAGAATCAAGGAATTTTAATACAAAGATTCACAGTAAAAGATTTAAACGAGTAACTGAGGGTCACAAGACCATTGAACTATGTCCCAGGTTTCAGGTCTTTCTACGTACCTTAACCTTTATTAGTCAAACATTATGGACGACCATTTCCGTACAAAAGGGGATCAACTCCTTGTACCTATGTATTGTGCACAAAAATATTAACGCAATAGCATAATTCAGAACCATAGTCTTCGATAACATGTCCCTATTTAAAGGGTTGTTCGACTCAGTCTATCACAAGAATTTAAATTAAAAGAAATCAGAAAGTTATAGTTTCTCAAAGAACTTTAGAATACCTATTGAATCTAGCCGAAATCAAGTAGTATAGACTCATAAGATAATCTTGCAAATCAAAAAGAGCTTCAATAGTAGCACACAAGCTTGATTAGCATCTTGAATAATTAATTCATAAATACATTTCAATTCAAGATGTAAGAATATTCATCTCGGTTCAGCGAACCTTTTATTAGATGGAAGTTTTAATAAGGTTTCTATAGGAAGAAATGTTAGTATACTTGCCTTCGTGTTGAAACGATATCGATTCAACTCGTGGTTGTGTCCTCGAAGCGGTATTATCTTTTACCACACCTTTCTATAACACTATAATGGACTGAATTTAACCCTTATGAATCAGTTATAACCCTTCCTTACTGTTGTCATGCTATCTCACTACACCAAAATAAGGATATAGCTAAGGAAATTTTGAGAATGAATTTATTCCTTCACATGAAGAGTTGTTTAGCGAAGGAACGGTGAAGGAAAAATATTTAGTGACAATATAGTGATTAGCGAAAGAAAAATTCTTCACAATTTTTATTTTTTTTCTCGCAAAATTGAGGTGATAGAAGGATTTTTTTACGCAAATTTATGATGAAATATTGCGAGGAAAAAATATATTAATGAAGGAATTATTACTCACTATATATTATTGTTCAAAAGTTTTTTTTGAGAGAGATAAAATTAGTCATTGTTTGTTTCTAAATAATTTTTTAAAATTAATTATGGTGAATATAAATTTTAATATAAATACATTAAATTTTTTAAAGTAGTAAATTTACTTATAATAATTATACTTTTTAAGCAACTTATTATAATATAACTTATAAAAGATTTGTTTTTAAAAAAAAAATGTTATTAACTTTTTTTTTGGAACATATCAGTACTCTTATGTGCGTGTGGAACAGAGTCGGTTTTCAGCGCTCTTCAGTTGGTGGGTGCGTGGGTGGGTGCGTGCGTGCGTGTTTCGGCTGGAGAGGAAAGCAAGAGATTAATTGGTCTTTTCCTTAGCCAAAATTGGACATTTGAACCAGATCATAGATGGGCTAGCCTCAACCTGCCCTCAACCTGCTCCATCCAATATGCCTCCTCATCCGCCATGTACGAGAAGCCCTAACCTTAGAAATCGCCCTAATCTCCCTTTTCTCTAAGCCAATCGAGCCTGCAGAACACCAAATCATGCGGCTATGTATCAATATCTCAATTGTGAATATCAAATTCGGAGCTCCTCAAGCCCTTGAAATTATATCGCATGTAATGCGGTGAGTTGGAGTCAAGTACGGACGATTTAAAGGTTAAATCTTTAGAAAGCTTTAATCATGGCGAATCGAGGGTCTTTTTCGCAGCCCAATTTCGGAGCTGAAGGTCAATTGAAATGACCCGTTTGATTCTATGGATTTTTTTTTTTTTTTTTTTTTGTTATTGGGAATTAAATTTTTGTGTGATGTTTTGTATTTACAGGTAATAATGGTGGAAAGGAAGATCTATATATGGAGCTTTGGAAGGCATGTGCGGGTCCACTGGTAGATGTTCCAACTACTGGAGAGAGAGTTTTCTATTTTCCATAGGGACACATAGAACAAGTAAGCACCCAATTCAGATCTTTATTTGGAAAATCACTTTTTTTAAAAAAAAAATTTGGGGGGAAATTTTGCTTATTAATAATGGGGTTTGGAGGTTTTTCTATATTAGGGGGATTTAGAAATTTTACTAGGCTTTTTTCTTTTGATTTTGTATCTGTTGACTGTTAGTTGGAGGCTTCAACAAATCAAGAACTGAACCAGAGAATTCCACTCTTCAACCTTCCATCAAAAATCCTTTGTCGTGTTATGCACATTCAGCTGCTGGTTTGATCCTTCTCAGTTGTACTTTACTTGTTGAGAAAGACTGTTGTTACGTAATTCTTTCTTCTTCTTTTTTTTGATATGTATGTTAATATGTTAAAAAACACCCATTTATTGCTCCTACTATATGTATATCAAAGCTCTTAAAATTAAAGTGTTTCTTTTTCATTTTTGTTTAGTCTTCAACTTAATAAAGTACTTACCTAAATTATATGGTGGTTAATTAGGCAAAAATTGCTTTGTTTTGTATAGGCTGAACAAGACACAGATGAGGTTTATGCATAAATTACTTTACAACCAGACCCTGATGTAAGAACTTATGACATATCCTCTATGGGGGAATTGGTCTTGCTTTATAGGTGATTGAGCAATTTTTTTTCCATTAAAAAACTGTTCTTTAGTTTTTGTGAAACTTTATGTAGCAAACTGAGCCAAGGAGTCATGATTCATGCCATATTGAGCCTTCGAGGCCAACCGTGCACTCGTTTTGCTAAGTTTTGACTGCCTCGGATACAAGCACCCATGGCAGGTTTTCAGTTCTTCGTAAACACGCAAATGAGTGCCTCCTTCCCCTGGTATTGTGCTTGTTGTTCTTTGATTCTCCCAGCCCCACATCCCCTCCCTTTGATTGGTTGGTTTACTTTTTGAATTTCAACTAATATCCTTGTTCTGTCTACTGTTATTCTTTGTTCAGGACATGACTCAGCCAACTCCTACCTAGGAATTGGTAGCCAAGGATCTTCATGGTATCGAATGGAGATTTAAACATATATTTAGAGGTGATAATTCTTTTAATTCCCCTTTCTTGTTTTCTATTCTGTGGCTGTAGTATGACCATCATATTGATTGTTTAAGAAAGGAACATTAAATAACCTACATGTTGGCTGATTCAATCAAAATCGAATACTCCTTTCGTTATTGTGTTGATTTTTCCCTCTACATACTAATGACAGCGAGGATTTTTCTTTTTCCCACAACGTAATATTAACTGCCCCTCTCTATTACAGCTGGATTTTCCGGTCACAAGAATTGGCACCACGTTTCTTTGTTATGCCAACTTTAAAGTCTAAAGGGGAGAGATTGGTGCCTCCCATTTACAGCATTGTAAGTTTTGAGCCTACATTTGACTCCATAAAACTAGACAATAAATATTAACAAGTGATAGTGGAATAGAAGTTACCCCTCCGAGATTTAAACTTAACCACCTAATTCCTACGTTAAAGGGAAATAGAAATATTATAAACTAATTCTTTCTCCATCCCTTGAGGGATGTCTCTGACTCACTTTACCAATGACACTGTAAGACTAAAGGTTACAATTAGCTATGATAATTCACAGTTTATGAATGCCATAGTCTATTATTTTCTTGAGGTTTGCTTTATGGGAGTGAATATGAAAAGGGTAAATTATTAAACTTATACATTTAAACATTTTGACTTTTCAAAGAATTGACATCCTTTGATGGACAACATAAAATGGAGAAGGGATGCATGGAGTAGTAGATGGGTAGGTTCCTGTATTGTATCTTTCTGCTAGAAGCTTTTACTTTTTAAAAAGGGTTAGTTCTTTTGGGAGAAGATGAGATAGAATATTAAATCTGTACACTTGGGGGAATATTTTCATTGCCATAATCGCAAATTTAGCCACATCATTGAACATTAGATAGTATTATTCCTTTACCTATTGAATTTTATATGTATCACATCTTGAGCTTGAAGAGATGGCATCATTCATTGCTATCATTAGCATTGTGCCAATGACTTTTTACAGTGGTTATGACTCAATTCAAATGGAGGTAGTTCAGTTATTTATTTCGTCTCAATGAGGTGCAGCACATAATGGCACATCTTCATAGCTGTAAGATTCTGAAAATACCCATTTGTGTACTTACAGACTAAAATTGGGGCATGGACTGAATTAAGACAACTCTCAGACCTTTTATATATACACATCCATAAGCTACATTCAATATGATTTATAGTAGGCTATCAGAACTCTGTGTCTGTCATCACTGCAACTTACCTGTCCTACTTAAATAGCTGATGATGAACCCACTACAATAAGGTTTAAATGGTGTAAACTTTACATGCGAGTTAGTATTTACTGAAGAAATTGGCACCTTTAAATTTTTTTAGCTTCCTAGTTTCTGATATTGCTATCTCATGTTACCACAGGAAATGAATGCAGCAAGATTTAAAGATTTCAGTAGCCATGAGTGGCATATTGGGGTAGTGAGTGATTATAGCTCAAACTCTACGGTTCGTTTTTATTTTGTTCATATTTTCACAATGAATTAGGAACAAGGTAGTAGTTCACTTGCTCAAACCCCTAATAGTTCAGGAGCCAAACTTCTGTTATCCTGTTTTAATTTTTTATTTTTATTTTTTTGTATTAATTTTTTTCAAATTTATTCCTTTGGTGCTAATATTAATTGGTTTGTACTGAAAATTAAAGTTTTATTCTTGTAGCCAATGTCTTTCCATGACAGATGCTTAAAGGAATCCATCCTGGTCGTAGTTCAGCACCCTCATGCATATAGGCCAACTGTAGTAAACTCTACCTCACCAAGCCCGGTTACTGTGGCTACTTCTAACCCAGATGCCAACTCAAATTCATTTTCTGAGGTCTATGACCTCTTGCAACTTTTAGAATGAGCTATTACAGTATTATATGAGACGTGCTCAATTGGTGTTAAGAAGGATTTTCTGTTATAATCATCTCAGCAGTCAGCATCAAATATTAGTTTGTTACCTTTATTTTGGTTGTAGATGACAACTCTATGGAAAGATACTTGAGTTATCTTCATAAATACGCAAAGAATATGGCAGAAACACCTGCACTTGATCCGACCTAGATGATTTGTTTGCTTCATCAAATGCATCAGTTGATATTCCAACGAATAACTCAGCCACACATGTTGAGAATGACGACACAAATGATGACGACTTTGACGAGGTTTCCATGTAGAATTTGGGATGATTTAAATTTCTTTTGATTATCCATTTATTAGTTTAAGAGTTCTTTGATAGATGTTGGGTTAGTTAATTGTTTGATGAACCTATGGCATGTAGCTATTTATTTAAGTAGTTGGTTATGAATTGATTTTTAATTAAATGGATCGAGCATTTTCATTTTAATAATTTTGTATGATTTTACATTTTAAATTTATTAAAATTTATGGCATTTTCATATTTGAAATATAAAATTGGCAATTAAATATAGTTGGTTATAATATTCTTCAAAATATATTATTTGTGAGGAAATCAAGTTATACACTAATTTTAAATAGTCCTTAAAATATTATTTGTGAAGGAAATCAATCTTTCACTAAATAATAATATTACATTACCAAATATAATTTGTGAGTAAAAAAGTTATTCACAATATATCCTTCACAAAAAATATTTAGTTACTACTTAGCGAAGGATACCCAATTGCGAGGAGGTCTCGATCAATTGTGAGTGATATAGTATATCTTGTGAAAGATTTCTCCTTTACTAGATGCCATTTTTGGTGTAGTGTCTGAATCACCCCAGTACAATTTACTTTAGCTTCCTTGTTCCATTCCTTGCTCAATTCATTGATTTAGCCGAGAATGAAGTGGAATATGGATCAAGATCGTAAAATATCTTTGTAACGCGATTTTTAATATTTATTAAATAAAATAAATATTTTGATAGAATAAATTATGTGTTATGAGTTTTTAGGTCGATTAATTATCTAGTTTACGTGTTACGTGACTACGTATGAGAGTCGAGAGTTTTTGGGAGAAAATAAATTTTTCCAAGAAAACGCAAAAATCACTATTCATAACAGAAAATGTTTTTTCATTTTTTGAACTTTTCGAATTACGGCATAGCATTTATTTAGAAAAGGGAGACGAAATCTCCAATAAAGATATTTTTATCAGAAAAGACGTAAAATCTCTATTCACGCTAAAAACGCAACTTTATTTTTTTGACTTTTCGAAAAACGACATAGTGTTTATTCGAGAAAGGGAGAATGGTGGCAAAATCAGATTTTTGAAAATTGAAAGTCAATTCTTCGGCTAACTGAACATATTACAACAATGTAACCGAAAAAGTTAGAAAATTTAACTAAAAAAAAAATGAAAAATCAAATTAATTTTGGTCTAGCCAAGCCTAGGGTTTTTATGGCTTGGCTAAGGTTTGGAATGAATTGGCTTAGGGTTGCGCCAAGGCTTAAGCTTAGGGTTAGTGTAGCTTAAAACTTGAAGTCATGGCTTGAAGACTGGAGCCAATTCTTACAAAGTTTGGAGCCAATTCTTGCAAAGCTTGGAGCCAAAGTAAGAAGGAGCTAGCTAGGTGTCATGTGTGGGAAATTAGCACACGGGATAATGAGAAAGGTTGATGTTTATCACACATGGGATGATTAAAAGCAAAAAGAAGCTAGGAAGGGGAGGGGGGATCCGGCCATTTGAGGGAGCAAAGGGGGGAGTATTGTGGTGACTCACCTAGCTAGGTGGCAATGGCATTTAATGTTAGCTTATCTCTTTTTCCATCTTCATCCATAAGTTTACAAGTGTCATCATTTTACTCCTTAATTCAACATGAGTTAGCTTAACCTTATAGGATGGTTGGGTTAGTTGGTAGGGGATTTGATTAATCTAAATCATCCAACACTTGGTTATGTGTCCATTCATTTCATCTATTCTCTTAAGTAATTAAGGAAGAAAGGAAGAGAGAAAAGAGAAGAGAGAGAGTGAGCGAGTGGCCGGATAGAAGGAGAAGAAGGAGGAGGAGCTAGGAGGAGGAAGAAGAGCAAGCTTTAATTAATCTTTAGCTAACTAGGAAGGAAAAAAAGAGCATCAAAGGTAAGAACTCTAAAAACTTATCTTCTTCATCTTATTTTTTTTAAAAACTTTTTAGTATAATATGAAGTGCCTTGTTAGTAGATGTTGTTGTTTGATGATGATCATTGAAGGATCTTAGAGAAATAAGGTTGTATGTGGTTTAGATATGCCACTTGCTAATATGTATAAAACGTGATAACAAAAACTAAAATCATAAGCCTAAGCGTAAAAGGTGGTAAACATCGTAGAGGACTTTAATATTGGATTCGTAATGTTATTTTTTGTGAAATCCGGGAAGAAGGATTTTTAGATAACAAAGTTATGGAAAAGTTCCAAGTGGAACGGAGGAAAAATGCGCTATAATGAAGTTATGGCAAAAAAAATCGTAAAAGATGTCAAACATGAAAGACCCTAGCTTTATACCATTTTGCGCCAAGTGTACGGGTAGTTAACACTTTCAAAAAATTATTTCTTTCTACGGTAACTGTATTTGGGTTAAAATGTGAGCAGTTGGTTCAAGAACGAGCTCAATCCGACTTCAGATGAACAAGTTATGAAATTTAGAAAATTTGACGTTGAAATGTCTTTTCGGTGAAAAATGGCTCCCGGAAGGGGTTTTGAGCCAATTTTCTGACAATTTAGAGTATCTTAAAAATTACTCTACCTGGAGGATTTGTAGAAGGTAAATTTGAGTTTGGGCTTCATATATTGTGACGCCCCCAAAATAGGTATCATCACTTTGATTACGAGTTGTCAATACGTAATGCGAAACAACTACAACTTTATTATTCTGTGAAGAAAGCGTGAGTTTAAATACAAATATTATCTTCTAGACAATATCTATACCCAAATAAATCCTCATCACAATTATTTATACATTATTTTACAAAAATGGTGTGGACTACTAAACAACTCTCTCTATAACCATCATTCCATACCCAGACTGCACTTCGCTACATTCTCGCCTCCCGAGAAGAAAAATGGAACAAAAAAGAAAAGGGTGAGCTCAACTAGCCCAAAAAAGAACATTATGACTAAGATAATATAAAACAAATTATCGTTAGTCTTTAATGAGGAAAAATCGAGAGAATATAATAAACAACAAGTTTTAGATCAATATTAAATGAAAATAATAATTCATAGAAGAGTTACGTAGAGGATGCAATCTACTAATATCTATAAATTTAATGATCCATCATCATTATTTTATCCTGTAACATCAATCAATATTCATCTTGAATCAAATTTTCATCTTTGCACTACTGGGCCAAAGATATTCATCGATTGGTCAAGTATTCATCTCAACACTGTTCATCTTTGCATTACTACCAAAGATATTCATTTTAAAATCATAAATCTTTTGCACTACTGGGCCAAAAATATTCAATAATATCATCATTTAGGGTGAGGATGATGAAAAATATTTCAAAGAAAAGCGAATCCGGTGAAACAAAAGAATAAATATTAAGGATTCAGTATTTCAAATTATTTAATGTCCAAAATATCTCATAAATAATCATAGTGGTGTAAAATTCAAGAATAATCAAAACATGGATACAATCAAAGCTAGTATCCATAATAGATATTTTAGACGAAAAGAAAAATTTTTATTTTTCGATGAATAGTGTAATAAATCGTGAATAGATCAAGTATACGTGAATAGTCTCAGATACGTGAATAGTAACCCCGACACAAAAAGTTCTAACTTTGATTAAAAGTTCAAACCAATATTTTGGTATAATGATATTGGAAGAAATAATATCATTTTTAAAAAAAATAATATCCCTTACCTCACAAAGATAGTACTTCTAGTTGAAACACCGGATATAGGCTATGACTTGAACTTGCACCGTATAGCAACACTCAAAGTATCAAAATACTCACAAGAATACGCTCAATATATAGAGAGAGAAATAGAGAGAAAACTTCAGTTTCTGGTGTAATTTTCAATTCTAACCTATGCACCCTATTTATAGGAAAATGCTTAGAATACCAAAGCAGAAAATTTAATATAATATTAATATATAAATTAAATTTGCATACGCCAACCTTCCAAGAACTGAATTCACTCATTCAACACACATATGTAATACACCATAATGAAAAAAAAACGTTTTGTTATTTAAAAATTTTAAACTTCCAAAATTAATTATTTTGAACTTGGAACATCAATAATTCATAATAAATAGCCCTACATCGGAAAAATTGAAACTCGCGACTTTCCATAGGAAATTCCATTATCTATAACTTTGAAGAAAATTTTTCCAAATTCCAAAAAAATTAGTAGAAATCCATAAGCAGACGATTTTCTGTGCTATAATCAAATTTCGGTTAAGAAATGGGGTCCATGAGACATGAAAAGACCCCATCTTTTATAAATAAAGATGAATTTTTCTATAAATATTATTTTTGAATATTATGGAATAAATTTGATATAATGTTATAGTTGTGGGTAATATTTATAAATTTTGCAAAGTATATGCAAGTTGTTATAAAATATTCGTTTGGTGGGAATATTCTTTTGTTAGGGAATATTAAATACTGATGGCTCAATCATTGGTGGACCCCCACAGAAATTATTATCGGATTGAGAAAGCGACAAAAATATTTTATAAAAATAACTTGGCGGAGGTATTCTAGAATTAAAGCTGTTGAACTACCGGTGGTAAAAATGCGATGTCTGGCGTAGTTGCGTAGTAGCTGCGGTATTGATTATTGATGCTTACGTGAGAAGTCACTCATTTATGCTCGATTATTACTTCGATAATTCTTTGCATCATATCTCTTATATTATTGATTGATTATTGTCACAAAGTATCATACATATAATATGTTATAGTATTAAATCAATAATTGAGGCGACAAGTTATAAATGATTAATAATTGTTGAAAGATTAAATATGTGTTGATGAAAAAAAAATGATTTGTGGTAAGTTTGATTATTTTATGGGGGCTCATATATGTCATCATCTAAGAGTCTCTTAAATCGATAAGTAATTACCTTCGTCGATAGTAATTACCTTGTGAATAGTATTACCTTCGTCGATAGTAATTACCTTCGTCGATAGTAATTACCCTTGTGAATAGTATTTACCTTCGTCGATAGTAATTAGATAGTAATTACCCTTGTGAATAGTATTTACCCGTCGATAGTATTTACCTTCGTTAATAGTAATTACCTTTACAGGACGTCGAACCACTTGTCGTTTCACATTCTGAGGCGTCGAACCACTTGTCGTTTCACATTACGAGCGTCGAACCGATTCGTCGAAGCCACTTGCCTTTTCACACGGCGGTGCTAAGCTAGAAATCTTCTATAAATAGAGGCCTAGGGCTTCATTATTTTTCACGAATTCATTGAGCTATAGAGAGAGAAAGTATAGAGAGAATAAGAGAGAAAGAAGAAGAGTATTTTGTTGTTACTGCTTCTGCGATATTCAATCTCTACCAAATGTAAAGGGTGTTATTCTTTCTTATTCATGAAGAGAAGCTGTTGTTATTCCATTGCTTATTATTATTGGAATAACTTTTGTATCTTGGTTTACCTATACTTGGTGACATTCTTCTATGATTACTGTTGGAACATCACATACATGTGTTTTACAGGACTGGGTTCGTCTTTTTATTATTACATTGGAACATCACATGCATGTGTTTTACAGGACTGGTTAAAATCTTTTTATTATTCTGTTGGAACATCACATGCATGTGTTTTACAGGACTGGTTAAAATCTTTATTATTATTACATTGGAATATCTATCGTGTGTTTTACAGGACACTGTTCCGTCTTTTTTATTATTACATTGGAATATCTATCATGTGTTTTAAACAGGATCTGGTTCCATCTTTATTATTACATTGGAACATCTGTCGGTGTGAATTTCACACGACTGGTTAGTTATTTATTATTACTGTTGGAATAACTTTTGCATGCATGCGATCTATCGCATGCGTGGTGATTTCTTTTGTTATTCCATTCTTTATTATACCCGGTTGGTTAAAACTTTGACTTTATACTCCATGAAATTAGTGGAATATCCTTGATATTTGCGTTTCATCGATATCTTTTCATGAAAATATTCTTACGATCATTCTTGAATTTTACTCTCAAAAGCGATATCATATTGATAATTTGGGCGTTAATAATTCTGGATAAAATAATTCTTGAACTTGTTTTATTGAATTCTTATATCATTGTCATCATCCTCATGTTTTATATTTTTTAAAGTCATACGTGGCTGTAGTGCATAGATGGACTTGGTATGATTATGACGAGAGACTGACCGATTGTAATCATGGTAGTAATGTTACAAATGATGTGGTAAAAATCCTCGATTGGTAGTAGTGCATTGATGGGCCGATTGTTGGCATGATCATGACCATTAATGAATACACAAATATTCTTGGCGTGTAGTGCATGAATAATTGTGGTCGTGATCTTAAAGAATATCCTTGGTAGTAGTGCGGGGGTGATTCGATGATGTGGAATATTTATTAAAAGTGAGTCTCGGCTATACTTGATGATGAAAAACCTTTTAAAACCTAAAAGATAGTAGACTTTATTTTCTACTTGACTCTTTTAATGGATTGCGTATTCATTGTGATTAAAGCTGGTTGTCTATTGTATTTTATCGGTTTAACATTGTTGAAGACTATTGATAATTTATTACGCATTATCTTAGTCATAATATTTCTTCTTTGGGCTAGTTGAGCTCACCCTTTCTTTCCTTTATTCTCTTGAGGAAATGAGAATATAAATTTGGGACGAGTCGGGAAGCAGTGATGGTCACGAAGATAGCATTAGTAGTCCTCACTATTACGTGAAATAGTGTGATAATAATTGTAATGAGGACTCCTTTTTGAGTTTGTATAATATCTAGTAAGCGATATTTGTATTTAAACTCACGGTTTATGTCGTATTGTACCACAGCAGTTATGTTAGTAAGTTGTATTTAAATTACATACCATGTAAGTGGCGACCCAAGATGGGTGATGTATACCTAATTTTGGGGCGTCGCGGTTAATATCGAGCTTAGGATATGATCCTGGCTAAGATGTGAGAATAGTACTAGGAGGGGAGGCGGGGAATACCTTATTTAGTATGACCTACTAAGTTTATGTCTTTATTTTATTGGTTGGTCGGGGAAGATAGGGATAATTTGTTACATGTCAATTAACCTTTTGTTTTGTGGCGATGTCGAAAATGACATCGAGAATGTTGAGAATATGATGGGCTTGAGCGATCGTTGATTCACCACATATCGATAATCGAGGATAATGTGCATCGGGAAGGCGACAATCCTCATCACAACAAACAACAACTTGACCAAATGATGAATGATCAAATGTTGGAGGCTTTATGCGATTTATGCTGGCAATGATGAGGCGACTCACTCTGTCCAAAAGCGTAGGTGGAAACACGGAAAACTCTCGGCGGTCACCATTAAACAATTCAAGGCTGGGACCACAGGAGTTTAAGGGAGGCAAAACCACTTACGGCGGAAGCATGGATAAAGCAGATTACCAAGATATTTGATGTCTTGGGATGCTCAGAGAAAAAGGTTCCCTTCCGCCTTTATGTTGTGCGGAGGCGGATTCTTGGTGGGAATCGGTAAAAGCGTACTCGACTTCTTTGTCTTGAAGATATCTTGGGAGAAGTTCGGGAGGCATTCAACGACAAATACTTTCTGAAAGTATTAGCCACATGAAGGAGGTGGAATTTATCAAGTTGGAACAAAACAATATGGCCAAGTGTCATGATACGAGGCAAAATTTGCGGAGTTATCACGGTTTCGTCCCACTTGGTGGATAATGAAGAGAGAATGGTAGCGAATGTTTTTAAGAGGTTTGAAGAAGCGGGAATCGTCGACATCTTATTTCTCATAAAGCGTGTTTGTATTGAGATGTTGTAAATAGGGCTCGATTAGTGGAGCAGCGATAATGAGTCAACCTGACTAAAGAAGCGGTAAGCAAAATTATAATACCGGTGAGAGTAGTCATGAGCGGTGACAACAAGCGTGGAGGAATCAGCGGGCGGATATGGTAACCACCGGTGGTAATCGGGGCCAAAACAATAAGAATGGACATTTCGAAAGCGGAGATTCAATGATGGTGGAAAGGCGTCGACACTGACACCCGTTGTTAAGGAAGGAGAAAGACCACTATCGTATGCTTCAAATCACGGAGGAGAGGACACATCGATCAAAGCTGCGTCATCTTAGTCAAAGCGTGTTATAATTGTGGAAGAGAAGGTCACTTAGCTCGATTTTGTCGTTCTAGAAGACAAATTGACTAGGATGGAGGCACCAAAGGCCGTCCGAGAAAATTCAAAGCCGGTAGTCTGAGGAGGCGTTTGTTGTGACCTCCCCAAAGAGCAAGGAATCGAATGAGGTCATCACGGGTAAGCTTATCATAAACTCTAATGAAGTCTATACTTTATTTGATCTGGGTTCTACCCATTCTTTTATTTCTCTACTTGCGCTCATCGATTAAATTTGACTCAGGAGAAATTAGACTTTGACTTATCTGTGGAAACTCGTTGGGAGAAACCTTCATTACATCCTTTGTTTATAAGTCTTGTTTTGGTTCAAATCGGTACCCTCACATTACTGTCGATCTTATTTCATTAAAAATACTTGCATTTGGCGTGATTACAAGGGATTGATTGGTTAACTACTTATCATGCAAAAATTGATTGTTTTCGTAAGGTTGTTAGCTTTCATATTCCTAATCAACCTATTATCTTGAATTCAAACGACCAAACCATTAAAATCAATCACGGTCATCTCAAGCCATAAAGCTATTCGTTTATTGAAAAGCGGATGTCAAGCTTTCTTAGCTTAGCTCGTATCCTGATTTAAATAAAAATCGTCGGTTTTAAGCGATATTCTATTGTTAATAAATTTCTGACGTATTCCCGAAGAACTTCTGGCCTACCCCAGGCGTGAAATTGAATTTTGTATCGACCTTGAACACGGTACAAAACCTATTTCCAAAAGCCCATATCGAATGGCTCTATTGAACTTGAGGAGTTAAAGACCCAGCTGCAGGAATTGTTAGACATTGGCTTTATTCGTCCTAGTACTTCTCCTTGGGGTGCTGCTCACATTATTATTCGTGAAGAAGAAAGATGGGAGTATCGACTTTGTATTGATTATCGGGAGTTGAATCATGTCACCATCAAAAATAGGTATCCATTGCCCGCGTATTGATGACTGTTTGACCCGGTTGCTGAGAGCAAATTCTTTTCAAAGATTGATCTTCGTTAGGATATCACCGATTGAAGATTAGAGCCGTGACATTCGAAAGGCGGCTTTTCGGAACTCGATGCGGGCATTATGAATTCCTAGTCATGTCCTTTGGATTGACTAATGCTCCTCTTTGCCTTCATGGATATGATGAGCAGAGTATTGAGGAATATTTAGATCACTTTGTGGTCGTCTTTATTGATGACATCCTTATTTATTCCAAAAAAAGTAGTGAAGATCATGAAAGCAACACTTGAAGGTGACACTCCAAAAAAGCCGTGAATATAAGCTTTATGCGAGTTGAAGATCACGAGTTACGGCTTGAAGAAGTAGCATTCCTTGGGCACGTGGTATCAAGTCGTGGAATATCATTGACCCAGCAAAGATTGAAGCTATTCAAAGTAGGAACAACCTAAATCGATGTTAGAAATCGTAGCTTTCTCGGTTTAATTTGGTTATTATCGGAGATTCGTGGAAGGATTTTCTCGAATCGCTACTCCATTATTTCGGTGACTCGGAAAGATACAAAGTTCGGTTGGAGGCGAAGAATGTGAGAAGAGTTTTCAAGAACTCGAGAGGAGACTTATTTATTTTATTGTTACGTGATACCATCGGCTCGGAGGATTTGTCATCTCTGATGATGCTTGAGGCAAAGGGTTGGGATGTGTTCTTATGCGACATGGAAAAGTTATAGCCTATGCCTCATGACAACTCAAAGAATATGAGAGGAATTATCCTACTCATGATCTAGAGTTAGCGGTATTATCTTTACACTTAAAATTTGGAGGCATTACTTGTATGGGGAGAAAGTGGAGATCTTTACGGATCATAAAAAGCCTCAAATATTTCTTCACTCAAAAGGAACTCAACATGCGACAACGGCGTTGGCTTGAAGCTATTGAAAGATTATGATCATACCATCGATACCATCTGGAAAAGCGAGCGTGGTAGGCGGCGCATTGAGTAGAAAATCATATGCAAGAAATCTGAGTGCGATATTGTCGCCGCAAAGGCCCATTTTGTGTGACTTGCAAAGGATGGAGATAGAGTTAAAGACTCGAGGGACGCGTGTGATGATAAGCGAGTATCTGAGTAGAACCGACTTTAATCGATAAAGTTAAAGGCTGCTCAAGCTCTGGACACGGAGGTGATGCGTATGAGGAAAAAAGTCAAGAAGGTGCTATCTAGGAAGCAAGAATCGATGAAGAAGGAATACTTGAGTCGACTCCGGACTTTGTGTTCTAACGACCACGATTTAAAGTATAATATCATGATGGGCGCACTGACACACCATTTGCAATCCATCACAGGAGTACCAAAATGTATCATGATATTAGGTATCATACATTTTGGTGGAAGCAATAAGAGAGAGAGATATATTTGTTTATCTCAAGGTGTCTAACTTGTCAGCGAGTTAAGCGGAGCATCAAGTACCAAAAGGTCCATTGCAACCACTTGAAATTCCAGAATGGAAGTGGGAGCACATTACCATGGATTTAATTCTGGGTCTTCTAAGGTTTCTCAAGGCATTGATGCGATTTGGGTCATTGTTGATAGATTGACCAAGTCTTCCTCATTTTTCTTACCAAATCGAGAAACTTATACACTTGAGCGTCTTGCTCGTATATACATAAGCGAGATTGTAAAGGCGCATGGTATCTGCGGTATCCATAGTTTACGATCGAGACCCAAGATTCACTTCACGATTTTGGGTTAGTTTGCAAAAAGCTATGAGCGCGGACTTACGATTTAGCTCGGCATATCATCCTCGGAGACGGACAGACGATCGGAGAGGACTATTCAAACTCTTGAAGATCTATTAAGACTACTGTGTCCTTGATTTCAAGGGAGTTGGGACAAGTTCTTACCATTGGTGGAGTTTTCCTCTGACAACGAGTTATCAAGCAAGTATTGGCATGGCTCCATTCGAGCGTTGTATGGAAGAAAGTGTCGTTCTCGGTATCTTTGGGATGAGGTGGGTGAAGCAACGTTGTTGGGGCCGGAGTTGAATGCGTATGACTACGGAAAAGATTCAAAGCGATCAAACAGCGTATAAAAACCTCACAAAATCGCAAAAAAGTTATCTTGATCTTCATCGAAAGGGCGTGGAATTCGATATAGGAGATCGTGTGTTGTTAAAGTTGCTCCATGGAAAGGAGTTACAAGATTTGGAAAGAGAGAAAACTTAATCCTCGATTCATCGGTCCATTTTAATCCTCGATCGAGTAGGGCGTGGCCTATAGACTCGCTTTCTGTGAAATATGTCTCGTGTTCATAGCGTTTTTCACATATCTATATTACGTAAATATGTGAAAGACCGAACCATATTATTGAGTTAGAGGCAGGACGAAATAGCGGAAGATTTGGCGTATGAAGAGGTTCTGTTCAAATTTTGGATAAGAAGGAACATATTCTACGCTCGAGGTTATACCTCAAGTCGAAGTTTTGTGGAGGAACCACGATGTTGAGGAAATGACTTGGGAGTTAGAATCGAAATGAAATCAAGGTATCCTTACCTCTTGACATACCAGTCGTCGTACCCTAATTTGAGGCGAAATTTCATAGAAAGGGAGGTTGTAAGACCTGACTTTTATAAATAAAGATGATTTTTCTATAAATATTATTTTTGAATATTATGGAATAAATTTGATATAATGTTATAGTTGTGGGTAATATTTATAAATTTTGCAAAGTATGCAAGTTGTTATAAAATATTCGTTTGGTGGGGAATATTCTTTTTGTTAGGGAATATTAAATCTGATGGCTCAATCATTGGTGGACCCCACAATGAAATTATTGTCGGATTGAAAAGCGACAAAAATATTTTATAAAAATAACGGCGGAGGTATTCTGAATTAAAAGCTGTTGAACTACCGGTGGTAAAAAGAAATGCGATGTCTGGCGTAGTTGCGTAGTAGCACACGGTATTGATTATTGATGCTTACGTGAGAAGTCACTTTCATTTATGCTCGATTATTGCTCTGATAATTCTTTGCATCATATCTCTTATATTATTGATTCAATTATTGTCACGATTATCATACGTATAATATGTTATAGTATTAAATCAATAATTTGAGGCGACAAGTTATAAATGATTAATAATTGTTGAAAGATTAAATATGTGTTGATGAAAAAAAAAAATGATTTGTGGTAAGTTTGATTATTTTATATGGGGGCTCATATGTCATCATCTAAAGTCTCTTCGTCGATAGTAATTACCTTCGTCGATAGTAATTACCCTTGTGAATAGTATTTACCTTCGTCGATAGTAATTACCAACCGTCGATAGTAATTACCCTTGTGAATAGTATTTACCAACCGTCGATAGTAATTACCCTTGTGAATAGTATTTACCTTCGTCGATAGTATTTACCTTCGTTAATAGTAATTACCTTTACCGGATGTCGAACCACTTGTCGTTTCACATTACGAGGCGTCGAACCACTTGTCGTTTCACATTACGAGCGTCGAACCCGATTCGTCGAGCCACTTGCCTTTGCCTTTCACGGCGGTGCTAAGCTAGAAATCTTCTATAAATAGAGGCTAGGGCTTCATTATTTTCATGAATTCATTCAAGCTATAGAGAGAGAAAATATAGAGAATAAGAGAGAAAGAAGAAGAGTATTTTATTACTACCTTCTGCTGCGGTATTCAATCTCTACCAAATGTAAAGGGTGTTATTCTTTCTTATTCATGAAGAGAAGCATTGTTATTCCATTGCTTATTATTACATTGGAATAACTTTTGTATCTGTGGTTTACCTATACTTGGTGACATTCTTCTATTATTACATTGGAACATCACATGCATGTATTTTACAGGACTGGTTCCATCTTTATTATTTTGTTGGAACATCACACATGTGTGTTTTACAGGACTGGTTAAAATCTTTATTATTACATTGGAACATCACATGCATGTGTTTTACAGGACTGGTTAAAATCTCTTTATTATACTGTTGGAATATCATGCGTATGTTTTTACAGGACTGGTTAAAATCTTTATTATACTGTTGGAATATCCTATCGTGTGTTTTACAGGATGCAGTTCCATCTTTATTATTACATTGGAACATCACAGCCGGTGTGAATTTCACGACTTGGTTCGTTATTTATTATTACATTGGAATAACACATGCATCTTGATATCTATCGCATGCATGGTGATTTCTTTTGTTATTCCATTCTTTATTATACCCGGTTGGTTAAAACTTTGACTTCTATACTCCATGAAATTAGTGGAATATCCTTGATATTTGCGTTTCATCGATATCTTTTCATGAAAATATTCTTACGATCATTCTTGAATTTTACTCTACAAAAGCAGTATCGTATTGATAATTTGGGCGTTAATAATTCTGGATAAAATAATTCTTGAACTTGTTTTATTGAATTCTTATATCATTGTCATCATCCTCATGTTTATTTATTTTTTTAAAAAAGTCATCGTGGCTTTTGTAGTGCATAGATGGACTTGGTATGATTATGACGAGAGACTACCGATTGTAATCATGAGTAGTAATGTTACAAATGATGTGGTAAAAATCCTCGATTGGGTAGTAGTGCATTGATGGGACGATTGTTGGCATGATCATGACCATTAATGAATACACAAATATTCTTGGGCGTAGTGCATGAATAATTGTGGTCGTGAATCTTAAAGAATATCCTTGGTAGTAGTGCGGGGGTGATTCGATGATGTGGAATATTTATTAAAGTGAGTCTCGGCTATATATGATGATGAAAAACCTTTTAAAACCTAAAAGATAGTAGACTTTATTTTCTACTTGACTCTTTTAATGGATTGCATATTCAAGCTATGATTAAGCTGGTTGTCTATTGTATTTTATCGTTTTAACATTGTTGAAGACTATTGATAATTTATTACGCATTATCTTAGTCGTAATATTTCTTCTTGGGCTAGTTGAGCTCACCCTTTCTTTCTTTATTCTCTTGAGGAAATGAGAATATAAATTTGGGACGAGTCGGGGAAGCAGTGATGGTCTGAAGATAGCATTAGTAGTCCTCACTTTAATACGTGAAATAGTGTGATAATAATTGTAATGAGGACTCCTTTTTGAGTTTGTATAATATCTAGTAGGCGATATTTGTATTTAAACTCACGATTTTATGTCGTATTGTACCACAGCAGTTATGTTAGTAAGTTGTATTTAAATTACATACCATGTAAGTGGCGACCCAAGATGGGTGATGTATACCTAATTTTGGGGGCGTCAGAATGATCAAATGTTCGGAGGCTTTATGCAATTTATCTGACGATGGCGAGAGCTACTCCCGTCCAAAACGTAGGTGGAAACACGGAAAACTCTCGGGCGATCACCATTAAACAATTCAGGAGCTGGGACCACCAAAGTTTAAGGGAGAGCAAAACCACTTACGGCGGAAGCATGGATAAAGCAGATTACCAAGATATTTGATGTCTTGGGATGCTCGAGAGCAAAAGGTTCCCTTACGCCTTTATATTTGCGCGGAGAGGCGGATTCTTGGTGGGAATCCAGAAAGCGTACTCAACTTCTTTGTCTTGAAGATATCTTGGGAGAAGTTCAGGAGTCATTCAACGACAAATACTTTCACGAAAGTATTCGCCACATGAAGGAGGTGGAATTTATCAAGTTGGAACAAAACAATATGACCGTGTCATGATACGAGGCAAAATTTGCGGAGTTATCACGGTTCACGTCCCCACTTGGTGGATAATGAAGAGAGAATGGCGCGAATGTTTTTAAGAGGTTTGAAGGCGAGAGATCGTCGACATCTTATTTCTCATAAATTGTGTTTGTATTAGGATGTTGTAAATAGGGCTCGATTAGTGGAACGCGATAATGAGTCAACACAACTAAAAGAGAAGCGGCCGTGAAATTATAATACCAAATGAGAGTAGTCATCGAGCGGTGACAACAAGCGTGGAGGAATCAAGCGGGCGGATATGGTAACCCGCCGGTGGTAATCGGGGCCAAAATAATAAGAATGGACATTTCAAGAAAGCGGAGATTCAACAATGGTGGAAAGACGTCGACCAAGCACCCATTGTTAAGGAAGGAGAAAGACCACTATCATATGCTTCAAATGCGGAGAGAGGACACATCAATCAAAGCGTACGTCAAGTCCAAAGCATGTTATAATTGTGGAAGAGAAGGTCACTTAGCTTGATTTTGTCGTTCTAGAAGACAAATTGCTAGGATGGAGGCACCAAAGGCCATCCCGGAAAATTCAAAAACCCAGTAGTCAAGAGGAGGCGTTTGTTGTGACCTCCCAAAGAGCGAGGAATCGAATGAGGTCATCACGGGTAAGCTTATCATAAACTCTAATGAAGTCTATACTTTATTTGATCTGGGTTCTACCCATTCTTTTATTTCTCCTACTTGCGCTCATCGATTAAATTTGACTCGGAGAAATTAGACTTTGACTTATCTGTGGAAACTCCGTTGGGAGAAACCTTCATTACATCCATCATTTATAAGTCTTGTTTGGTTCAAATCGGTACCCTCACATTACACCATCGATCTTATTTCATTAAAAATACTTACATTTGACGTGATTCTAGGGATTGATTGGTTAACTACTTATCATGCAAAAATTGATTGTTTTCGTAAGGTTGTTAGCTTTCATATTCCTAATCAACCTATTATGCGAATTCAAACGACCAAACCATTAAAATCAATCACGGTCATCTCAAGCCATAAAGCTATTCGTTTATTGAAAAGCGGATGTCAAGCTTTCTTAGCTCATGCCACGATTTAAATAAAAATACGTCGGTTTTAAACGATATTCTATTGTTAATAAATTTCGGCGTATATTCAAGAACTTCTGGCCTACCCCCAGGCGTGAAATTGAATTTTGTATCGACCTTGAACCCGTAACATAAAAACCTATTTCCAAAGCCCCATATCGAATAGCTCTATTGAACTTCAGGAGTTAAAGACCCAATGCGCAGAATTGTTAGACATTGGCTTTATTCGCCCCTAGTACTTCTCCTTGGGGTGCTCTGCTACTATTCGTGAAGAAGAAAGATGGGAGTATGCGACTTTGTATTGATTATCGGGAGTTGAATCACGTCACCATCAAAAATAGGTATCCATTGCCACGCGTATTGATGACTTTGTTGACCGATTGTGAGGAGCTAAATTCTTTTCAAAGATTGATCTTCGTTAGGATATCACCAATTGAAGATTAGAGCTGGCGACATTTCAAAGGCGGCTTCCAGAACTCGAGACGGGCATTATGAATTCCTAGTCATGTCCTTTAGATTGACTAATGCTCCTGCCGCCTT
Organism: Panax quinquefolius; assembly: GCA_020205615.1. Taxonomy (NCBI): domain Eukaryota; kingdom Viridiplantae; phylum Streptophyta; class Magnoliopsida; order Apiales; family Araliaceae; genus Panax; species Panax quinquefolius. Next base: position 69,344,541 of record CM035159.1, read on the forward strand.
CATGGATATGATGAACCAGTATTCAAGGAATATTTAGATCACTTTGTGGTCGTCTTTATTGATGACATCCTTATTTATTCCAAAAGCCGTAGAAGATCATGAGCAACACTTGAGGCTTGGTGACACTCAAAAGCTTCGTGAATATAAGCTTTATGCCAAGTTGAAGAAATGCGAGTTCGGCTTGAAGAAGTAGCATTCCTTAGGCACGTGGTATCAAGTCATGGAATATCTGTTGACCCAAAGAAAGATTGAAGCTATTCAAAGTCGGGAACAACCTAAATCGATGACCAAGTACGTAGCTTTCTTGGTTTATTTGGTTATTATCGGAGATTCGTGGAAGGATTTTCTCGAATCGCTATTCCATTGACTCGGTGACTCGGAAAGATACAAAGTTCGGTTGGAGCGAAGAATGTGAGAAGAGTTTTCAAGAACTCAAGAGGAGACTTATTTCACTTTTGTTACGACAATACCATCGGCTCGGAGGATTTGTCATCTCTGATGATGCTTGGGCAAAAGGTTGGGATGTGTTCTCATGCAACATGGAAAAGTAATAGCCTATGCCTCGCGACAACTCAAAGAATATGAGAGGAATTATCCTACTCATGATCTAGAGTTGGCAGCTGTTGTCTTTGCACTTAAAATCCATGGTAATGTGTTCCCACTTCCATTTCAGAATCTCAAGTGGTTGCAATGGACCCTTTGGCACTTGATACTCCGCCTTTACACGTTGACAAGTTAAACACATCGAGATAAACTTTGCAATCTCTCTCTTTATATTATTCTACCAAAATATATGTCGAAGATCACGATACATTTTAGTACTTCCAGGATGAATTGCAAACAGTGTATTGTGTGCCTCCATCATGATCTTGTACTTCAAATCAGAATCGTTAGGAATATAAAGTCTGGAATGGACTCGAAGTATTCCTTCTTCATCGATTCTTGCTTCTGGAATAGCACCTTCTTGTACTTTCTTCATCATAATCATCAGCTCCGGGACGGTGGCTTGAGCAACCTTAACTTTTTCTATTAAAGTTGGCTCTATGCGTATACTTGACATCATCGCACTCATTCCTGCATATGATCTTCTACTCAACGCGTCAGCTACCACGTTCGCTTTTCCAGAATGGTATTGAATAGTGTGGTCGTAATCTTTCAATAACTCGAGCCAACGTCGTTGCCGCATGTTGAGTTCCTTTTGCGTGAAGAAATATTTGAGGCTTTTATGGTCTGAATATATCTCCACTTTCTCCCCATATAGATAGTGCCTCCGGATCTTTAGAAGCGAAAAGCATTGCTTGACTCTAGATCATGAGTAGGATAATTTCTCTCATATTCTTTAAGTTGTCGCATGAGGCATAGGCTATGACTTTCCCACGTTGCATGAGAACACATCCTAACCCTTTGCTCGAAGCATCATTTGTAGATAGAAAAAATCCATCCGTACCCGGATGGTATTGTTAGAAACAGTGCGAAATGAGTCTCTCTTGAGCTCTTGGAAACTCTTCTCGCATTCCTCGCTCCAAACGAATTTTATATCTTTCCGAGTCAGCTGAGTTAATGGAGTAGTGATTCGAGAAAATCCTTTCACGAATTTCGATAATAACCAGCTAAGCCCAGAAAGCTACGTACTTCGGTCACCAACTTTGGTTGCTCCCAACTTTGTATTGCTTCAATTTTCGCCAGGTCCATAGATACTCCATGTTTTGACACCACGTGCCCAAGGAATGCTACTTCCTCAAGCCAGAACTCGCATTTCTTCAACTTGGAATATAGTTGTTTTCACGAAGCCTTTGGAGTACCAGCTTCAAATGGTGATCATGATCTTCACGACTTTTGGAATATATGATCAGGATGTCATCAATAAAGATAACAACGAACTGATCCAAATATTCCTTGAATACTCGGTTCATCATATCCATGAAAGCCGCAGGAGCATTAGTCAATCCGAAAGACATGACTAAGAATTCATAATGCCCGTCATAGGAGTTCGAAGGCGTCTTTGGAATATCCTCGATTTAATCTTGGTGATGATATCGAGCGAAGATTGATCTTTGAAAAGAATTGTGCTCCTTACGGTGGTCAAACGGGTCATCAATACGAGGTAGAGGATACCTATTCTTGATGGTGATATGGTTCAATTCTCGATAGTCAATACAAAAGTCGCATACTACCGCTCTTTCTTCTTTACGAATAAAGCAGAGCACCCCGAGGAGATGTACTAGGGCCAGAATGAAACCGATGTCCAACAACTCTCGTAGTTGGACCTTTAACTCTGAAGTTCAATAGAGTCATTTCTATGGGGTTTTAGAAATGGGCTTTGTACCGAGTTCAAGATCAATAAAGAATTCAACTTCACGTTAAGGGGTAGACCAAGGGAAGTTCTTCAAGAAATATATCAGAAAGTCAATAACAACGGGAATATTATTAAAATTTGGCGTGTCTTTATTCAAATCCATAACATGGGCTAAGAAAGCTCGACATCCATTTTTCAATAAACGAATAGCTTTATGATTAGATATGAGCGGTGATTGATTTTAATGGTTTAGTTGCTTGAATTGCATAACAACGAGTTGGTTAGGAATATGAAAACTAACAACCTTACGAAAACAATCAATTTTGGCATGATGAGTAGTTAACCAATCAATCCCTAAAATCACATCAAAAGCAAGTATCTTTAAAGAGATAAGGTCAACAGGTAAGATGATGGTGCCAACTTGAATTAAACAAGATTTATAAACAGTGGATGTGATGAAAGTTTCTCCTAACGGAGTCTCCACAGATAAATCAAAGTCTAATTTCTCCGGAGTTAAGTTTAAATGTTGAGCACAAACAAGAGAGATAAATGAATGGGTAGCACCGGTATCAAGTAAGGTATAAACTTCATAGGAATTTATGATTAGCTTACCCGTGATCACCTCGTTTGGGTTCCTCACATTTTGACCCGTCGCAACAAACGCTCTTCCAGGAACCGTTGACTTTGACTTTTTTGGAACAGCCTTTTGAGTCACCGTCCCCGCTGAACTTGGTTTCGTTACCGTACAATCTCGAGCGATATGTCCTTCTTTTCCATAATTATAGCATACCTTGAATGGTTGTGGGCAGTTTGGGCTGATATGTCCCTCTTTCCCGCATTTTGTAAGATATCTGACCGGTGGTCGTTCCCTCCCTGGAACTGGAACCGATTCTTTGTTGGTCTTCTTTGTTTTCACATTGTTGTTGTTGAATCTCCTCTTTTTAAAATCTCTTCCTGACTCGCTTCTTCTATTTTCATGGCCATGACTACCACCAGATTGGTTACCATTTTTGTCCATCTTTTTCTTTCTTCATTTGGTTATCGTTATTACATTGATCGCTATCTCCGGTATGATCCACGGTTATGGTCCCTCGGTTGAACGTACTCGTTATCTCGTTCTAACAACTGAGCCCTATTGACAACATTTGAATAGAGAGAAAATTTATGAGAAATGAGATACTGACGTATGCCAGGTTTCAAACCTCTCAGAAACATCTGCGTCATATCGTTCCTTATTCTCCACCAAATGAGGTCTGAAAACACGGATAACTCGCATGAACTTTGCCTCATCTTTGGGACACCGTCGTGTTATTTTGTTCGGTCTAATGAACTCCACTTCCTTCATATGACGAATACTTTCGGAAAGTACTTGTCATTGAAAAGTTTCAAACGTCTCCCAAGACATCTTTGAAAGTGCAATTTGGATGGAGTGCGTTCCTGAGACTCCACCGATGTCTGCCTCATTCACGGAACATAAAGGTGGCGAATGGCACCATTCGCTTCCTCCGTGTATCCCAAGACATCGAATATCTTGGTGATTTGTTTGACCCACGTCTCGCTTTAATCGGATCCGGCTTTCCCTGCATTCGGTGGTCCGACTCTTTGAAGCTGCTTGGCATGACAAACCAAACGTTGTTATCATTTCCTTCGGTATTTTATGCACGAGTCTCCTCGTGCGATTTTGCATGAACAACAAAAAGCTTCTAAACATCCCTCGTTCATCATCGCTTTCAATGGTGTTGTTCACGGGAGGAACATTGTCGACTGTTGCACGTTCTCCTCGTTGGTGAAAGTCTGAGCGTCTCCACGGTCTCATTTACTCCATTATTAATATTCTCGGTCGACATTCTCAAATCATCGCCATAAAACAAGGGTTAATTAAGGAAATCAATATATTACATAATATCCCTATATCTTGACCAACTAACAAATAAGCTTAGGTAGGACACACTAGCGAAGGATTTACTCGTCTCTCCCTCCTAGTTCTATTCCACGATCTCCGCATGGAGATCATATCCTAAGCTCGATACTGTTGTGACGCCCCCAAAATAGGTATACATCACCCATTACGAGTTGTCAATACATGATATGAGAAACAACTACAACTTTATTATTACAACAATGATAAAAGCGTGAGTTTAAATACAAATATTATCTTCAGACAATATCTATACCCAAATAAATCCTCATCACAATTATTTATACATTATTTTACAAAATGGTGAGGACTACTAAACAACTCTCTCTATAACCATCATTCCATATCCCGACTCGTACTCGCTATATTCTCGCCTCCTAAGAAGAAAAATCGAACAAAAAGGAAAAGGGTGAGCTCAACTAGCCCAGTAAAGAACATTATGACTAAGATAATATAAAACAAATTATCGTTAGTCTTCAACAGGGAAAAATCTGAGAGAATATAATAAACAACAAGTTTTAGATCAATATTCGCAGCGGAAAATAATAATTCATAGAAGAGTTACGTAGAGGATGAAATCTACTAATATCTATAAATTTAACAGTCCATCATCATTATTTTATCCCTGTAACATCAATCAATATTCATCTTGAATCAAATTTTCATCTTTGCACTACAGGCCAAAGATATTCATCAGTTGGTCATGTTCATCTCAACACCTGTTCATCTTTGCACTACGTGAAAGTAGTATGCACACAAGCCAATCATGTTTGATGATAAAGCATATACTTTGTAACAATCTTATTCATTTATTAATAAAAAGTATTAATTTATTAAAGGCTTTTAATTATCTACATGATGTTGTTTTATAATATGTGCTAAACTCATAGTTTTAAGCAATGCTTTTAGAATAATGATGATGATCATTCTAATGAGATCTAAATTCTTAGAAAGCTTAAAACTAAAATGGTTCCCAATCATTGGATTACTAAATTGGGGATTAGTGAATCCGGATAGATTGGTACATACGTTGCTTGCTCATTGGATGAGGATGATTGATCTCATGATCATTTGTGTGGAGACACTAAAGCAAGTATGTAGGTGCTTATTAGAGAATAAGTTCACTTTGAACGTGGCTCGCTAAGGAATACCTAATGGAGTTTTATTTGCTGTCGATAGAATTTCTGTAGTGATAGTAGTACAAGTAATCCTTGGACTTGAGATCATCATAGTATCTTGTGTATGATGAGTTATACTTTGACTTATTCCTTAAGACCCTTAGGGTATATCAAAGGGTATGCTTGAGTATAACAAGTTGTACATGGAGATAATATATGATCGATAAAGAATCTACCACTTCTAATAAAAGAAGAGAAATGTCTATGTGATTCGATAAATGACAACCCAGTGAGTCCTTGGTTAAGGCGGAATGAAATTAGAAAGGAGTTTCTAATTTGCATTATTTGGAGTTGTGCATTTAAGGATCGAAATACATATAATTAAATAAAATAAGACTTGATGGTAATTCCATATCTTATATTTAATTGGGACATTGTATGGTGGAAGGATTGAATTGTCGGTAACTATTTACTCAAAGGTTCTTTTATGATTAATGTTGAAATCTATATTATCTCGGAAAGTCGTTGATCATTTAGGGAGGCTTATCCTATTGTAGAATAAATATTATTTATTTAAATAAATTAATTGTTTAATTTATTTATTTAAATAAGATTAGAATTATTCTAATTGATTTATTCACAATAGGTTTAATATGGAGAACCTAAAAGGGTCACACCATAAAAGGAAGAATAATTATTTAAGAAGTTAATGGCATAATCGTAATAATATGTTATGTATATTTAATTTAATCTATGGTGATAGAATAAATTAAATAGCTTAATATTTATTATTTAATATTTTAGAAATATTAAATATAAATTAATAAGAGAGAGTCTTATTAATATTATTACAATTATTATTATTATTATTTTAATTTCTAAATGAGTTTAGGAATTAATTTAATATAAGTACTCTCATTTATTTCTAATTGGATTAGGAAGGAAAATTAGTTAAAGGAGTTTAATTAATTATCCCTAATAAGATTAGGGAGCCCTTTAATTAAAAGGGTTTAATTAAATAATACCTTATTTAAAATAGGTTACTTGATATCTTTATAAGAGAGTCTTATATCGGATATTAAGACTACGTTATAATTCCAATGGTTGGAGAATGACGCTCCTTTTCTATAGAGATAGAAAAAACTAGGGTTTAGCTTAACCACCCATCTTCTTGAATCCTTCTTCTTCCTTGGTGGATCACCTCAGAGGCCAAACACTTGGGTGGCTAACGTTGATCAAAAAGGAAGGAACCTAACCGGTGAATTGAGTTGAGCGTGAAAGGATTTGGAGGTGAACTTGTACACGAGGAAGCTCGATCTTGAGGAATGATTTTATTCTTTATCTTTTCGTTTAATTAATAATTGTGCATAAAGGGTGATCCAAGGGTATATGGTTTGTAAAATTTTAAAACTCTGTTTTTTACACGTTTCCGCTTATTTTGCAATTTGATTGCGTTCATGAATATTACAAACCTAACAGTGGTATCAGAGCCAAACTTTTATGCGAATTATTAATTATTTTAATTTGATATGTATATTGATATATGTTTAGAACAATTTAATTGGGCATAATTTTATTGTATAAAATTTATTTTAAAAAAAAATAAAATGAAATCATAAACATATTTTATTTCTTTTGATTTGATTCATGTCATTCAATTTGAATTATTTTTGTTACTTTATATCATATATAACGGTTTACATGCAAAAGTGATTCACGCCAAGTCCATGTTAAATAACTTGTTTTGTATATATATTAATCAGCATGTTCTTAAGTCGCTGTAAGTAATATATATATATATATATATATATATATATATATATATAATTTAGTTAATGATTTTTTTTATTAAAAAAACAGACGGTTATTAATTATATATATATAATAGTTATATATATATATATATTATTCTTTATTATTTTATTATTAAAATAAAAGTTTATTTTAATATTAAAAAAAAAGAAGTTTATTTTAATTTTAAAATTAAATTTCATGCTAACTAATTAGAGTTGGAATTGGATTCCATGATAACTAATTGGAGTTGAAATTGGATTCTATTTTTCCTTAAATAAAGAAGTTTATTTTGATATGAAATTAGATTTCATATTATTCAAAATAAAAGAGTTTATTTGTGAATAGGAAAGAGAATCCTAATTTCCTTAAATAAAGGAGTTTATTTAGATATGAAATAAGATTTCATATTATTCAAAATAAAAGTGTTTATTTGTGAATAGGAAAGAAAATTAGTGTTTCCTTTAATAAATTTTTTTTTTTACATGGAATTGGATTCCAAAATTAATTGAAATAAAGAAGTTTATTTTGATTAAAGATTATGATTAAAATAAAATAGTTTATTTTATTCAAAATTGGATAAATTAAAATAAAATAGTTTTATTTTGATTTAAATTTGGATTAAAATAAAAGAGTTTATTTTGATTCAAAATTAGATTTTATACTAACTAAATTTGTCCATTAAATGATATCAATATATATATTAAATTTTTATTATTCATTAGATGAATGTTATTTATTGATGCATATGGTGATGTGTATGATAATAAATAAGATTGATTATGAATGATTAACGATGTGATTGGATTTTATTTTAGTTGGATGCATTGAATGTATGGGTTTTATTAAATGGGGTCATCGTACCTCGTCTTCTCTAATTTTTACGAATGTAAATTTTATCTCTCTCCTATGTACTTCCCTCGGCTAGCGATCGAGGTTTCTATTTATTTTAAATAGTTTTGTAATAGGAATAGTTAGAATTAATTTTGAAAAATTGGAGATCAAGGAGTTGAGGCGCTTGAAGACCCGTTTGTAATGGAGCAGGGTTTAAATGTAATAGTTATATTTAAATATTATTTCTTGCACCTTAGGTTTGACCTTTTGGTTCACTTGGTGGCTCTAGTGAACCAAACTAGAATAAAAGTCCATAATCAATTCGGGTAGAATATAGTATTCTATATGCGTATGCTTATACTATATATATTATATATTATGCAAACATGCTCGCATGTTCATTAATATACGCGTATTTTATATATATATATAATGCATGCGCTAAATAAGATGAGACAAATTAATAACAAACCCTCAATTTTTATATTAAGTCCTAAGCGTTCAAAGATATTTGGAATATCGAGCGTCGCTTTCTAGCATGATAAAATTAATAGAGTATTAAATATTTAATATGAGTTTGTTGTGTCACCACAAGGCAAGTATTAAGTATTTAAGATGTTAATTTATCACATTTGATGCTTATAAAGAAAATTGAACAATATTGTTTTGTTGTGTCACCACAAGGATGATATTTTTATTTTTGAATATATGGAGTGCTAGGTCGGACTTAACTTGGATAATTTTGATTCGGATGTGCCACCACTGATCAAAATAATCTAAGAGAGCAAAAAGAAAAGGAGTTCAGATAGTTGATGTAATTGACAAAAAGTTGTCTACCTATTTATTTATATATTGTTTGTTGTGTCACCACAAGGCTATATACATTTGAAATGGGATCCTTATTCTCACTAGCAAATCTTTAATTAGATTTTGCCGAACTATATAAGTGAGGTAATATAGTTTGAAGAAAATAGTGGGAGATACCAATTTAAAACAAGACCTAATTTATTTTGATAATTAAAAAAGAATGTATGTTAAAATGTTGTTAATTACAAATTCGTTTACGAATTTTTTACAATGTCTAAATTACTATCATCTGCAGAAAGCATATTAGATGCTAAATTAACTTAGGACCAAATTAAAGCGGATTGGTTAAGGAATTTGAGAATAGTTCTCATAATTTGAAAAGTTATCTTATGTCCTTAATGTCGCCTATCCCTCGCAATGGTTGCGAATAATGCCCCGAGGAAGACTTTGCTACTTTTTAGAAAGTGGCAAGATGATGCTGTGATTGGCTCAATGCATCATGCTCGCATCTATGAAAGTACTTGAGCTTCAAATACAAGATGAAACTATGGATGCTTTTACTATATTCCCGCACATCAAGTAGTTGATGGCGAGGAAAGTAAGACCGATAGATATCGGATATCTAAAGAGCTCTTCCGATCTAGAATGACCAAGAAGGCACTACAAGATCTGATACATATGTCCTAATGATAATCAATTTGATTGATCAATTAGGACAACGGGTTTTGTCATGGATGGAGAGTTGAGCCAAGATTTGATCTTGCACTCACTCCCGGACTCCTTTCACAATTGTTGTGAATTTTACATATAAACAAGCTAGATATCAGCTTCGTTGATTTGCTTAACATGTTGAAAATGATGAGAGTCACTTTCCAACCAAGAAAGACCATGTCTTCTTGGTAGGGGTCAAAGGATCTTCCTAAAAGAAGAACGATTCAAAGAAGGTATATAGAAAGGCAAAAACAAAGGATAATAAGAACAAAAGCGATCACGGATAGCAAAGGAGCTTGCTTCCACCGCAATAAGCACGGACACTTTAGAAAAAGCTGCGAGAAGCATCTTGAGAGGCTAACCAAAAGAAGCTTAGTGAAGTTTGATTTACAAATACAATTTTGTTCATGATTTAAATAAATTTTTCTTTAAGTCGAGGTTCTACTTGGGTATTGGATCCGACTTTTGGTTATCATAAATATAGATTTATGAAGGGACCAAGCGAAGTGGAAAGTTGAACATAGATAAGTAATCACATGTGTGGGAAATGAAGCAAAGGTTGCTACATTAGCCATAGAAACTTATAGTTTAGCAATGCCTATGGGAAAATCTATTAAGTCGATAAGTTATTATTGTATTTTGGTTCTTGTTAGAAATATTATTTCTATTTTGTTGTTGGACAATAAAAATTTTGGTATTATAATTAAGAACAATTGTTGTTCTATTTATAATAATAATATTTTGTATAGAACTGGAATATTACTTAATGGAATTTGTATACTTGACTTACGTGAAAAATATATTTTGCAAATTGAACAAACTAGTATAAGAAAAGGAGATGATCATTCAAAGAGTTGAATGTGTGTATTTCTTGAAAATACAAGTGTGAATTATTTGAAAGGTTCAAAGAATTTGAAATGAAACAAATTGACAAAGTATTAAGATTCTTTGATTAGATTAAGGAATAAATACTTGTGCAATAAGTTTCTAGATCATCTCAAATGGGTTTCTCATAATGGACACCTCCCGATACATAATAATTGATTGATGTATCCGAAAGGAAAAATCGTACCTTGTTGGACGTGGTGTCGTCCATAATGATTTTATCGACATTCCAAAGATCCCTCTGAGGTCATGTCCTAGAAATGGTCTGCATATCTACAAAAAGGTAACCTCAAAATCCACCCCAAGACTCCATAAAAGTTACTGGACGGGGAGGATTCTAATCTTAAGTATGTTAAGATAAGGGGTTGTCCAACTTATGTGAAAAGGTTTCAAAGGATAAGCTTGGGACAAGATTTGACAAGTGTCGATTTGTGGGACATCCTAAAGTAAGTTTAGGGTATATGTTCTATAACTCTACTTAGCAAAAGGTGTTTGTTTGAAACACGTTGCCTTCTAAGATAAAGGTGTTTATCATTAAAGGGGCTAGTGGGAGGATAATAGATCTTGAAGAGTTCAAGAACCACAAAACACTATAAGTCAGTTCGTAGATGAGACCTATTGTCCCACAACCGAATCGTAAACTGGAATAATCTTGAAGATACCTAGGAGGTATGGATTCATCATAGATGATGATGATGAGGCACGATCATAGATGATGATGATCCAATTACATACGATGAGGTAAGAGTTCTAGTGTGTACAAAAGGGTCAGTGGGAGCATCGTGACATTCCTAGTACTATATGTTGATATACTACGGATAAGGAATGACATACCAATGCTACAATCAGTAAAGATAAAGTTGTCTAAACATTCCTCCATGAATGATTTGGAAGAGTATCTTAATTGGGGATATAAATCTATATAGATGGATTTAAAAGGATGCTCAACTTAACCCAAGGAACGTATATTCATTTGATGCTAAAGTCGTTTAGCATGGCAAACTCCAAGAGATGTTTCATGTTGATGAGCCATGGAGTGTATCTCTCTTAATAGTCCCCACAAACTCCTGAAAAAAGAGATCGCATGAGTGACAATCATGTATGTAATGAAATATACGAGACCTAATGTTGATCAGTCATATTCTGGAGAAGTTCACTGTGAGACAGTGAAAAACATCTTAAAGTACTTAACCGGCACTAAGGATGAGATCAGATTTATGGTGGGTCTAAATTAAAACTAGAGGGCTTAACAGACTCAAGTTTTTTAAAGCAGACAAGACGACAGAAAATCCACTTTAAGGTAAAGGGTTACCTTGAGCAAAGTGTGTAGTGAATTGGAAAGGTTCAAACAAAGAAAGAGTTCTTGGTTTAGTGATAAAGACAAAGTATATAGCTATAAATGAAGTCGCAAGTTGATTGTTTGGATTAAAAGTTCATTCTGAGAACTAGGAATAGTTCCTAAGTCTCATCTTGGATCTAAACATGTGTTGTGGCACTTTCATTTGATTATTAGAATCATTGAAAGATGGGAAATCACTATGAGATAGTGGACTCTCATGAACAACATTACATATCCATTAACTAAAGCTTATCAATGTTGCAGGATAATCGTCACTTAGAGAAGAAGAGTATGAGATACCATGACGATTGGCTTTAGTGCAAGTGGGAGACCTAGAAAGTAGTATGCACACAAGCCAATCATGTTTGATGATAAAGCATATACTTTGTAACAATCTTATTCATTTATTAATAAAAGTATTAATTTATTAAAGGCTTTTAATTATCTACATGATCTTGTTTTATAATATGTGATAAACCCATAGTTTTAAGAAATACTTTTAGAATAATGATGATGATCATTCTAATGAGATCTAAATTCTTAGAAAGCTTAAAACTAAAATAGTTCCCAATCATTGGATTACTAAATTGGGGATTAGTGAATCCGGATAGATTGGTACATCGTTAACTTGCTTTCATTGGATGAGGATGATTGATCTCGTGATCATTTGTGTGGAGATACTAAAGCAAGTATATAGGTGCTTATTAGAGAATAAGTTCATTGAACGTGGCTCGCTAAGGAATACCTAATGGAGTTTTACTTGCTGTCGATAGGATATCTGTAGTGATAGTAGACAAGTAATCCTTGGACTTGAGATCATCATAGTATCTTGTGTATGATGAGTTATACTTTGACTTATTCCTTAAGACCCTTAGGGTATATCAAAGGGTATGCTTGAGTATAACAAGTTGTACATGGAGATAATATATGATCAATAAAGAATCTACCACTTCTAATAAAAGAAGAGAAATGTCCTATGTGATTCGATAAATGACAACCCAGTAGTCCTTGGCCAAGGCAGAATGAAATTAGAAAGGAGTTTCTAATTTGCATTATTTGGAGTTGTGCATTTAAGGATCGAAATACATATAATTAAATAAAATAAGACTTGACAGTAATTTCATGTCTTATATTTAATTGGGACATTGTATGGTGGAAGGATTGAATTCTACAGTAACTATTTACTCAAAGGTTCTTTTATGATTAATGTTGAAATCTATATTATCTGGAAAGTCGTTGATCGCTAGGGAGGCTTATCCCTATGTAGAATAAATATTATTTATTTAAATAAATTAATTGTTTAATTTATTTATTTAAATAAGATTAGAATTATTCTAATTGATTTATTCATTATTAGGTTTAATATGGAGAACCTAAAGGGTCACACCATAAAAGGAAGAATAATTATTTAAGAAGTTAATGGCATAATCGTAATAATATGTTATGTATATTTAATTTAATCTATGGTGATAGAATAAATTAAATAGCTTAATATTTATTATTTAATATTTTAGAAATATTAAATATAAATTAATAAGAGAGTCTTATTAATATTATTACAATTATTATTATTATTTTAATTTCTAAAAGAGTTTAGGAATTAATTTAATATAAAATACTCTCATTTATTCCTAATTGGATTAGGAAGGAAATTAGTTAAAGGAGTTTAATTAATTATCCCTAATAAGATTAGGGAGCCCTTTAATTAAAAGGGTTTAATTAAATAATACCTTATTTAAAATATAGGTTACTTGATATCTTTATAAGAGAGTCTCTTATATCGGATATTAAGACTACGTTATAATTCCAATGGTTGAGAAGTACGCTCCTTTTCTATGAGATAGAAAAACTAGGGTTTAGCCAACCACCCATCTTCTTGAATCCTTCTTCTTCCTTGGTGGATCACCCTAGAGGCCAAACACTTGGGTGGCTAACGTTGATCAAAGGAAGGAACCTAACCGGTGATGAATTCAAGTTGAACGCGAAAGGATTTGGAGGTGAACTTGTACGAGGAAGCTCGATCTTCAAGGGTATGATTTTATTCTTTATCTTTTTGTTTAATTAATAATTGTGCATAAAGGGTGATCCGGGTATATGGTTTGTAAAATTTTAAAACTCTATTTTTTACACGTTTTCGTTTATTTTTGCAATTTGATTGCGTTTATGAATATTACGAACCTAACACTACGGCCCAAAGATATTCATTTTAAAATCATAAATCTTTGCACTAAAGGCCAAAGATATTCAATAATATCATCATTTAGGACTGAGGATGATGAAAAATATTTCAAAGAAAACGAATCCAGTGAAATAAAAGAATAAATATTAAGGATTCGTAGTTCAACTATTTCATGTCCAAAAATATCTCATAAATAATCATAGTGGTGTAAAATTCAAGAATAATCAAAACATGGATACAATCAAAGCTAGTATCCATAATAGATATTTTGGACGAAAAGAAAAATTTTCATTTTTTGATGAATAAGTGTCAGATGATAAGTGAATAGTCAAGATAACGTGAATAAGAACCCCACACAAAAAGTTCCAAATTTGATTAAAAGTTCAAACCAATATTTTGGCATAATGATATTGGAAGAAATAATATCATTTTTAAAAAAATAATATCCCTTACCTCACAAAGAAAAGATTCTAAGTTGAAACACGGATATAAAGCTATGACTTGAACTTGCAACGTATAGCAACACTCAAAGTATCAAAATACTCACAAGAATACGCTCAATATATATAGAGAGAAATAGAGAGAAAACTTCAGTTTCTGGTGTAATTTTCAATTCTAACCTATGCACCCTATTTATAGGAAAATGCTTAGAATACCAAAGCAGAAAATTTAATATAATATTAATATATAAATTAAATTTGCATACGCCAACCTTCCAAGAACTGAATTCAGCTCATTCAACACACATGTGTAACACACCATAATGAAAAAAACGTTTTTGTTATTTAAAATATTTTAAACTTCCAAAAATTAATTATTTCGGAGCTTCGGAACTTCAATAATTCATAATAAATAGTCCTTTTGTCAGAAAAAATTCAAAACACACGACTTTCCATAGGAAATTCCATTATCTATAACTTTGCAGAAGAAAGATTTTCTAAATTCCAAACAGAAATTGACCGAAATCCATAAACGGACGATTTTACAGGCTATAATCAAATTTCAGTCAAGAAATGGGGTCCACAGACATGAAAAACATGTTTTAAATATTTTTGGTAATAAAAATACTCCTCCTCCTCATATAATCATATATCCCATATTCATTGTAAAGATATCACCGTTATTATATTATAATAATATAATAATATAATAATATATTTAAATGAATTATTTTATTAGAAAAAGATAAAATATTAATTTTCAACAATTGTCACATTAAAAATTTTCTCCATCTATATCCACATAAAATCAATATTTTTCTCATCATATTAATCAATAATTAATTATTCACAAATAATATTACAGAATCACAATATTGACAACAAGGTAGTTCCCAGGATAGAGGGGGCTTTTCAATAAGGATTTCTCCTTCACGGGCGCGCAATTAGGTGACCAAACCTCTCCTTAGATGTAACCGCTAGACATTGCCAATAATGTTATCTAATAAATATTATTCAGATAATATGAATTATTGCTTCGATAATGAAAATCTTGTGTAGTGACAATTATTGAAACAACGGTAATATAAAATATCAACACATCAATTATTGAATCAATAAAATAAAATAATTGAATAGTAATTCTTTGTAACAATTATTGAGTAGTGCCTTCACGTAAGAATCAATAATTGGTGCAATACCGTAATGCTTCCGTGTTTTAACCATTTAGTATTTTAACAAGATTAATCAGAATAACTACGCTAGTTATTTTTAAACAACTTATATTTGTCATTTTCTTCATCCAATCGCTTTTCAGTTATGGGCCCACAAGGTCGCTAGCAGTAAATGCATTTAATATTCCAAAGCGGTAAGAATATTCCACGACCAAACGAATAACCACTTGCTTATTTGAAATATTTGCGTATTTTACCCATAACTATCCACATTAATCAAATCAACCCTTACTATTTCAAAATAATAAATAGAGAAAATTTAATTTCATTAATAATAAGTTGGGGTCTTACATATATAGCCAAGCGCCTAGTGAAACTAATATGCATACGTATAAGCCAATCATATATGATGATAAAGCAAATACTTTGTAAACAATCTTATTTATATATTAATAAAAGTATTTATTTACTAAAGATATTAATTTATCCATATGGTATTTTAATAATATGTGATAAATTCATAGTTTTAAGTAATACTTTTAGAATCATGATGAGATCATGCTAATGAGATCTAATTTCTTAGATAGCTTAAAACTAAAATGTTCCAAATCGTTGGATATTAAAAGGGGATTAGTGAATCTGAATAGATTGGTACATACGTTACTTGCTCATTGGATGAGAATGATTGATCTCATGATCATTTGTGTGGAAACACTAAAGCAAATATGTAAGTGCTTATTGGAGAATAAGTTCAGTGAACGTGGCTCGCTAATAAATACCTAATGGAGTTTACTTGTCTGTCAATAGGAATTTCTATAGTGAAACTAGTACAAGTGATACTTAGACTTGAGATTATCATAGTATCTTGTATATAATAAGTTATACTTTGATATATCCCTTATGAATCTTAGAGTATATCAAAGGGTATGCTTGGGTGTAATAAGTTATATATGGAGGTAATGTATGATCAATAAATAATCTACCACTTCTAGGAAAAGAAGAGAAATGTCATGTGTGATTCGATAAATGACAACCCAGAAATCCTTGGCCAAAGTGGAATGAAATTAGAAAGGAGTTTCTAATTTGCATTTATTCGGAGTTATGCATTTGGGAATCAAAATACATATAATTAAATTAAATAAGACTTGAAAGTAATTCTATGTCTTATATTTTAATTGGGACATTGTATGGAGGAAGGATTGAATTGTACGGTAACTATTTACTCAAAGATTCTTTTATGATTAATGTTGAAATCTATATTATCTAGAAAGTCATTGATCACTAAAGAGGCTTATTCTTATTGTAGAATAAATATTATTTATTTAAATAGATTATTAGTTTAATTTATTTATTTAAATAAGATTAAAATTGTTCTAATTGATTTATTCACAATCGGTTTAATATGGAGAGCATAAAGGGTCACACCATAAAAGGAAAAATAATTATTTAAGAAGTTAATGACATAATCGTAATAATATGTTAAGTCTATTTAATTTAATCTATAGTGATAGAATAAATTAAATAGTTTAATATTTATTATTTAATATTTTAGAAATATTAAATATAAATTAATAAGATGAGTCTTATTAATATTATTAGAATTATTATTATTTTAATTTCTAAAGAAGTTTAGGAATTAATTTAATATAAGTACTCTCATTTATTCTAATAAGATTATGAGGTAAATTAATTAAAAGAGTTTAAATAATTATCCCTAATAAGATTAGAGAGCTTAATTAATTAAATAAATTTTATTAAATAAATAAAATCCTATTTCTAATTAGATTAGAAGGGTTGACTAATATCTATATAAGAGGAGTCTTATGCTAGATATCAGTACACGTAATTCCGATTGTTGGAGAGTACTCCTTTTTTTATAGAGATAGAAAAACTAAGGTTTAGCAAACCACCCTCCTTGAATAATCTTTCTTCCTTGGTGGATCACCTCTAGAGGTAAAACGCTTGGGTGGCTAACGTTGATCAAAGGAATGAATCAATCCCGCGTATTCAAGGAGAGCGCGAAGGAGACTAGAAGTTAAACTTGTACCTGAGGAAGCTCGAATCTTCAAGGGTATATTTTTGATCTTCTAATCTTTTATAGATTGATAATCAAACACAATAATTGATCATGGTTAATGGTTTTCAAGAAAATTTAAAATCATATTTTATTACGTTTTCGCTTCGTTTATGTAATTTGATTGCATGTATGCGTTTCTAGCAAACCCAAAACCTAGGAGCTAGGCTTGATGCTTAAACCTTGTCTACAAGCGCCTAGGCGCTGCCCCAATGCCAGTTTTGAGCGCCTAGGCACTGGTCAAGTGCTAGGACAAAATCAGTTTGGACATACTATAATAAATTGATCATAAACTCTTTCGTATAAACTTTGATTGAGTTGATTCAAGATTATCTGAAAAGTTAAGAGATAGGCCTACAACTTTCATTCTTTAAGTTTTGAGATTTAAGTTCGGGATCTAGGTCCAAATTGGGCATTTTTAGGGCTTTTGTGCAATATGAGGCAAACCATGGTGGTTTCTTTGGAGCGACGTGCTGCCAAGCCATGTTTGACTAGTATTTCTGAGTTCTAAATATTGTACTTTGGAAATATAGTCTAGGCAAATGTAAAACAAGGTATAATAGTTGAATTAGACATATCAATCGTATACAATGGCGTGTCGATTGGGAGTTCTGTCAGTTAGACAAGTCGGGTGTGCGACGTACGAACGTCGAAACGTCGAGTCAAATGTTACTGAACTTAAATAGTGTTTCGATTCTTATGAAACAAACATTATAAAAAATGAAATAGAGTTAACATAAACCATGAGTGACGTCTATACGTGGTTAATTGGTATGATTATGTGCATTAAATGTGTAAAACTTTCAAAAGGTGATTAACGTCAAAGTATAGAAAACGCTTGAGGTAAGTATTTTAACTCCTTTCAAATTTCGTTTGAATGTAAGTTTTTGAGTACATATATATATATATATATATATATATATATATATATATATACGTTCCGGATATTAAGTTCACCCCTTATTTAACATACCTTGTTCACCCCCCCCCCCCTTTAGCGACGAACCGGGCGACGATTCGATCCGTCACTATATTTTTGGTCCGTCGCTATATGTTGTCTGTCGCTATATGTTTTCCATCGCTAAAAGCTAAGACAAAGGTTCTATATATAGCGACGGACCGAATCGTCGCCTGGTCCGTCGCTAAAGGGGGTGAACAAGGTATGTTAGATAAAGGGTGAGTTTAAGATCCGGAACCATATATATATATATATATATATATATATATATATATATATATATTCTTATGAATAATCTTTATGTATGCTTCGATTTACACAATATTTATCGATTGTACAACCTTTAAACTTTTACAAACTCTCTGTTAGTTATATAAGTGTTTAGCTATGCTATAATTCATAAATTGGTTAAATTTTTGCTATAATGCATAAATTGTTCAAGCTTTGCTTTGACATTAAATATTGTTCAAGTTTTAAAGTTTGATATTTCATGAACTATTTAAGATATACATCAATGTCATTTGTTCCAACTAGAAGAAGATTTAAATATTTTATCGATTTAAAAATAAATCGTTGAAATATTATTGATGTTAGATAGAGCTATCCAACCCAAATTGTTTCGCTGCGGATTCGGATTCGGATTCAAATCTGAGATGAACAACCCTTGGGATATTTTACATTGAAAAAATACCGACAGACCCCTGAGGTGGTCAAATAAACGCATATAGTCGTTTAGGTAGAGTGTTGTACAACATAGGGTACAATGGACTGATCACCCAACGTGCCCGTAAGCCAAACGGTTCATAGTTGAATTACTATCAAATATTTACGAAAATAAAATGTTCAAGGTCTGTTGACCGCTCAGTATGTCTTTTCAAAAATGTTAAATAAAAAGGAATTTATTATCACTATTCTTATTTATTCGAAATACTTTCACAACTATTTTTTAGTTGTAAAAATAGTAACATGATTCTTGATTTTATTACTTTATGTTTGCAAGAAAAGAAGGAGCTACTACTCTTACATACAAATGTTATTTCATCTGGTCCTATGTTTGCAATTGAATCAGAATATGCTTTGTCCTGAAAACAGTTCCATAGGAGCTTGCATTCGAGGCCTTTTCTTTATATATATATATATATATATATATATATATATATCACTTCTTTCCCCTGCTTTTAGTTCAGTTTCAAGCCTTAGTTCAACCCCAAAACCCATTCAACTGTTTATACTTGTTGAGCTTTGTAGCTCATCCTTGCCTTAAATTAAATATTTACAGCGAAGCCAAAACAGATTGAAGGGTCCAGTTAGAACAAAGGAAAAAAAAGATGAACGAGTAGAAGATAGTTATAACTTTCTGTAATAATTAATTTATACATTATCATTGTGACGCCCCCAAAACAGGTATACATCACCCATCTTGAGTCGCTAGATACATGGTACATAAATCCAAATACAAACTTAATTATACAACTGTTGTGTAAAATACGACAAAACATAGTTGAGGGTTTAACACGAAAATTATCATCTAGACAATATCCACACTCAAATTCAATCTTATTACATTTATTATCACACTATTTCACAGAATAGTGAGGACTACTAAAGCCATTTTTTCTGGACCATCACTCCATTCCCCGACTCGTCCCAGCTATATTCTCATTTCCTGAAGAGAACAATAAAAGAAAGGGTGAGCTCAACTAGCCCAGTAAGAAATATTATGACTAAGATAATGCAGAATAAATTATCCTTAGCCTTCAACGAGATAACAACCGATAGAATACAATAGACAACAAGTTTTAGATCAACAAGCGCGGTAGAATAAGCAATCCATTAGAAGAGTCAAGTAGAGCATAAAATCTACTATCTTCTATGATTTAAAAAAATTTTCATCAACTTTATCACTGAGACTCAGCTTAATAAAATAAACCACATCATCGAATCATCCCTGCACTACGGGCCAGGGATATTCATGTAATCATCAGTGGTAAAGATTATACCAAATAATCCCTGATAGGTGCATTGTGACGTGTTATCCAAGATTGGGATATGAGTCACAGTTGAGGGCAACTTAAGTCAGTAATCGAAATATCTAGCTTTCTAGGCTTAGCTGGTTATTATCGGAGATTCGTGGAAGGATTTTCTCGAATCGCTACTCCGTTAACTCAGCTGACTCAAAAAGAAACAAAATTCGTATGGAGCGAGGAATGCGAGAAGATTTTCCAAGAGTTCAAGAGGCGACTCATTTCGGCACCTGTTCTGACCATACCATCCGGGAAAAGCGAACGTGGTAGCTGACGCGTTGAGTAGAAGATCGTATGCGAGTACGAGTGTGATGTTGTTAACACAAAGACCCATTTTGTACGACTTACAAACGATAAAGATAGAGTTAACGAATCTAGGGACCCACGTGATGATATACGAGTAGAATCGACTTTAATCGATAAAAGTTAAAGTCGCTCAAGCTATACACTGGAGCTGATGAATATAAAGAAGAAGGTGTAAGAAGGCGTTATTCTAGAAGTAAGAGTCGATGAAGAGAAGAAAGCTCAAACCTTCGATTTATTTGAAATCCTCGATCGAGTAGGAACTGTGGCCTATAGACTCGCCTTAACGCTAAGTATGTCAT
The DNA here is from genome assembly GCA_020205615.1 of Panax quinquefolius. Classification (NCBI taxonomy): domain Eukaryota; kingdom Viridiplantae; phylum Streptophyta; class Magnoliopsida; order Apiales; family Araliaceae; genus Panax; species Panax quinquefolius. The sequence continues at coordinate 69,365,692 of CM035159.1, forward strand.
GTGTTCATAACATTTTTTACGTATCGATGTTACATAAATATGTGGACGACCCGAACCATATTATTACGTTAGAACCAGACGAGATAGTCAAAGATTTAACATACGAGGAAGTACCTGTCAAGATCTTGGATAGGAAAGAGCATGTCCTACTCACAAAGGTTATACCACAAGTTAAGGTTTTGTGGAGGAACCATGCTATTGAAGAAATGACCTAGGAGTTGGAATCAAAAATGAAAGCGAGGTATCCCCACCTTTTCGAAATACCAGGTACGTATGTCAATTTCGAGGACGAAATTTCATAAGGAGGGGAGGTTGTAAGACCCCAGCTTTTTATAAGTAATATTGAATTTTCCTCCAATTATTATTTTGAATTAATAAGGGTTAATTTGATATAATGTTTTGGTTATGGGTGAAATGTGCAAATTTTGCAAAATAAGCAAGTGGTTATAAAATATTCATTGTTGTTGTGGGGAATATTCGTTTGGTCGTGGAATATTCTTTTGTTGGGAATATCCGCAAATGCAATGGTATGATCATTTATGGGCCCCATAATGAGGATAATTGTCGGATGAAGAAAATGACAAAGTATGAGTTTTATAATTAATAAACAGAATGGTTACTCAATTAATACATCGTTGGAATACACGGTGGTTAAAATACGATAATAATAAGTGTGGTTGCACAAGATGCTATTACCAGTATTGCATGATATTTTTGAATTATTAATTTTACGTAAGAAGGCACTACTCAATAATTGTTACAGTAGTTACTATTCAATATTTTATTTTATTGATTCAATAATTGTTACTTTGATAGTTTATATTATTGTTGTTTCAATAATTGTCACTGCAAAGTATTTTTCATATTATTTGAATAATATTATTAGATAGCATTATTGGCAATGTCTAGAAAGTTCTGTCAAGTAGAGGTTTGGTCATCTAATTGCGTGCCAGTAAGGATAAATCCTTATCGGAAAGCCCTCTTTCTCAGGAACTACTGGTTGTTATAATTGTGATTACGTAATATTATTTGGGAATAATTAATTATTGATTTATATGATAAGGAAATATTTATTTGATGTGGATATAAATGATGGATTTATTTATGTGGTTATTAATGAAGGAATCAATCTTTGAGATGTTTTATCGATTATTTTTTGCATTGTGGAGGTATTAAAAATCATACGTTTGTGGATTTTGGATATTTTTTGTTTGGAATTTAGAAAAACTTTCTTCTACAAAGTTGTAGAGAATTCGATTTCGTGTGGAATGGACATAAAATTTGTATTTTTTTGATACAAGGGCTATTTTCCATGAATTATTAAAGTTTCTGATTATTGTTTAAATAATAAAATATTTTGGAAAATTCTAGAATTGGTTGGTGAGAAATGTGCTCAATTGAATTTTCAAATGTGGTGGGTGGAAATAGTAGCAGGTAAAACCATCAGGTAGCAGGTCAAGTCTACTTCGGCGTGCTAAGATTTTCCTATAAATAGAGGGCTAAGTTAGAATTGAAAATCACACCAGAAATAAGTTTTCTTTCTTTCTCTCTTTATATTGTCGAGCGTATTCTTGTGAGTATTTTGATACTTGGAGTGTTGCTATACGGTGCAAGTTCCTTCAGCACTATATCTAGTATTCCAGTCAGAAGTACAATCTTTTTGAGGTAAGGGATGTTATTTTCTTCATATATGATATTATTTCTTTCAATATCATTATACCGAAGTATTGATCTGAACTTTTAATCAAATTTGGAACTTTTTGTGTTGGGGTTACTATTCACGTATACGGCACTATTCACGTATACGACACTATTCATGAATACGACACTATTCACGAGTATTGTTCACAAAGTATGATTTTTCTTGTGGAATTTCTACCTTTTTGTGTCGGGGTTACTATTCACGTATACGGCACTATTCACAAATACGGCACTATTCACCGAAAAATAAAATTTTCTCTTTTTCTTTCAGATGTCTTTTATGGTTGCTATCTTTGATTGTATCTATGTTTTGAGCTTTATTTTTGAATTCTACTTCACACTTGGTTATTATGGAGTATTATTGAATTTGGATGAACCGAAATACGAATCCCTAATATTTGTCATTCTTCGTTTCATTTGGATTCGTTCTCTAAAATATTTTCATCATCCTCGGTCCTTAATGGTGATACTTGATGAATATCTTTGGCTGTAGTGCAAAAGATGAATGATTATCGATGAATATCTTTGGCCCGTAGTCAAAAAGATGAGCAGTGTTGAGATGAACATGACTTATTTGGTGATACAAATGAATATCTTTGGCCCATAGTGCAAAGATGTATATTGATTGATTTTACAGGGATAAAATATTGATGATGGACTTTTAAATTCTTAGAAGATAGTAGAACTCATTCTCTACGTAACTCTTCTAATGAATTGATGTTTCCGCTGCAGTTGTTGATCTAAAACTTGTTGTCGATTATATTCTATCAGATTTTTCCCTGTTGAAGACTAATGATAATTTTTTGTATATTATCTTAGTCATAATATTCTTTACTAGGCTAGTTGAGCTCACCCTTTTCCTTTTTGTTCTATTTTTCTTCTCAGGAGGTGAGAACATAGCAGGATCTAGTCGAGGTACGGAGTGATGGTTCTAGAAAGTTGTTTTAGCAGTCCTCACTATTTATGTAAAATAGTGTATGAATAAATGTAATGAGGACTCATTTGGGTGTGGATATTGTCTAGATGACAATATTTGTATTTAAACTCACAGTATGTGTTGTCGTATTTTGCACGAATATTGTATTATTGAAGTTGTAGTTTGCTTTATGTACCATGTATTTGGCGACTCAAAATGGGTGTGGTGAATTGTGACACCCCCAAAATAAGGTATACATCACCCATCTTGAGTCGCCAAATATATGGTACAAAATACAAATACAAACTTAATTATACAACTGTCGTGTAACATACGACAATACATAAACTGAGAGTTCTGATAGGAATATTGTCATCTAGACAATATCCATACCCAAGGAGTCCTCATTACATTTATTGTCACACTATTTAACAGAATAGTGAGGACTACTAATGCTATCTTACGGACCATCACTCCTTTCCCCGACTTCGTCCCGGCTATATTCTCATTTCAAGAAGAAAGCATGTGAAAGAAAGGGTGAGCTCAACTAGCCTAGTAAAAATATTATGACTAAGATAATCTAATAAATTATCATTAGTCTTCAACAATGTTAAACCGATAATATACAATAGACATCAAGTTTAAGCTGCAAGTGAATATCGCAATCCATTAAAAGAGTCAAGTAGAGAATAAAGTCTACTATCTTTTATGTTTTAAAAGGTTTTCATCAATTTTTATATTTGAGACTCAAATTTTAATAAATAAACCACCACATCTAATCATCCCTGTACCACGGTCAAGGATTTTTATTAAATCATCAATGGTCATGACTATACCGAAAAATCCATGGTCATAATTATACCAAAAACTGTCCATCAATGCATTACAGGCCACTGAGGACTTTTACCACACCACTTATAACATCACAGTTCATGATTATATCGAATGATCCCTGGTTATAATCATACTAAGTCCATCTATGCACGTAAGCCAAAGATGACTTTCAACATAATATAAACATGAGGATGATGACAATGTTATAGGAATTCAATTAAACAAGTTCAAGAATTAATTTATCCAGGAACTAATAATATCCAAATTGTCAACATGATACTTCTTTGTAAAGTAAAAGTCAAGAATGCTCAGAAGAATATTTCTATGAAAAGATACTAGATGAAGCACAAATATCAAGGATATTCCACTAATTTCATGGAGTATAGAAGTCAAAACTTTAATCAACTGAGTATAATAAAGAATATATGAAACTGCAAATGGATTTTCACCCCCCATGCGGTAATCCACGTATACAGATCATTTCCACAATTTAATAAGAAATGAATACAAAGGATCATTCACCATGCATGTGGCAATCCACATAGACAGGTTATTCTAATAGAATAATAAAGAATAGAATAACAGAAGGATTCACCATGCATGCGATTGAGACCGCACAGACAGGTTATTCCCAACAGAATAATAAATGTGGAATAATAAATATGGAACTGGTCGGGTGAAATTACACTCGCAAGCGAGGATATTAAACGAGAATAATAAATGACGGAATAATAAAAGAATTTCACCAAGTATGCGGTACTTCGCATAAATAGGTTATTCCAACATAATAATAAAGAATGGAATAACAAAAGTTCTCTTCAAGAAGAAAGAATAACACCCCTTACCATAAAAGACACTGAATATCAGAGTAGTGAAGTAGCAGAATACTCTTCTTCTTTCTCTCTATAATTTCTCTCTCTAGAGTTTCAGTGAATTCGTAAGAAATAATGAAGGAATGAGCTTCTATTTATAGAAAAATGGAATAAATAGTAACTAATTCATGAACGGTCCAGATCGATTTACTTTTAAACGAATGATCCAGATCGATTTACTATTAAAACTTAAAGCGACGGTCCATACTGATTTACTATTAAAACTTTAAACCAGCGACCCATACTGATTCACTATTATAACTTTCCACCAACGGTCCATATTAATTCATTCAACCAACAGTCTGAAAAATTAGCACATCTCCTCATGGAATAATATTGTACTCAAATACCCGAATGCACAATAATAGAGTGAATAGTAACCGGGTGAATAGTAACTCGTGAATAGTAACTCGTGAATAGTAACTCCGACCTAAAATGTTCCGAATACCCAATTGAACAATATAACCTCCAGACATCAATTATCATCGGAATAAATGTCAATTTCTATTAACACAAAAATCCCAACACAATGAAATTATCAAATTCATCTTTAATTAACATGAACTTAATCATCATTAATATCATAACTCACAATATTTAATAATAATAAAGAATGGAATAACAGAAGAATTTCACCATGTATGTGGTACTTCGCATAGACATGTTATTCCAACATAATAATAAAGAATGGAACCAGGTCATGCATAATCCGCACAGACAGGATATTCTAACAAAATAATAAAGAATAGAATAACAACAGAATTTCACCAGGCATGCGATAGACCGCATAGACAGGTTATTCCAACAGAATAATAAATAATGGAACTAGGTCATGCGTAATACGCACAGACAGGATATTCCAATAGAATAATAAAGAATGAAACCAGGTCATGCGTAATTCGCACATACAGGATATTCCAACAAAATAATAAAGAATGGAATAATAGAAGAATTTCACCATGTGTGTAGTACTTCGTATAGACAGGTTATTCCAACATAATAATAAAGAATGGAATAACAGAAGCTCTCTTCATGAATACGAAAGAAATAATACCCCTTACCTTAGAAAGAAACTGGATACTGGAGTAAAGAGGTAGCAGACTTCTCTTCTTCTTTCTCTCTATAATTTCTCTATATAATAATTGTTCTATAGCTTTAGTGAATTGGTGAGAAATGAAGGAAGAATGAGCCTCTATTTGTAGGAAAATATAGTTTTGATAATTGCACGTTTTGGGGCTCGAAATATTACAGTATAATACCTTTCTCTTTTTTTTCATTTTTAATTTAGTCCTGCAAGTATTATCAAACTTCCACCACCTCCCCTAATAGTAAATAATGTGATTCAATAGTAAATCATGTGAATCAATAGTTCTAGACATGTGAAAATACAAATTAAAGTATAGTACCTCCATCTATACCTCTATTTTTAACTTAGTCATGCAAGTATTATCAATCTTGCACCAACTCCCCTAATAGTAAATGAATGTGAATCAATAGTACACACATGTGAACAAATAGTTATTATCATGTGAATTAATAGCAATTAATTGCTCATTTATTTGATTAATTACCCGATTGATCAGTATAACTTCCAAACTTCAATTAATATCGAAATAAATGTCGATTTCCAATAACACTAATAATTCCAACATAATGGAACTATCAAAATCATCTTTAATCAACACGAACTTATTCATCATTAATATTATAACTCACAATATTTAACAATCAGGTCGTTCCCAGGAAAGATGGGGCTTTCTGATAAGGATTTCTCCTTATTGGCGCGCAAGTAGATGACCAAACCTCTCCTTGACAAAACTTCTAGACATTATAAATATTAAAATTTAATAATATGAATAACTTTGTTGTCTATATTATGCAGATGATACTGTGACAATAATTGAATCAATAATATAAGAGATATGATGCAGCAATTACTGTAGCAATAATTGAGTATAATTGAGTGACTTCTCACGTAAGCATCAATAATCAATACCGTGTGCTACTATGCAACCACGCATATTACTGTACTTTTACTATCGAGTAGTTCAACAGTTTTAACGGTAACACTCTCGCCGTTATTTTTATAAAATGATAATTCTGTCATTTTCTAACTACGACAATACTTTCGTTGTGGGGTCCACCAATGATTGTGCTGTTGTACGAATATTCCCTGTTAAAACGAATATTCCCCGACCAATCGAATATTATATAACAACTTGCATGCTTTGCAAAATTTATAAATACTACCCACAATTATAACACTATCTCAAATCCACACCATAATATTAAAAAAAAATATTTCGAGAAAATTAAATCTTTATTCATAAAATTTGGGGTCTCACAATCTCCCCTTCTTATGAAATTTTGCCCTCGAAATTTACGTACGTACCTGTTATAATGAGGATACCTTGACTTCATTTCAGATTCTAACTCTTGAGGTATAATCTTTGAGTGTTGAATACGATCCTTCTTATCCAAGATTTTAACACGTACCTCCTCATTCGTTAAATCTTCTATTATCTTGTCTAGTTCTAATTTAATAATGTGGTTCGGGTCGTCCACATATTTACGTAACATCGATACGTGAAAAACGTTATGAACACATGACATACTTGGCGGTAAAACGAGTCTATAGGCCACAGTTCCTAGTCGATCGAGGATTTTAAATGGGCCAATTAAAATCGAGGGTTGAGATTTTCTCTCTTCATCGACTCTTGCTTCTAGAATAACGCCTTCTTGAACCTTCTTCTTCACATTCATCAGCTCCGAGTGTGTAGCTTGAGCGCCCTTTAATTTTATCGATTAAAGTTGATTCTAATTATATATTTGTTATCTTCACGTGGGTCCCTAGAGTCTTTAACTCGATCTTCATCATTTGTAAGCTATACGAAATGGGTCTTTGTGTTAACAACATCGCACTCATAAATGCATACAATCTTTTACTCAACACGTCAGCTACCACGTTCGCTTTTCCACGATGGTATTGAATGTTACGATCGAAATCTTCAACAGCTCGAGCCAATGTCTTTGGTGCATTATACGTTCGTTTTAAGTAAAGAAATATTTGAGGGTATTAGAAATGGGTTTTGTACTGGGGTCAATACAAAATTCGATTCCACGCTCTAGGGGTAGGCTAAGAAGTCTTCAAGAATACGTCAGGAAATTTATTAACAATAGAAATATCATTCAAAACTGTGACCCTCATCTAAGACTTGGATAGTACATCACATTGATACCTATCAACTTTCCACCGTTATTCACGACGTCCCCTATGGATATTCTGGCTTCGATATATTCCAAGAATTGAAAGTCACCAGCGAAGGGCTCGGGGCTCTTTACTTATGGCTTGATATGAAAATGATTGACTTTAGTGATTTGGTTGCTTGAATTCGTATAACAGGTTGGTTAGGAATATGAAAGCTAACAACCTTACGAAAAGCATGATGAGTAGTTAACCAATCGATTCCTAAAATCACATCAAAGGCAAGTATTTTCAAAGAGATAAGATCGACAGGTAACGTGAAAGTGTCGATTTGAATCAGACAAGATTTATAGACAGTGGAGCTAACGAATGTTTCTCCTAACGAATTATCAACCAATAAGTCAAAGTCTAATTTCTCCAGAGTCAAATTGAAACGTTGAGCGCAAGCAAGAGAGATAAAAGAATGGGTAGAACCGGTATCTAATAAGGTATAGACTTCGCAAAAATTTATAATTAACTAACTCATGCTAACTTCGTTCGGGTTACTCGCTTTTTGAGAAGTCACGAAAAACGCTCTTCCTGAAACCACCGACTTTTTTTTTCTGTATCCGCCTTTGGAGCCACCGTCCCAGCTGGACTTGATTTTGGTGCACGACAAAATCGGGCTAGGTGACCTTCTCTTCCACAATTGAAACACGCTTTGGACTGCTGCGTACAGTTTAGACTGATGTGTCCCTCCCCCTCCGCATTTGTAACATACGACTGGCGGTCGTTCTCCTTCCTTGAAAACGGGTGCTGGTGCTGCTGTCTTCCCATCATTATTGAACCTTCTCTTCTTAAAATTTCCACTTCTATTATCTTGGCCATGATTATTACCAAGTGGTTACCATTCTTCGCATGATAATTTCCCCACGATGGTTATCATTCCTCACGATGGTAGTTGCTCACAGAATACGATTATTATCGTGTTGTTAGTCATTGCCTTTTGGTTGTGCTGACTCATTATCGTGCTCTAATAACTGAGCCATATTCACAACATCTGAATATAAACAAAGTTTGTGAGAAATGAGGTATTGACGTATATCGGGTTTCAAACCTCTTAGAAACATTTGCGTCATTCGCTCCTCATTATCGACCAAATGGGATGCAAACCGGGATAACTCCGCAAATTTAGCCTCGTATTGCGACACGGTCATATTGTTTTGCTCCAACTTGATGAATTCCACCTCCTTCATGTGACGAATACTTTCAGGAAAGTACTTATCATTGAACAACTCTTGGAACTTCTCTAAAGATATCTTGAGTGCGTCATGCTGGGTACGTTTTATAGATTCCCACCAGTAATCTGCTTCTTCACGCAACATAAAGGTGACAAATGGAACCTTTTGTGTGAGACCCCAGATTTTATGAATAAATATTTAATTATCTCAAAATATTTTTTTTTAAAATTTGAGATAATGTTATAGTGGTGGGTAATATTTAAAATTTTTGCAAAGTATGCAAGTTGTCATATTATATTCGATTGGTCGGGAAATATTCTTTTTGTCAGAGAATATCCGTACAACGGTACAATCATTGGTGGACCCCACAACTAAATTATTGTCGGATTGAGAAAATGACAAAAATATTTTATTAAAAATAACGGCAGAAGTTTTACCGTTAATACTGTTGAACTACTCGGTAGTAAAAGTACAGTAATACGCGTGGTTTCATAGTAACACATGGTATTGATTATTGATGTTTATGTGAGAAGTCACTCAGTTTTATTCAATTATTGCTACAATAGTTGCTGCATAGTATCTCACATTATTTGATTCAATTATTGTTGATTTATAAGTTTTGTTTTATTAGTATTATTAACGTAATAAAACAGAAACGTCTTTTTATATAAAATAGAATACTTTTATAAAGTTATTCGTTTTATTTGATAATAATTAGATTATATTATATTTTATTATGCATAGTGTTGCATAGTATTTTGCATAATAAAATCTTTTTATAAAGTTTTTCATTTTATTAGATTATAAATAGAATATATTATATTTTATTTAAAAGATTTTGCTTTAATTATGGACCGTCAGATTAAAGTAAATCAATCTGGACCGTTCATGGGTTGGTTACTATTCATTCCATTCTTCTATAAATAGAAGCTCATTCCTTCATTATTTCTTACGAATTCATTGAAACTCTAGAGAGAGAAACTATAGAGAGAAAGAAGAAGAGTATTCTGCTACTTTACTATTCCGTTATCAAGTTTCTTTTACGGTAAGGGATATTATTTATTGTACCTGTAAGGGATATTATTCTTTTGTATTCATGAAGAGAACTTATGTTATTCCATTTCTTATTATTACATTGGAATAACTCGTATATACGCAGGTTACCCTATACTTGGTGACATTCTTCTATTATTACGTTGGAATATCACATGCTCGTGTGTTTTACACGGACTGGTTCCGCTCTTTATTATTACATTGGAATATCACATCACGTGTGTTTTACACGGGACTGGTTCCGTCATTATTATTACATTGGAATATCGTGCATGTGTTTTACATTGGACCTTTAAAAGTCTTTATTATTACATCTTTATTATTCTCATTTGGAATATCACATCACGTGTGTTTTACAAGCCTGGGTTCCGTCTTTATTATTACGTCTTTATTATTACATTGGAATAACTCATACATCTGAAGTACCGCATGCATGGTGATTTCTGTTGTTATTCCATTCTTTATTATTCATTGGAATATCACAGCCGGTGCGTATTATGCACGATTCGGTTCCATTACTTATTATAGCGTTGGAATAACTTCATACATCTATGCGAAGTACCGCATGCATGGTGATTTCTTTTGTTATTCTATTCTTTATTATACTCAGTTGGTTAAAGTTTTGACCTCTATACTCCATGAAATTAGTGGAATATCCTTGATATTTGCGCTTCATCTAGTATCTTTTCATGGAAATATTCTTCTGAGCATTCTTGAATTTTACTCTACACAAAAGTATCATGTTGACAATGTGGACGCTATTAATTCTTGGATAATTTAATTCTTGAACTTGTTTTATTGAATTCTTATATCATTGTCATCATCCTCATGTTTATATTTTGTTGAAAGTCATCATGGGCTGATGGTGCATAGATGGACTTGGTATGATTATGACGAGGGATTGTTCGGTATAATCATGACCGTAATGTTACAAATGATGTGGAAAAAGTCCTCATTGGCCCGTAGTACATTGATGGACAGTTTTTGGTATGATTATGGCTATGGATTCTCTTCGGCCAAGGGCGCAAAGATGAATTGTTTTATGGCATGATCAGGACCATTGATGAAAACACGATTATCTTTGGCCCGTAGTGCATGGATAATTCGTGGTCATGATACTAAAGAATATCCTTGGCTTGAGTTTTACTCTACAAATAAGTATCATGTTGACAATTTGGACGTTATTAGTTCCTGGATAAAATAATTCTTGAACTTGTTTTATTGAATTCTTATATCATTGTTATCATCCTCATGTTTATATTTTTTTGAAAGTCATATGTGGCCTGTAGTGCATAGATGGACTTGGTATGATTATGACCAGGAATTATTCGGTATAATCATGACCGTAATGTTATAAATGATGTGATAAAAGTCCTCATTGGCCCATAGTGCATTGATGGACAGTTGTTGGCATAATCATAACCATTGATGAATACACGAATGTCCTTGTCCCGTAGTGCATGGATAATTGTGGTCATGATACTAAAGAATATCCTTGGTAGTAGTAGTGCGGGGTGATTCGATGATGTGGATTATTTATTATTGTCGAGTCCCAAATGATAAAAGTGATGAAAAACTTTTAAATCATAAAAGATAGTAGATTTTATTCTCTACTTGACTCTTTTAATGGATTGCTTGTTCGCTTCTGATTAAACTTGATGTCTATTGTATTTTATCGGTTTAACATTGTTGGAGGCTAATGATAATTTATTACGCATTATCTTAGTCATAATATTTCTTCTTTGGGCTAGTTGAGCTCACCCTTTCTTTTCTTTGTTCTCTTCGTGAAATGAGAACGTAGCGAGGACGAGTCGGGGAATGGAGTGATGGTGGGATGATAGTATTAGCTAGTAGTCCTCACTATTATATTAAATAGTGTGACGAAGAAATGTAATGAGGACTTATTACGAGAGTGGATATTATCAGAAGATAATATTTGTATTTAAACTCTGAAATATGTTTTTGTCGTATTTTACACATTTCTTTGTATTATTAGTTTGTATTTGAATTTTGTACCATGTATTTGGCGACTCAAGATGGATGATGTATACCTATTTTAGGGGTGTCACAGTTGGTATCAAAGCTTAGGGATATGATCCCTGGCTAAGATGTGAGACTAGAACTAGGAGGGGAGAGATGGGTAATTCCTTCGCTAGTATGACCTACCTAAGTTTATTTGATATTTAAATTGGTCTGTCAGAGTATAGGGATAATATGTGATATGTTATTTAACCCTTGTTTTGTGGCAGTATTTGAAAATGACATCCGAGAATGTTGAGAATATCAATGGATCACAGGAGACCGTTGAGTTTCCACAGATCAATAATCAGGATAATGTGTACCAGGAAGGCGACATTCCTCAGGCAAACAACAACACTGACCAAATGATGAACGATGGAATGTTTCGAGGCTTCATGCAATTCATGTAACATCAGGCAAGAGCGGCTCTTGTTAATAATGCAGGTAAAAATAATGGCAACCCACGGTCGATCACCGCAAAGCAATTTAAGGAGCTGGGACCACCAGAGTTTTTGGGAAAGCCAGAACCACTTAAGGCGGAGACGTGGTTAAAGCAGATGACTAAGATATTTAATGTCTTGGGATGCTCTGAGGAGCAAAAGGTTTCCTTTTGCACCTTTATGTTGCATGAAGAGGCAGATTACTGGTGGGAATCTATAAAACGTACCCAGCCTGACGCAGTCAAGATGTCTTGGGAGAAGTTCCAAGAGCTGTTTAATGACAAGTACTTTCCAGAAAGCATTCGTCACATGAAGGAGGTGGAATTTATCAAGTTGGAGCAAAACAACATGACCGTGTCGCAGTACGAAGCCAAGTTTGCCGAGTTGTCCCGATTTGCGTCCCATTTGGTTGATACTGAGGAGAGAATGACGCGAATTTTTCTAAGAGGTTTGAAACCTGAGATACGTTAATATCTTATCTCTCATAAACTATGTTTATATTCAGATATTGTTAATAGGGCTCAGTTATTGGAGCGCGATAATGAGTCAACCCAACCAAAAGAGAGCAGCCGAAAAAATGATAATACCCGTGATAACAGTCATCAAAGCGGTGACAATAAGCATGGAGGGAATCAACATGCCAAAAATGGTAACCACTTCGGTGGTAATCATGGCCAAAACAATAAGAATGAACATTTCAAGAAGAGAAGGTTTAACAATGACGTGAAGACGTCGGCACCAGCACCCGTTTCAAAGGAAGAAGAACGACCACCGGTCGTATGTTTCAAATGTGGACAGGAGGGAGACATTCGTCCAAACTGTATGCAGCAATCCAAAGCGCGTTTTAATTGCGGAAGAGAAGGTCACCTAACTCGATTTTGTCGTATGGTAAAGTCAAGTCCAGCTGGGATAGTGATGCCAAAGGATGTCCCAGACAAGCCAAAGCCGGTAGTTTAAGAGAGAGCGTTTTTTTTCGTGACGAGGAACCTGAATAAAATTATCACGGGTATGTTAGTCATAAACTCTTGCGAAGTCTATACCGTGTTAGATACCGGTTCTACTCACTCTTTTATTTTACCTAGTTGTGTTCAATTTTTGAAGTTAACTCCGGAGAAGTTAGACTTTGATATATCTATTTAAACTCAGTTGGGAGAAACCTTCATTACCGCCACTATTTATAAATCTTGTTCAAATCAACACTTTCACGTTACCTGTCGATCTTATCTCTTTGAAAATACTTGTCTTTGATGTGATTTTTGTAAACGATCGATTAATTACTCATCATGCTTTTCTTAAGGTTGTTAGCTTTCATACTCCTAACCAACCTGTTATGTGAATTCAAAGTAACCAAACCACTAAAGTCAATCATTGTTATATCAAGCCATAAGTAAAGAGCCCGATCCTTTCATTGTTGACTTTCTTGTGTGAAATGCACTGAAGCCAGACTTTCCGTAGGCGATGTCGTGAATGTCGATGGCAAGTTGATAGGTATCAATGTGATGTGTTATCCAAGTCAGGGATGAGAGTCACAGTTTTGAATGATATTTCTATTGTTAATAAATTTCTTGACGTATTCTTAAAGACTTCTTAGCCTACCCTTAGAGTGTGAAATCGAATTTTGTATTGACCCCAGTACAAAACCCATTTCTTAAACCCTCAAAATATTTCTTCAACTAAAACGAATGTAACATGCGCCAAAGACGTTGACTCGAAATTTGTTGAAGATTACGATCGTCTTATTCAATATCATCGTGGAAGAGCGAACGTGGTAGCTGACGTGTTGAGTAGAAGATCGTATGCGTTTACAAGTGCGATGTTGTTAACACAAAGACTCATTTCGTATAACTTACAAATGACGAAGATAGAGTTAAAGACTCTAGGGACCCACATGAAGATAACGAATATACGAGTAGAATTGATTTTAATCGATAAAATTAAAGTCGTGCAAGCTACAGATCCGGAGCTGATGAATACTAAGAAGAAGGTTCAAGAGAGCGTTATTTTAAAAGCAAGAGTTGTTGAAGAGAGGAAATCTCAACCCTCGATTTAATTGGCCCATTTGAAATCCTCGATCGAGTAGGAACTGTGGCTTATAGACTCATTTTACCTCCAAGCTTGTCGCGTGTTCATAACGTTTTTAACGTATCGATGTTACGTAAATATGTGGACAACCCGAACCACATTATTAATTTAGAACCGGACGAGATAACGGATGATTTAACGTTTGAGGAGATACGTGTTAAAATCTTGGATAAGAAGAATCGTATTCAACACTCAAGGGTTATACCTCAAGAGTTAGAATTTGAAATGAGGTCGAGGTGTCCTCACCTGTTTGGCATACCAGGTACGTACGTAAATTTCGAGGGCGAAATTTCATAAGGAGGGGAGATTGTGAGACCCCAGATTTTATGAATAAATATTTAATTATCTTGAAATATTTTTTTTTCAAATTTGAGATAATGTTATAGTGGTGGATAATATTTACAAATTTTACAAAGTATGCAAGTTGTCATATTATATTCGATTGTTCGGGAAATATTCTTTTTATTAGAGAATATCCGTACAACAGTACAATCATTGGTGGACCCCACAACTGAATTATTGTCGGATTGAGAAAACGACAAAAATATTTTATTGAAAATAACGGCGGAAGTTTTACCATTAATCTTTGTTGAACTACTCTCAAGAAAAAAGTGCGATGAATACGCGTGGTTGCGTAGTAGCTACCAGTATTGATTATTGATGTTTATGTGAGAAGTCACTCGGTTTTGTTCAATTATTGCTACAAAAAGTTCTTTGATAGTATCTCACATTATTTGATTCAATTATTGTTGATTTATAAGTTTTGTTTTATTAGTATTATTAACGTAATAAAAGCGAAACATCTTTTTATATAAAATAGAATACTTTTATAAAGTCATTCGTTTTATTTGATAATAATTAGATTATATTATATTTTATTATGCATAGTGTTGCATAGTGTTTTGCATAGTAAAATCTTTTTATAAATTTTTTCATTTTATTAGATTATAAATAGAATATATTATATTTTATTTAAAAGATTTTGCTTTAATTATGGACTGTCAGATTAAAGTAAATCAATCAGGACCGTTCATGGGTTGGTTACTATTCATTCTATTTTTCTATAAATAGAAGCTCATTCCTTCATTATTTCTTACGAATTCATTGAAACTCTAGAGAGAGAAACTATAGAGAGAAAGAAGAAGAGTATTCTACTACTTTTGTGACGCCCCCAAAATAGGTCAATTCCATCCAACCCATTCTGAGTCGCCAAATACATGGTACAGAAATAACTACAACTTTATTATTACAACAATAAAACTGTGAGTTTGTGTACAAATATTATTTTCTAGACAATATCTATACTCAGATAAATCCTTATCACAATTATTTATACATTATTTTATAAAAATTATGAGGATTACTAAATAACTCTCTCTATAACCATCATTCCATACCCAGGCTGCATTTCATTTATATTCTCGCCTCACGAGAAGAAAAATGGAACAAAAAAGAAAAGGGTGAGCTCAACTAGCCTAGTAAAGAATATTATGACTAAGATAATATACAACAAATTATCGTTAGTCTTGTGAGGAAAAATATAATAGAATACAATAGACAACCAGGTTTTAAATCAACAATCTGCGTGAAACAACAATTCATTAGAAGAGTTAAGTAGAGAATGCAAACTACTATCTTCTATATATGAATTTAAAAGTTCATCGTCGATATTTTATCCCTGTAACATCAATCAATATTCTCCGACAGTACGAATATTCCACGACCAAACGAATATTCCCAGACAATAATGAATATTTTATAACCACTTGTTTATTCGAAATATTTGCGTATTTTACCCATAACTATCCACATTAATCAAATCAACCCTTACTATTTAAAAATAATAAATAGAGGAAAATAAATTTCATTTATTAATAAGTTGGGGTCTTTACAACCTCCCTCCTTATGAAATTTCGTCCTTGAAATTGACGACGCACACGGTGTTTGAAAAGATGAGAATACCTCGTTTTCATTTCCGTTTTCAACTCCCAGGTCATTTCCTCAATAGCATGGATTCTCCACAAAACTTTAACTTGTGGTATAACCCCCAGACATAGGACATGTTCTTTCCTATCCAAGATCTTGACAGTACCTCCTCGTATGTTAAGTCTTGGCTATCTCGTCCGGTTCTAACTCAATGCGTGGTTTCGGTCGTCCACATATTTACGTAACATCGATACGTAAAAAACGTTATGAACACGCGTCATACTTGGCGGTAAAACGAGTCTATAGGCCACAGTTCCTATTCAATCAAGAATTTCAAATGGATTAATAAATCGAAGGTTTGAGCTTTCCTCACCTCACCGATTCTCGCTTTTGGAATAACGACTTCTTGCATCTTCTTCTCCATATTCATCAACTCCAGGTCTGTAGCTTGAATAACTTTAACTTTATCGATTAAAGTCGATTATACTCGTATATCATCACGTGGGTACCTAGAGTTTTCATCTCCATCTCTATTATTTGTAAATTATCTGAAATGAGTCTTTGACAATATCGTACTTCGTACTTGTATACGATCTTCTACTCAACACGTCGCCTACCACGTTCGCTTTTCCAAGATGGGTATGGGTCGAACATGTCTTTGAAATGAGTCTCCTCTTGAGTTCTTCAAGCTCTTCCCACATTCCTTGCTCCATTCGAATTTTGTATCTCTACGAAGTCATTTGCATTAATGGAATAGCGATTCGAGAATATCCTTCATCGAATCTCCGATAATAACCAACTAAGCTTAGAAAGCTACATATTTCGATTACCAACTTAGGTTGTTCTCAATCGTGACTCATATCCCAACCTTGGATAAGACGTTACAATGACACCTATCCGTTTACTATCGCATCGAATATGGTGTCCCCTATGGAGAGTCGGCCGGTGCATTCCACAAAGGATTTCACGGATAAAGGCTCGGTACCAAATTTATAGTTGAATTTTAACTCCTGAAGTTCAATAGAGCCATTCGATATGAGATTTTAGAAATGAGTTTTGTATCGGGTTTCAAGTCGATACAAAATTTAATATCGAGCTTTGGGAGTAAGCCAAGAAATTCTTCGTGAAATACGTCGGGAAAAATTAATAACAACAGAATATTATTCAAATCGACGTGTCTTTATTCAAATCCATAACATGGACTAAGAAAACTTGACATCCGTAATAAACGAATGACTTCATGGCTTGATATGAAAATGTTTGACTACAATGGTTTGATTGCTTGAATTGAATAACAAAGTTGCTTAAGAATATGAAAACTAACAACCTTACGAAAGTAATCAATTTTCGGTATGATGAGTAGTTAACCTTAAAATCACATCAAAAGCAAATATCTCTATAGAAATAAGGTTAACAGGTAATGTGATAGTGCCAACTGAATCAAGCAAGATTTCTAAACAACGGATGTAATGAAAGTTTCTCTAACTGAGTCTCCATAAATAGGTCAAAGTCTAATTTCTCCGTAGTCAAGTTCAAACGTTGAGCACAAGCAAGAGAGATAAAAGAATGGGTAGAACCCGGTATCTAGTAAGGTATAAACTTCGCAAAATTTATAATTAACTAACCCGTGCTAACTTCGTTCGGGTTCCTCGCATTTTGACCGGCCACCACGATAAACGCTCTTCCGAGAACCGTTGACTTTGACCTTTCTAGACATCCTTTTCGAGTCACCATTCCCGCTTGACTGGTTTCGATACCGCATAATCTCGAGCGATATGTCCTTCTTTTCCATAATTATAACATACCTTAAACTGTTGTGGGCAATTCAATGATATGTCCTCTTTCCGCATTTGTAACATATCTGACCGGTGGTCTTTCTCCTCCTTGGAACCGATTCTTCTTTGGTGTCGACGTCTTCACATGGTCGTTGTTGAATCTCTCTCTTTAAAATCTCATCCCGACTCGCTTCTTCTATTTTCATGGCCACGATTACCACCGAGTGGTTACCGCCTTTGTCCGTATTCTTCTTTCTTCATTTGGTTATCGTTATTCGATGATCGCTATCTTCTTGAGATGATCCTCGGTTATGGTCCCTCGGTTGAACGTACTCGTTATCTCGCTTCTAACAACCGAGCCTTGTTGACAACATCCGAATAGAGAGAAAATTTATGAGAAATGAGATATCGACGTACGCTGGGTTTCAAACCTCTCGTAAACATCCAGCGTCACGTTCCTCATTCTCCACCAAATGAGGTGCAAACACGATAACTCCATGAACTTCCTCGTCTTTGGGACACCGCCATGTTATTACGCTCCGATCCTAATAAACTCCACTTCCTTCATATGACGAATACTTTCAGGGAAGTACTTGTCATTGAACTGCATTTCAAACATCTCCCATGATATCGCCGAGAGTGCAATTTGGATGGGTACGCTTCATGATTTCCACGAAGAATCGCCTCATTACTGGAACATAAAAGTAGCGAATGGAACTTTTCGTTCCTCCGCATCCCAAGACATCGAATATCTTGGTAATTTGTTTGACCCACGTCTCGCCTTTAATCGGATCCGCTTTCCCGAGTGCACTGGTGGTCCCAACTCTTTGAATCGCTTGTTGTGACCACCCGTGAATTGCTATCATTTCCTCCTCAGTATTTTGAACACGAGTCTCCTCATCCGATTTTGCATGAATCGCAAAAAGCTTCTAAACATCCCCTCGTTCATCATCTCGCCACAGTGTTGTTGTTCACGGGAGGAACATTGTCACCACACACGTTCTCCTCGTTGGTGAGACAGCGTCTCCACAGCCTCATTTCCATTGTTAATATTCTCGATTCGACATTTTCAAATCACCGTCATAAAACAAGGGTTAATTAAGGAAATCAATATATCACATAATATCCTTATATACTGACCAACTAACAAATAAGCTTAGGTAAGACACACTAGCGAAGGATTTACTCGTCTCTCCCCTCCTAATTCTATTCCCCGATCTCCGCCAGAGATCATATCCCTAAGCTCTGATACCAACTGTGACGCCCCCAAAATAGGTCCATTCCATCCAACCCATTCTGAGTCGCCAAATACATGGTACAAAAATAACTACAACTTTATTATTACAACAATAAAACTGTGAGTTTGTGTACAAATATTATTTTCTAGACAATATCTATACTCAGATAAATCCTCATCATAATTATTTATACATTATTTTATAAAAATTATGAGGATTACTAAATAACTCTCTCTATAACCATCATTCCATACAGGCGACTGTACTTTCGCTACATTTCTAGCCTCGAGAAGAAAAATGGAACAAAAAGGAAAAGGGTAAGCTCAACTAGCCCGGTAAAGAATATTATGACTAAGATAATATACAACAAATTATCGTTAGTCTTCAACAGGAAAAATCTAATAGAATACAATAGACAACCGGTTTTAAATCAACAACTGCAAGTGAAACAATAATTCATTAGAAGAGTTAAGTAGAGAATGCAAACTACTATCTTCTATATATGAATTTAAAAGTTCATCGTAGATATTTTATCCTGTAACATCAATCAATATATATACGGAATCAAATATTCATCTTTGCACTACTGAGCCAAAGATATTCATCGATTGATCATGTTCATCTAAACACTGTTCATCTTTGCACTACGGCCAAAGATATTAATCATCGGTCATATTCATCTTAACACTGCTCATCTTTGACTACTACGCCAAAGATATTCATCAAAAATCATTCATCTTTTGCACTACAAAGCCAAAGATATTCAAAGAATATCATCATTTAGGATGAAAATGATGAAAAATATTTTAAAGGAAACGAATCCAATTGAAAAACAAAAGAACAAATATTAAGGATTCAGATTTTAAATAATCCAAGTTCAAAAATACTTCATAAGTAATCAGAGTGGAGTAAAATTCAAGAATGATCAAAACATGGATACAATCAAAGCTAGTATCCATAATAGATATTTTGGACGAAAAATAAAAATTTAATTTTTCTGTGAATAGTGCCGTATACGTGAATAGTGTCGTATACATGAATAGTAACTCCGACATCAAAAGATAGAAATTGCACAAAAAACATCATCATGCTTCGTGAATAGTACTCGTGAATAGTAACTCGTGAATAGTAACTCATGAATAGTAACCCCGTCATGAAAAAGTTCCAAATTTGATAAAAATTTCCAACCTATATTTCGACATAATGATATTGAAGAAATAATATCATTTTCGAATAAAATAACATCCCTTACCTCAAAAGACAAGATTTTAGTTGAAACAGGATATAAAGCTATGACTTGAACTTGCAACAGTATAGCAATACTCAAAATATACTCAAAATACTCACAAGAATACTCGATAATATAGAGAGAAAACTTGAGTTTCTAGTGTGATTTTCAATTCTAACCTAAACACCCTATTTATAGGGAAAACGCTAACACAAAAGTAGAAAATTTAATAAATTAATATTATTTATTTTTTTTCTACATCTTCCTACGCATCAAGCATCTGAATTCAGCAACTTGACATGTGTTAAAGATGCCCACCAAACACAAAAAACGTTTTTCTTATTTAAATTATTTTAAACTTCCAAAAATCAATTATTTCGGAGTTTCGGAACTTCAATAATTCATAATAATTAGCTCTTTTATCAGAAAAATTTGAAACTCGCGACTTTTCATAGGAAATTCCATTATCTATAACTTTACAGAAGGAAGTTTTTCCAAATTCCAAACGAAAATTTGATGAAATCCACAAACCAGGCGATTTTACAATTTATAATCAAATTTCAAATAAGAAATGGGTCTACTGACACACACAAAATCTGTTTTTAATATTTATTGCAACAAAAATACTCTTTTTCCTCGTATACTCATATATCCCACATTCATTGTAAAAATATCACCATTATTATATTATTAAAATATAATAATATATTTAAATGAATTATTTTATCAGAAAAAGATAAAATTTTAATTTTCAACAATTGTCACTTTAAAAATTTTCTCCATCTATATCCACATAAAATCAATATTTTTCTCATCATATAAATCAATAATTAATTATTCACAAATAATATTACAGAATCACAGTACTGGCAACCAGGCCGTTTCCAGGAAAGAGGGGGCTTTCCAATAAGGATCTCTCCTTACTGGCGCGCAATTAGGTGACCAAACCTCTCCTTAGACGGAACTTTCTAGACATTGCCAATAATAATATCCAATAATATTATTCAGATAATATGAATTATTGCTCCGATAATGGAAAATACTGTGTAATGACAATTTATTGAAACAACAATAATATAAAATATCAATGCAGCAATTATTGAATCAATAAAATAAAATATTAAACAGTAATTACTATAACAATTATTGAGTAGTGCCTTCTTACGTAAGAATCAATAATTGGTGCAATACCGTGTGCTACTGTTCAACAACGCGTATTAATGTGTTTTAACCTCCGGGTATTCCAACAAGATAATTCGTGAATAACTACGCCGTTATTTATAAACAACTTATATTTTCATTTTTCTTCATCCAATCGCTTTCCGTTATGGGGCCCACAAAAGACTGCGTCGTCGTACGAATATTCCCCGACAGTACGAATATTCCACGACCAAACGAATATTCCCCGACAATAATGAATATTTTATAACCACTTGCTTATTCGAAATATTTGCGTATTTTACCCATAACTATCCACATTAATCAAATCAACCCTTACTATTTCAAAATAATAAATAGAGGAAAATAAATTTCATTTATTAATAATTTGGGGTCTTACAACTTTACATTCTGTTATCAAGTTTTTTTTACGGTAAGGGATATTATTTATTGTACCTGTAAGGGATATTATTCTTTTGTATTCATGAAGAGAACTTATGTTATTCCATTTCTTATTATTCTGCTGGAATAACCTGTATACACGGGCTACCCTATACTTGGTGACATTCTTCTATTATTCTATTGGAATATCTTGTCTGTGTGTTTTACACCGGACACTGGTTTAAATCTTTATTATTACATTTGGAATATCTATCTCATTTGTTTTACAGGACTGGTTCCGTCATTATTATTCTCTTTTTATTATTCTATTGGAATATCCATGCGTGTGTTTTACAGGACCACTGTGTTAAAATCTTTATTATTACATTGGAATAACTTCGTCTATCTAAAATCGCATGCATGATGATTTCTGTTGTTATTCCATTCTTTATTATTCTGTTGGAATATCATGCTTGATGCGTATTATATGCGACTGGTTCCGTTACTTATTATTTTGTTGGAATAACCTATCATCGCAAGTACCGCATGCATGGTGATTTCTTTTGTTATTCCATTTTTATTTTACTCGGTTGGTTAAAGTTTTGACTTCTATACTCCATGAAATTAGTGGAATATCCTCGATATTTGCGCTTCATCCAAGATATCTTTTCATGGAAATATTCTTCCGAGCATTCTTGAATTTTACTCTACGTAAGTATATCATGTTGACAATGTGGACGTTATTAATTCTTGGATAATTTAATTCTTGAACTTGTTTTATTGAATTCTTATATCATTGTCATCATCCTCATGTTTATATTTTGTTGAAAGTCATCTGTGGCCTATAGTGCATAGATGGACTTGGTATGATTATGACCAGGGATTGTTCGGTATAATCATGACCGTAATATTATAAATGATGTGGAAAAAGTCCTCATTGGTCCGTAGTGCATTGATGGACAATTTTTGGTATGATTTTGGCTATGGATTCTCTTCGGCCAAGGGAGCAAAGATGAATTGTTTTATGGCATGATCAGGACCGTTGATGAAAACACGATTATCTTTGGCCCGTAGTGCATGGATAATTCATGGTCGTGATACTAAAGAATTTCCTTGGCCTGTAGTGCAGGGATGATTTGATGATGTGGATTATTTATTGAAATTTGAGTCTCGCCGTGATAAAAGTGATGAAAAACTTTTAAATCATAAAGATACTCCCTCCGTCCCCAAATTAATCTGCTTTCGCTTTTGACTTTTTTAAGTCAAATTGACTATTTTAGAATTAATAATTAAGCATATATAAATATATTTCTAAAATTATAAAAATTAGGATTAGTAATAAATTGTATATACTTTCTTTTGGTTATAATCTCTTCACCTATATTTTAGCAAAAATAGTAAAAAGATTAGTTTTAAAAATGGTCAATTTGATTTTAAAAAGTCAAAACTGAGCAATTAATTTGGGACAGAGGGAGTAGTAGATTTTATTCTCTACTTGACTCTTTTAATGGATTGTTTGTTCTGCTGCAGTTAAACTTGATGTCCATTGTATTTTATCAGTTTAACATTGTTGGAGGCTAATGATAATTTATTCTGCATTATCTTAGTCATAATATTTCTTGTTGGGCTAGTTGAGCTCACTCTTTCTTTCACTGTTCTCTTCAGGAAATGAGAACGTAGCAGGGACGAGTCGGGGAATGGAGTGATGGTCCAGATGATAGTATTAGCTAGTAGTCCTCACTATTCTGTCAAATAGTGTGACAATAAATGTAATGAGTACTTATTCTGAGAGTGGATATTGTCTAGAAGACAATATTTGTATTTAAACTCACAGTATATATTTTTTTGTATTTTATACGACTGCTGTATTATTAGTTTGTATTTGAATTTTGTACCATGTATTTGGCAACTCAAGATGGATGATGTATACCTATTTTGGGGGCGTCACATTTTGCTCCTCGAAGCATCCCAAGACATCAAATATCTTGGTGATCTGCTTTAACCACGTCTCCGCCTTAAGTGGTTCTGGCTTTCCCAAAAACTCCGGTGGTCCCATCTCCTTGAACTGCTTAGCGGTGACCGACCGTGGGTTGCCATTATTTCTACCTATATTTTGAACAGGAGTCTCTCTCACCTGATGTTGCATGAATTGCATAAAGCCTCTGAACATCCCATCGTTCATCATTTGATTGGTGTTGTTATTTATCTGAGGATTATTGTCTTCCTGTTGCACATTATCCTGGGTATTGATCGTTGGTGACTCAACGGTCTCATATGCTTCATTGTTTATCTCGACATTTTTAGATGTCATTTTCCAATAATGCCACAAAACAAGGGTTAATTAACATATCACATATTATTCCTATACTCTGACCGGCCAATTAAATACCAAATAAATTTAGGTAGGTCATACTAGCGAAGGAATTCTCCGTCTCTCCCCTCCTAGTTCTTGGCTCACATCTCAGCCAGGGATCATATCCCTAAGCTTTGATACCAACTGTGACGCCCCCAAAATAGGTATACATCACCCATCTTGAGTTACCAGATACATGGTACATAAATCCAAATACAAACTTAATTATACAACTGTCGTGTAAAATACGACAAAACATAGCTGAGTGTTTAACACGAATATTGTCATCTAGACAATTTCCATACTCAAATTCAATCTTATTACATTTATTATCACACTATTTTACAGGATAGTGAGGACTACTAAAGTTATTTATCCTAGACCATCACTCCATTCTCCGACTTGTCCCAGTTATATTCTCATTTCCTGAAGAGAACAATGAAAGAAAGGCTGAGCTCAACTAGCCCAGTAAGAAATATTATGACTAAGATAATGCAGAATAAATTATCCTTAGCCTTCAACAATATAACAACTGATAGAATACAATAGACAACAAGTTTTAGATCAACAACGCGGTATGAATAAGCAATCCATTAGAAGAGTCAAGTAGAGCATAAAATCTACTATCTTCTATGATTTAAAAAGTTTTCATCAACTTTATCGCCGAGACTCAAATTTAATTAAATAAACCACATCATCGAATCATCCCTGCACTACGGGCCAAGGATATTCATGTAATCATCAATGGTCATGATTATACCGAATAATCCATGGTCATAATCATACCAACAACTGTCCAACAATGAACTACAGGCCAATGAGGACTTTTACCACATCATTCATTACATTACGGTCATGATTATACCGAATAATCCCTGGTCATAATCATACCAAGTCCATCTATGCACGTAAGCCAAAGATGACTTTAGTCACAATATAAGCATGGGGATGATGACAATGACATAATAATTCAATAAAACAAGTTCAAGGATAAATTTTAAAGATTTATAATTTAATTTATCCAGAGATCAATAACGTCCAAATTGTCAACATGATACTTCTTTGTGGAGTAAAATTTAAGAATGCTCAAAAGAATACTTCCATGAAAAGATACTAGATGAAGCGCAAATATCAAGGATATTCCACTAATTTCATGGAGTATAGAAGCCAAAACTTTAACCAACTAAGTATAATAGAATATATGAATCGCAAATGGATTTTCGCTTCGTCATTCTAAGAATCCGTGCAGATGCATCATTTCCACAATTTAATAAGGAATGAATACGAAGGATCATTCACCATGCATGCGTGGTAAATCCACATAGGCGAAAGTTATTCCAACAGAATAATAAAGAATGGAATAATGAAGAATTTCACCATGTATGCGAGACTTTGATGTAAAAGTTATTCCAACATAATAATAAAGAATAGAATAATGAAGAATTTCACCATGTATGCAGACTAAGATGTAGGCGAGTTATTCCAACATAATAATAAAGAATGGAATAACAGAAGAATTTTTACCATGTATGTGGTACTTGCATGCAAACGAGTTATTCCAACATAATAATAAAGAATGGAACTGTGTCATGCGTAATCCGCATGCATGTGATATTTCAATGAGAATAATAAAGAATAGAATAACACGAGAATTTCACTCAGGCATGCGACAGTATCAAGATGCATGTGTTATTCCAAGCAGAATAACTAATAATGGAACCAGTCATGCGTAATACGCACAGATAGGACATTCCAAATGAATAATAAAGAATGGAACTGTGTCACGCGTAATCCGCATGCATGCGGATATTCTAATGAGTAATAATAAAGAATGGAATAATAGAAGAATTTTACCGTGTATGCGGTACTTACACATAAACAAAGTTATTCCAACATAATAATAAAGAATGGAATAACATAAGCTCTCTTCATGAATACGAGAGAAATAATACCCCTTACCTTAGAAAAAGCCGGATAATCGGTAGTAGAGGTAGTGAGACTTCTTCTTTTTTCTCCCTATAATTTCTCTCTATAATAATTGCTCTATAGCTTTAGTGAATTAGTGAGAAATGAAGAAAGAATGAGCCTCTATTTATAGAAAAATATAGTTTCAATAATTGCACGTTTTGATGCTCGAAATATTATAGTATAATACCTTCCTCTTTTTCTTCATTTTTAATTTAGTCTTGCAAGTATTATCAAACTTGCACCACCTCCCCTAATAGTAAATAATGTGATTCAATAGTAAACTATGTGAATCAATAGTTCTAGACATGTGAAAATACATATTACAGTATAGTACCTCCATCTATACCTCCATTTTTAACTTAGTCATGCAAGTATTATCAATTTTGCACTAACTCCCCTAATAGTAAATGAATGTGAATCAATAGTACACACATGTGAACAAATAGTTATAATCATGTGAATTAATAGCAATTAATTGCTCATTTATCCAATTAATTACCCGATTGATCAATATAACTTTCAGACATCAATTAATATCGAAATATATGTCGATTTCCACTAACACTAATAATTTCAACACAATGGAACTATCAAATTCATCTTTAATCAACACGAACGTATTCATCATTAATATTATAACTCATAATATTTAACAACCAGGTTATTCCCAGGAAAGAAAGGGCTTTTCGATAAGGATTTCTCCTTATTGGCAGCATGCAATTAGATTAATCAAACCTCTCGTTGATGTAACTTCTGTACATTGTAAATATTGCAATTTAATAATATAAATAACTTTTTGTCGTCTCAATTATTGATTTAATAATATATTATATTATTATGCAGATGATGATCGTAACAATAATTAAATCAATAATATGAGAGAGATATGACGCAAAGAATTATCAGAAGAATAATTGAGTATAACCGAGTGACTTCTCGTAAGCATCAATAATCAATACGTGTGTGCTACTATGTAACCACGCCAGTATCGCATTTTTTTACTACCGAAGTAGTTCAACAGCTTTTAACATGAATACTCTCGTCGTTATTTTTATAAAATGATAATTACATCATTTTCTAATTACAACAATACTTCCAGTTGTAGGATTCTAACGATGATTGTGCCAGTCAGCATTTAATATTCCTCGTTAAAACGAATATTCTCCGACCAATAGAATATTATATAACAACTTGCATACTTTGCAAAATTTATAAATACAACCCACAACTATAATACTATCTCAAATTCACACCATAATATTCAAAAAAATATTTCGAAAAAATTAAATTTTTATTCATAAAATTTGGGGTCTCACAATCATGTGATAAGACTTGAAGGTCTGAAAACCTGAGATTTAAAGTAAAATATGTTATAATAATTAGTAATTACATTTATATTATTATTATGTTAGATGAAAAGTACCGTGAATCACCATATCAAGAGTTTAACGTTACTCAGGGTGCGTCACATGTACAAAGTTTGGTGATGGTTGTACTCGACAGTAGCAAAAGAAAGGAAACATGTATGGAACGGTTTGGCCACAAGAGAAATGACTGAATTTTGATTATATCCCTCAGTGTGGACTTTTGTTGAATTAATTGTATGACACCTTCTACTCAACTGTTGACTCAGAATTCTTAGTGGAGAGTTAAGTTCTTAACTCTTACCACCTCCAGCTTCTCTTTGCACTATTTAGATCCCTCAAGTCCCAAACATATATAACTCAAATAGGTTCCAGCATTTATATACAAACATTACATATTATTTTATTATCTATTGACAATATAATTACATTATATTGTCAATACTCTAATATTTCATATATAATATTTTAAAGTAAATTAGTTATTTAAAGTATATAATATAAATCTTTTACTATTTATATAACAATTACATCATTCAGTATTTATAATTACTCTTTTCCATCTTCTTTAATTAATTGTTCTTGCTCAATTTATTTAATAAGGATATATTATTTATTTAAATCAAATAAATAATTTAATATACATTATTCGATTTAATATCATTAAAATATATATATATATATATATATATATATATATATATAATATACCTTATCTAACATACCTTGCAGAATATAGATTATCCTGAGCACTAGGTAAATAAATAAATTACGGGAAAAGGAAGCAAAAGAATTATCCTAAACATTAAGAAACTTCTTTAATGCTTGAATTAATATTATCAAAATCAAAAACTCAATAATTCAACCCACAAGCCAGGTTTAATAGCTAAAAGGTTTCCTTATCAGAATGTAACAAAATTCCTATAATTATAGAAATAAACTCCTAATAGGTAACAACTTCCTATTACGCAATAATATAAAAGATTTAATTCCTAATAAAATACTACTACCATATAAGAATTTACTTTCTAATAATAATTAATAAAAATAATAATAATAATAAAGTAAATATATCTCGAAATCTTATTCCGAACTCCCGAACAACGACCCGAAGAAATCCGAACCCGAAGCCGAACTCCGATCCCAAAGTCATCCGACACCGTTACGTTGATCCATTAACTCATGGTCTTTTAGTGTCATCATTGTATTATCCGACAATTTAGCATCATCGGCCTCAGATCCTCCTGCAAGTAAATCTTGAAACATTCAATGATTCTCCTAGGCCTACTGGAATTGGAATTGGATCATGAAATGTTATTATTTCTTTCAATTAAGGTTGTTAAAGATATAGAATTGAGGTATGGAGACTCTTCTATCATTAATGTTTTGACTGAATTTAAAAGATTACAACAAACATCTAATGTGTGTCATTACCAGAAAAGATTTGAATTCTTAAAAAGCTTTAGTTGAAGCTAAAAATCCTGGTTTAACTAAAGAGTATTTTGTCAAATGCTTTATTGGGGGTCTAAAAGAGGAAATTAGGGGTTTTGTGAAATTGTTAAAACCCTACAAACTGTCTAAAGCTATTTCAGCTGCTAGAGTTCAAGAATGCACTGTTGAGACTATTTACAGGAAGTCCAAACCAACTACCAACTACCTTCTCTATTACACAAGGTGGGATTTTTTACAAGGTTCGGAAGGTAACAAGTTGGGTTCAAATACTACATCTGCACAGTCTGGATCATTGGTTGGAAAATCTAATTCCTAGGTATCATTTGGAAATTTTCAAGAATCCAAACCTTATCCTAAACAGGTAAAGAGGCTCACTTATAATGAAATTCAGCCAAGAAAGACAAAGGATTATGTTTCAGTTGTGATGAAATATATAGGCCTGGTCACAAATGTAAAAACAAGCAGGTGTTCATTCTTATTGGAGAAGAGGAATTAGATGAAGGAGAATTGGGATTGAATATTAAGGAACAGATTGAGTTACCATTGGACAAACAGGAGCATGACATGGAGATTTCTATTCATGCATTGAATGGAAATACATCACACTACTATAAGAATCAAGGCCACAGTAGGTAATAAAGAGATAATTATCCTCATAAATATTGGCAGCACACATAATTTCTTCAATACAAAAACTGCCTACATGTTTCATTGTGCCAGAGAAGTAGATAAACCACTGCAAGTTTGTTTTGCTGATGGTTACAATATTCTCAATTCTGAAAAATGTAAAAATTGTGTGTGAGGAGCTCAAGGATACAAATTCTATACAGATATGAGATTGATCCCATTAAAAGGATGTGATGTTGTGTTGGGTGTTCAATAGTTAAAGACTATGGAGGATTGTATCTTCAATTTTTCTCAACTTACTCTCTTTAACTGTTGCAGGGAATTAAATAAAATTGCAAGGCACCAAAGATGGGCAAGATAAATCTATTTCCATGATAACAGCTATGAATTTTTCAGAAACTTATAGGAAAAATCAAGTCTCCTTTCTAGCCTGTTTGTTTTCAGTTAATATGGAGAACACTGATGAGGCTGTTTCAGAAGAAATCAATCATTTTTTGACTACTTAACTCCACCAAGGAATCATGATCATTATATCCCTCTCAAAACTGGTTCAGACCCATTCACCATCAGACCCTACAGATACCCTCAAGTACAAAAGGATGAAATAGAGAAAATAGCGAAGGAAATGCTTGCTTCTGGTATTATACAGCCCAACTAAAGTCCATTTGCATCTCCTATACTATTGGTCAAGAAAAAAGATGGAAGTTAGAGATTTTGTGTACACTATAGGGAGCTTAATAACATTATCATCAAAGATAAGTTTACCATACCAATAATTGAGGAGCTCCTAGATGAATTAAAAGGAGCAAAGGTTTATAGTAAATTGGATTTAAGGTCAAGCTATCATCAAATCAGAATGTACCCCCCAGACATATACAAAACAGCATTTAGGACACACTTGAGGCATTATGAATTTCTTGTGATGTCGTTTGGCTTAACTAATGTCACAGCTACTTTTCAAGCTCTTGTGAACCAAGTTTTTGGTCCATGCTTAAGGCAGTTCATTTTGGTATTCTTTGATGACATATTGGTCTATAGCTCTGATTTAGAAACCCATGTGAAGCATCTTGACAGTACTATCATTACTCAGATCACATTCTTTGTTTGCAAAGAAATCAAAATGCTTATTTGCACAGTCTAAAGTGGAATACCTAGGGCACATCATTTCAAATGAAAGGATTTCGATAGATCCTAATAAGATTGTTGCTATGGTAAATTGGCCCATTCCTAATTCTGTTAAAACTCTAAGGGGATTTCTGGGACTTACTGGCTAGTATAAAAGATTTGTGGAGAATTTGGGAAAATTTCTAGACCCCTAACCAAGTTACTGCAAAAAGACTAGTTCTTACGGACTGAAGAGGCTACAATTGCTTTTTATAAACTCAAGCAAGTTATGAGTTCCACTCCAGTACTAACTCTTCCTGACTTCAAGTTACTGTTTGTGGTGGAAACTGATGCAAGTGTTAAAGGAATTGGTGCAGTTCTTATGCAAGTGGCAGATGCGCTTTCAAGACAGGTGCATGAAAAAATGGCTTCATTCAAGCTATTATTAGTGATATTTCTCTGTGGTTACAGGAAATTTTAGAATCCTATAATGAAGACCCACAAGCTCAATTGTTAGTTCAATAATTATCCATTAATGCAGATATTAATCCTGAATTTTCTCTTAATCAAGGCATATTAAGGAACAAAGGATTGATAGTATTGGGAAAAATTACTGACATCAGGAAGAAGATGTTTTAAGTTTTTCATGTTGGTTCATTGGGAGGACATTCATGCATTCAAGCTACTCTCAAGAGAGTAAATAGATATTTTACTTGGTCAGGCTGTGCTAAAGATATCAAGCAATGGGTTAGTGAGTGTGATTCTTACCAATGAAATAAAACTGAAAGTGTAGCCTATCCTGGACTACTACAACCATTAGTGATTCCTGTTAAGCCCTGGGATGATATAACTATGGATTTTATTGAAAAACTTCCTCTATCAGAAGGTAAAAATGGCATATTAGTAGTGGTAGACAGATTCTCTAAATTTTGGCATTTCATTGTGCTCAAACATCCCTATAATCTTGAGATTGTGGCTAAAACTTTTGTGAATCATATATATAAACTGCATGGTTTACCTCAAACAATTGTAAGTGATAGGGACAAAATATTTCTGAGTACATTATGACCGTCCTTATTTCAACAACTAGGAGTAAAATTATGCACGAGTTCTTCCTACCATCAACAATCTGATGGCCAGATAGAGAGACTAAACAGATGTCTATAATGTTATCTAAGGTGTATGTGCAGTGATCAACCTAAGAAATGGGCAGTCTAGCTTCCTTTAGCACAATGGTGGTACAATACAAATTATCCCACAGCTTTACAAGTTACAACATTCTCCTTTCAAGGCTTTATTTGGGTTTGATCCTCCTCAGTTAAGCTTTAAGCAGCTTCAAGCTACCAAGGTCCCAGCTATTGATGAGTTAATCAAGGAAAGAAGCTCAGATCTTCATGACTTAAAGATGAAATTGCTACAAGCTCATAATAGAATGAATTTTATGAAGATCAACATAGAACTGAGAGACACTTTGATATTGGAGGTTGTGTATACCTAAAACTACAGTCTTACAAACAGTCCAGCTTGGCTCAAAGAGCTAGTTTTAAATTGACCCCAAGATTTTATGGTCCTTATGAGATTGTGGACAAAATTGGTTCAGTAGCTTATAAATTAAAATTATCTGCACATGCTCAAATCCATAATGTGTTCATGTATCATTGCTTACTATTGGGGTTCAGGCTGTCATTTGTCCTTCATTGCCACCAATTGTTGAGGATTTTAGTCCCAAACTATTTCTAGAAAAGATTTTAAGCAAAAAAAGGATGGTTAAGTACAAAAACAGGGCCAAAGTGGAATATTTGATTCAGTGGGCAGGATGCTTGGAAAAGGATGCTACTTGGGAAGATGCCCAACAAATGGTATCTCAATTTCCAGATTTTTCATTCAAAACTGTAGTTCCATTAATTCATTACTCTACGGTTCATTGATTCATTACTCTATAATTTATTAATTGATTACTCTACGATTTCAATCGCGAAACTTTACAGGCTATTATTAATTTTCAGATTTTACATTCACCACATGAGAACAGTTTCTGTATGTATCCTTGTGGACAAAGATTTGTTAAAGGAGTGGCAATGTTATGGGATAAAAACTAACACATTAGTAGGGTCAGATTGCCAGCATGGCAGATGACATCAGAAGTTGTTATGCAATTCAAAATAATAACAGAAAATGGAGAGAAATTTAAGCAATTATGTTAATTTCTAGTTGTAAAATTCCAATTGTATATATTTACCAGAGAGGTGGAGGTAGGCATGCACAACAGGCGCAAGATCACGCCTGTCTGCCAATAGGCTTTAATGAGAAGTCGTCAGTCGGTCGTTGACTTTTGGCCTCAAAGTAGGCCAGCAGTCGTTGGGTTGTGGCATTAGGTTGGTCAGCTGAGCCAAGCAGCCCAAGGTCGGTGCCAGCCAGACTCAAGGTCCAAAGTCAGTCGGCCAAGGCCTTGGTCTCTGTCCTTTTTTTAATGTTACACATTAAATATTAAAAATATAAATAATAAAATAATAATTAATAAATTTTGTAAAAATGATGCAAGATTTTTGAGATTTATTTTATTTGAACATTCTACTACACACCAATATAAGTTGAATT
Organism: Panax quinquefolius; assembly: GCA_020205615.1. NCBI lineage: Eukaryota > Viridiplantae > Streptophyta > Magnoliopsida > Apiales > Araliaceae > Panax > Panax quinquefolius. Next base: position 69,399,206 of record CM035159.1, read on the forward strand.
CTTAGAACAAAAATAAATATATTCATCTTAAATTATAAAAAATATAATTTAGATATAATGGAATATAAAACAAATTAATTTTTTAAATATATGTCTAATTGTCTACTATGCATTTCATAGAAAATATTGTAGATTACTTAAATACTGTAGATTACACTTTTATTTTTTAAATATAAAGTTAGTTTTCGATTCTATTTTCTTATAGGCGTATTTAGATGGGTTGGACATATATTTTGTAAAAGTTTAAACACACATATATCTTTTCATTTATGATCATTAAACTCTTACATAGTTATATCTCAAGTATTAATTCCAGTTAGTTTTCTAATTATTTTATGGAATTTTTATTTAAATTGGTACAATAGAATACTTAAAAATAACCAAAATCATAAATCCTCCCAAAAATTTAACATATCCAAATTAATGAAGAACTTGAGTATTTACAAGAAACTACCTTATTATTAATATTTAATATTAAAAATTAGTTTATTGATGTATTAATTAATGTTAATATTTAATATTAAAGTAACAAAGAATATTAATAAAATTTTATTGTTAAATATTAGTAATTTAGTATTTACAATAAATTAACTTATTATTAATATTTAATCAACTAAGTAACTAACTTATTATTAATATTAAATATACTAACTAGTTATATTCATTGAAGATGTATATTAATTAAATGTATCAACAAGAAATCAAGAATGAATAATTAAAATTTTAAATTTTATTGATGTATTAATTAAAACTAATGTATTATAATTTATAAATTATAATAATGAATAAGTAAAATTTATACTTTATTGATGAATAATTATAAATTTAAATTTCAAAATTATAAATAATTGGATAAAAATCATGTAAGTGAGTCTCGTGCCGCACTGTGCCTCATGCGAGAACAAGCTGAGATCGGACCTCAGGCAAAAGGAAGCAAAGCAAAAAGCCGGGACCCCAGTGCGAGACCTTTTCAAGTTTTCCGCATCAGGCCTGATTAGCCAGTGCTATGACAAGGCCTGCCCAGCGCACAAGGCCGTGCCATGAGACCTCGTGCCTTTTGTGCATCCCTAGGTGGAGGAGAGGGTCATTCTGAATTTTAATCTGTAACACCCCAAAATCAGAAAAAATTTCACTCCAGACTTTGGTCATTAACTTACACTCATTCTAGCTTTACAATATAAATCAATATTATAATTTATAAAAATGTGGATAAATATAAAACTTTTATGATTCTCTTCCTTATTCTGAATTTTCATCCCACTTCAACCTTCTTCTAACTGTACATAACAATCATTAACAACATTAATATTAAAACTTAGCTATTTCAATATTCTCTTAATTCCAGAATTCACAACCTTTAACATCTGTACTCATTCAAGATCACAAATGTACATAAGGTTTAACCTTTGGATATGAAATCATTTTGCTAAGTCCTTGTCATCTTCATCCATCAACTATATTCTTTATGAAGCAAGCTAGATTTCTCAGCAGGATACTATATCCACAATTTATACTAACTTTCTTATAGTACAATGATCATATACTTTGACTATACAAAGTAAATTATATAATTACATCTTAATTCTAAAACAAATACTCTTTATTCACAACTCAAAGTTTACATAATTTAACTTACATACAACATAAATTGTCATCTCGACTTAAGATAGATACAATTAAGGAAAACAATTAAAAGTTCTCTTTTAAACGCACTTCAAGACTTGATCATCATGATAGCGGGAGAATCGCATCATATCTTTGATCTTCAAATCATTGCAAGTTTGAGCACGACGGTCAAACAAGTCTAACAAATACGCATAACACATAACTCACATTTTATACATGGTTTATAATTAGAAAATTGTTAAATCCACAACAGAAAATGTTATTTCCACAACAAAAGTGTCGTTGTAGTTTATACTTTTTGTTGTAGAAATAACAAAAAGTATTGTGGATTTAACAATTTCCTATAATTATTATAATTGGCATTCTAAATCATGTTTTCTAATCATCATGTCATATTTAAATTGTAAGTCATGATTCTTTATACTATATGTTCCATATCAACATGTTAAACACAGTTCATATTTCATCATGCTTGCATTTTATTGCCAATATAAACAATATTTTTTCTTTAAAAAACACATCACATGTTGACTCATGAGTTTTCGTAACTCAATGCACTCCGGTCAAATTTTGACCACAATAAGAATATCTTAATATATTACAAAGACATATTTCAATTTATTTACAATAACCTCATATTAGTTTATATAATCATCAATCAGTTACACATAATACAAGTAAACTGTAAAACTTGCCTTCGCAATGCAAAGTTATTGAATCTACGCGATTTCACGAATTTGAAGTGTTAATACTCCCTTAAAGTACCTATGTAACACACATAAGATCATTACGATACGTAACATTACCACATTCCACGAATTCAATTTAAATTTGTGTTTTGCAAGCTTAACGTTTCATTCTTAGTTTTGCCCATGTCATTAGACTTTTATATATATATATATATATATATATATATATATATATATATATTAGGTTCTCCAACAAACCAAATGTTAATCTGATTAACTCATATGGTGACGTTTTTTTAGAAATTTATGGAGACGGTTCATACTGTCGCCATAGCATGAACCGGGTATGTATGAACCGGATACATACCGTCATAGCTAAAAAATCCGTTACTATAACTAGTTCGTCAATGGACCAATCCGTTAGAGATCCTTTTATATATATATATATATATATATATATATATATATATATATATATATAACTAGTTTCTATTGGCTTTTCATAATTTAATAGCTTAATGAGTATACTTCCCATTAACTATATCCGACGTGACTCATGTATTTCATAAATATCCCATGTATAGCTTAACTTGAACCATTACATAGTCCAATATATACATTTATAGTTAAAACTTGCATTTTCATACACAAATACTTCATTTTTAATATACTAAATTTATTAGATTTATAACTCACAAACCATACATCCAATTGACACCAACTTTGGATATGTCATAGAGGGTATAGTATACTATTTTTAAAAAATATAACTTAATCAAAACGGATGTTTTAGACTGGTTTTATAACGGCTTAAAACTGCCCTGTTGGGGGCAGTTTTTCGATTGAGCTCAACTTGGATATTAGCTACAAAACAGCCTTTGAATTCAATTTAACTTAAATGATTTCATATAACATGTATAAAAACTTCCTTAATCCCAAGCTTAACCAAATTCTTTTATTAATGCTTGACAGCCTCTAAGAGGCAATATAACAAACACCCTATATATGTCCATCTTTATAAAAACAGAATTCATATTGATGATACTTCACTATGGCATATGCGGTTGGGGCATATGGGTGAATGTGGGATGCTGAAATTATATAGAAGAAATCTGTTGAAAGGGGTGAAATCGTGCAAGCTAGATTTCTGCAAGTTTTGCGTCTTGCGAAAACAGTGTAAGGTGCAGTTTAAGCGTGCGTTGAACAAAACGAAGGGATACTTGACTATGTGCATTCTGATGTTTGGGGGCCAGTGAGAGTAGCTTCAAAAGTGGGATCACTGTATTTCTTGACTTTTATCGATGATTTTTCGAGAAAGGTTTGGGTGTACTTCATGCGACACAAGTCTGAGGTTTTTGAAAAATTTAGGGTATGGAAAGCTGAAGTGGAAAATCAAACAGGGAGACGAATTAAGTGTCTTAGATCAGATAATGGGACAGAGTACAAGTATGAGCCATTTGTGAAGTTTTGTGAGGAGCATGAGATTCAACGTCACTGGACTGTTAGAAAGAAACCACAGCAGAATGGGGTGGCAGAGAGAAGGAACAGAACTATAACAAAGCGCGCAAGGTGCATCAGGTTGAATTCAGGGCTTTCGAATGATTTCTAGGCAGAAGTGGTGAGTATGGAAGTTTACATTACAAACAGGTCGCCAAGTATTGCTCTAGATGATAATAAGGTGGAAACGAGGTGTGGACATGCAAGGAGGTAGATTACTCAGGTATAAAGATCTTTGGGTGTCCAGCCTATGTTCACGTTCCAGGTGATGAGAGATCAAAACTAGATGCAAAGTCCAAACAGTGTATCTTTCATGCGTATAAGAAAGGTGTGAAGGGGTACAAACTTTGGGATCCGAAATCAAAAAAAGTAGAGATCAGTATTGATGTGGTTTTTGATGAAGCTTGTATAGTTAAAACACATCAGGAATGTAAGACCCCAACTTTTAATGAATAAAAATTTAATTTCTCTAATTATTATTTTGAATAATAAGGTTTGGATTTGATATAATGTAATAGTTATGGGTGATATATGCAAATTTTGCAAAGTAAGCAAGTTGTCATAAAATATTCGTTTGGTCGGGGAATATTTTTTTTGTCAGGGAATATACATACGAAGGCGCAATCATTAGTGGACCCCACAACAGAATAACTGTCGGATATAGAAAGCGATAGAAATAACCTTTTTATAAAAATAACAACAAAGCTTTTACCGTTAACTGTTGAAATACCTGGTGATAAAAGTACAGTAATACACGTGGTTGCACATTAGCACACAGTATTGCACAATATCTTTGATTATTGATTCTTACATAAGAAGTCACTCAGTTTCATTCAATAATTGTCACAGTAATTGTTGCACAGTATCTCATATTATTGATTCAATTATTATCACAGTATCATCTGCACAATAGTTTATATTATTAAATCAATAATCGGTACGACACAATTATTCATATTATTAGTTAGCATTATTGACAATGTCTAAAAAAATTAGTCGAGGAAAGGGATTAGGTTATATAATTGCACGCCAATAAGGATAAATCCTTATCGAAAATCCTCATCTTTCCTGGGAATGATCTGATTGTTAATATTGTGAGTTTATAATATTTATTATGAATAGTTATTATGTGGTGGATATTGGTTCAATTTTGATATAAATGAAGGAATTTAGAATGAAATATTTGTTGAAAGTTTGGAAATTATCTTCTCCAATAAAATATTCATTCAAATATATTATTATAATATTACATTATAATAGTATAATGTGATAATATAATAGCATATTTTTTTGGTAATATTATTATAATAATATATAATTTTCGTAATGTGAATAAAAGTAGAGTGAATGTTAACATTTTGATTTTGAATTCTTTTTTTTCAAAACATTTTCGTGCACATTTTGAATTCTTTCTCCTAATATTTTTTCCAAAGTGGAGGTCTCTTCTCCCGCAAAGTGATGCATTCATTTGGTGGGCCTCACCCATAAGAAATGGGAGGAGGTTAGCAAGAAAGAAAGAAAAAGAATGTTAGGTTTGTAATATTCATGCAAAACGCAATCAAATTGCATGAAAATAAGCTAAGCGTGTAAAAATCGAGTTTAAAAAAATTTACAAACCATATACCCGGATCACCCTTTATGCATAATTATTAATTAAACGAAAAGATAAAGAATAAAATCATACCCTTGAAGATCGAGCTTCCTCGTGTACAAGTTCACCTCCAAATCCTTTTCGCTCAACTTGAATCCACCGGGTTTGGTTCCTTCCTTCGATCAACGTTAGCCACCCAAATGTTTGGGCCTCAGAGGTGATCCACCAAGGAAGAAAGAAAATTCAAGAAGAGGGGTGGTTGGCTAAACCCTAGTTTTCTATCTCTATAGAAAAAAAGCGTATTTCCAACAAATTGGAATTATTACGTATGTTCAAAAAGTCAACAACCCCCACCACCCATAATAAGACTCCTCTTATTTATAGATGTGGGCAACCCACCTTAACAATTATGAATTGGGTTTTATTTAATTAATTAAATTCTTTTAATTAATTAAGCTCCCTAATCTTATTAGGATAATTAATTAAACTCCTTTAACTAATTTTCCTTCCTAATCCAATTAGGAATAAATGAGAGTACTTATATTAAATTAATTCCTAAACTCTTTAGAAATTAAAATAATAATAATTGTAATAATATTAATAAGACTCTCTTATTAATTTATATTTAATATTTCTAAAATATTAAATAATAATATTAAGCTATTTAATTTATTCTATCACCATAGATTAAATTAAATATACTTAACATATTATTACGATTATGCCATTAACTTCTTAAATAATTATTCTTCCTTTTTTATGTGTGACCCTTTAGGTTCTCCATATTAAACCTATTGTGAATAAATCAATTAGAATAATTTAATCTTATTTAAATAAATAAATTAAATAATTAATTTATTTAAATAAATAATATTTATTCTACAATAGGATAAGCCTCCCCAATGATCATCAACGCATTTTCCAGATAATATAGATTTCAACATTAATCATTAAAGAACCTTTTGAGTAAATAGTTACCGCATAATTCAATCTCTTCCACCATACAATGTCCCAATTAAATATAAGACATGGAATTATCGTCAAGTCTTATTTTATTTAATTATATGTATTTCGATCCTTAAATGCACAACTCAAATAATGCAAATTAGAAACTCCTTTCTAATTTCATTCGCCGCCAAGGACTACCGGGTTGTCATTTATCGAATCACATAGACATTTTCTTCTTTATTGAAGTGGTAGATTCTTTATCGATCATACATTATCTCCATGTATAACTTATTATACCCAAGCATACCCTTTGATATACCCTAAGGGTCTTAAGGAATAAGTCAAAGTATAACTCATCATACACAAGATACTATGATGATCTCAAGTCCAAGGATTACTCAGACTACTATCACTACAGAATTCCTATCGACAGCAAATAAAACTCCATTAGGTATTCCTTAGCGAGCCATGCTCAAGTGAACTTATTATTCTAATAAGCACCTACACATACTGCTTTAGTGTTCCACACAAATGATCATGAGATCAATCATCCTCATCCAACGAGCAAGCAACGATGTACCAATCTATCCCGGATTCACTAATCCCCAATTTAGTAATCCAATGATTGGGAACTATTTTAGTTTTAAGCTTTCTAAGAATTTAGATCTCATTAGAATGATCATCATCATTATTCTAAAAGCATTGCTTAAAACTATGGGTTTATCACATATTATAAAACAAAGATCATGTAGATAATTAAAAGCCTTTAATAAATTAATACTTTTATTAATAAATGAATAAGATTGTTACAAATATACGCTTTATCATCAAACATGATCGCTTGTGTGCATACTACTTTCAATCTCCCACTTGCACTAAAGCCAATCGTCATGGTATCTTATACTCTTCTTCTCTAAGTGACGATTATCCCCACGTTGGATAAGCTTTTAGTTAATGGATATGTAATGTTGTTCTTGAGAGTCCACTATCTCTATAGTGATTTCCCATCTTCAATGATTCTAATAATCAAATGAAAGTGCCACAACACATGTTTAGATCCAAGATGAGACTTAGAACTATTCCTAGTTTCAGAATGAACTTTTAATCCAAACAATCAACTCTTGCAGCCTTCATTTATAGCTATATACTTTGTTGGTTTTATCACTAAACCAAAGAACTCTTTTCATTGTTTGGAACCTTTCCAATTCATCGCACCACTGCTCAAGATAACGCTTTACCTTAAAGTGGATTTTTTTCATTATCTTGGTCCGTCTCGAAAAACTTGAGTCTGTTAAGCCCTCTAGTTTTAATTTAGACCCACCATGAATATGATCACATCCTTAGTGCTTGTGTTAAGCACTTTAAGATGTTTTTCACCGACTCATAGTGAACTTCTCCATAATACGACCGATCAACATCGTGTCTCAGACATTTCATTGCATACATGATTGTCACTCATGCGACCTCTCTTTTCGTGAGTCTGTGGGGACTATTAAGAGAGATACACTCCATAGCTCATCGACATGAGACATCTCTTGAGTTTGCCATGCTAAACGACTTTTAGCATCAAATGAATATACGCCTCGGGTTAAGTCGAGCATCCTCTTAAATCTATCTATATAGATTTATATCCCCAATTAAGATACTCTTCCAAATCATTCATGGAGGAATGTTTAGACAACTTTATCTTTACCGATTGTAGCATTGGTATGTCATTCCTCATCCGTAGTATATCAACATATAATACTAGGAATGTCACGATGCTCCCAATCGACCCTTTTGTACACACTAGGTTCATTCTTATTTTTGATAAAATCAAACTCTTTTGATTGCCTCATCAAAACGAATGTTCCATATTTGAGAAACTTGCTTCAATCCATTTCTCGATCTACAACACTTACCTCATCAGATGTAAATCGGATCATCATCTTCTATGATGATGTGACTCATCATCATCATCATCTATGATGAATCCATACCTCCTGTGTATCTTTCAGACTATTCCGCATTTTTTATTTGGCCAGGTACAATAGGTCTATCTATGTGTTCCTCTTATTTCGATTTATAGTGTTTTGTGGTTCTTGAACTCTTCAAGATCTATTATCCTCCCACTAGCCCCCCTTCAATGATAAACACCTTTATCTTTAGAATGCGTGTTTCAGAATAAACACCTTTTGCTAAGTAGAATTATAGAACATATACCCTAAACTTACTTTTAGGATGTCCCACAAATCAGATATGTCAAATCTTGTCCCAAGCTTATCCTTTGAAACCTTTTCACATAAGTTGGACAACCCCTTATCTTAACATACTTAAGATTAGAATCCTCCCCGTCCATAACTTTTATGGAGTCTCAATGGATTTTGAGGTTACCATTTTCGTAGATATGTACCATTTCTAGGACATGATCCTAGAAGGATACCGGAATGCTCAGTAAAATCATTATGGACCGCACTATGTCCAACAAGGTACGATTTTTCCTTTCAGATACATCAATCAATTATTACATGATATCGAGGTGTCCATTATGAGAAAACCATTTGAGATGATCTAGAAACTTATGCAGACAAGTATTTATTCCTCGATCTAATCAAAGAATCTTAATATATTGCCAATTTGTTTCACTTCAATTTTTGAACCTTTCAAATAATTCACACTTGTATTTCAAAACAAATACACACATTCAACTCTTTGAATGATCATCTCCTTTTCTTATACTAATTTGTTCAATATGCAAAAATTATTTTCATGTAAGTCAAGTATACAAAATTTATTAAGTAATATTCCATTCTATACAAAACATTATTATTATAAATAGAACAACAATTGTTCTTAATTATAATACCAAAGATTTCATTGTTCAACAATAAAATGGAAATAATATTTTTAACAAGAACGGAATACAATAACAACTTATCGACTTAATAGATTTGCCCGTAGGCATTGCTAAACTATAAGTTTTATAGCTAATGCAAAGCAACCTTTGCTTCATTTTCCACACATGAGATTACTTATATTTGTTTAGCTTTCTACTGCTTGGTCCCTTCATAAATCTATATTTATGATAACCAAAGTCGGTATCCAATACCCAAGTAGAACCTCGACTTAAAGAAAAATTTATTTCAATCATGAACAAATTCAGATTGTAAACCAAACTTCACTAAGCTTCTTTCGTTAGCCTCGCAAGATGCTTCTCAGCTTTCTTTCCAAAGGTCAAAGCTTATTGCAAAGGAAGCAAACTCCTTTGCTATCCGTGACGCTTTTGTTCTTATTATCCTTTGTTTATGCCTTTCTATTTACCTTCTTTGAATCGTTCTTCTTTTCGTAAGATCCTTTGGCCCCTACCAAGAAGACATGGTCTTTCTTGGTTGGAAAGTGACTCTCAACATTTTTCAACATGTTAAGCAAATCAACGAAAGTCGATATCTAGCTTGTTCATATGAAAAATTCACAACAATTGTGAAAGGAGTCCGGAGTGAGTGCAAGATCAAATCTTCGCTCAACTCTCCATCCATGACAAAAACTTGTTGTCCTAATCGATCAATCAAATTGATTATGTTAAGAACTTTTGTTCTGCATTATATAGTGTCATTGGCCATTCTAGATCGGAAGAGCTCCTTAGATATCTCGATATCTATCGGCCCCTACTTTCCTCACCATCAACTACTTGATGTGCAGGTGAATATAGTAGAGCATCCATAGTTTCATGTCGACGTCAAGCTCGTTACTCATGGATGCTAGCATGATGCATCGAGCCAATCGTGCATCATCTTCGCCACTTTCTAAAAGTAGCAATCTCTTCTTCTCAGAGGCATTGTCTGCAACCATTGCAGGATAGGCGACATGACATAAGATATAGTTTTTCAAACCATGAGAACTATTCTCAAATTCCTTAACCAATCCGCTTAAATTCTATTCGATTAATTTAGCATCTAATATGCTTCGCAGTTGATAGTAATTTTAGACATTGTAAAATTTTCAGAAATGAATTTGTAATTAACAACATTTTAACATACATTCTTTTATTAATTACCAAAATAAATTAGGTCTTGTTTTAAATTGGTATCTCCCACTATTTTCTTCAAACTATATTACCTCACTTATATAGTTCTAAAAATCTAATTAAAGATTTGCTAGTGAGAATAAGGATCCCATTTCAAATGTATATAGCCTTGTGGTGACACAACAAACTATATATAAATAAATAGGTAGACAACTTTTGTCAATTACATCAACTATGCAACTCCTCAGATTTTGCCTCTTAGATTATTTTGATCAAGTGGTGGCACATCCCAATCAAAATTATCCAAGTTAAGTCCAACCTAGCACTCCATATATTCAAAAAGAAAAATATCATCCTTGTGGTGACACAACAAAACAATATTGTTCAATTTTCTTTATAAGCATCAAATGTGATAAATTAACATCTTAAATACTTAATACTTGCCTTGTGGTGACACAACAAACTCATATTAAATATTTAATACTCTATTAATTTTATCATGCTAGAAGGCTTAACGCTCGATATTCCAAATATCTTTGAACGCTTAGGACTTAATATAAAAAATCGAGGGGTTTGTTATTAATTTGTCTCATCTTTTTAATGCATTTATATATATATATATAAAATACGCTATTATATTAATGAACATGCTAAGCATGTTTGCATAATATATATATATATATATAATATAAGCATGCACATATAGAATACTATATTCTACCCGGATTGATTATGGACTTTTATTCTAGTTTCGTTCACTAGAGCCACCAAGTGAACCAAAAGGTCAAACCCTAGGGGTGCAAGAAATAATATTTAAATATAACTATTACATTTAAACCCTGCTCCATTACAAACGGGTCTTCAAGCGCCTCGCTTTCCTCGATCTCCAATTTTTCAAAATTAATTCTAACTATTCCTATTACAAAACTATTTAAAATAAATAGAAACCTCGATCGCTAGCAAATAAGGGAAGTACATAGAGAGGAGATAGAATTTACATTAAGAAAAAAATTAGAGAAGACGAGGTACGCAGTAACCCCATTTAATAAAAAACCCATACATTCATGCATCCAACTAAAATAAAATCCAATCATATCGTCAATAAATCCATAATCAATCCCATTTATTATCATACACATCATCATATACATCAATAAATAACATTCATCTTATTAATAATAAACATTTAATATATATATTGATATCATTTAATGGGCAAATTTAGTTAGTATAAAATCTAATTTTGAATCAAAATAAACTCCTTTATTTTAATCCAAATTTAAATCAAAATAAAACTATTTTATTTTAATTTATCCAATTTTGAATAAAATAAACTATTTTATTTTAATCAAAAATTTTAATCAAAATAAACTCCTTTATTTTAATTAATTATGGAATCCAATTCCATATATATATATATATATATATAAAAATATTTAATTAAAATAAACTCTTTTATTTTAATTAATTATGGAATCCA